>CM060837.1:74240000-75440000 GCA_030762175.1 Metallyticus violacea | reverse complement strand
CAATGTAGGTATCGTTAGTAGACAAAATGACGGAAATTATGGTTCGTGCTGTTAATTACATGCATTTGTCAATTAGATTTGTTGCAGTTACCTGGTTTATACTTGGAAGTAAATCAACAGTAGTGTTACTTGTTTTGCTTTTATTAAGTTAACATTGATTTAGTAAAATAACACCAGGAATGTGTTTAATAGAAAATGTAGGTACAACATGGGTTGCTCTTGTATGTCTTAATTATGACAGCGCACCGTACAGAATACATTTACATTTCCTGAATACCAGTAATTAAAAGAGAAGTGGATAAAGGGTGTTTATCGTGCAAATGCTGTAGTTAATGACAAAACTTAAGTGTGTATTACTCGTTTTGTACCAAAATTTGTGTTTAGGAAGGACATTTTCCTTGCGCAATTTTCCCGTCCATCATATTGATTGTTTGGTTTAGCAATGAAAAGAAAGACCCGAAAGAATATATGGAGCGGGGTTTGCATCGAAATGATGAGAGTGATAATGAATGGTGTGAGCCTGATGTTATAACACGTATCGATTCGTTTGTAAGTGAAGTTATGCAAAGACAGGTACACCCGTAGTTGAATCGATCATGTTGCTGCTATTAAATGCGTGGGTTTGTTTGTTCGGTTCCTTGCAGTTAGGTCGTTATTACAGTTGTTTATACCTGGAAGTAAAAAATTTAAAGCAAACCCCCCTGCTTCATACTCAACATTATATCTGAAACCAGCGTTTTTCTTTTTTATTAAGATGATTTTGATGTAGGGAAATCACACCAGAAACTTGTGTAATATAAAGAGTTTAGTACAACATGGGTTGCTCTTGTATGTCTTAATTATGGCATTGTACATCACAGTACCATATTTACATTTCCTAAGCAGCAGTAATTAAAGGAGGAATGGATAAAGAGTATATACCGTGAAAAGTTGAACTTAAGGATGAAATTTTAGTGTACATTAAACATTTCGCATCAAAATGTGTTCAGGGAGGAGATTTTCCATGTGCAATTTTCCCTAATCTACCCATCATATGTGAGAGTGAGGGTTAGCAATGAAAGGCTATAATTCGGCTTTTGGAGCGAGATAAAGAGAGTTTTAATGAATGATGTGAGCAGAATATCTTGTTTTTACTCCTTTGCTTGTGAAATTAAGACAAGATAGTACACCCGTTTTTAACTGTTGCCAAGGAAGACTTTGTCCTTTTCATTAAAATAGACGACGATAAAAATATACCTCCCTGTTTCAATCTATGGCAATTAGTTTTAAGGTGTATAGTAAATTTAAAGTTATTGTATTTAACTAATATTTATGCTTGCCTATGGAGAAGTGTATAATTCAAATTATTTTACATATGAGAAATTTTGTTTCTAAACAATATCAGAAACTTAAAAACCATCGAAATATTTTTGATAATAAATAATGTCATCTTGTAAACGTAATGCTCCGTAAAAGTTTCGTTATTTATTATCAGCAGTAGTAGGGCGACTTCGGCCGCCATTTTTTCGCATTGGGATTTGGTAAACGTAGTCGGTCTTGTCCACTGACGGTGCAAGCGGTTAAGTCAAAAAGTAAGTTTCTATTTCTTATTACGTATTTATTGTGGCGAGTTAAGGCTATGAGACATTCTCTTCAGCTCTACCAACTTAATAACAATAATCACACTTAAATGCAGTTACAATATCTAAATAATAGCTTAAGCAATAACAAAGTAAACCCTTGTACTTGTAAATCTATGTAAAAATAAAACAAAGAGGAAATAAAAGTGATAAAAGTAAAGAGTGCAAAATATTATTGATATAGATGTATCGATAATAGAAAGAATAATGAGAATAAGGTAATGCATTTTACAGTGAGGCACGAGATTCAGATATGAGGTTCATTAAGAAAATTAATTTTTTTTTTTTCATTTTGGATTATCTGTGTTTTACTAAGCTTTGTCTCCTTAAAGTAATTTCCTCTTGTATCGAAACACTTCTCCCAAACGGTCTTTGAGTTCAGCAGTTCTGATAAGAGTTTTTCGAGATTGCACGCTAGTCTGCCTGCAAATTTTGATTTATTTTCTCAACTGAATGGAATCTTCTTTCGTTTACCGTTTCATGAAGCTCGTAATCTAGTAAAACTAATGTCCATTGTACTATTACTTGTTTATTTTACTACCGTGTGTTTCTAGAACTTATGAGCGTAAACTGCTAGTTACTAGTGTGACAGACTGATATTATCAGAATGCCATTTTGTTTTAACAGTGTTCTGTTTCACATTTGGTCTTGAAATATTGCGTATTTTTAACTAGTGGAATTCTACCGTGAATCTCGAATGGTGAATTTACACACTACTGTATATATATATATATATATATATATATATATATATATATATATTTTAGGTTAGGTACTTATTGAAACTCAACGCATTTTAATTACTAAGCTCAATAGGGTTATGTATGTGGATTCAAATCCACCAGTATTCCCGTACTTCTTGAATAATCTATTTTCACCGGAAAAAATACCATAGAAACTGAACTACTTACACCAATATTTGTAGATAATAATATGAATGGTGAATAAAAACACTTACCATTGTAACTTTGCTGATGTTTAGCCAAAATGTATCCCTCACATATGCGTAATATTTCTCCGACGTATTAACCTTAACGCTTTCACAATTTGCTTTATTATTTTCCACATTTCGGCTTTGACAATCTTTGTAATGTTGTCGAAGAATTGTACAAGTAGTACCTCTTAATGCTCATTAATTATATGCAGCACTGTTACTTTGTTTTGAATACTAGAGATTCTTTTCAATGCGGTAGATATAATGTCATTTCTTGACTTGAATATACGATTTAAAACATATTCAGCGTAAAAAAAATCGCATCAACAAAGATAAACAAACAAAATCGCATCAACAAACAATCCATGGAGTAATAAATATCCCTAAAATAGCATTTTAGACGCTCGGATACAGTCGCTATGCTAGTAATTTTGACAAGTGACTAACGATAAAATTTTCCGATTCTACCATTGTGGAATAAATGTGCTGGAACACGTTTTATTAGGACTGATGGAATTACGAGTAGTAATGTTTCGTGAAACAGGGTCCTCGCCTCTTCCCTCTTGCGTTTTCTCGGAGATGTCTGAAGACACCTGTTTAAAATCAGTTATTTAGAGCTTGACCCTCCAGTTATAATGCAGTTAAATGGGAAAAACACGTTTTACAACATACGAGGATATATTAAGCTTAAGAATGTCAATTTACAACATTAATGTTACAAGCCTGTAATTCTAATACGGAGATACGGAGACTGTTCCAAAAAATACAAAACAGAGATATTATATACAACACGTCTCCAGTGAAATTTAGTTGTCAGTTATATAATTTTGAGTAAAGTTGCGTGAACTGTTGTTCAATAGATCAATTACGGTTTTCCAAATTTATGCTCTTGGGCAAAACTATTAATTTGTTAATTAAATTTAATTTGAATGATAATTATTACACAGGCGTTTTCAAGAGTAACCCATATTTTCAATTAAAATTAAACGAAACATTTTTTTAGAAAACTCTGGGAAATATAAACTCATATTTTTAAAGCTTTTTGTGCGAAAGTTACCTATAATATAGTGCGTTCAATGGAACTGCCTCATTCGCTCATAATAAAGGCACTCAGGAAGAAAAAAAAAAAAAAAAAACTGACCGCACAGTATAATTACGAAAATTAATTAATGTCGGTCCTGGTGGTGTAGTGGTTACCATACTTGCCTCCTATACCCAAAACGCGGGTTCGAACCCGGCCAGGACCGATGGATTTTTTCGGGCGTAAAAATCCTAAGTATGGCTTCCTTCGGAAGGGAAGTAAAGCCGTGGGTCCCGTGTCGTACATTTACGGCACGAAAAAGAACCTCAAGCCTGAAAGAAGAGGCCTCTGAGCAAAATTTGTCGACCGTTTCACGCCCTGAGTTGAATGGGACGCTGATGTTGAAGAGCGTCCATAAATAAATCAATCAAAAAAAAAAAAAAAAAAAAAAACGAAAATTAAACACATTAAATGCTCAGCAGAGTTTATAGTATTGATGTGTCATAATTCAAATAATAACAACAGTTTAGGGTTGCCAGGAAACAATAAAAGAGTAAATGAATAACGCAAAGATGTTATAACAACTGTATTTTTTAATTTAAACAATAAAAGTACAATCAACATTGGTTTCTCAATATCTAAATTAACGTTATAAATTTATATTAGGTAGATAGTTATTTAGGCCAGCAAGTTTTGAAATGAAAACCCTGTGTATTTCAAACAGGTTGCTGTGAATACGAAACATTTTAATTTCCCCTTTCTTCTGCGTTTTGCTGCACTTCGCTTACTCTCTTGTTTAAGGAAGATAGGTATGAACTTTGGATCCGATATTCCTCAAACAAATAATTCCACTTCTGTTTCTCCCCTCCAACCACTGCACCCAGAAGCATATCAGCACTTCTGTACATACTTGTTAGCAAGGCAGTGGGAAACAACTGGACTTCTGCATTTGCATAAAGGTACTAGTCAGGGCTTCTTGAACTACGGAAACTATTTGCCCCGAGGCAACTTTTGCTGCTCGGAATATCAAGTAGCAAGATTATCATTTTCCCTTGAAGCGCAAAGTTCTTTAATTTCCCCCGAGACAGTGTTATCGTGGTAAATTCCTGCAAGATTCCTACTTCTATTAGATTTACATTCTTCTTTTTTATCCGTTAAAATGAAACACTGTTCGGAATTAATTCAAAGTACCGCCAACTTTTATAATAACGGGCACCGAGTTTCTTTTTTTTTTTTTTAAACTTAACGAAATGTAGGTTTACTAACCTCATGAATGTCATTTGCATATTGTTATGCGATTTTCAATTGCTAATTCTTTTCTCCTCTGTTTCTAACTTGCCAGAATTGAAAGAAATTTTAGTAATGTCATCAACTTGTTCCATTTTAAAATTCATTTCTTTGGCAATAACCACACGATATTTTCCTGCTCTTGTTTTACTTGCTAAAAGTTCTATAATTAAACTTAACTCTCCACAGAAGAAGAAATCCAAAGCAAGTGCTTCCGCCAGTAAGGTCATGATCACTGTGTTTTGGGACTGTGAAGTTGTGATTCTCATTGATGTGATGCCAAGAGGCAGTATCATTAATTCAGAAGCATACGTCAACACATTAACCAAACTCAAGAAGCGCTTCCAGTGACTTCGGTGCCATAACAACCCAGGATATGTTTTGATTCAACACGATAACGCTCGGCCTCACACACTTTTGAACACATCACGAAATAGGGTTGAACACTGTAACCTCATCCACTCTACAGCCCTGACCTAGCTCCCTCGGACTTCCACTTGTTTGGGCCATTTTTTGAAGACGACGAGGAGGTGATTCGCAGTGCAAAAAGGCCTCGTGACCAGAACAAGAATTGGTACCGACAGGGCATACACGTCCTTGTGTCTCGCTGGAGGAGGGAAGGAGACGTGGAAAAACAGGGTGTGTAGATAAAACATTGTTCTTTCATGTGTGTAATTTTTATTTTGTGGAATAAATAATTTTGAAGAAAAAAATGTCGGGCATTACTTTCTGGGCGACCCTATCTTTGAGGCATTAAAGACATTTGTTTACTGCCCTCTTCATTTAACTTAAATTTGTGTCCAATCAGGAAAGTTTTGGAACATGATAATCCGAGGGAGTGATAGCAGGTGAACAGGATGTTTTTAAATCGTAGTGCGGTTAATTTGTCCCGAGTGACCCGGCTTGAAGGCACCGGCGCGTTGTCAAGGTGAAACACCTTCATTTTGGACATTCTGGAAAATGTTTCTGTAACTGTTGTCTTTAGTCCCCCCAAAAATGAAGCGTAGTATTCTCCAGTAATGACTTTTCCCGTCTCCAAGTAGTTTTTCAAGAGAATTTCTTTTCCCTCCACCTTTTCAGAGGATAGAAAGCATTTCGCTACAAAGTTGGAGACAGTTCGCCTGTTGCTGTCCACTGCTTAGATTGCCATTTCGTTTCCAGGATATAGTAACGTGACCACGTTTCGTCCATAGTTCCAAAACGCCGTAAAAATAGATTGTATTCTTTTAAAATATTTGGCGATGTTCGCATGATATTTCCCATTTGCTCCAGAGTGAAAAGATGCGGCACCCATTTTGCCCAGAGCTTTTTCAAGTTTAAAATTATACAAAATAAAATAAACCCGCTCAGTTGAGACGGCCGTGGCCTCTGTAACTTGCCTACTTTTATCTGTCAGCCAACACAATATCATGGTCCTTATCGATTACTTCTAGCCAAACAGGTGATTTTGGAGCTCCAGGACGTGGTGTTTTCGATGTTTATTGTGCCACGCTACATAAAATCACCCAATGCATGCAAAACCATTTCATGAAATAGCACCACGGGTGGTAGAGGTCGTTAAGGAGCGGACTCGCCATCGGGAGGTCTGGGGTTCGAATCCCACCAGGACTGTTCACTCTGACTGGGTTTTTTTCCAGGTTTTCCTGAGTCCTCATTACTGACTAATACCGGGGAGGTACCCTAAACCTAGGCCTGGAATGCTTCCTTCCTTAAAAAAATCCTTTCCCAATGTATCATCAGTGTCTACCGCCAGTGGTGGCTCAGTATTAAAAACGGGCGTTAAATACTACTCCAAAAATTCATGAAATTTCTTTGCCGTTTTCCCTTTCAGTAAAAAGAAATGAATCACGTGAGGAATTTCATTCTTATCTATTTTTCACTGTCACTCGCAATGCTTGTGTTTAAAAGAATGCCAAACAATGAGCTAACCTTAGAATTAATGCAGCGGTTTACATTTCTTTTCCCGATTGCTTAGGGTGCATTTCCACAGTATGCAACTCGAATAACCTCATTGTATGTAATTCGTTGTAGAGAACTGCATTTTAATGGTTGACATAAATTACTACAATGGCAACCATAATTGCCTCCCAGACCCAAGGTCGCGGGTTCAAACCCGACCAAGGTCGATGGATTGTTTAGGACGTAAAAATCCTAAGTACGGCTTCCTTCGGAAGGGAAGTAAAGCCGTTGGTCCCGTGTCGTACATTTACGGCACGTAAAAGAACTTCAAGCCTGAAAGAAGAGGCCTCTGAGCAAAATTTATTAGCTCTTTCACGCAATGAATTGAATGGGACGCCGATGACAAGATATGTTAAAGAGTTTACTTAAATAAATCAAATAAATAAACGAGTAACAACAGATTAGCGCTGGAAATGTTAAAAATGTCCTCCAAGGCAACGGGGTTTGAGGTGCACAAAGAAAAGTGGGCAACAACAATAGAATGGATCAGTGTATATAATAAAAAAGAATAATAGTTCAATGGATCCAGTCACCCATGCCCAAAGAACGTACGCTGTGTAGTTTCAGAACTTCAATGGACCGAAGCTTATGCTATTTCCAAACGCTGCAGGTAGTTTCTCGTTAAGCTGAGTGTGTGTTATCAATACCTCCATCACCCCACGAAGGCTAGCACTTCGTTGTACGTTGCAATCGCAAACAGCTGCCCTATTTTTAGAACAGAACCAACCTAATCGGAAACTGCGGTCGGCGTAAATCTTCCGTAATGTACGGATATAAATCTGATTGGTTTATCGTCCCTTGCTGATTGCCGTGCAGCGCTCAATCTCTTGGGAGAACGGTGCAGTTCATTTAGACTGTTGTACTGACTCTGAGAGTCAGTAGAATTGGGCACGCTTTCGGCAGCATTGTATTTACAATGAAAACCACATAATAATAACATACAGTGTTTGTATGAAATGCAGACGGTGTGTGAGAGACAAGTCAGTTCTGTAACAGGAAAAATTGCGAATATCAGACGAAAAGAATATTAGTAGCTTTTTCAACCATGAGAACGCTTATTCAAGCTGAAAATGTAAAAATAAACCAAAAAAGTCCGCCACACAAGAGTTGTGAAAACTATGGGCTTTCTTCAGCAAGTAGGATAACTTAAAACAGAATATGAAATCCAAAATATGGTCTTATTAATTAATTAAACAAGTTATGCCATTACTGTGTATTAATTAGCATGACAAACTCTAAAGCTAACTAATAAAAGAAAAAAAAAACTGAACTACAATACATTATTTAACTAGGTTTGTGTATTTTTCCCCTTCAAAATCATTCGAACATAGTAGTAAATAGTGAAATTACTCTAATTTTCAAACCTAAGGGGAACAAGATTGCAATTCTTGTAATCTATGAGTATCACAAAAAAAAAATCTCATTTTTAGTGCTCTTATTCCTATATTGATATTAAACTTTAAAAATTAATAATATAATATCAATTAAAGCTGTGTGACTATTTTTAAACATTTTTAAATGTAACCATGTTTATGAACTGAGCCCATGGTATCATCTTTACATTCACTAAAATAGAGAGAAATAATAGAAAGTTTCCAGTAACATTGTGTATTTAAGATGATGTTCATATGTTTAAATAAAACAAAAACATGTTACTATTTAAAAACAATTTCAATGCACTAAGCAAATATACAAATCAACAATAAACAATTGAAAGTTCCATCGATTTTCAGGGGCTTTGAAATTTAATTTAAATGTTATTGTGGTAAAAACATGTACAGAGCGCGCTAGCATACAAATATAATTTTCACATATATGTTAGATTAATGTTTTACAGTTACTGTCTTCAGTAAAATATATGCATCGTTATAAATACAGTTTATATGCTGGGTCAGTTTGTTCTCTTATTTGGAAATAACTGAGAGAAGATTAAATGCTACAATGCTTTTTAAATTCGATTTTCAGATATACCCCTACTCCTAATATTATCCTAGTTTTCAGAAAATATTTTTTTAATTTTATTTAAATGGTATATGCTGAGTTTGGGGCGATGTTGTGCATTTAATCAAAATATCACAAATAATAATGATTAATATGTATAATGATATTAACAATAATCATTGTGTACCTAATGGTATCAAATGGAAGTTCCTTAGATTAATTAACATGATGATGATATTAATAATGGGGATTCATGGCACATGAATGCTGTCTCAGTTTTGCTGCGAAAAAAAAAATCGGTGCCGCTAGAGTGAATTTTAAAATTTCGGTTTAAGTTAAACCCCCACTCCCATCAAACCGATTTCACTGACTTTCGGAAACTATTTTTACTAATTTATTTTAACCACATTTACCGAGTTTCGTTGAGAAAAAACGAAAATTAGGCCGCTAGAGTATTTTTTAAATTTTCGCTTTAGGTCAGCCCCCACATCTAATGGTCCAATTTTGTTGGCTAACTAATTGGATGAATAGTTTGTTAATTAATAGTTATATGCGGAGTTTTATTGACAAAAACATTTTTCATTGTCATTTTTGGTGCCTAGGATAGGCAGAGATTTGAAGAAAAATTTTCAAAAATCTTTTCAATCATTCAGAAATCGCAAAAAAAAAAAAAAAAAAAACCACATATTCTAAATATGGTATGTTCAGTATTAAAGATAGTAATCATCGAAATCGAGGATATTCTGCCAGCGTAAAGAAAGACTGTGATAACTGCTTAGGGCGGGAAGCAAAAATTCCATCCAGTGTAGTTTCCAGATTTAGAAATATCTTCCTCAAAGGGGATTATCAAAAGAAATGAAAAGAATAATAAGCTGGCGGTGTAGGAAAGTGGGCGGTTGTAGAATATATATATATATATATATATATATATATATATATATATATTTTAATGTTTTAATTATTTTCACTTTGTCTGCACTGGTCTTCTTATGATGTGCACTGCTTATATAGGAGTAAACTTGAAATTAAATGAAATGATGTCGCAAATGAGTTCCGAGTCCATGGCGCCTTAAAGCTATTTGGCATTCGCATTCTTAGGGTAAGGAAAACGCCAGGAAAAAAAATTACGCAGACATCTTGACCTGACTGAGAGTCGAGCCCAATCTTATTGTCGATAGAAATATAATTACGAAAACACGGAAGTGGTTGGTAAGCGAAGAGCAGTATGTACGAAGGTAGGTCCATAAGTTTCCGGCCTAATCATTTTCTAGTAGAATAAAGACGAAAACTATATTCCACTTTCCTTTATTGCAATACACTTCTCACATCTTCAAATTAACATTTTAATCCCCCCCTCCAAATAGTCAGTAGTCTTGACCGCCAAAAGGGCATAAACAGTATCCCCCACTTCTTCGTCACACAAATTTTCTTCCTCGAAGGTCCTTCTTGAGTTTTGAGAAGATGAAATGGTCACTGAGACCTAGATCTGGGCTGTAGGGTGCATGGTCGATCTCCTTGATGCCACATTTCTCCCCTTTTCTCTTTGATGGAAGCACGTAGTCTGTGCAGTAGGGCAGTATAGTATTCCCCATTTACTGTGGTGTTCCTCTCCTTGAAGTCAATGAAGAGTATTCCTTCACAATGCCAAAAGATTGTGGCCATAATGTTCTTGGTTAATTGAGTGACCTTGCCCTTTAGAGACGGTGCTTCGCCATGTTTACGCCACTCCATTGATTATCTTTTGCACAAGGGATCGTAGTAGAGGACCATAGTAACAATAATTTGCAGAACTTCTCTCTCGTTGCCACGGCAGAGCTCCAAAAATACCTGACAACAGATAACTCGTTGCTGCTTTTGGTCCGAGGAAAGAAATCTAGACACCCATCTTGCACTCACCTTATTCATGTTTAAATGCTCATGAATAATTCGAAAGACTGTCGTTTTAGAAAGGCCCAAACTTGCTGCTAATTCTGTAACTTTGAGTCGCCGGTCTTCCATAATTTCTCTCCTCACAAGAGCGATGTTTTCAGGAGTGAGCGCCTCCAAGGGGTGGCCTGCACGCTCTTCGTCATCAATGCTTTCTCGATCCATTCGGAAAAGTTTGGCCCATTCTTTTACGGTAGAATAAGAGGGGGATGCTTCCCAATATACACCGTTCATATCGTTGATTAATTTCATTTGGGGTAAGTCCTTCTTTTGTGAAGAACTTAATAACAGCTCCATACTCCATTTTGAACGTCACAATCTTCTATACATATACAACTATATCTGAACAACTGAACACAAAAGAACGAAGTTAGAGCTGCAATTATCTACTTAAATAAGTTATGACACCAGATAAGATGGACCTACTCTCGTATATACGGCCAAAGAACTTTTATCTTCTAGATTAGTCCAATTCTCTTGCTTTTCAATATCTTTTATACATGATAATAACATGGCATCCTGCAAATAACATTGTCAAACAAAAGAAAACTAATTAAAATCTTACAAAACACAAAACATAAGAACCAATATTTCATACAAGACAACCTTTAAAAATACAAATTAAACAAGGGAAGGTAACAGCCGAAATTATGCGAGCCTGGAGTCGGAACCCACAAAAGTTTCGGGATGAAAGACATCAAAGCAGCAGCAGGAGAGTCTTAGAACTCGTGCCCTCAGCAAACGAATTGGTTCGTAAAGGATCCGATAAGAGAAAACAAAACGATATGCTTCTGTTTAAGGGCGCAAGTTGTTTCCTTCAAATGTTCATAAGCTCTGCCCAAGCAAGAAACAGCCGCACCTTGAGGTCAAACTTTGTGAGTCTGTTTTGCCGTGAAGCAAGCGACTACGAAGTGGAACTAGCGAGTAGCAGTTTGCCGACATTTGAGTACAACTCCTCAAACTTCGTCCCTTCTTCCCAATACCGCAGGGTTTACAGGCAACCTCTTCCTACCCTATTATTTATTATTCATAGATATGAGTTACACAAACTGTTGATTGTTTTGAATAAAACTAACGCAGGGTGGGCCGTTATATATTGATCTGTCATCAACATTTGCAACAGAGGTGTTTCGCCAAACTTTCAAATTGGAACATGAGGGCTGTCCGATATCTCCAGGTAAAATAAAGAAGATACATATTTTTTGAAGAAAAAAGTTTCATTTCTCAATATAATCTCCTCTTAAATTTACATGCTTATTCCATCCAGTTTTTTTTAAATTTATTTATCCTAACTATATGAGGAGCATTCAAAAAGTACTGCAGTACAAGAACTGCATCCAGGAGTATATTTTGTGAAACCTTGAGCACAAATAAATTGCGCAACATTTATGTTATACCAGGTGTCTTGTTGTGAGGATCTTGTCTTATGCATTGGAGTTGAACCTTGTTGGAAGCCCCTATTTCTGAACAAACTCATGTTCAAATTCTTTACCACTGGTTTCAGCAAAGTGATTTCGTACACTAGGAGTAGTTTTCAATCGCTTTCCACAGAATTGAAGCTTGGTAACCTGTTCCTCATCGAACCATTACTGAGGCAGGATGGGACCTCTCACAAACTTTCAGGAATACACACTGTCATTTTTATGGTTTTAGTTTTCTTCAATATTGAATGCTTTTTCATAAGCAGAGCCCGGAAGTTAAAGCAAAATGCATTTTCTATCTGGGTGGATATATTTAAGAGTTATATAGAAATGTACATGTTTCCGTACATTTGTGGTCGGTAGAGCTACTTTTATTTCTTGGTGTCTATTTTGGATTCTGTCGCCGATTTTGAGGTTTAAAACTCTTTTTTTTGCCTATTTTGGATCGTTATGCATTTTTTCTGCAATTATTTACGCATTTGAAAAAACATATAGATAATTTCAATATATTGAAGTGAAAATGTTACAACAATTAAATGGCATTTCACCTCATGACAATATCTATTGATAATCTTGTTAAACCTTTATTTCTTTTTCAGCAGTCAAATACTCTTCTCAACCCATTCACTTAAGCTCTTTAAATAGCAGAACCTTCATTAGTGAAAGGAACGGGCGGTTACCTCGGGCATACGATATCAGGAAATAGACTGAGGAAAATACTGCAGTTTTCAACAGTCCTGATGAATTATCTTGTGTTGATCTACGTGAGACATTTCTAAGAAAATTTTGTTGGGGTTACTTCTCAGTTGCATAAATGTAACAAACAACTGCAAGCGAGAAAGATGAGAGTGGTACAATAAACCGTCCCTACAATGTGTTCAGTACGGAAGTAAGAGAGATACTAACCTGACATCCCTATAAACGCATAAACAGAAAATGAACTCGAGCAGAAATCACTGTGTATTTTTTGCTCATTCGCCAGGACTATTCAAAACTGTTTTACTTTGTCTTGATAAACATTTCCATGATGTCCTGAAAGGTGAATGTTCTGTTGTAAATGGTATGAGTCCTTCCGAAATAACTTGTTTTAAATATGCTCCAATCACTTCAGTGAAAGTAGAACGTTCTTTTTCCATGAAAAATGCTCCCTCTGACAAACGGCTGACTATGACAGTTGATGCCTTGAAAAACATCTTGTTGTTGCTTTTAACCAAGAAAAGTAAGCTCAAATACTTTAATTATGTGATAAAATTATTAAGTATCTTAAAGTAGCTATTTTCATTAATAATGAGTGATATTACTCTCTGTTTTCACTTTTAATAAATGCCTCTTTTAATTATATTACTGCCTATTTTTAGTATTACAGTGTGTTTTTGTTTAGTATTTTAACTAAAATAATTTCTTGAATTTCCGGGCTCTGCTGATCACCTAAAAAAATATTACGGTCCTCTCAAAAGTATATAACGTTTATGGCAAGACTTGATCTAAAATCCATAGGCCCTAACTACTGGCATACTCAGAAAATGCTGCGATAATTTTTGCCGGTGTGTGCAGAATATTTTCCTAAATCCAATATACTAACGCCCACATCCCCTTTATAGCCCCAATATTGTTCCGTGTGACTATTCTGATGCCAGCACACTGAGTCTTTCAGAATTCAACAAGTACTGCGAAAAAGACACAGTAGTGATTTTTAGGTCTTGTTTAGGATTGGGAGAATATTTGCAACAAGTGGGTGGGGACCATTTTGAAAATACCTCATCTAGTTGGGACAGCCCTTGTAGAAATGTGGCATCATTTTCTGTCATCAGATCATGAGAAAGAGCATTTGAGACATTACAGCCGCAGTTCACTATCACAAAGAGTAATCAACCCTGGGCACTATTTACAGAAATAGAAGCCAGACCACGCACGTATTTCCACTCGCTTTGAAAGCGTATAGTGACCACACATAGCCGCTTTTCACGAGATCGGCCAACCAGAAGGAGAGATGTTCATTCCGCTCAGAAACACACATATTCTGCTTAACCAACCACCGCCCTTTCCTTTTGTAACTATTTCAAGTTCGACAGAGTGAACCGAAATTGTGGGTTTAATGATCTCCCCCAATGGAATATCGATCCCGTTTCGAGCGTTCATGCTTTTAAAAGTTTTTGCAACTTACTTCTAATACTGTGCTTTACAGTGATCCAATGAGGTGCGGTCCATAAGTTTGCGAATTGACGTGAAAGCCATGCTTCATTGTTGCGGTATTCGTGCTACTAAATGATCACGGGTAAATAGGCCATTAATTGGTTTGGATAAGCTCATTTAAGCCAGAGTTGTTGAATAGTGCAGAGTGAGGTTCAAACTGCAATGCAGAACAGGCATTAAATGTTTAACTGAAAAGGTATGGGTCATTTATATATAACTAACACATTTCATTCATTATTTTTTTCAAAACGAATGATGCTAGTCATAATTTAGTGTACCTCAAATGTAGAGTGTCTTTGAGAGATTATTAATATTGAAAATGTTCTGCCTCCTGCGTAAGGCATTAAATCAACAAGTCGTCCCATGTTACTGGCAGCTCTTTGTAGAATTGTTTTGTCAATATAATTAATCTCCTGTATAATGTTGTGCTTCAGAGTGGGGGCGTGTCGCGCAAATTGCCTTTTTAATAACCCCACAGGAAGAAATTCGATATTGTCAAATCAGGAAATCTTGGTGGCCACAGGTTCTTGGAGTATAATGGTCGTCAAAGAAAATTTCGTTTAGTTCATGTATGGTTTGAGGTAAGACATGTAGCGCTGTATTGTTGAAAATATCGACGACCCAGCTCTACATCGTCCAGCTGCTCAACAAATCCCATGGAACTTCGGCGGTACTCTGCAGTGTCCACAGTCTGGTTAAAAAAAATTGATCTCACTATTCTCTGTGCGGATATTGCTCACCAAATCCCGATTTTAATGAGTGCTTCATAAATGACATGTGGATTTTGGACGGCCCAATAGCGTGAGTTCTGTGAGTTCGTATAGCTACACGTTTCATTTGTGAATGATGTGATGGACAATACGCCAGGATTTTGCACACACAAGAACGCCTGAAACCAACAGTTATACTTTAACATGTTATCCTTATCTGCAAGTGATGAACAATTGTAAATCTGGTTTTAGGTGAGCACTTTTTGCGTCTCTCTAACACAATGAGCGAATACCCGACCTCTTGCGTCTAAATGACTTACAGGTTGACCGCTCTAGTCGTGTTCAAACGCCCACAATAACCAAGGGCAGTCTAGATGAAATAAGTTGGCCTTTTTTATTCACCTGGGCCTATTCCACAAAAGTATGGTCTAATATGTATAAGTGTTAAGTTCTTATAAGGTATAGTCTTGTAACTTTGTTTTCTATTACGGAAGTACAACACTAGTAAAATATTAGTAAAAAGTTACAGTGACGTCACACAAGAGCAAGAGTGGAGGAACAGCTGTTTGCCCTACGTCATTCCTTGAATTAGGTCATGTCCACTCCGCACAGAGCAAAATAGTCTTGTACTTTTCCTCAGATATCATGATAATTAAACACTTTATTATGCATTTATCGATTCACTTTGATACGACGGTCCCATAAAGCTACATTTAGGAGCATCAATTTCAGTTGTCAAGAGATGGCAGAAGAATCGAGCTTCCCGATTGCTCTCGGTCATTTATTTTATTAGTCCATTTTATCATTTATATTTATTTGTTTATAATGCTTGACAATCATGTTCTCATTATAAGCATAAAACTGGAAAATTGTGTCAAAAGAGGTTATTTTAAAAGGGAATGAAGAACGAAAAGCAAGTATTTTCGTGACAGTAGCAAGATCCTTAAAAATCCTTTAACTGATGCTGGTCTGCAGAAAATGTCAATATCATTCATAAGCTGTACTTTAATTGCACTTAACCTAAATTATCGTTGTACACAAATAATTATTTATTTTTTCTTTATACATATTTCTTCTCATCGTTATTATCACCTTCGCTACTACTTAGATATTTGGGTCAGCTGACTCCTGAACTCATTAAAAAGATAATAACATTTGTGCTAGTATTTGAAGTTATCAATGTTTCTACATTTATAGAGAAAGTTGTACATATTACCAATGCTCGACTAATACTAATGCATCTGTGGAACAGAACAATGAAAAATTAGTTGTACACTTGTAATTATGGAGTTGTAAAGTAAAAATGCAGTAGAAATCTTTGTGGAACAAAATTTTACTAATAACTACAAGTTACAAGCCCATACACTTGTAATGTATTGGACTATACTTTTGTGAAACAGGGTCCAGATATCCAGTTGTTTTTCAATTTGTTCACCAGTGCCAGTTTTCTGTTTCTTTCGAGGGAATTACGTACACCAAATTCTTTCTGGTATGCCCTTCGAATAGCTTGATTTAGTTATGTACTGCATTTTCACAGCGACTAGAACAAAATATCAAAAACAACTGCCAAACATAAATGTTAACAATAATAAATAAAGAATAAACATCTGCACATCTCGTGACAGGGAATCAAAACTCCCAAATATCCCGCTTAATTTTACGTTAAACCCGGGACATTTGGTGAATTTCCAGCCGAATAAATAAATTAAGAAATGTGTTGTTTATATATAATCACCCTGTATAAACCTAATTCAATTATGGGAATGTTATGTTCCTCTTTTTGATGCAATTGCTGCGGAAATCTTTCTCATTATACTGAAAGCAATGGTGTTCCTAACCATTAAATACAAAAAACTAGTAGCATTACGCAATCATTTGGAAAAATACATGTTTCTGTTTAATCTCTCGTAGTTATATCTACGTTCTATAATGACTGATTTTTCACGTTCTGTTCCTTGTAACAATTGCTCTTTTAGTAATAAAAGTTCAAAATCGTTGTATCTTACAGCCGTTCCTCCGTCAGGAACAACATTTAATATATACAAATACAGAATGTCGATGTACATAATCGAATTTATGGTCCCCATTTTCGAAATGATAACAATTGCTTAACTTTTAACACAAGGAAAAGGTGATGTTAACTTAACGTTGTTAAGTTAACATTGATTAATAAAACAGAGTTTTCGTTAATTTAAATGTTAAAATAGTCTAACAGCTTATTAATATTTAACTTCTGTTGAGGAAACAGGATTAAATTTTATAGGAGGGTGGTTAGAACGACTGGATGCGAACTAGTGAGAAATACTTCTTTTGAAAAAGTTATTTAAGTGTTAAATAAAACTTGTGGTTTGAATATGTGCAAAGAATGACAAATAGCAGAATATCTAAATAATTGGGATGAATTATTAAGAAAAAAAAGGAGAAATGAAAATCCTGAGAAATAGTGGATAAGCAAAAAACAGCTGTTGAAGAAGTGAAGGCTTGGATATATCCTAAATAAGGATATAGTGAAGGACGCACCGCCACTGGCCGCAAGGAAAGTCAACCATTCCCTGGGAGAAAGTTTTTCGTATAGTAAATCTAATCATGCCTTTCAAAGGTCTACACAAGCTTGTACGTTGCCATGACTACCTATAAATAACAAACGTAAAACTGCAGCATCTTTCCGGCAGTCCTCCAAGGCTGAACACCGTGCAGTAATTCAATTTCCGCTACAACAGGTTATTGGTACAGTGATAGTGCGTTTTCGTGCTGCAAACCCATCAACAACTTCCAGGCAATCTGCCAAAATATGTCAACAAGGGCAATTTCCAGAGCCAATTATTTGACATGACATGCCATAGAGGTCCTTTCCAGATTTGTAAACAAATTAGTAACGGAATTGAAAGTAACCCGGATAAAAACATATAAAAGTAAACGTAATCTAACATAACGGAAACGACAAAATTTTATGATGAAACTGACAAGGGGCATTCCAAGTCACTTATATGTTTTCTTTGATTAAATTGGGACTTTATTCATTGAGCTTAGTTACAAGATATTTATATATTGGGATTACATAGAGCTGCACCCAATGGAGTAGCCCTGATGCAACTAGGAAGGGTGGGTCGAAAAGGTCTAGTAATAAAATGCATTGTGAAATGTTGATCGAGGATACAATCTTTACAGGAAGAAAATATTCTCAAAGAGGATCAGGGGGCACAAGAAAAAGGAAAAAAGGAAAACGGGTATAAAGTTCTTAAAGCAAATTGGAAGAGAAATTGATTTGGGAGAGCTGGATAGTTTAAAGTCACAAAATGGGCAAGGAGCATGCAATAAAGTTTTTTTTTCCTTTTCTTTCTTTCTTTTTTCACCTTTTTTTTTTTTTTTTGAATAGTGTTTAACGCCCATTTTACTATTGAGGCACTACAGGCGGTGAACACTGATGATACATGAAATGAAATAATAAACTGGGAAAGGATTTTTTTTAAGGAAGGAAATGTTCCAAGCCTACATTTAGGGTACCTCCCCGGCATTTGCCATTTATGAGGACTGAGAAAAGTCTGAAAAAATCCGTCAGGGAGGATGGTCCTGGTGAGAATCGAACCCCAAACCTCCCGTTCACAAGTCCGCGCCTGAACGACCTCAATAGGGCACAATTCCTCTGCTCAGTGGTACACTACAGTCTGCCTGCCGACATTTTCGACAAGCTCAGAACTGAATCACAACAACGATTCCGTTCACATGACTAACAATAGCATTTAGTTCCTGGAGTTCACCGAGGTCAGACTCGTGACTTATCCTCCTACAGCCCGAACCTGACTCCATGCGATTATTTTCTCTTCCCAGTGGCAAAACAATCACATGGAAGTAAAGCGACTTTCTAGATTTCAAGAGGCTGTGACTGAAAATGAACTTTTTCATCCTTGAGGAAAATGAGCGTCAGGGGGGCTTTGATAAGTGGTTTTTGAGGGTGCTAGAGTGTGGTGGAGCGTACTTTGAAAAGATGCAACAGTCGGAGTGAGTCTACCCACTCCCGGTTTGACCTGTCTCAAAACTTTCATGTACATCTTTTAGTACGAAACTAAGCAATTGGGAAAGACGTCAAAATAGACATTTGTAATTTTATTTATATCTATTATGAAAAAAGGACACTTTTCTGAACATCCTGTCTATTTATGACTAAACATGAATATGTTTACACATTTGAAGTAAGCACTTCGCACTTTTATACTTTCGCAGAAGATTCAGCACAGGGCAGTCCTCTCCATGTACAAAACCGAACAGGGACAGTCAGAATTTCATTTTCTCGGTCTTGTGAAGGAGAAAGTTAATGAACTAAAATCTGCGGCGATTCAAGGGACGGTAGCTTCACACCATGTAACTCCGGAGCCCTAGAGAACAAAAAGCGAACGCGAGGTAAGTACAGCTAAATCCGATTAGTGGACCAATAGGATCAAATAAATTTAGTTGCGGTTCCTTGAGTGCTCTTGTCTGTTAATGGACTTGCTAGCCTCACAAGTTAAATAATAGAACTAGGTACCATATAAGCAGAAGCAGAACAGTGTGTACACTCACTTTCAAATGTTTTTCAGTCGTTTGAATGAAAGGTAATGGTGCGAGTTGATTGTTGTAGTGTTTCTTACCCTGGAAAGCTGAATGCCTGGACATCGGGTTCATTAACGCGATCATTTCATCATTCGTTCATAATCTCTTAAAACTTTCGTAGCTATGTGGGGCGTTAAACTGTAAATATAAATACACCAATTGGTATAAGTGATCGAGTCAAACCTCAAGAGTTAAAACGAAACACTTTCCTTTAACAATAAAATGCTATAGTTCATTGTTTACATATAAATATGCATAAAGTTCTACATTTCTTTTCGTGAGTATATATATATATATATATATATATATATATATAATGAAGAAACGTGTATTATTTTAATAGCGTTTAACTCCCATTTTTACTACTAAGGCACCAGCACCGCAGGCGGTGGACACTGATAATACATGAAATGATAAACTGGGAAAGGATTTTTTTTTAAGGAAGGAAACGTTCCCCGGAATTTGCCATTTATGAGGACTGAGGAAAACCTGAAAACACCTCAGTCAGGGAGGACAGTCCTGGTGGGATTCGAACCGCAGATTTCCCGCTCACGAGTTCGCGCCTTAACGACCCCGGCCACCCGTGGCGATAACGTGTATTCAGAAATTATCCTAAAGTATTAAACTTGAAACTAAAGAGAATATTTTGTTCCTAACAAATATTTCAATTTGCTAAATAGTGTTCAGCATTATTTTATTTATTTTTAAGGCTGTTTAAAATCTGGAAGTATAAATAAAACATTCTATTCTATTCTAAACCTAATATTTTGAACTTATAATATATGGTTTTTGAAAACAATTTTCATAAATAATAAAACGGTTTAATTAATATACAAAGATTGCAAAATCTATTTTAATTATACATGGCCCCATACTTCTGTACTTTCTTCCAGTCTACTGTCCCATAAACCAGCAGAGTTACATTCATTCAGTATGTTAATTCAAGTTATTTAAGAATATTATAGGGTTACTACAAGAGATTTCTCGATAACAAACACAATCACAATATAATCAAATAAACTATTAATTGAATTAGTGAATTCCATAACAACATAAGTACACCTATTGACACTATATGAGTCATGTACAGAGCCTATTTTGGTTAAAACAGGCAGGCAAAAAGGCACTAAAAATGTTCAAAATAAGCAGTAATATAATTTAAATAGGCATTTATTGAAAGTGAAAACAGGGAGTAATATCACTCATTATTAATGAAAATAGTATTTAAGGTACTTAGTAATTTCTTCATCATACAAATAAATTGTTTAAATTTACTTTTCTTGGTTACAAGCAAAAACAAGTTGTTTTTTCAAGGTATCAACTGCCAGGTTGTCTAAGAGAACATTTTTATTTTTCATCTTGGAAAAAGAACGTTCTGCTTCCACTGAATTGATTAGAGCACATTTAAAACCAGTTATTTCAGCAGGACTCATTCAGAAATCGTGGAAAAGTTAATCAAGACAAAGTAAAGAATTGTGAATAGTCCTGGAAAATGAGAAAAAAATGCGCAGTGGTTTCTGTTTAGGTTCATTTTCTGTTTATGCGTTTATAGGGGAATCAGGTTAGTATCTCTCTTACTTCTGTACTGAACACATTGTAGGGACGGTTTATTGTACAGCTCTCATTTTTATGACTTGCAATTGTTTGTTACATTTATGCAGCTGAGAAGCTACCCTTTCCTCAAATTTCCTAGAATTGTCTCGCGCAGATTTCACCGGAATCTATGCCTTCAAGGTGTCTAAAGCTAAATCTATTCCTAATGACAGTGTACAACATTTTTCCTTAACTGAAGATCCTTTCTGAAAAATATTTGATGAAGAAACTGAAAACAAGAAATTCGCCAGTTTATAGAGGTTGTCTTTTCTGTAGATAAAGCGTTCATAACTATCAATCACCTGTTCAGGTATAAATCTTCACCGTTATTTCTTGTGACAATGTTGATAGCTTTTTTGATGACAAACAAATTCTTCATATAGTTCGTCCATGTATTACAGTTTCAAGTTCTAAATCAATTGCAGCAAAGCATTTTTTTTGTCAAATGTAGTATTCACCTTGAACAGAATACTATCTTTTGAAAAATAAAATCTGGAAGCTAGACACTTTGGTGCAGTGTCAAACCACACAAATGTAAAAAAAACGTGCAGCATTGGGACAAATTTCGTCCTGCGCGGCACGTTTTGAAAGACGTTGAATTAGGGGTCTCTCAAAATGAAGGTCGTTTGGTCACCTTATGTTTATTCAGCAAAAAGCCATACATACATAGCGTGTGTTAGGATTTTCCTCAAACAGAGCTAAGTAAATGTTAACAGAATATCGTATAAATAGCTGATGATGGGATACGCAAAATTCAAGCGTTCCCTTCCCACCGCAAAAAAGCCATGTAGTTAATGTAGGAGAGAATATGATTACTAATTTTAAGACAGTTTTCTTTTAAATAAAGGAACAACTTCTCCGTGTTAGAAAGCAAGAAACATTTGAAGAAATATTTTACAAAATACTAAAACACAGATTAAAACATAACAGCGAGTAAACACCAAGTGGATTAGTTGCAGCTACTAATCTGGAGAGAGCTCTCACAAGTGATGTTCTGCTGAAGGATTGTTTATCTAACTGAACACCACTGTGCAGAACTGGAACTGAGGCAATTAAAGCTTAATAAAGTATTCATTTTGTTACAATTTTTGTAGACATTCCATCAGCTGTGGAAGCGTGAGTATTTACATAAAGACCAACCTCAATTTTAGTAGTATTGACAGAATTTCCTTCTGCAGAGAACAAGATTTGCTGCTCTGCTAAAATGAAAGCTGAAATATGTACCTCTGGGGCCTATTCCTAAAAAATATGGTCTAATGTATACAAGTTTTTTTTTTTGAATGATTTATTTATGGACGCTCTTTAACAGTTCAGGTCATCAGCGTCCCATTCAACTCAGGGAGTGAAACGGCCGACAAATTTTGCTCAGAGGCCTCTCTTTCAGGCTTGAGGTCCTTTTTCGTGCCATAAATGTATGACACGGGACCCACGGCTTTACTTCCCTTCCGAAGGAAGCCACACTTAGAATTTTTACGCCCCGAAAAAATCCATCAGTCCTGTCTGGGTTCGGACCCGCGATCTTGGGTTAGGATGCAAGTATGGTAACCACTACACCACCAGGACCGACAATGCATACAAGTGTTATAGTATAAGTTCTTGATGATTTGTTTATTTATGAACGCTCTTTAACATCTCAGGTCATCAGCGCCCCATTCAATTCATGGCCGATCAATTTTGCTCAGAGGCCTCTTCTTTCAGGCTTGAGGTTCTTTATCGTGCCGTAAATGTACGACACGGGACCCACGGCTTTACTTCCCTTCCGAAGGAAGCCATACTTAGGATTTTTACACCCGAAAAAATCCATCGATCCAGGTTGGGTTTGAACCCGCAATCTTGGGTCTACGAGGAAAGTATTGTCAACACTAGACCACCAGGACCAACTTGGAAAAAAATCCCTGGGTCCCGTGTCGTACATTTACGGCACGATAAAGAACCTCGAGCCTGAAAGAAGAGGCCTCTGAGCAAAATTTACGGGCCGTTTCACGTCTTGAATTAAATGGGACGCTGATGACCTGAGCTGTTAAAGAGCGTCCTTAAGTAAACCAACAACATGACTTGTATGTGGTTCTATGAATCGGTAGATGTATGTTAAATATTAAAATTCAATTTTTTCAAAAAGTTTTTTCTTACACTATGGAAATTAAAATTGTTCCTTGCGATGCTAAATTGCACCACTGAATTTAAATTTTTTAACAGAAGCTGTTGAGACATGGATAAATATTACTGACTATAAGGAAATGCAAATAGATGAACAAATATTATTTTTGCACATGTAATATTACATTTATATTAAAAGAATAACAAAATGCAACTAATAATAATAATAATAATAATAATAATATAAAAATAGTACAATGAATAATTCTATAGTAGGATAAATCAAATATCTGTTTTGTAACATAGGGAATATAAAATTAGATAATTTATTATTTCCCATAACATTAAACAATTTCCTATGAAATACGTCTAAAGTTTGGCAGACTCTGACATCCCTTGGCAATGCATTCTAGTGACGGGCAGTGGTTACGGTGCAAGATGATAAATAAAGTGATGTTTGGTGCAGTACATGCCGGGTTTCAGAACGTGTGTTAAAGTTATGAGAGGAAGAGAAGATAGATAAGATGGGGTAGATATATGGATAACTTTGAAAAGTAGGGTGAGACAATGAAAGTTTTTTCGGTCTTTCATGCGGAACCAATCGAGAGAGGTTTAAACAAATGAACGCACGCACCTATTATGAACACGCTATAGTTTTTGCGTTAGGTTAGAGTTTGTCTGTCAGCAGAGAATTGCAGCAGTCGAAGTGAGACATCGCCAGGGGTTGCAGCAAGAGACTTAGATCCTTTGTAATCCTCGTTGACTCTAAAACAGCTCTACTCGCCATCCCACCCTCTAGCAGTTTACTCAGAATGAAATTCATCAGTCTCAAAAACTCATTTACTGTCTCATCTCACTGGGTTAAAGGCCTCGCGGGACTTCGAGGCTAAGAACGAGCAGATTATAAGATTTTAGTCAGTCACAACAGATGGAAATAAGGATGAAGGATGTCCTAGACCGTTCTACTCTTCTTCCTGGACAATAATGCCTTGCTGCATGTCCCTCGGTGTTTGGGACCATTTGATAGACGGCATCCTTGACGCTTTCCAAAGAAAAAAGTCTAGTGGCGTAAGGGTCGGGCAGGTCAAACGTGCAAACGATAAAGAGTGACAGTTATTAAAGAAACCGAACTGATTAATGTCCTAATTGTACAAATTACTTACCCAATGCAGGTAGTAGTATGGGGTTTTTGTTTAGGTTCATGTAAACAAGTGCCAACAAGGGAATTTCATCGCTATTTTGAGTAGGAGATGTAAACGACATGTTTTGCCGGTAGTGACAGTACCACAGAGCTACAAGGAGACATTTTACTTCTGAAGTGATACAGTACAATTAAAATATCCATACCATTAATGAGAACTGAGGAAAACCTAAATAATAAAAAAAAAAAAAAACTCAGTCAGGAGAAGTCGAACCCCAGACCTACAACTCACAAACCTGCCCCTTAATGACCTCGGTCACTGTGGCGGTATTGCAACAATCAGTCATATGCTTATACGTCAGACCGGAAACTTATGGATCGCTGCTAGTATGTTCATGATATTTGAGTGTTTTATTAGTCTGTTTACGTCCATCTGATAAATAAGGGAAATGCGTCATTTCATGACACTGAAGCAATTATTGTAAAAAAGGGGGCACTTTTTGGCGCGTATTAGCACAACAAATAATTGCCTTTAGCTCTTAAAATGTGAATCTGGTTGTAAATAATTTTTGCACTGTGGAAAAACGAGGTCTTCGTGACGCACATCGGGCACTACTTGTTGGGTAACAATCGAAGGTTAACGCGTGAAGGTTAACTGCAACACACCAGGTGGCGTGCCTATCTACCTCAAACCAGTGTAAACCAACCGCTCTTGACCTGTCGATAGTCATCTGGCGCGTGTCCGCTGGTATTGCCGTTTTTTACAAGTTTTAAATAACATGCAATTTGTTTCATTAATATAACTCATGCTATACCAACGAAATTAATTGCACACGCGAACTAGGCCGAGAGAAAAGGGGGAAGGAACGCCACTAGCAAGAAAAAAACAATAAGTGCAAACCTGGCTACTTCGTTGGTCAATTTGCGAATTAAAAATCACAAACTATTGAAACATAACTGTTTTATCCACTTCATAATAAACTTTAAATACAGCACACGTGATTTCTTTGAATTACAAACTCAATATATTAAATAACTGCGTATAAACTTTTTTTATGTATTTTAAAAATGGGAGGAAAGACGGGTGTCAAACAAGATTTGTGTAGTTATTTTATCTTTTAATCCATGAATTTTTTATACTGGGCTTGTTGATAATTGTAAAGCATTTGCGGCGTGAAACAGGTATTCGTTGGTTGGTTTCGCTGGCCAAATTAGGGGTGTCCATAACACCCGTGAATGTTACAAGTTGCAGTCGATCTATTATATTAATGATTCTGTAATCAGCAGTTTCCTGCGCATGTATCGCAGATAATATTTAATCGAGTCATTTGCCGCTATTATAGCCCCAGTAATATTGTATCAAAGTCCGTCATGAAGGAGGTAGAGGCTGGAATGCCTTCGTTATCTCAGAAAACTGTAAGCGCCACTTTCCCGACGAACAGCATCAATGCTTCCACTGCATTAACTCAAGCTTTGTCTCGGACTAGTAATGGTGAACGCCAAACTCATCACGTATGACAAACAATTCGGGGTGGCATATCGTGTCCGTCATCGTGGTAGCAATTAAGATGTAATGCTAAACTCATTCTTTGTATTTTATGTTGTTGGCACCCATCGTGCACAGACTTTGTGAAAACCTAACCTACATGCATTTGACGTGGGCCATGCCATGTGAAAAACCAACAGTAGCGGCTGGAGTCTATAGTTGCCCTTCTGTCTGCTCGGATTAATTCTTCAACTCGTACCAAATTCGCCTGTTGGCGTATAGAGCGATGTTCGTCTTCACAGAACTTCTTTCTGTCCAACTGTAAACAGCTTGACGTTACAGGCACATTTCACTATAGATGGAAAGCATTTATTTATGAATATTTTTGATTCCATATACGTATTTTGCTCTCAAAAATCGCACAACAGAGTCGCCGCCACTTGCAACTGCTGTTTGACTATTGTAAACATCAATATCGAGTTGAATGCCCCCAATTACCAGCGACTAATACTGGCATAGCCCCAAGTGCATCATTCAAGCATGTGTTACCCCACAGCAATTTGGAGCTTACTTACTGACATTCCCTCATATTTAAAAAAACAGAAAACTTACAAGTTTCAACAGAATTTATCACCTGAAAATACTTTAATGCTGGGTTTACATAGAGTTCAGAACTAATACTTTAATTACAATAATTGCACAAGTGATTTTGCTCTCGTAGGTATATCATTCTGAAGAGAAACTCGTCAAATGTGTTGCATATTACGGTCCTTCAAAGTGGACAGGACGTGTGACTCGGCAGATGCCCACGAGGTAATCACACAACTCTGACCGTGTTCCCGAATTCTCTGCTCAGTTCCTGCACACACAAAGTACAAAGGCTGCGCATACACAACAAGAAGTCACACACGGTCAAGCCGGGGGCCTTGTTGTCCCTGTTCAGGTATAAACAAACGTCATTATGGAAATGCAGTGGGATGTCACGTGCGTTCACAGGGAAGTTTGCCTGGAGCTTTATAAGTCGTCGTGTTACAAATTCTTCTTCTTCTTTTTCCACAAGGTACAGGCCTGTCCTCAAATAAACATATCACTCTATCTTGTTCTTGGTCTTCCTACTTGGCGATATTCTCCACGTTTATTATGGAAAAATTTTGGTATTCGTTTTTCTTTCATTCTTAATAAATGCTGAAACCAATTATTTTTATTTTCATTTAATGTTTATATATTTAACTGTTTTCGAATTTCTTCATTTCTTTGTTTGTCTAAGACAGCAAATACAGCTAGTGCTCTTGAACATCTCGTCTCTGCAGTTTCTATTCTTTCCCTGTCTTGTCTTGTTCATAGTCCAATTTTCACTTCCATATGTTCCCATTGGCACTTTCATTACTTTGTAGTGGCCGAGGTCGTTTTTTTTTTTGTTTTTTTTTTTTGAATGATTTATTTATGGACGCTCTTTAGCAGCTCAGGTCATCAGCGTCCCATTCAATTCAGGGCGTGAAACGGCCGACAAATTTTACTCAGAGGCCTCTCTTTCAGACTTGAGGTTCTTTTTCGTGCCGCAAATGTACGACACGGGACCCACGGCTTTACTTCCCTTCCGAAGGAAGCCATACTTAGGATTTTTACGCCCCGAAAAAATCCATCGGTCCTGGCCGGGTTCGAACCTGCGATCTTGAATTTAGGAGGCAAGTATGGTAACCACTGCACCACCAGGACCGACCCGAGGTCGTTTAGGCGCGGACTCGTGAGCGGGAGGTCTGGGGTTCAAATCCCGCCAGGACCGTCCTCCCTGACTGAGGTTATTTCCAGGTTTTCCTCAGTCCTCAATAAATGACAAATGCCGAGGAGGTACTCTAAACTTAGCCCTGGAACGTTTCCTTCCTTTGAAAAAAAAAATCCATTCCCAATATATCATTTCATCTCATGTATCATCAGTGTTCACCGTCTGTGATAACACTAGCCTCGATGATTCTGTTGTCTTGGTAAAAATAAAGATTTATATGGAAAATAGCCTGCTGATTTCGAAAATGATATCAGTTGTTGTTTCATAACGTCTACAATGTTTTTGTAATCTGACATTCTACTGATTTTTTTTTGAATGGTGTTTGACGCCCGTTTTTATTATTGAGGCACCACAGGCGGTGGACACTGATGACGATTAGATCAAGAACTTTAGACCGCCCTGTATCGTGCGACATTATGGTTTAGTCAGCATTGGCCGTGTCTCCATCTTTTTTGCCCGAGATTGCCAGCTTTGCTTCATTGCAAATACCAGCACTGCATCAGCATTGTCTTCCTGTGATGAGCGGCGAAATTACTGGCAAGTGCAGTCTCCATTGTCTCAAGAAAGCTAATTAAGGCAGAGAAACCCACAAAAGAAGCTCGTCAGCGAATGGCATCAATAAAAAAAAAAAAAAAGTCGCTCAAATGCAGAGTTTTAATGGAGCAGAATTAATTGCAGAAGTTTAGCCCACTCATCATCATAGCAGAATTTCTCTCCTCTATTCGTTAAAACGAGAGATTTCTGCAGCCATCGTTTAAAATAAAGTAATAATAATAATAATAATAATAATAATAATAACAATAATAATAACAATAACAATAATAACAATAATAATAACAATAATAATAACAATAATAATAACAATAATAATAACAATAATAATAATAATAATAATAATAATAATAATAATAATAATAATAATAATAATAATAATAATAATAATAATAATAATAATAATATTTCTGTAACATGTGAATTTCCATCGACATCTTAAAGAAATACTGACTAATGAAATAGCTTCCGTGTGTGTCTGCTATTAATATGAGAAAAATGAATACATTTTCGTTTTCTGCTTACATTTAGTACTAGAGTACACTTGCCCTCGTGTTCTGCCCATGTCTCTAGTGAAATCTAGGTCACTCACTCAATCAATTAGTCGTGTTTTTATTCCATTCTCCCGTGATGTGTATGAATATTTTTGCACCTTAACCCATTTGTAACATACAAACAAAAATACAGGAATAACTCATTAATATCGCACACCTTTCACTCATTAACAAGGACTCGGAATTGGTGACAGGAAAATGTTTGAACAACGACCTAAAATATTAAAGTACAAAGAAAAGTATGTAATAAACAACTACCTAACATACAAACATATAATATTATTTACTTATTGCATTCAAGCAGTTTGTTTATAGTATTAACATTAAATGAATTAATGTCTTCTTCTAATAATTCATTCATTAAACTAATATTATAATTAGGCCTAAAGGTAGATAAAGATAGGGAAAATGTTACTTCTTCTTCCTCTTCTCCCTGCCCCTACAACCAGGGGTGGTAGTAGCAGTGGTAGTAGTAATAGTAATATTACTTGTAGTATAATTATAGTAGTAGTAATAGTAGTAGTAGTAGCAGTAGTAGTAGTAGTAGTAGTAGTAGCAGTAGAAGTAGCAGTATCAGCAGCAGCAGCAGCAGTAGTAATAGTAGTAGTAGCAGTAATAGTAGTAGTAGTAGTAGTAGTAGTAGTAGTAGTAGTAGTAGTAGTAGTAGTAGTAGTAGTAGTAGTAGTAGCAGTAGCAGCAGCAGTATCAGTAGTAGTAGTAGTAGTAGTAGTATTAATAGTATTAGTAATAGTAGTAATAGTAGTAGTATTTGGTTTATTTGCCGACTTTCTTTAACATCTGAGATCATCAGCGTCCCACTCAATTCAGGGCGTTAAAAGGCCGATAAATTTTGCTAAGAGGCCTCTTCTTTCACATTTGAGGTTCATTTACATGCCGTAAATCTACACATAGGACACACAGCTTTACTTCCCTAGGAATGAATACTTAGGAATTTTACACCCGAAAAATACATCGATCCTGGCCAGACAACAAATCTTTTGGCTGTACTTGCTAGTGCGGAGCATAAATCAAGTGCCTATCGCTGCCATGACAACCGCAGCGAATCAGCCAAATACGTTATGACAGAATTGGATTGCACCAGAGGATACAGGTGTAAGAATCTGCCATAGCAGCACATTATTGTCAATAAATTCTTGTGTGAGCATCCAGAAACAGTTTAAATTTGAGTTAAAAACGGAAAAAGAAAAGGATGAAAGATTGCTGCAGCCGGGCTGTGCCTGCTGAATCTGAAAATTCGGCTCTGCCGTGTCGTAGATTTACGGAAGATTGTAAAACTCAATATGCCTGATAAAAGCGTTCCTGGATAAAATTGCGGAAATATTTTCATGTGCATAATATAAATAAAATAAAATAAAATAACATCATTGACTTTATGGATGAATTCTGGCCTAAAGCTGATTTTGGAGCTCCAGGACGTGGTGCGCCAAACTGAGTACTATGTCCTCCTTCAAGTGGAACAACAAACCTCTCCCATCTAATTCTATACATCCCGCAGATCTTCCTACGGGTTTCTCTAGTATGACAGACATATTCCTCAAAATTCCTTAGAAGGAGTAATGTTAGAGGTCGGTGCGGAATGTAAGAAACTCCGTGGTTCAAATCCCAGCTGTGACTCGAACTTTTCAAAGCTGATTCTTTCCTTCCTACACAAGGCTTCTGTGAAAGGCAGATTACTATATATAAACCGTCTCGCACTGATAGTTCACGAATATTATTTTTAGATCTTTTCTAAAGACCGCCATTAAAAAGAAATACTTTTTGTCTTAAATCCGGGCTTTACTTTTAACATAATCTGCATGTATTTATAATAAATATTTAATACAGGAAATTTGGTGGCTTTTCTGCTATTTGGATCACTCAAGGATGAAGACATTTCTGCAAGGAAGCGATCATTAATGTTGCTAAGTTTAAATTTCTTTAAACCTAGCAACGCCGGGAGCCTTGAGCTGTACCTTAGGTCAAGAGTTCTAGACATTTGTCCAGAAATGCATTTACTGACATGAAGCACTCTTTAAAGAATATAAAAATATACTTTAAAAATAATTAGTTTAATTTTGGGTCTTTCGAAACTATTCCGTTTATTGTAACGAGCCGCCACTGTAAAATGATCTGCATCACACAAAGCACCATTCCCGCTATTAACTACGATAAGAGACGCGCCATAAAATTACGGCACTTGTGAAAGACTTTCCTATCACAACCGGTGCACGTTGAGCTAATGCGGTTATCAATACCCCACTTGGTTGCATTTCATTGTCTGCTTGCGACTCATAATTAAAACAGAAGACTAAAGCTACTATCTCCGTGACATTCGCTGGCTTCAGCAAAATGCACTACGCCATTGTGCGCACAGTTCAGCGTTCATGTTTAAAAATGTGCTTAACGTGCCTGTTTGTGCATCTTGTTATATGAAGCTACCTGCCAGAAAAATAACAGATTTCTTTATTTATTACAGTCTGTCAGCTTACCTTCTTTGTCCCTTGTCTTAACGCATACGTCACTGTTTTATTCTTATGCCATAAACAGCTGACAGACTACCTCAATGAATAGGAAACTATTTGTGCAAAGTTGGAGAGAAATGGATAAGGAAGATAGAGGGAAACATAACCTTGGAAGTAACAATAGGCCAGTAAGTATAAACAAGGATAGGATAATACAGCAATATAATGGTTACCAATACACTAATAACCTGGAGTTGTATGTATTGGGATCAGAACGTAAACAAACATCTCTAGAAAGAAAATATCTAGAGAAGGAAAATAAGATTTGTATTATTTTATTTTTAGATCTCATTTTGTAATGAATTGATAAAGTAGGTATTTTGAATGTAGTATATTACATGGTCTGTTGGTATCCTAAGTATGGCTTCCTTCGGAAGGGAAGTAAAGCCGTGGGTCCCGTGTCGTACATTTACAGCATGAAAAAGAACCTCAAGCCTGAAAGAGAAACCTCTGAGCAAAATTTGTCGGCCGTTTCACGCCCTGAGTTGAATGGAACGCTGATGACCTGAGCTGTTAAAGAGCGTCCATAAATAAATCATTAAAAAAATGGTCTGTTGGGATATATTTTCAATAAATTTCATTTTTAAATTTACTAAATTTTTATTTTTACTAAAACGATCAAATAAAAATTATACCGGTTTTATTCGGACTTCCTTGCCTGTAATTTATGCTAGTTCTTGAAGTAGGAAACATGGAAGATGGCATTTACTAATGCTAAAAAGTTGACATGGAGAATGTAGGAAGAATGCTGTTCTTTCTTGCGATGTGTACGCTGAAGGATATCACAATAGACGTACTACGGTCGGTTGTCTTTACCGATTGTTTCAAAGTCGTTGGGGAGCTATAGCCTTCCACCAGATTTGACCCGTTTAAACATTTCTCTGTGGGGAAAGCAAAGCTAAAATACACTGACTACAAATCGCCACGGGTGGCCGAGGTCGTTAAGGAGGGAACTCGTGAGCGGGAGATCGGGGGTGCGAATCCCGCCAGTATCATCCTCCCTGATTGAGGTTTTTCCAGGTTTTCCGCAGTAATCATAAATGGCAAATGCCGGGGAGATGCCCTAAACTTAGGTCTGGTATTTTTCCTTCCTTTAAAAAAAAAATTATCTTATGTATCATCAGTGTCCTCCATCGCCTGTAGTGTCTCAGTAGTAAAAACGGGCGTTAAAAAAAGTCTACAAGGACATACCGACTACATCAGGAAATATGAAACGACGTATTAGATCTGACTGTTCTGAAAATTCTGCAGCACATGACAAACGGAAGCTTTTATTGTAGCTGGTGGTTATCATTTTGAATACAACCTGTAAAGACTAGTTTTCATATTTCTTAAGAGAATGCTGGCACATGGTACAGTAAAAACACACAGGTACAAAATATAACATGTTTTCTCTTGGAAATTCAGGGGAAAAATTACACACTTAATAAGAAAAGTAAACATAGGAACATGGTAACCTAGTCAAATGGAGCAGACAAGTGTAGGTATTTAAAAAGCGTTATCACTATCATCCTCACACCTGAGTTTCATGCTTCGGAAGTTATTTAGGAACTTAAATCTTGTGTAATGATAACAAACACCCCACTTATGTCAATTAAAGGAATATGTTGTAGTTAACGAGCAAGGTTTCGAACTCAGGGCTGCTCTAAAGATGAGTGCATGCTTCGTTACAATTCGCTTATTGCGTTCTCTTTTTACTTTATTTCGTTTATTTCCTTCGTTTCAAGCCAGAAATGTAATTGAATTCCGCTCGTATTTCGCTCACTCCGTTTCATCTACTCACTTTCAACACGACAGTTGCGAACCAATCAGAAGAGGATGCTGCAAACTCTTCTTTATATTTTTTCTTTCTTTCTTTTCACGCCTTCAGAATAGAGGAAAGTTTCTGATTGCTTCCACCTAACTTGATTCTCTTCCACCTCTCCAGAGAAAAAGGTTAGTACTGCACTCTAGGGCTGGACTCCCGTCTGAAACAGTCGCCCATATCACGCGCGGGGGATCGTATAAACTTTTGAATAACTTGTAACATTTGAACTGCTTTAATAAGTATTGGGACTCTTCTGCATGTATTGAATTTTAATTACGTTTTTCTATATTCAATGGCGGATTCTTCCTGATGCATACAATGAATAAACTGTATTTTATACTATTACATTACAGTTGCAATGAGGCAGGAAAGTCAACTAAACGAGTGCACAACATGGAAGGGGAAAGAAAAAAAACTCGAGAAAACACATGTGAAATCCGTTGTAAAAAGAACTTAAAAGGTTGAATTGCTGTAAAATGTTAAACTGGCACATAAGCTCGTAGCGTTTTTGTTCATCTTCCCAATACTGTCTTGAGAGTGTATTGTTTACTATTTGCCATTAATTTAGGCATGAAAAAATAATGTTTTAGGCATGTAAAATAGATTACAAAAGTATTTAATTAGGCATTATTTTTTAATTTTAGACGAGAAAACATTTATATTTCTGGCATTTGAAATAGGCAACAAAATGATTAAATTAGATACATTTTAATTATACAGGAAAGTAAGAATTTTTACATTTTTATGTAAAATGCTATAATTATCACATTTTTATTTTGTTTTCATAATTTGCAGCACAATATATATTATCAAGATTTTCTTCAACTTTTCCACAGTTAGGCTATGTCTTTGTCTGCTAAATTATCTTTAAATTTTGAAAATGACTTTTTCATTGACACAGAAGCTATAGGAGCAAACTTATATTTTGCATCTAGGATTTCTCCACTTTCCCCATCAAAACATCTATCACATTGACCATTAAAGCACATCCAGAATTTTTTTTCCATTACACCCCCCCACTTGCATCTTACTTTTTCCCCCACTTCTCCCTTAGCAGCACTAATTTTCATTTCAGCTTCTTGCATCTCCGACAAGATCTGACAAAGTGTTTCCTTTGCGTTACAGCCTCACTAATATTGAGGACAAGAATGAAAATCTACCTTTCTGTAAACAAAGATCTCGCTTCAATGTTGGATTTTCAGTTACTTTGCAGACAAAACACAAGCTGTACTGTCAGTAGGAAACTCTGTTACCATAGCAATGTCATCCCAAATGTTCCACATAATGCAGCACTGTCTCTATCCAGGTGCCCCAGCATGTTAAAATGGGTTGAGAAATAAGAGCAGTCTCTGGAAGTTTTTTCTTGAAGAATGCAATGCGTAGAGCTTAGCAGAAAGTTAACTTCATTTCGGAGATCAGGGTACTGACTTGCGTAAATGCATTCCTTGTGGTTTCTAAGATCCGGTGAAAGACATGGACTAAACAGGTTAAATGTATAAGGTTAGGGTACAATGTTTTCAGGAGAAATCATAAATGAAGCAGCGTCTGTGCAGAGAAGGAAAACCAGGAAATAACAGCTGTAAGCTTTTGTTTACAATGAAGGCAAAGGACTGGCCATTCACTTCATGGAGTTCTCTGGTAGCTATAAGGTGTGGAGGGGAAGGTGTATCATCGTCGAGTTTACCAGCTGTTATATCTGTTGTCTCGTCGACACCTACCCATCTCCTATGTCCTCCCTGGTTGCTGCCCAGGAGGCCCGGGTTCGATTCCCGGTACCTATTTAGGAAATTTTCTAAGATAGGCAGATCTGGAAAGGGGTCCACCCAACTTCGTGAGGACAATTGGGATGAAGAGATGGCGATCTCCGAACTAGTAAGCCGCTATATTGCGATCAGCGGGATGCGGTGTGCTGATCACAGTCCCCTCTGCAATACTGCACTCTACCAATGATATCATGTGATGGAGGCAGCGGTCGTTCGGTAAAGCTCAGGCCCACATGGGGCCTGTAAAAAGGTTTTATTGTTGTTAATTAAATACATAAAAATATAATTTATACATTTCAAACTAATTAAGTACATTTTAGTCTATTGAAATACATGCTCAACCTAATTAAATAAATTTCAGTCTATTTAAACACATGTAAACCTAATAAATTGCACGTGAACCAAATTAAATATATGAAAGCATAATTAAATACAAGTCTACCAATTCAAATATATGTTAACGTCATTTAATCGTAATTAAATATATTCAATTTAATTAAATGCATGCCAACTATAAAAGCTAATCTTAAGTTATGTTAAGTTTTTCTTAAATGTTTTAACCGTTAGAAGACAGTCCTCAAAAACTGCAGCAATCCACTCAGGTTTTGTTTAAGATCGAAACAGTTCTTTGTTGTATTCCTTGAATTTTAATTTATGATCTCACGCAATGTGAGAGTATGTTGTCTTAAATCTTGCCATGCCCTATGACCTTATACGTTATATAAAATGCACAAAGACTCGTTTTTCTGGGTCTAACTGTCAAGGTTCCAGACCCTACACCTTTTTTGACCTATGTCCTCTGTCTCTTTTCACGAATTTGGCTGACGTTCTCTGCATTCAGTTTATTTGGTTTTCTATAGGGATTTCAGCAAGGAGCCCCTACACTCACTCACCGTGCTTCCCTTTCTAAGCACCCTCCTAACGAAATGCAAAGCCTTCCTTGCTTTTCGCATTACATAGCTCGCATAGTCCTCCCACCCCAACTTTTCGTGTAAATAAATGACATTAAGCAACACGCCGTGAGCTCATTGCTTGAGCTGTTTCACCGCCTCTTAAAATATTCCATTCTACCAACACGCTTTAAGAAGGTAAAGCGGTTTAGTATGGCAGTCACGTTGGGCACCAATTTTGAAGCGAATGGTCGTGACGAAGAGTGGCCTCACGTTGTGATGTAGTTTGGTAGATTGATTATTGGTTGCTTCGGTGTTGTTATCCGCGCTTGTGACAACACTTTCTCATGGTGATTCTGCTATTTTGACGTTTGGGACTCAATAGGACCGGAAGAGGAGTTCAACATTGTAAATAAGCATGCAGTGCGACATAATATACATATTGGTACTCTATTATGTTCAAAATCTATCGCGTCCTATGGTGTTTTTCGTACGATAGACTTATCCATGTCGGTAGAAATTTAGTTGTCACGTGTGAAACTTACAGACGAGTGCCGCGGCGTAAAACTGAAAGTCAAACTTATAATGAATACTGCGTGTGTCTTGCCGCGTGTAGATCTTATAACTGAGTGCCTCAGCAACGTCGAACTTGCGTTTCTGCGAACTGCTTGTGTCTGGCCACGTATAAAACCTAAAGGCTACCTCCTGAGCAATGAGCAATGCGAACTAAACTGCCTCCTTCAGTGGAATGACCTCTTCTTTATACATTAAATTCAAATCAAGTAATAGTTGGTCTTAACGATGCCAGGGGGTCACATAGGCACATGCAATCTTCGTGCTTATCTTTTAAAGTTCAGACAGGCATTTTCCATTGATTGGTTTAAACCTATCACACGATACATTCGCTATTTTGGAAAATTTAAACTATTTTGTTGGTAGTGGCTATTTTTAAAGGGCTAACAGTGCGACAGCCGGTCGGGGTCAAAGCCCCAAACGGTTTAAAAGTCCTTCAGTTTGTTAACCCTGCAGTAACTATCCATTTAAATAGAAAAAGGAATTTCATATGCGACCCTCTGAGTAGAGGTTTTATAGTCCTTTTGTTGGTTTTCCAGGTTTCCGCAACAAAACACCAAGGCTTTCTCTTCTCTTTATGCTATATTACACACATGTGTAGGTATCTACATCACTAGCTACAATACATAAAATAATATTATATTGGTAACAGATATATTATATTTATATTTTAGTTGGGATGGGCCATAAATGAGTTTCAAAGGCTAGCGTATGTTGAATATAAACCGGAGGTTTGTCATCAATTCTGTTGCATAAAAATAACCTCATACTGTGTAATTTAGAGTTCTCACTAACTGTCGAACATATGACATCATCGTGAAACAATGGAGAAATTCCAGTTTTGAGTGAGTTGGTGTTCAACTGTTTAACATGAGAAAAATCAATAATTATTCAAATTTTCCGCCTTGTCTTCAATCATGGATAAGCAAAAGTCAAAGCGAATGCGAACGGCAAATTTTAGTAAACGTGGGAAGGATATTACCTGCTTCGGTTACATTAAATGAACTGACGTAAGAGATGCTGTTGTTCTAGTAAGTTTATGGATGGTTCAGATGGCCGTTCCTTTCTCCACTTTAATATAGCTCCAATAACTATTAGGAAGCTCCCTGTCGCATAGAATGTGTGTGTGTGTGTGTCGATCCTGGTGGTGTAGTGATAACCATACTTGCCTTCTAAACCCAAGATCGCGGGTTCAAACCTGGCCATGATCGATAGATTATTTCGGGCGTAAAAATCGTAAGTATGGCTTCCTTCGGAAGGGAAGTAAAGCCGTCGGTCCCGTGTCGTACATTTACGGCACGATAAAGAATCTCAAGCCTGAAAGAAACGGCCTCTGAGCAAAATTTGTCGGGCGTTTCACGCCCTGAATTGAATGGGACGCTGATGACATGACATAAAAAGCGTACGTAAATAAATCAAATCAACAACTTAGTTTGTGATTGTAATCGGGGAGGTAACATCTGTACCGTTTCTTCGACATCTTTTGCTAAACGAATTCTAATTTTGAATTATTTTATCTTTCAGTTGTAGGAATGAATTTTTCTCTCTCAAATACGCGAGGAGCAGTGAAATTCATCATCCAATGAAATGTGAGAATAATCAGAAATCTGTACAATAAACCGCTTGTAACATTAGCCTAACATAAGCTATAACTGAAAACGCAACTCTGTCTGATGTTATTACGCGGAAATGAAAAGTAAAACGCGGAACAAACTTCATATACGTAAAATTTAAATAAATGTTACTCAGTATTTTATTTATAAATGAATGAGGTTGGTATGCTTCTGTACTCTGGGAAATATTTTGTTTAACAATTATTAAACTCTACTTAGTGCTTTAACTTGTGAAATTTCGCGAGTCGGATTTAATTTGAGAGATTTATGTTTATACAATCAAAATTCCCAAGTTAAGCATAACTGATGGTCAATGTTATGATCTAAACTTGGATTAACTCTTTATATAATCAACTTTTAGAGATTGAAGAGAGTGAAGAATATTAAATAAAGAAAAAAGAGGGAAAAAACGTGAAGAAGGGATAGAAGCTGGGAAAAAAATAGTTGGAAACTAAGAAGGTATAAACAAAAAGAATAGGAAGTAACAGAAAAAAGAGAAAAGACACAGAAGGAAGTAAATAAGGAAAATAGAATAGAAGAAATAATAGATCGATAAATGCTTATTATAACAATCCAATGTAATTCAATATATGAAATAGAGAAGAAAAATGAGGATAAAGTACTAAGACAGATAAAAGAAGAAGAAAGACAGTGACAGGAAAAAAAGTGAAGACTAAAAAGAAAGAGAATCAGAATAAGAGAATATAATAACTCCCGCTCTTTGTTCTGTAGAACAGAAACGATATCGGCACCACAAGAAACACTGCCGTTAACAGCTGAATGTTTCTCCTTCTGCGCGCCTCTCATAATGTTGGCGTTGTTAACTGCTGAAGTTCGCCTTTTCCTTCCTCCAAAACAATTCTAATTATTCTCTCCCTCCTTGTCTCCGGAACTCTGCCGCCTTCCCCAGAAACTGTTTCCAAGTGAGCTCATAAATTAACTTTATTGTTTTAGGAGCAGTTCAATAATAACAGAATTGCACTGAACAAATTGACAGGATATCACCTTATCAGGCTGATTTTAGGAAGGGAAAAAGCAGAGGGGGTAATATATTTATAATTAAATCATTGATAAATAAATATTTATTAAAGAAATGGACCAGATTATATGCCGTATTTATTGATTTGGAAAATGCATATGATTGGGTTATTTAGAGAAATACTTTGGTATAAATTAAATATTTTAAAATATTTTAGGAGTTACATGATCAAAATATACAGGATGTACCAAAATTAATGGCGCAAACTGAAGTGGTTGAAAGCATATGATAATAGTACCAGTAAACTTGGATCCGCAAAGAGGCCATGTGCGAGATAACTGCAAATGTGTAGTTACAAGCCGCCACTGACTTCATTAAGAAATATCGACCTAGTTAGTACAAATGGATTTGAAAAGTAGACTTTTCGTTTAATTTCCATTCTAAGTTGGCTCAAAATTCACTCATAGCTTAACACGTAATACAGTTTACTTTAGTGTGTCACATGTTATAAACCGTACACTCTTATCTGTTAAAGGAGGTGTTCAAAATGTCCTCCTTGCACGTGGATGCAATACTGCACTCGTCTCTGCAGTGAGTTTTGAATTCTTTGAAACACCCCCGGATCATCTTGAATTCTTGAAAAACATGTATAGTTCTCTGCTGCAGTACTTCAACCGTATCAACGGGAGTGCTGCAGACTACACTTTTGAGATGGCTCTAGACAGAAAAATCAAAACGATTGAGATCAGGTGATCTTGGGGCCCAGGTATACGCTCTCCTCGACCTATCCATTTTGTACCATATCTCCGCGTTAGATTTCCTCTTACCGTAGCACCAAAATGTGCCGGTGCTCCATCATGCACGTACCACATACCCGACGTTGCTCAAGGGGAACAATCTCAGGCGATTCTGGAAGATTCCGCCGCAGAAACCTCAGTCCATTGAGTTTTCTTGGAAGAATGTATAGCCCAATGAGACCATTAGCTAGTACCCTACCACACATTCAATGAGAAGCGTTGCTGATGCGGATACTCGTGGTTTTCTTCGCACCAAAATGTGTATTATGATAATTAAAAATACCATCGCTTTTGAACCCTGCACCGTCGGTAAATAAAATGTTAACCTGCAAAACGAGGGTTGACTGTGGTTGCAAATTCTCCCTACACTACTGCGGTTAGTACAGGCAATTCTTATCGTGGAAGTTCCCGGAGAGATTTGTACGCTTCCAACACCATACCTCAATTTCAGGCGTAATGCGTGCAGGCCTTCCTGTTCCTCTCACACGTACAAAACTATCAAGTTCTCTCGGGCGCTGATGGATCCTTGTAAATGTGCGACTTTCGGGGTATCTTCGATCAAGGTATTCTTGACGTGCAGCTCCCGCGTATTGCCGTTAGCCATACCATAGATACTCTGTTTGCTGTTTAGCACACCGAAAGACAAGTGATCTGACTGTAATGACCGTGTCCTATTTGATAACAACACCTGCTCGTTTTTTAAACAACGAGCACACCGCGAACCACTTCTAAGTGCGCAATGAGTGACGCATTTAATGTGAATGGTGTCTCATAACCACACATTCGCAATAATAAATCCCGCAAGCGGCTTGTTTGCGGACCCAAGTTTTGCTTCCATTATCGTATACTTTCAGCCGGTTCAATTTGCACTATTAATTTTGATACACCCAGCCTGCATTTTGTGTTAAATGTGATATTGGATAGGTAACTGATGTAGTAATGGAAAAGAGAGATCTTAGACATGGCTGTTTAACTTATTTATTGATTATTTGGAAACGTCTAATATTCGCATCCTGTAATTTAAAATGTGGATATTCCAGGGTTACTTTATGCTGATGAACTCTATCTCAATGATTGGTTTAAAGTTAACTATAGACGGAACTGAAAGGTGCTTGGAGAATGGTGACTGAAGGCGAATCAGGATAAAACTAAAATTATGATGTTTAAAAAGGGAATAAACTGCGTAAATATGAAAAGAAGAATAGAAAAATTCAGGTTGTTAGTGAATTTTCATACTTGGGAATGGAATTGAGTCGTGACGGAGCTAAGGAGGAAATGGCAGTGATAGCAATAAGTAGATATTTATATTTAGCATCAAGTATGAGTGTTAAGTGGTTTGAAAGAATTTATTCTGCTTTGGTTCAATCGCAATGAATTAATGGAGCTGATCTGGGCAATCGACGATGGATGATGCTACACTATGAATTTAATTCAAAGAAATTTTATAAATTATTGATTTGTTTTATTTACGGACGCTCTTTAACATCTCAGGTCATCAGCGTCCCATTCTATTCAGGGCGTAAAACGGCCGACAAATTTTGCTCAGAGGCCTGCCTCTTCTTTCAAGCTTGAGGTTCTTTTTCGTGTCGTAAATGTACGACACGGGACCCACGGCTTTACTTCCCTTCCGAAGAAAGTCATACTTAGGATTTTTACGCCGTGGCCGGGTTTGAACCCGTGATCTTGGGTTTAGAAGGCAAGTATGGTTACCACTGCACCACCAGGAATGATACAGTCGGTGATGGGAAATTGTGCTCAGATTTATGGGAATTTCAATCCATGTTTGTTCGCAACACTGCATACAATAGCATCTTAGCTTGAGAACCGCAAACGGCGATTCTGTAGTAGAGTTTCTCACCTTGAGACCTTGGCGAAGGGATTCTATAGTATTGAAAAAATGAATTGTATTACAAGTATAAAAAAAAAAACAACCTTAAATTAGCAAATAAGGCGCAACTTTGGAACATAGGCATAACTTTCTTATTTAAACAAAGCGCGCAAAAAACGGAAACAGTGCTAGAGGTAAAAACTATTGATCTGAACTGCAAAGCGTGCATACATATTAACAACGTTTAAAGTTGTTACCGAAGGCCCAATGATGACGTCATGAAACTTGCAGAAAGTAACCCTCTGCGTTAACTTTCCTTTTTATGCTCGCCTTGGTTTAAAAATAAAACAACTCCAAAAACCTTCTTTTGAGTTGAAGTTAGCAGAACTCAATGTAAGTTTTCGCTTGTCCTCAGGGACTTTTTGGTGCACGCTAGAGCACGATACAGCTCGAGTAACCGAACATCGAAACGGGTAACTTTATTTTAAACGTTGTAGCCTTTTTAAAACGGAATATGGTGCTATCGCCCGGTTCATAATGTTGCCTTAGTAACCAAGTCGAAATGAAAGACTCACAGCTTATATGGGGTCACGAATAACTTTGTACAGCTTTACTAAACCCCTAAAGGTTATACTACAATGGACAGCTTGTGTTGGCATATTTGGTGTTCTTGCTTCTAAAATCCGGCTTAATCAACTTAATTAAACTACATAACATATATTCTGAAAATCAATGAAATCAAATTATTAGCAGTGTGGGTTTACCTGAAACCTAAAATATTAAAAATTACTCTGGCGGCACTAATATTTGTTTTTTCGCAATGAAACTCGGTATTTAAGTGAAATAAGTAAAATAGTTCCTGAAAATCAGATCATTAGCATGGGGATTTCCTGAATCCCAAAATTTAAAAATATCTCTTGCGGCACATATATTTGTTTCTTTACAACAAAATTTGGTATGTACAATTTAAATAAAATAAGAAAAATAGTTTCCTAATTAGGGAAATTGGACTATTAGGAGTAGGGATATTCTTGAAAACTGAAATTCAAAAATAACTCTTTCATTTAATTTTCTCTATATTGTTTTAAAATAAACGGACCAATTAATTCAGCTATAAAATGTATTTAAATCCATGCATATGTTTTATATTTAACAAAAGTATCATCGTGAAGATAGCAAATGTGAAATATTAATGTAATATGTGTTTGAGAATTATATTTGTATGTAAGAGCGCTCTGTAATAACCTTCAGAAAATGTTTACCTTATATGTTAATAACATTTAAATTAAATTTCAAAGCCACTGAAAATTGATGTAACTTTCGATTGTTTTTATTTACTTAGTACATTGCAATTATTTTTAAATAGTAACATGTTTTTGTTTTATTGAAACATATGAACATCATCTTAAATACACAATGTAACTCGAAACTTTCTGTTGTTTCTCTCTATTTTAATGAATATAAAGATATTAAAGGCTAAGTACATAAACATGATTACACTTAAAAATGTTTAAAAATACTCACACAGTATAACTTTGTCTATCAATGGTCATATATTTCATTAAATTAATACTACATCATTAATTTATGTGGTTTAATCTCAATAATATTAATTATTATTATTATTCTAAAAATAAGGTTTCTCTTTTGCGATACTTACAGATTGAAAGAATTTTAATACTGTTCCCCTTATACCACCCAGTAATGCCATAACTCAATCCATTTCATTAATTAATAAAGCAGCAATTTGTATTTTATATTCCTATTTAAAGTTGCTTTACTAGGTGAGGAATTCGCTTAGTTTACACTGTTCCTGCGTGACTGACTTTCTGTATTTTAGTGCATATGTCCTGTTTTTGTTTTTATTGCACATGAATTGATAGAGATACGATTCTTTTGTATTATGAATATTAACGTATTTATTTTCCAGCTGGCGACAATAACCAGTTTTGATATTTAGTAGTGTTATCTGTCATGCATTTGGATTCAAAATAAACAAAAAAGAATACACGGGCAGGCCTGCAGGCAGATGATTTTAACATCGACTTTTCAATCTATCATTCCGAGTTCTCGATTCTTCGGGAGAGATGTTTACTTTCACTGCCGAAAGCTATTAAACTGCCAGGCCCCGAACTGAGCACGGTAGACGAGAGAACAGAAAGTTCTGTTTCACTCGCTTCTGCACCTGATAATGCAACCCTGCCTCTCATTTCGCAGCTGTAGATTACTTTTAGGAGTGTTTCCGATTAGGATTCGCCTGCGGAGTTTCCTCTTGTCTTTTGTGTTCGAGAAGCCCCTTGATGATCCGCTGTAACCCTCGAGCGGGGCCACAAGGTCATTGCGGTGTTCCATCAAAGAAATCAAAGTGTAATTTGAAATGCGAAGTGACTAATACAATATCTTCGCCAATCCCTAGATTTCCTTAAGGGAAACTACCTTAATTTGACTGCGTTTGTTGTGAAACTCATAAATATCTCTTTTCCATCAATTTCTGGATTCTGATGAGGTCAAGATTTCGTAAACACGAGTCGCGCATATTACCTACACTTTTCTACGTAAACAATTTCAAGTGAAAAACGTTATAAAAATTAAATGGCATGTTCGCCCTACAAAAATATCCATTGAGAATCTTGTTATACATTTGTTTCTTTTCAAGTAGCCAAAAACTTTCTCCTCAGTCCATTTACTTAAGATTCTTTAAATAGTACCCTTGGTACCTCGGGTATATAAATACCAGGAAATAGATAGAATGAGGGAAGTACTGTAGTTTTGAATAGTCCAGGTGAATGATCTTGTATCGATCTACGCGAGATAATTCTAGGAAATTTATGGTGGGATAACTTCTCAGCTGTATAAATGTAACAACCAATTGCAAGCGAGAAAGATGAGAGCGGTACAACTGTGCAATAAACCGTCCCTACAATGTGTTCAGTACGGAAGTAAGAGATACTAACTGATTCCCCTATAAAAGCATAAACAGAAAATGAACTCGACCAGAAATCACTGTGCATCTTTTGCTCATTCGCCAGGAATATTCAAAACTACTTTACTTTGTTTTGATCAACATTTCCATGTTATCCTGAAAGGTGAATGTTCTGTTGTAAATGGTATGATCCTTCCGAAATAACTTGTTTTAAATATGCTCCAATCACATTAGTGGAAGTAGAACGTTCTTTTCCCATGATGAAAAATGTCCTCTCTGACAAGCGGCTGACTATGACAGTTGATACCTTGAAAAAACATTTTGTTGTTGCTTGTAACCAAGAAAAGTAAGCTTAAGTACTTTATTAATGTGATAAAGAAAGTATTAAGTATCTTAAATACCTATTTTCATTAATTAGTAATATTACTGTATTTTCAGTTTTAGTAAATAAATATTTTTATTATATTACTGCCTAATTTCATTAATTTAAGTACCCTTTCACCTGCCCAAGTTACCCAAAATAAATGCTTGAGCTTCTGAGTTCTGGTCATGATTAAGAAATGAGTTTTAAGGTGCCACATTTTTACAAAATTTAATCTTTTCCATATATATCATATGATATTTGTATTTTAGAACGTGAAATAAAGCGAAATAAGACAAAACTTTGCCGGAACTTTTCCTGAGACAACCATAATTATCAACTTTTCGCCTTCTCGTTAATGTCTCAGCATCTTTTTTCAACCTTTTCTTTAAATTTTTGTTAAAAAAATTGGGCAAAAATAATTTATTTTTCTTTCTTCTTAAGCGGATAAATAAATCGTTTTTACTCTTCTTGAGCAAATACATACCCTAATTCCACTAGTCCCCTTTTACAGAGCAGAAAGAGATATAAAATGATGTATTTATAAATTTGGACATCCAACAGTTACCAAGTTAATGTAGCAAAAACCTGCAAGAGAAGAACTTGCTATTTGCAGAACCACAGCACTCTGTGTGGTCTTGCACATTTTATGTATAGAAGGCTCAGGTTTCAAGGACCTTCATTTCCCAACCATCACGGAACATATCCTCAATATATCACAAGCTTTTCGCTCATAACTACCCAATAGCTTCAACTTCCTTATTCGCGGACTCGGGGAGTATGATAAAGACCCCGGGCTTTGTAGAAAGCGCCCCAGACTCGCACCTAACCCCTGATATCCTCACAACATAAATCCCCTAGTAAATATCTCTAAATACACCCTCACCAATTGAAACACAACTCCCATACAAATTACCTCACCGCTAACCTACAATCCCTAACTTAATTGTCCATTCCGTTTGCCAGTGAAGGACTAAGTGCTGGTATGGCATCAGCCCGAGGGCTTACTCTTCAACAGAAGAGGTAGACCTCCAGCAGCACATCCAGGTGGTGATAAAGGTACTCTCCTTGACTGTGTTTGTATAGTTGCAGTCTGAGTGCCAAAAGTTCAGAAGGAAAAGCTTTTGGACTTTCAGAATAATTCCACATACTATTCATCGAAACTGATGCTCTCATTCTTTGATTAGCAGAGCAGCACCAAAGAGGCAGAATAAACCAGCACAAGTCGCACCCTTACCTTGATACATGCCTTCACTTCAGGATCTGAAAGAGTCAGTTCTCCACATGGTATTAGTTCAATCATCCAATGAAGATGCATGAAGTTGTAACCAGAAGGCATACAATACGAAAAAGTCAGACTGGCACCCTACATGCTTTCACTGTTCAAGAACTGAAGGTCATGTACCCCATTCTCAACCATGTGACATGTATTTCACACGGACTACACCGTGTTTGTGCAAGATTCAGGGAGGAATACAAGAGGGTAAATGTCTTCATGCTGCTCTGAAGAACATCCTTGCAAAGACAGGAATTTGTCATTTTTGTTGAGAAGTTAACACGCTCCATGTATCACAATTTCTTGTCATATCCGGGTGAGGATCTTGGATAGTATAAGCAAATTTCTTGTGCGAAAACTTCGAAAAAATCAAAAGGTCTAGATTCAACAGACGTAACAGCCAGCTCGAGAATTCTCATCAATTGCTCAAGACAATGACCTAGTAACTTTTTGCAGTGCATGGCTACAGGTATTTGCCTGATGTGATTCAGAGTTTAGAACAAGAACAGGGCATGGCGCAGGTGCAGGTTTAGAAAGAAGTTGGTAATTGTGAAATACAACCTTGGAGGATTTGTCAAAGCCAAACTTGAATTCTAAAGGGAGCCTTTTCAACTTCCACTTAACTCCCTTCCCGTATGTTTACAAATTATGCTCAGTAGACGTTGAGCAGAGTTTTTTCATAAATAAGACTTCTAAGTTCGCAGCACCAGCGATTTATTTAAAAAACAAGGAAACCTTCCACGTAATTCAGTGGAACAAATTGGTTGAAACGCAGTAAATTCCACGTTTACTTGCTAATTGTTGGTTATTCTATTGAATAAAGAATTGCTGATTTGGTTTATTTGTGGAAGTTCTTTAATATCTCATGTCAATTCAGGGGGTGAAAGGGCCGACAAATTTTGCTCACTGGCCTCTTTTTTCAGGCTTGAGGTTCTTTTACATGCCGTAAATGTACGACATGGAACCCACTCTGCTTCCGAAGGAAGTCATACTTATCATTTTTACGCCCGAAAAAATCCATCGATCCTGACAGGGATTGAACCCGCGATCTTGTGTTTAGAAGGCAAGTATGGTTATCACTTCAACACTAGACACGACTGAATAAAGAATGTTAATATAACTGGTTTAGAGGGAATAAACCATTTTATCAGAACCTTTTTGAGTGATTTTCTATAAATTTTCAGAACCATTCCTACCATAATTTTGCACCTTAAAATTCATTCACTGGCCATCAAGAAATGTAAGATTTGTATGCTGATTTCATATCTATAGTTATTTTACTTCTTTCTGTCAGACATTTTTCAAGTTATAGGCATTTTTTCTAATTTATTTTCCACGCTGTGTATTTACATATGTAAAACATGCGATTATACCTATTTTAGTCACTTATAAATTACATATGAACATTTCATACGGTATAAAACAAAAATACTAGTATACGCAGGCCTATACATTATCGTATTTTTTATATTAATTAGGAAATCTGGCCAAAATTAGTTTTTCTTCATTAATTTAAAAGGATTTCCCTCTCCCTCTCCCTCTTATGAACAAGTTTGCGGTCTCGAATAATATTTCAGCTGTAGTCAGCCAGCATTGTAGGAATGCTGTTTCTCTCCATACCGCTATTTTCCAATTATGCTCGCTGTATTTGATTAATTTGAATATATTTTCAAAATGTCGTATGTTTCTTTGGTCATACTAACATAGAAAACTGGGACAGGAGGCATCATATTCCCATTATGAAGAAATTCCATTAGAATATAAAAAAACTTCCATTCATGTTACTCATAATTAAAGCCCTAAGCAGCATTCGCTAGGCTACAAACAAGCAGAATGTCATCTCGTTGTTTTGAGATCAAAGGCGATATCATTTTTAAAATACGACCTGATCATTGCATTTTTTCAAAGTATTCATCATGCAATGTCACATCTTTTTAAATCATTTTGTAAATGCTGAAGCCATGTTTCTTTGGTTACAAAGGGTACAAATACATTCTTCATCAGCGGCCCTTGTGGCTTCAGATGATTTAAGTCGTTGACCATAATGTTTTTTATTTTTTTTTTTTTGGAGAGTAAAATGTGGCCAGATATGGCCTGTATGGAAGATGGGGCAAACCTTTAACTCCTATCCTGCTGAAATTGACTTGTTTCCAGTGCAGTGTGGGCAGGGTTTCACTTCGTTCTCAGTATATTGAAGATTTGGGGCAGGTTTTTTGTGATGCATCCAGTGACAGCTTTCTATCTCTCAAGTGGAACTGTCACCATGTGACCACTTGCTAACACTTCTCGCTCGCTTCGTTTTTGTTGGGGCATCCTCAAGACTCAGGCCGATGACTGTAGCTTAGTTTCTGGATCATACTGATATACCCAGTTTTCGTCACTGTTTTGATGTTAAATGCGATTTTTGATCTTCCTCCATAACATGTTTACAACATTTTCTGGTACAATCCACACACAATTTTTTCTACTCCTCTGTGAGGCGGCGGGGGACTGTAGAGCTTCCTGACATTTGAAGTTTTTACTTCACACAGAATATTTTCACTGCTCAGGCTACAATGTTCTTGTATTTGATAATATGTACAGCAAAATACGCTCTGCTTTCATCACATTTTCATCCACTGTTGCTGCAGCACGCCATCTTAATTTTTGAGGGAGTTTTTTCCTTCAACAATCTGCACACTATCGACAATGAATTTCAAAGGACAAAGGTCCCCAAATGCACGAGCCATTCTCTCTCACCTAAACCAACTTTAACGTCGTAGAAAATCATGGTACGAAAATTCTCGCTTGAGACCCATCCTAGCGTCTGGCGCAGTAACACCTGCGTACACATACACAAAAGTGCTGACACCACACATTGTTACAGCACGCTCAGACTTGCACATGTTGGTATCTAAATTTCAATAAGAAGTTGGGAAAACCTGCACTGGTTTTTCACAACTCCATGTTGTCCATTCTCAAAAACTTTCAGAGTGGCCCTCTTAGCAAGAATATCAGTAAATACAGCCTTACAAACTCTCTACAGAAACATATTTCTGTAAATGGAAATGGTGGTATTTTTATAGATTTTATATATTACAACTAAATATTTAATATTATTAAATGATGAGTATTAACTCATATAATATGGAATGTCTCCACCAATAAAATATTGCCAATTTAACAAGTTATAAAACTAAATTTTAATTTATATAACAATGATGTACATGTTTATAACATTCCATAAAGTAACAGCAATGCTAATCCCTGCAAATTAAAATAGCTGCAGTAAAAGTTAATTGTAACTTACTGTTATTAATTAAATTTCAGCATCTTATACCACAAACTAAAAACATAAGCTATATTAGACTTATATTATAGTTTACTTAAAAAACTGTGCCTGATAGGTAATTCCTGGTTTTAGATTTAAATTTTCCATACAAAAATCTTTAGCAGCGCACCTTTCCATACCAGAAAAACGGTCCTTGTAGAACGGTGCTATAAATTACTGCTTCATATGTTTTTAAGTGAAAAGTATTTAAATAAAAAATGTGAACTGTCAAGGAAATAAGAAAAATGCTTTTAGCTCCTTAGCAATACGTCATATGGAATCGTGACGATCGCCTAGTGTGCGCTTGCAAGTGTTTGTTACACTTGGTTACAACAAATTATAACAATATTTATTTATTTATTTGTTAGAGTGGTGAAACTTTCTGAAATATAAAGCAGAATTTTCAGCATGAGACAATGATTTGAGGGGAGAGTATCTTTAACATACACAGAAATAAATAGTGAATGGAAAGCAAGTAACCATTTGAGTCATCAGCCCTCAATGTAGAACTAAAACTAAGTTTAAAGTTTTGTATTAATGTTAGGAGTCCTTTAGTGTCCCCTCGTTTACTCCTATTTCCAGTCACTGCTTCGTCAGTAAATCATTTGGGACGACCCACGTTACTTGGGTCCCAGTGTCCAATGTAAGTCCACCCAGCTGCGTCCAAAGTCCATTAGAGTAATTTTTAAATTTTGGCTTTCAAGTAAACCCTTACTTATAATAAGCTGATTTCAATGATTTTAAGAGACTATTTTTCCTGTTTTATTTAAATGGCATATACAGAGTTTCATTGAGAAAAAACCAAAATTGCGGCCGCTAGAGTGATTTTAAACTTTGCTTTAACCCCCCATTTGGTTATCAGGTAAACCCCCCACTCCTAATGGCCCGATCGCCCTGATTTTCAGAAAATGTTTTATTAGTCTATTGTAATGAAATATATCAAGTTTTGTTGAAAAAATGCGTATTCTAGAGCGATTATTATTATTATTATTATTATTATTATTGTTGTTGTTGTTGTTGTTGTTGTTGTTGCTCCCAGCCCCAGCCCTAATGGTACAATTTTGCTAGTTAACAAACTCGACGTACAGCTTGTTAATTGATGGTTATATGCCAAGTTTCGTTATGAAAAAACAAAAATCGAGAGCGCTAGAGCGTTAACATGCGAACACATACACACATATTATTTTTAACGCTTGTTTTCGGTGCCTAGTAGGTAGAATCGAAGGGAATTTCAACAAATTTTTCAAAAATCATTTCATGCGTACAACCGCAAAAGCTCCACATTCCTTGACAAATCGCTAATAGAACATCTGAAGAAATTAACTTGACCATTACTGTGACAGATACCCTAATGATGGAAGCGCTTCGGTTTTCGATCTTCTGGTCCCAGTGGGACGGTCTGTGTGCTTAATTAACGGGAGTGCAAAGACTAACACAGTCTATGTAAACTAGCGCAGTTTTGCCATTTGGACGACGAAGGTTTTTTTTTTTTTTTTTTTTTTTTAACCCTTTTTCAAAGCAGAGGAACCAACACATGAAATGTTTGTCCATTCCAATGTCTAACCGGGAAGTTGGAAGGGGTAACTGTTTTCTCATTAATTAAACTCATTGGAAAGACTCGCTATTTGAGAAAAATAAATGCATTATTTTAGTCTCCAAGCTTCCATTAGAGATTATATAAAGTTTTTTAGTTTTTTTTTTTTTTATTTCTTTTAATATCTGCTACCGGCTTGAACTTTCTTAGAAACTTTTGCTTCTGTAGCTTGCGGCCATCAAGATATAACTGAAAGAGCGAATCGAGTCGAGCATGTAAGTGCAGAACAGCCTCTGGAAAATAAAACATACGAAGCTCAGCTATCACTTGTTTTATTCTATCATCATATTACACAGTACGAGTCAAAACAAAAGACACTAAAATTATCGACAATTTTCCGTCCAAGTTCCCATAGCAATGAGGTGTTTATTTATTGTATATAATGGTGTTACACATTGTGAGTTCTGTTTTGTGTTGATATCTGCAATTATGGTTCTGGCAACAGAAGAGAAGGAGGTTATTTCGGAACATTTTTATAGTCATATGGAGTAGGACGTCAGAATGGACCGAGATTGCTTCACGTTAAAGAACAATACGAGGAGAGATTTATTAAGGAGGTACCAAATGACAAAACATTCATAACTGTCGTTGGCAAGTTATACGTTCAGTTCTGTGTTAATGAAAGGGGGCAACTGGTAGCCACAAGCAAGAATCAGGAATTGCATCTCCAACATGTGTTAGAGTTGCCAAAGCGGTGTCTACGACCAACATCGTTGAAACTTGAGTTACACAAAGCTCCAGTCTTCCTCCTCCAATTTGTCGGTTCTCCTGGTGGTGTAGTGGTTACCATACTTGCCTCCTACACCCAAGTTCGCGGGTTCGAACCCGGCCAGGACCGATGGATTTTTTCGGGCGTAAAAATCCTAAGTATGGCTTCCTTCGGAAGGGAAGTAAAGCCGTGGGTCCCGTGTCGTATATTTACGGCACGAAAAAGAACCTTAAGTCTGAAAGACAGGCCTCTGAGCAAAATTTGTAGGCTGTTTCACGCCCTGCGTTGAATGGGACGCTGATGACCTGAAATGTTAAACAGCGTCCATAAATAAATCAATAAAAATAATCCTCCAACTTCTTTTCCTGACATCAAACGATCTTAGATTGAACCTCGACGCATCCGTGATTTTTTAATAATGTTTAACACCCGTTTGTACTGCTGGGGCACCACAGGCGGTGAACATGATGATACATGACATGAAATGATAAATTGGGAAAGGATTTTTTTAAGGAAGGAAACGTTCCAGGGATACCACCCCAGCATTTGCCATTCATGAGGACTGAGGCAAACCTGGGAAAAACATCAGTCAGAGACGACAGTTCTGGCGGGATTGGAACCTCGGACCTCCCTCTCACGAGTCCGAGTTTCTGGGACCTCTGGCTGGTCTCCTCGCTGTGCTTCTTCAAATCTCCTTCCTACTGTTCTCACACCGACATTGACTCCTGATGCCCTTTAAAACCGATTTTGAGCTTCAAGGCTGTTGTGTTTGTTTGAATTTTTTGTAATTTTTTGGGGGGGAGGAAGCAATTTATTTGCCATTTCATTACCAACGATTTCTATAAGAGCTGTAATCCACAATTTTTCTATACGCTTGTTGAAATAATTAGGTTAAGTTTGTCTTTATTTCTTGTATTGTGTTTGTTTTACAGGTGCCTGGAACAGATTGCTTTTATAACAGATTTTTGAGTCAACTATGATAACCGCTTTTTAAAATAATTCCCACTGTAAAGGAATTGTGTGAGAGCAAATAGGACACAGCACACGTGGTCTTGTTAAAAACGTTAAGAACTTGGTATTTTTAGATGTTATTTCTACGCCCTATTACACACACAAACTAATGTTATTATGGCATCGTTTTTATGGCGCCGCGAGTACGCTCCAGTTCCGTTCTGTTCGGTTCCATTTGATTCCATTAGCGGCAGAAGGTGTTCCGCTTCGCTTTGATTCGATTCGGTTCCGCTACGTGGGTGCAGAGAATAATGCAGTGAACTTTACAACTCTCGACAACGTTGTCGGAATTTTATTAGTATTCAAAAAAATAAATAAATAAATTTGGCAATCATTAAAGAAAATCTCAGTAATTTTCAAATTTATTTCACTATTAAAAAGAAACTAAGCATTTTTCCGTTAAACATTAGGTTGTCTCATAAGAAAGTTCGTTTTTAAAGTTTGGGCTTTTTATTTTCAAGATTTTAATGCTTTTCTTTTATTTGGAAATTTCATTTACAGGATGCCATGGTTATTATTGTTATATTGTATGTGTCAGTCATTAGTTGGTAATACACAATGGTAAAACGTATGTAATGTTTGAGATTAACGTTCTTCTAAAGCATTACTGTATAAAAAGATTGCCAAGCTACTGCTGGGGCTTGAAAAATATGTGAAGTGAAAATAGAAGGCGTCGTTAGCGAGCGTATGTTTTCAATAATGGAGAAGAACACTCTACACATTTACAAGGGTAGGTCCATGAGCTGTCGATCTACCATTTTCTAGGTATGATAAAGACAAAAACTATATTTCATTTTTCAATATAGTTACCCTTTATTGCAATATACTTCTCACATCTTTGAATTAACATTTCAATCCCCTTCCCCAAATAGTTAGAAGTCTTGTCTGTAAAATGAGCATAAACAGCATCCATCACTTCTTCGTCACACTTAAATTTCCTTCCTCGAAGACCCTTATTGAGTTTTGAGAAGAGGAAATAGTCACTGGGAGCTAGATCTGGGCTGTAGGATGGATGGCCGATCTCCTTGAAGCCACATTTCTTCACAGCTTCCTTTGCAACAAGAGCTGTGTGCACAGGCGCATTTTCGTGAAGAAGGTGCACACCGCCTCTCAACTTTCCTGGCCTTCTCTCTTTGATAGAAGCACGTAATCTGTGCAGTAGGTCAGTGTTTAATATCTTAGGAACCATCCTACTGTTTCCAAGGTTACTATTGGAATAACCGCTAACCAAAGCCAGCCAAACAAATTGAGGGGTAATCAAAACAGCAGGGGTGACAATATAAAAAGAAAAAAATTATCGAATTAAACGAGGTCTTGTTTACAGTAATTTAAAAACAAAATGCATCATTTTGCGTTAGTTACTTTCAGCTGTTCAAACCGTTTGTTGTGCGTCGAGTTATATTGTTCCTGAAATTGATGTTTATAAGGTGGGCAAATGACGAAGTGTTGTGGATCTCACTGTTGCACGAGGGTGGTATGATATTAAAGACAGCACGTCATAGTCTCTTTGACGTTCAACACAATTGCTCCAACGTTTCTGCAGGTCCGTTGGCAGCGGGTTTTTTGAGAAGCACTCAAATTACTCGTTTACCTCTTGTATCACCTCTCAATTTGACTTAAATTTGTATCCAACAAGGAAACCGAGGGAGCGAGATCAGGTGAACAGGGTGCATGCGGAAACATTTCAAACCGTAGTGCGGTCAATTTGCCCTGGGCACTGGCGCATTTTCATGGTGAAACAATGACCTTTTGGGGGGGGGGCATTTCCAGATGTTTTCCCGCTGTTTTCAGTTCCTCTAAAAGTGATTCGCAGTGTTCTCCAGAAATACATTTCTCCTTTTCCAAATAGTCAATCAAGACAATTCCTTTTGCTTTCTCGAAAACTGAAGCCATTGAAACACATTTCGCCTTTTTCGGAGCCTGCTCGCCTAGTGCGATCCACATTTTTGACTGCTGTTTCGTTTTCGCGGTTAAGTAATGAATCCATGGTACGTCCATAGTTATCGAACTTAATAAAAGTCAAAGAGTTATCGTAATTTTCAAACACGTGATCACGAAACTTTTCTCATCTGATTGCTTATATTACAAAGAACTCCCTAAGGTTTTCTCTACTATCGGAATCTCATAAGGGACGGATACTGTCCAAGCTTGTTCGCCAATGTTTGCCTAGTATTGAAACGGTGGAAAGAGGTGGATTCGCTTCGTGTATTTCAGTGTTACGTCAGTAGCCGCTAACTGCTACACATGATTTCGTGAAACAAATTCATCTGTTATGATTATTAAACTGCAATATTGTCTGATGCTTTCTGACATCAGTAATAAGTTCAGACCGAAACATGGATCGACTGACCCTGCTTACGATGTATGATAACCAGTGCACCCGCTTCATTCTTTTATTTTCACTTAGATTCTCCCAACTCCTCTCCTGGTTGTGCTATTCGCTACTGCTCAGTTTCTTGTTTTATAGGACAGACCCTGAGATACCTGTATTGTTGTGAGAAATTTATTTCTTAAAAGGCTACTCGAAATGTTACGAGTACGTTTGATACCAGCCGTTTGAAGAACATCAGTTGGAAAGGAAGATTCGTGGTTCCGTACTTGAAGGAGGAGCCGGTATTTCAGTTGGTTAGTACGTCGGCACGAAAGGACCGCGGTTCGAATCCTCTTGTGTCCCGAATTTTTCAAGTTTAATTCTTCTTTTGCAACACATCTAGTGTGAAAGAACCGTTTCTGTATAAAAATATTGACTGTTTTCTTTCGGAGAAAAGGCATTATTATTATTATTATTATTATTATTATTATTATTATTCCAAAGAAAAATAAAATTTGGTAAAAACAGTTTCGTTAAAGTGTAACACCTTGTTAGTTATGTTCACGTATATTGGTGTAGGGCAGAGCGAGAAGTCAGCTGTATTACTTTGACTTGAGGGTGCTGGCTATCGGCGAGCAAGATAGATACAAGGACTTTTATTTTAAAGATTTCTATTTTAAATATAATGTCTCTCTCTCTCTCTCTCACACACACACACACACACACACACTTGTTTACCTTAGAGCATAGATCTGAAAACTGTGCTTTTGTTAATAATTTGCAATTGTGCCATTTTTATTTTTAATTAATTCATTATAGCTAACCTTCCCATGCAAACCAAATAGAAAATTAAAAACATTTTAAAAACCGCCTGATTGCTCTCTCTCTCTCTGTCTGACAAAAAATATCAATATTGTTTAATTCTTCCATTAAGAACAACTGATACAAATATTTTCGTTAAACTACGAGTATATTCGGAACACATGACCTTGCGGGACAAAGCGAGAAGTAAACTGTACCACTTTGACTTGAAAGTGATGACTATGTAGTTAGAATTGAGAATTTTATGTATTTAAAATCCAAAACATGGATACAAATATGCGCTTTAAAATGACAAAATATGCACTGTTGGCGAACATAAAGTATCGAATCCCATGAGGGTGAAAAAAAAAAAAAAACCCTGACATTATAAGAATTAATATCCGAATTATTAGGTGTAGCAACAAAAACTGAAATTTCTTGATTATTCCCAGTAGAGTGTGTGAAACCTTTTTCCGTACTATCATAGTCCACTTGTTTCCAATCATCAACAGCACAAAACCTGCACCTATTTATTTCATCTTCTCCGACCTGTTAAATAAGACTGTATATCTGAAATTAAATATTTATTTTAATAATTTTCAAGTTCAATTTAGAATCTGATATTTTTAAATGCGATTGTAGTAGTTTGAACTTCATTTTTGCACGTCGTGGTAAATGTTAAAACGAAAATTGGGAAATTTCAGACACTATATGAATGTGTAACTACATATTTTTCCTAAGTATAAGACCCAAAGGTTCTTAAGATAAATTAGACATGGTACTAACAGAAAACCACCGGTACAATAGTGTGCTTAACGCAAAGAAAATATAGATATCTTATGATGGGTCATCGACAAGTTCCTCCGCATCTGGATGATGTGCACCTCCCTGGAGAAATTGGTACTCCTGCACTTATGGCATTCCTTACATTCTTCGAAACCGATTTTTAGAAGTACTCCCCTCACTGTTAAGGTTTGGCCTTTGAAGTATGTGCTTGCCTTTGTGGTTAAGTGGACACAAAAACTATACGCTCGCGCGCAACATTGTTGCCATCCGAATTCGATTCCTCATTTTCCGCCTTGGAAAATGTCTTTGCAGACAACAGGTATATACAGTACGGACATATATATATATATACATATATATGTATATATACACACCTGGGCATTTTGTGGGGTCGATTTCTGAATGCGTAAGTTATGAATCAGGAAAAAGTAATTTACTGCACTACTTGTATTTTTCTTCAGGTGACTTTGCATAAATTAAGTGATGACATAATTAAAAACAAATGTATATATTTATTACTATTTTTTAACAAATTACACAGTTATCAGACATGTGTCATCGAAACGTTAATAATAATAATAATAATAATAATAATAATAATAATAATAATAATAATAATAATATGATCACTGTACCTTATGTGATATTGTTAGCTGTATTCTGTAAATAGAGGAATGTTAACATATAAATCATATTTATTCAATTTTCTTTTGCGTATCGGCTTTATCGCGAGATCTGTAGGTTGTGGATTGAATACTATAGGTGTAAGTCTGTAGGAATGAATAAAAAGAAATTAAATTAAGGAGCTCGGAATCCTTGGTTCCTTAAAGCTATCTGGGCATTCACCTTTTCAGGATAAGAAAAAAACTCCGGGAAAAGCCTTATCCAGACAGTTGCCCTGACTGCGTTAGAACCCAAGACATCCGGATTAGTAGTCGCAAACGCTACCACTAGACCACGAGGCAGTGATTTGTTTCTATTTTTGTACAAATAGCTTGTAAACAGAAAATTAATTATGTAAGAAGAACTTAATATTTATTAATTAGTTGGTTACAGGGTTTAAAAAAACATGTTTTTGCATATTTTTCTTTGTTTTTCACATTTCACACTTTTTGAGCATATGAACGGCAGCCCTACTCATTAGTTAATTAATAAAACGAAATAGGTTGCAAAAAACAAAGGGAAACTGATATATAAAATGAAATGAAATTACATCATATACAGAGGGAGCCAAAAAATGTATTCACACTTCAAGCAAAGAAAAAACTGTATTAACATAACAAAACTGAATTCACACAAACAGAAAATGATGAGCACTAATCATCTTAGACTTTTACAGTTACAACAGTTGCTCAAAATGTCCACCATCGGCGTCGATACACTTCTGAGTACGTTGAACTTCTGATTGAGCAACGTTTGAGAAAGTGTCCTCAGCGATTGCAGCACATGCCGTTTCAATTCCTTCCCGAAGTGTTGTCAGTGTAGCTGGTTTTCTGCGGTATACAACATCCTTAAGAGTTCCCCATAGGTAGAAGTCCAACGGAGTTAAATCCGGAGAACGCGGTGGAAACTCAATCGGACCTCTTCGTCCTATCCAGTGCCTTGGATCCAGCGCGGGACTTGTTGCTGTGCGAGGTCTCCCAGATCTACCCTTGTGAACATCGCATACGGTACCACGAGTCTCAAATTTGTCTCGAATGCTGCAATTGTTACTCGCGTTGGCGGTTCTGTTCTGTACATGTCTCCATTGTCTTTGAACTTCAACAACATTCTCGGTTTTCCAATATCGCTTCAGAATTGCTTTCAGCTGTTCAAATGATAATCTTGACTCCATTTTGTTATAACAACTCTAGCATAACGTAATGTGAATTACATCTGTTTACAGAACATCATACTACACATTCTGTTGTTTTTCCGTCTAACTTTAAAATTTATTAAATAGATATCTACTGTGAAAGTGTGTATGTGAATATATATTTGGCACCCTCGGTATTTATGACTTTCTTTAGGAAATCTTTTGCGTAAAAAGTTAGAAAGCACTTTCTCACAATAGTTGTTTATAATGCAAGTGTTAAAAGTAACATTTAATTTTGAGAGAGGCCTCCAGCCTCGTACCGCCATGGGTAGCCGAGATCGTTAAGACGCGGACTTGTGAACAGGAGGTCTGGGGTTCGGATCCCACCAGGACCATCCTCCCTGATTGGGTTTTTTTCCAAGTTTTCCTCAGTCCTCATAAATGGCAAATGCCTAGGTATCCTAAACCTAGGTTTCGTTTCACAAATATCCTAAAACTACTATTGGGGTCAGCTGTTATTGATTTATCTTCCATACTGACATTGTTTCAGGGCTGGCAACATGCGAGGAACAAATTTATGACATATACTAATGACACTATAGTTTGATTGCGAAACTGAAAAAGTAAAAACTTATATGTGACACTGGAGAGTTATGAAATACAGTTTCCAGTCTGAGTGTCTCGTGATTAAAGACCTACTTACGATATGAGCTGTGTAAAACACTCATCTGAATGCTTTGAGAAGTAACAGGTGCACTGATGAGCCCCATTTCATCTCAGAACAGATCTTCATTCTTGCTCCGGAAAAGAGATGTTTTCCGGGAAACATTTATTCACCGAATGCTCTACCTTACGCTTGAATATCCAAGCTCAGCGATCCTTGGCAATGAAAATACACAGGAGAAGAAAAGACGTGTCACAATAGGCCTTTGTTACCAGAAGAGTGAATTTTCCTTTTGTGTGAGCACAAGTAAGTGGTAAGGCGGAACCGAGCGAGGTTTTGTTATGAAACTTTCGAGTACCGTGATGACGCGCGGGGAGGGAAGACACAGTGAAGTGAAAATATTTGTAAGCAAACCATTTTAAATTCAACAAAACAAAAATACCAGATACTTATTTTTTGTCTACTTTGCGAGTTAGAAACAGAATATGTAATTCTTAACACCTCAGAAATGAATTCCTTGGGTCATCTCATCTACAATTCATTTTTGTTGTAAATAGGGGCGACATTTTCTTCATATGTCCAATGTGTGATTTCCAGAAGAATGCTCCTCTGAATTAAACCATCCCATCCTCTGATTTTTTAATAATGTTTAACGCCCGTTTTTACTGCTGAGACATCAAAGACGGTGGACACTGATGACACATGAGATGAAAGGATAAATTGGAAAAGGATTTTTTTAACGAAAGAAGGGGTTAAAGGTATAAGTTTAGGGTATCTCCCCGGCATTTGCCATTTATGAGAACTTAGAAAACCCCGGAAAAAACCTCAGTCAGGGGGGACGGTGCTGTCGAGACTAGAACCCCAGATCTCTCGCTCACGAGTTCGCGCCTTGCCGACCTCGGCCACCCCTGGTTGTCCCTCTGTTTTTAAATGACTCATCCCAAATAGGGATGCCCATTTCCCATCCACAGGACATGTAAACTATTAACACCTAATTTGAATATGTGGAGCCGTAAACAGACAGTTTCCTACAGCTGTTTTAGCATTAAAATGTATTTAAGAGTGTATAAATATATTACAGACCCCTAATCTAGCTCATTGATTTTGGAAACATGCTGTACTTAAACATTTCAAACCGAATCTCTATTATTTTTGTGTCGTTGTTGCTTTAATCCGTTACTGTGTGCATTCATTGTTAATTTGTGCGAGAATGCGAGACAAGCAGACGTACCGTTACCCGTAGAGTGCATTCGGAGCTGCTAGAGCTCCATGACCCCAGCGACACAGCTGTAACTTCTTTAATACATCAACAGCTACAACGGTGTAAATGTAGCATGTATAATTTTTTCTTAAACATAATGTAACTTATGCGTTGTTCTCCATAACTTTTAAATAGGGAATTGTGTACATTAAGTAGGCAGGTAAAATATTGTAACGGTGACAAATCTCCTCTCGTTGGAATTGCTATTAATTAATTTACACATAAACAAAAATAACGCTAACCTCGGGTAAATCCTAGAAACCTATGAATTTAATGGTTTGCTACGACTCGCTACGGCCTAACGACCTACCCTCGCCTCTTTTTCGTAAATATAAATTGATAGGGGCGGGTAAACCATTGTTCATTTGATTCCAGCAGGGGAAAAAATCGTAAATATAAATTTATAGCGCCTTGTGTGCTGGTACTATGTTAGCGAGTAAAACACTATAATTGCGGCAAATCTCCTTTAAATCCGACAGAAAAAAAGGAACCAGTATGTGGGGATTCGAAACCACTACTTTCCCAACTATATAATGACACTCTAACCGTCTGAGCTATCATGCCGTTTGCTCAAGAGCCTTATTATCTAGCTATATCTGTAACAGTTCACTATCTTCGGCTTTCTCCGCTATCGCTCGGGAGTGGATTGGGACTGGAGCTCTTGCAGCTCCGAGAATTTTTCTACGGGTAAGGAAAAGTCAGATTTTCGCAAAACCCCAACTCTCAACTTTTTAAACACAAGCCGTGTATTTTGACGTAGATTGGGTTCCTTCGTCATTTAATGCTGTTAGAGCTCTTCTTGAAAGTCACAGTTCTTCCGTCCATATTTTTGGAAAGCTGAGTCATGATGGTACCCGATCAACTCGCGAGAGGTCTAAATTTGAATGATTGCTTACTTATAATGGAGTTAGTTGTACTTTATGAAACCCTAGACATTCTGAAAATGTTATCATTCTTTATGCACAGCAGAAGTTCTTCCGTTCTTATAGCAAAATAAGAAATTGACATGACTGAAAAAGCTCTTTAAACATTGAAAACAAATGACTCGCCGCCTTTAAGGTGATAATAGAATTGCATGAAAAGCACGCATTCAAAAGATTCACAATAAAATAGCTGTCATGCGATGTAAATAACACATTTAAAATATTCCGAAAAAAATTCAATCTTAGGCAAACTATATGAAAAACCCGTTTTGAAATTGTGGTTTCCTTTCGGATGGATTATAAAGTAATGAAAGCACGCGTGCATCACTGATTAAAGATTTTTGCATCTACATGTGTACAGAAAATCTTTAACACATTTCCACTTAAGTGAGAGAGCTATAATTATATATATGCAGCTGAATGTGAACATGGATTAAGAGCCATGAATCTATCAGAAAAATTATCTACAAATTCCAATACTTTCAAATCTTTTTTTATTTCAATAAAGCAACCTCTAGTTCATTACTGCATTGCAGAAAAGTCTGCAGCAAGATCAACTCTCAGCACCACAAACCAACCGACAAACTACCCACACCTTCAGGAGCTGACTCTTTCATCTGTCTATTCAACTAAACGCTGTAGGTTAAAAGACAAGTATATAGTCTGATTTTGTAAATTTGCTTTCTCCGTAACGGTACACAAAAAGATATATTAAGAAAATAATTATATATACATAAAGAATAGGCATTAGCTTTATACAGAGTACAAAAAAAATGTATACACACTTTCACAGTAGATATCTATTTAATATACTTCAAAGTTGGACCGACTAATGTGTAGTATGATGTTCTATAAACTGATGTGACTCACATACATTATGATAGCGTTGCTACGTGACAGGTAAATCAACAATGAACAAATGAAGCCAAGATTATCGTATGATGTTCTGTAAACAGATGTGATTCACATTACGTTATGATAGCGTTGCTACAAAAAAATGGAGTCAAGATTATCGTTTGAACAGCGGAAAGTAATGTTTAAGTGATATTGGAAAACCGAGAATGTTGTTGAAGTTCAAAGGCAATGGATACGTCTGTTCAGAACACAGCCGCCAACGCGAGTGACAATTGCTTGCATTCGAGACAAATTTGAGACTCATGGTACCGTATGCGATGTTCACAAGGGCAGATCTGGGCAGATCAGTTACATTGGCAGCATTTGTGATGGAAATTGAAAAGACGTTTGCTGTAATCGCTGAGGATACTTTCGTAAACGTTGCTCAATCAGAAGTTCAACGTACTCAGAAGTGTATCGATGCCGATGGTGGGCATTTTGAGCAACTGCTGTAACTGTAAAAGTCTAAGACAGTTAGTGCTCATCATTTTCTGTTTGTGTGAGTTCAGTTTTATTATATTAACACATTTTCTTCTTTGCTTGAAGTGTGTATACATTTTGGCACCCTCTGTATATATTTGCTAATCCATCGAGACCACCCCCTTCCAAATGGTAAAAGTACAAATCGTATAAGACTCAAAGAAACTTAATAGCTCTTTTTCTTGATATTTGTGTTAAATTACAGCAAATTACTAACACATCGTTATCGATTTAATAATGCAGTATCTCTGAGTCATACACTGGCTATCGTTAAAGAGGTCCATCGGAGTATATAGCAAGTTCAGCCCCCAATTCACTCGTAACCACGCTGAAACTACTGAATGTGCGACCATGCGCATGCGCAAAGCTAGTCTCTCTCCTAGTTCAAATACATAACGGTCACTTGCACAGCACATGGAATCAGAAGACAACCGCCTGCCTACATGCCCAACAATATGTAAACCCGCCCTCTGTTGTTAATTCCGTCATTATCAACAATATTTAATAATAAACCCCTCCATATGTCACAGTATGCAACACTATCTATAGACACAGACTTCACCCTGCAGATTTCAGATATAAATCAAAGGATCATAAAAGTTTGTTGCCATGATAATGGAGAAAGGCTTTCTTTGTTTGAATAGGTGCGTTACTACTGTATTTTTTATTAAATTCTAGTTATTAAGCTTGTAGAAACGTTCTCTCTATATTCAGCATTTGCGGTTACTGCCACGGGTGGCCGAGGTGCGGACTCGTGAGCAGGACATCTGAGTGCTAACCGTCCTCCCTGACTGAGGGTTTTTAAGGTTTTCCTCAGTCCTCATCAATGGCAAATGCCGGGGAAGTATCCTAAATTTAGGCCTGGAATGTTTCCTTCCTTAAAAAAAATATGTTCCCAATTTATCATTTTATCTCATATATCACCAGTGTCCACCACCTGGGGTGCCTCAGTACTTCAGTAGTAAAAACGGGCATTAAGATAATTAAAAAAAACAGTAAGAAAGTTGTGCATCTCGACTTTTTGTTGCCGCACGCCGCCGTGGAAAGCTTTGTTTCCGTCAAGAGGAATTCAGTTTGGGCCCTTTGTTTAATACACTTCGCTTAGAGGAGGATTGAACCATTGCCATCTTGCGGAAGACATATGAAACTAAATGAGATAGTGCGGGAACATTCTGATCAAATAGGCGGGGGGTGGGGAAGCATTGCATTACTTATATGAACGTCTCTGGTAAAATAAAACCTGCTCCCTTTCGTTCACAGTTGCTTTGAAAGCGTGTAAAAGTTTAACAGAACTCTTGTGCTCTTCAACAAACGCTTTAACTTATACGATAAGCATCTCTTGACACTATATGTTGTTTTTAAACGCAATGATGTATTTTCCTAAAGTGGAGAGGAATAAACAATGAGGGAATGGCGCTGGTAGAAAGGACCTTGTGTCTTCGTCTTGAGACCCTCTCATAGCTGACGTCACGCTTAGGGTCAAGTACCCGACCCGCTCATATCCAATTAAAATTCTAATTACACAGCGCGAGGGCACCACCCCATGCACTTGTCGATACTCCACTAGGAACAGAGCAGGTCTTGCACTAATGTAATACACCCCGTCACCTATTGCAATAACAACATGTTATTACAGATGTCTCGTTTGCAAAATAGATGCCAGAGTCTTTCAGTTAGTGGCGATCAAGAACTCTTGACTGCGGTTGAGAAGTATGCTGTATTCTCATCTCGGCCTCTTCGTTGTTTTGGAAGTCTGTTTTATGATGGAAGTAAGCCGTTAATCCAAATAACCCTAAGGCCTGGATTTCTTCCGCTTGCGAACTCGCTCTCAAAGTACTATAGAGAACAAAAGACAATCTCTCCGCTATATAGAACTTTCTGACCGTTTAACATGGACTTTCATTCCTTCCTGTCTGTCTGTCTCTACGAACTACTTCTGGGATAGGGAGGGAACAAAATCTACTACATAGTCTCAATGTAACAGAAATCTTACGGTCAAAATACGGGGTGCCTGAGCGAGGCCGTCGTAGCCGGGGTAACCGCCGCACTTAATGTTAGTTTATTTTTATTTTACAGTTTATACGAGAGGCGTTCGCAAATTATTTACTTATACTTTATTTATTACAGAACATAGCTCAATAGCCAGGTTCATGACATCTTTTGGTGCAAGCGCCGACTATGTCATACTTTGTGACATCTTTTGGTCACATTCGCTATGAGTGGAAAGGAATTTTATTCAATTATAACTCACTATGTCACACAAGATGTATTACAATATTCTATTTATCAAAAAAAATAAGAAAATACAATAACTGTATGCTATCAAAGATTTGAAATGATGCAGAACAGCCTCTGACTTGCGGGAGGAATGTGGCTCTCTGCCACACTTCTGTCCTGTTTGAGGTTGCTTCACAGCTAGCACTTTGTTTCAACAATCTTCACAATTCCTTTCTCTTTTAAGATATTTTGCTGTTTTCAACATATAAGTTAAAGCATCCTTAACAAACAGTACCTCATTTTTATATCCATATAAAATGGTTAAAGCTGTGTTAAATTCCGCACATTGAAGAATAATTAACATCTAATGATTCGCATGTTAAAAAGTAGGACCTAATGGTTGCATTTAACTTTCTACAATCTGTGGTTTCCTCAATTGAAATCCAAAACGGTTTCATTTGTAGACTCATTTTCAACTCACATGCTGCTTGTCATATGCAGAGCCCGGAAGTAAGGAATGTGTTTTCAGTATGGGTGGATATATTTCCGTATATTTGGGGTGGGTTTAATTTGCCTTTCCCCTCCCCTCAATTTAGGCTCCTGCTGCTATTTTAAGGTTTTAAGCTTTTTTTATTCTGTTTTTGATCGTTATTTATATTTCTGGGAAATTTTATGCATTTTAAAAAAGCACATAAAGAATTTCAATATAGTGAAGTGGAAAAGGTTACAAAAATTGAATGGCATGTTCATCGCAAAATCTATTGAGAATCTTGTTATACACTTATTTCTTTTCAAGCAGTCATAAATGTTCTCCTCAACCCATTTACTTAAGCTCTTTAAATATCAGAACTTTCATTAGTGAAAGGAACGCACGGTTACTTCGGGCATACGAATACCACAAAATAAAGAGGATGGGGAAACTACTGTAGTTTTGAATAGTCCTGGCAAATGACCTTGATCTCTTCGAGACAATTCTAGGGCATTTCTGCTGGGGTAGCTTCTCAGCTATATAAATGTAACAAACAATTGCAAGCGAGAAAGATGAGAGCTGTACAGCTGTGCAATAAACCGTCCCTACAATGTGTTCAGTATGGAAGTAAGAGAGATACTAACCCGATTTCCCTCTAAACGCATAAACAGAAAATAAACTCGATCAGAAACCACTGCGCATCTTTTGCTCATTCACCAGGACTTTCAAAACTACTTTACATAGTCTTGATCAACATTTCGATGATGTCCTGAAAGTGAATGTTCTGCTGTAACTGGTATGAGTTCTTACAAAATAACTTGTTTTAAATATCCTCCAATCACTTCAGTGGAAGTACAAAGTTCTTTTTCTATGATGAAAATGTTCTTTCTGGCAAGCGGCTGACTATGACAGTTGATACCTTTGTTACTTGTTACCATGAAAAGTAAGCTTAGGTACTTAATTATGTGATAAAGAAATTATTGAGTATTTTAAATGCCTATTTTCATTAATAAATTGTGATATTACTTTTTGCTTTCAATTTTAATAAATGCCTATTTTAATTATGTTACTTCTTATTTTCAGTATTTTAAGTACCTTTTTACATGCCTATTTTAACCATAATAAATGCCTGAACATCCAGGCTCTGGCCATTTGTAGTGCGCACGTCTTCCGTTGTTGAATAGTCTGGGATGTACCTTTAACTGCATTTTCTAACAATTCAGGCAGTTTATCATTCTCTGGCTTTCTAAGCGGAATATCAGCTGCAATTAAAGCTTCGCATATTTTTCAAAAAACTGACTTTTATTAAACTTTTGTTTCATCATAATATCTAACTTTTATTTATTTGAAATATATTATTGTATATGTCCTTCTTAATGTAAATGCCACAGTTATTCATACTTCCGCAGGAAAATTTTACAAATAATATTATTGTCAATTACAGAAAATACACCTGTGCCATATTTCTATAATATAACAAGAAACTATTCGAACCTGGTCTTCCTATCTTGTGCTACATAAACTTCTGAATAAACTGTAACTCCAGTCAATGGGGAGGGAAAAAAAAACTATTTAAACAAACCAGAATGAGAAAACCCAAAGGTAACTTTGGTGTATAATAATATTGCCGCATTTGTTACTATGAAAGTTGCAATAACAGATTTTATGAACATATCAGAGCATTGCGAGAATGTTTAACAACATCGGTACCGTTTAATGATTTTTCGTACAATTTCCTGCAAAATTTCGGGTTTCTTAAACATCTTTCGCGATATTTTGACGACACACATGTGTTTTGGTTATAGGTCAATAAAAAACTTAACATCTTTATGGAGCACTAAAATGGGTTTTATGAGAATAATAAATCTGATGATGGAAATAGAAAATAACAGCCAACTTCAGGTTTATTGAAGTTTTAGCTAAACGTAAAACATCTGGTGCTCTTGGCCATGAAGTTTCCAGGAAGTCGACGCACGCACGCACGGACATACACAATCGATATACCTGACCAGCATGCAGCACGGAAACGAACTGTGATTAAAGCACTAGTTCACAGAGTCCAGTATATCCGGAATTATCAAAACTGATTTATCTTAAGAAAGCATTAAACTATAAAGATATTATACCTAGCTATACAAGATCGACTCCAAATATCCAAGATCCATTTGTGCTTTAGAGATTTTATGTAAGAATTGTATATATTTTGAAAAATAGGTGTAAGTATACGAGGGCGTATTGAGGTAAAAAACGTAGTAAATATCATTAACATTTTTTTTTGCCAAAAACAAAATTTATTTTTCATTATGATTCCCACATAAACGCATGAGCAGAAAATGAACTTGACCAGAAAACACTGTGCATCCTTTGTTCATTCCCCAGGACTATTCAAAACTACTTTACTTTATATTGATCAGCATTCCCTTGATGTCCTGAAAGGTAAATGTTCTGTTTTAACTGGTATGAGTTCTTCCGAAATAGCTTGTTTTAAAACGCTGCAATCACTTCAGTGGAAGTAGAACATTTTTCCAGGATGAAAATTGTTCTTTCTGACAAGCGGCTGACCTTGACAGTTGATGACCTTGAAATAACATCTTGTTGTTGCTTGTAACCAAGAAAAGTAAGCTTAAGTACTTTAATCATGTGATAAAGAAATTATTAAGTTTCTTAAATGCCTATTTTCATTAACAATACCTATTTTCTGTTTTCACTTTTAATGAATGCCTATTTTAATTATATTACTGCCTATTTTCAGTATTTTTAGTGTCTTTTTGCCTGTCCATTTTAACTAAAATAAATGCCTGAACTTTCGTGTTCTTGTTATGACAATATCTGATTGCTTTTATAAGAAATATTTAACACAGGTATTTGACCGGTTATTCTTTCTTTTATTATTTTCTCTCTCTTTCGGCTCACTGTGCACTGACATAAATGCCGAAGTTCATTTGGGCGTAATAAAAAGACCTATTTCACTCAAACAAAACAAATGTAACACTGAAAACCGTTGTGGCATTTTGGGAGAATTTGTAAATGGAAAACAAACATATCGTAAGCATCACAAAGCTATTCACCTCACTTCTATTCGGAGGAAAGAACACGTGGTAAGTGGCTGCCAACCTCTGCAATTTTTCACCAAATTAAGCACTTAGTAACTTTTGTAACACAATGCTAATTAGCTGAGGTCGAACTAGCTTTAAGACCTTTGTAAACACACTAGACGGTCTCAGCAGTGTGTCAGCCATCTTTGTCACTTTATCCCGTGAACCAATTTGTCGAAGTGGCTAGCTAAGCAGTAAACCCCTTGTAGTAAACTGATGACAGTTCCGACATCAACCGCAACATTTGTGCATATCAGCAGTTCGCTTTAATGAGGCGTTGAAGCTATAGGGTAGATCGGAAAATAACTTTCCCTGCAAGATCGTAAAGTAACACGCTTGAACTTTGGAATTTAGCATTCGTTCCAGGTATTTTTACTTAAAATAAAAGTAATTAAATAACAGGGATTTTATTCTAGACATAGTTCGGTGCACAAGTTTTTGGACTGATATAGAAGACCGATATTCATAAAATTATTTTGCGATGTTCATCCTCTCTGATACTCAGGAATGTACCAGCCACACCATTAATTTGCTTGGAGAAGTTCATTTAAGTAAAACGTAACATGATGTTCAAAATGTAATACTACAGAGAGTAATACAAATTTTAACTAAAGAAGGGCATTCACCCGGAGATAATAAACAACACCATGACGGTGTATATTGGCAAGCTTCATCTTCATATTCCACTCAGCAGGAGTGGTCAAAATTATTTAATTAGTGCAGAGAGAGCCTTGAAGATAACCCAAGTGTGTTTAGTTCGGTGGATGCGTTCATACAAGAAAACATCTCCCTTGTCGAGGAGAAAGTTTTGAGTGACAGATATCTGAAGATAAAAGAAATAGATGAAAGGATGGAGTTTTCTAAAAACCAACTGTGGCTTTGCTATTTCATAAGCATGAAGTCAGCGCAATACAGGTGCCTTGAATTCTTTCAGCAGTTTAAATGCAAGCGCGTGCGGAACGTTGTCAGGTGTTTTTGAACCTTTGGTAGCGACAGTATAGTATTGGAATCGATCATCGCTGGGGATGATACTATGATGTTTTACTATGACCCTCTCAAAAAGAGAATGAAATGACAGAAGAACGGTGAAGCAGCCCCTAGAAAAGCAAAGGCCACACTGTCCAAGAAGAACATGACAACAATTTTTGGGACTGCAGATGAATTTGTTAATAGAATTCAAAGAAAAAACACGATTTGCTGTACTGAATTATTGCATCAGTTGCGCAGTGGCATCAAAGAAAACAGGCGTGCAATACTGAGTCAAGGAGTTCCCTGCATTATGACAAGGCGCCAGTCCACACAGCTGTTACTTGCAAAGGCTGCTCTAAGCTGACCTAGCACTTGTATCATGCCCCATACAGCCCATACTTTGCCCCCAGTGACTAATAATGGTTTTCAAAATCGAAATCTGACTTTCGACATGGGGATTCACTAACAATAAAGAGTTGAAGAACGTTGTTTTCCAACATTTTTAAGGGGATTGGTTTGTTAATCCAGAGATGTAAGTAAGGAAGGTTACGTTGAAAAATGATACCCATATTTTATTACCAACTAACATATGAACCGCATGCACAACGAAAAATCTACTTTCGAAACAAGACGAGTTATTGTTAACAATACACATACAGAGGTCGTGATGGTCGAGCAGAGGCGACAGTTCAATAGCCCATAAATGAGGCCGTCCCATTGTTGAACTGCACTGTGTAAGAGTAACGGAGCATTATTATTATTATTATTATTATTATTATTATTATTATTATTATTTTCGCTCAGAAGGAGTGATAGCTTTTGAAAAAGAAAAATTAAAATATAGTAATGAGACAGTTGTTAAGTCAGAAGTGGAGAGAATCATTTCGGTAAAGTCCGATTAATTTGGTGGCAAGCAAGAGTGGTGGGGAATCCAAAGTCTTGGAGGGCACAAATCTCACCTTGAGGTTGGTTTCAAGCAACAATTGCTTTTTCTCTACTTCTTCCTTGTTCGTTGTCCTCCTCTTCTTCACTTGAAAAGCCCACTGTCTCTTCTAAATAAATTGCTATTTCCTGCCCTGTATCCAGCGCACTCCCCTTCAACACGTTTCACATGCCTACATCTTCCACAAACACCTTATCTGCTTATGTCGTCCGTTTTAAATGTTACATATCTTTCAGCAATCTGGTTTTTCACGTTGTATCGGGTTCAACTCGGGATAGTAAGGCAGAAAGGGTAAAACAATACAATTAAGTGCATGAGGAATGTCTACTTTGTAAGTAGGGTGTTTCAGTTTAGGGAAAATATCATGTTTAAATATCTGGATTATGAAGGCAAGAGAAATTGATCGCACCGAGTTGTTCTATGGGCAGATTGTTGCCAACTCATGTCCCTTCTGGATCTTGCAGTAGGCACCTTATTAACAAGCACGTGATATCCGACGTTATCAATGACCAGGACGGAGTTTCGTGGAAGATTGGGGACCAGTCTTTCTTTTACCCACTTCTCGTAATTGGAGTAATTCATAACTCATGCTAGTCACCGGTCTTCTGATGGACTTAAACGGACATACGCATTAGGGATGAAGCCTTGCTCTCCTCCCGCATTAATAATAACTAGGGGTTGGCCCTTTGTAACCGGTGCTAGGAGTCCATGAATGTTGTCATCACTTCAAGCACACGGAGTAGTAAATAATGAATGAATATGTTTTGTCCATATACCTTAAAGGACGAACTTCACCTCGGAATTGTTAAATCATCCTGAGATAGTGAAGCCGTTTGGCTCTGATGTCATTCTGATTCTTCTTTGTTCTTTTCCAAGCAAAGCCCAACCTCAGAAGTATTTTCCTAAGTGTAGATACACTGCCTTCAAATAGACGATGTCGTAACTTTGCATGTACCAGTCTTTGTTTATGTTTAGGGCAAATGAAGACGCTAAAAATTGTTTTGTCATAAATATTTAGGTTTTGGAAACGAATAATAAGCAAATAAATAAATACTTGTAACTTATAATGTGCTAGTATTGAATTCACACCAGTCAAACAATCATTTGAAATTATTAGTGCATCATTCATTGATATTTTGTTGATGCGTGGATCTTCTTTAGAGATCCTTTTTATCACACAGCATTTTGTAATTAATCAACATAACTTCCCAAGTTTTGCTGAGGGGTGTCCTTGTAACTTGTTAACAAACCATTCAAGTAAGAAAACACTCGTCCAGTGAGAGCATTTGTTCCAGGTAAGCAAGGAATAAATTCTAACATTTTAAGAGTACTGTTCATAATAAAATGTGAAATAATTTCCACCCAACAGTCGCTAGATGATGTTCTTTCAAATTTCCTTTTTTCAAATATTTTCATGTTTATATACTCGTCATATAAACCAGTACATCTATTATAAATGAAGGAGCCACTTCGCGAATGAGCTCTTTAGTCTTTTGTATATCCTTCCATTGGGCATTCAATGTACCGGTTTGCATTGCAAGGCCCCGTTCTGCACAAAAACTAATTCTGACTTGGTCTCCACACTGATATCAGCCAACACCATCATGGAATTCACGCTGACATTGACTCCTGATGTCCTTTGCAAGCAATTTTGAGCTTCTACGGCTGTTGTGTGACATTCATGCAAAACTTGCCGCCGCAGAAATTTATCATCTCTGGCAGATGTCACCCTTCTGTGACCTGGTCCTGTTCTTCTGCAAGCACCAAGCACCCTGAACCTTGGTGTAGTAGAGACATTGACTCGCAACACCTGGGCAACATAATACGTGCTCCTTCCATCTTCCAACAGGGCAACTGATTTAGTAGCCTGCTCTCGACTTAACGCATCTTTACCTCGTAAAAGTATGCGTTTAAACTGGTTGAAATACCTCAGTAATAGAATAAAATGGACGTAACAACAATGTCATTAGCTATTTCAATTAGCCCAGGTGTAAAAATGTGATTAATGGCATTCATGTTCATACAATAAATGAAATTATAGACTCAAAATGATATCCAAATACATAAGAGTGGTAGCAAAATGTTTGGAAAAGTATTTAATATCCAAAAATGAATGTAATTATAATAATCAACATATAATAATGCGTAAAACTATTAAAACATTTTATATGTTGGTTCTTTTATAGTACAATTGGCTTATAGTTAAGCAAATTGTATAAAGAACACGGATATGGACCTATAAACTTTGAAACCATTAGGTTACACGATGTCAACTTCATACGCGTATCTAATCATTCCTACCCTAACGGAAGAGAAAATGGACAGGCCTGTCTACTGCGCATCCTCCTTGAGCTGCACCTAAAGATAATCGGTCGGTACCTACCTTTGCTCAACGGATGGCACCTTCGGGAGGGAGGGTTGAGGTAGATGAGAGCGTTTATTAGCACGGTTTTATTTAAATTTCAGTCCCAAGTTGGGAAGCCAAATTTGCAGTGGTTTATTAAGAGGTGCCAAGTTTGCGCCTGATTGTTGAAGAATGGTGATGTTTACTGTTAACGTAATATATCACTGCCGAGAAAGAAGTCCGCATTGAACCCTCCTGCTGCCGCAATCGTCTCAGGATGCTGAAATTACTGTGAGACTTTTCTGGAAGGGGGAAGGGATAGGAAGGTCACCGAGGAGACACTGTGAAAGTTGCGGAAAGTTCCACCATTGATTAAACTGTTCACTTTATTGCCCCTTTTCCTTAGACGACACTTTCTTACCACTAGCGAGGGTATGGAGAGTTTTAAATATTTACTGACCTGTACTTACAAATCCTATAGTCGTACGCATCGCATACTCAAAGTTACATTATCAATATCTTCCAAACAAATAAAGTTTTACTGTTTCATTTCACGAGTTATATTTCTCTTTGACTAAATTGAACAGCCGTATCTGACTTCTCAAAGTAAAGTGTACATTCTTGTCTAGCGAAGCAAACTGCCTACTCTCGACTCTCAAGTCGCACTGCACGAAAAATGCTTTCAAAATGCTTTTACTAGACTTTCTAAGCGCCTTCTATGGGAATTCAAATTTTTACACAAAGCAAACGCATTACCAAATTTCCTTCCTATTGGCTTAATCTCTTGCCGCTGGAAGTTTCCTGAAAAGACATTTTGAAATCCGAGAACTCATTGCGTAGTCTTGATTCATTGTATCTTAGCTAGAGACGTTTTTGAGGGACGGTTGCTCAAAGTGAAATCTATTCACCAGTCTTTTCCAAGGACATCTTTACTTTGATATAAAGAAAGGTCCCCTAGCTATTGCTTACGGCACCAGAAAGTCACTTTTGTTACATGAAAACGCTAATCTTTCCAGTCAGGCTTTCCGACTCTCGAACCATCTACTTCATTTTACATAATTCTCTCATGAGATATTAATGTATGTAAATTAATTAATTGCTTAAACAGGATCAAATCTTTATCTTAGTTAAATAATGTACGGGATCAAATGTGGATATCCCGTTGCATGGGGGAAACTGGTAAGCATCCACGGCCTGTGAGGTGTTGATGTAGATTGGAGATACCTTAACGCTATATTCAAATTGAGACCCTAATGCCGATGAAGCCCCTCAAAAGGGTAGTTTCAATACCAGATGGGGGACGCAAAATCGTTTACAAAGTGCAAGCCACCGTCACACAGCACCAAACAACCTCATCTGGCCATGCGACCCTGTAACAGAACCAACGAAATTAAATCATATGAAACGGGAGGGGGGGTGGAAAATTACTTTGAAATAGCCCAAGGTAAGGATGGCGGGTCTCTAGAGGTTTAAACCCGAGTGTTGCCGTCAATAGCGATAGTCAACATTTAATGACTTTCATTGTAACATCTGTATAACCGTTTGTTACAAATCCATTGACATTTCGTGAGTAAATGAATTTAGTTGCGGAGAGTTTCTTATTGCACTGATATTCAGAATTATTGGAAATTCAATTTGTATTCGTCTACAAAAGAATAAAACATGTATTAGTATTTATTTTTAAATTATGAATTACACTTTCCTTGTTTCTATAAAAGTTGAAAAGCAAAGTTAATTATCTTATTTAGCGCATCGATGCTTATATAAAATTAAGGGATTTGAGACAAACTAATTATCAAGTTCAAATTAGCAAAACAAAATTTATTGTGCACCAGCAACAGAATTGGAACTCTTGTCACGTGATGCAGTCTGCGGAAATATCCATTATTGACTAGCTGGGAGTTTGTACAGTTCTCTGCTTTTAATCGTAACTGCTAGTTCGTGCTTGTTTACAGCTCTGTAATTATAGAGTAACAATTGACGTCAAGGTATGTACCTCGCCATGTTTACAAATAAGGTCACTTAATTCCGGTGCAGGTGTCGTACGCAATCAGCGTTCTTCTATGTATTGCACAGTGAATGATGTATAAAGTGGGCAATACAAATGTAACCTAAAATAGTAATTAAACATTAATTCACTCAACCTACGGCAATATCGTCATGATTATTGAGCTTGCGTTCAAAACCCCACAAACCCATAGTTTTAAATAAATATTTACCTTCCCTTACAATGATGATGATTATTGTTTAAGGGCGCAAAACTGCTAAGGCCATTAGCGTCCAAACACTGTAAAGCTGTGCCGATAATAAAAATAATTAAATTATTTATCTACGAGGTGCATTTAAGTTATAACACCTCCGATTTTTGTTTTTCCCTTAGAACTAGAAACAGATAGATACATGCAGTTTGATTTAAAACATGCGGACACTCGTTGTCAATGCGTGACAAAGACGGTAGCACTGTATGGGAACTCTAGCGGCAGCGGCGAAAGTGAGGACTGTTTTTGATACTTAAAAACTGCGACGTTTATTCACAACAAGAATAGCATTCGTTTTCTCCATTTGCGTGGTTTGACACCGACTGAAATTCATCGTCAGTTGAGTGGTGTCTAATGTGCGTTCATGGGTGCGACAGTTCAAGGAAGACAAATCAACAAACCAAGTCAATCTCGGCTACTTACATCACTCATAGCTGATTTTCCTTTTGCTATTGCCATTTTTTTCTGTTCAGCTTCCTTGAAACTTAATCTTGCCCCTAGATAATTAAACTTTCTTACTATCTCTATTTCTCTCCCTCCTTTTATTAAATCATCTGCAAAAAACAACCCTGGTATTTCTTTATAATTAATGACTGATAGATGAAAATATTATCAACATAACAGTCAACTAATAAATCAGGTTCCTCAGAACCCTAACAGAAAGAAGATCGAAGTCTGGCGGGTTACTTCACCACCGCGCACTCCCCTTTGAAAACAATAGAACGCTTGCATGAATAGATGAACCATACGGTCCAGACCTGCTTTCCTGTGACCTTTTTCCTATTTGAGGCTGCCAAGGAAAACTGAGAGGTCAGCAATTTGGGGATACAGAAGAAGCCTGGCATGGCTGCTTCCATGGTCGGTTCTGGAGGATACAACTTTGTATTGCGACTCCTTCGAAAAGAAATAGTCAGGTGTAATGAGAATTAAGAATGTAATAAGACTGTGTAATGAAAATTAAGAATGTAAATTAAGAAAAACACTGTATAAGTAGTAATTTAAGAACTCCCTCTATAGTCTCCCCTTGGAAAATGACAACCCTAGTTAATTAAGTGCAGGTGGTTTGACATCTGTCGAAGTCTCTCCTTCAGATGACAACACTAGTTAATTAAGTACAGGTGGTTTGATATCTGCAGCTTATAAGGGAGAGAAGTCTCCCCTTCAAATGACCACCTTAGATAATTAAGCGCAGGTGGCTTGACATCTGCAGCTGGTAAAAACACTTGTATAAACTATTACTATTAGAATGTATAAAAGGACCTGCCTCTTTGTAAAGGCAGGAGAGAGAGAGCTGTACCTCGACCGAGAGTGGGTCGAACACTGTATTCTTCTTCTTAATAAATACTTTCTACTAAAGGAGTTGATTCATTAGAAGCCCGGATATACCTCGTCATTTCCTAGAGGTCAAAACCTAGATTTTGACCCCGATATCCAGCAACTATCTACACATTTCGTTCTCTCTTGTCTTGAGTCACCAGAGACAAGTAGGGGACATTTGTAGCACTCATCAGAGGAAGACCATCACATCCTCAAGAGAACATCTGGCAGCAGGCCGAGCATTACGTGGTGGTAGCGAGGCAGAGCGTTACACAGGGTTGGACAGTTATAACCTTGCACATTGTAGAATCTGTAAAATTAAATAGCCACCGTCTGTAACATTACATTGAAAATAAATATTGCAAAGACAGTAAACAACGGTGGTCTAGTTTAAACAAATCTCAGAACTTAATTTTACTTGAAAAATTACAATAAAATTACTCTTAAAATTGAAAAGGGATGTAATTGTGAAATGTTAAAAAATGTTTAGATTTCCTTTAATGAAGCTGCAGGAAGGATGAGATCAGAAATTAACAACGGTTTGTGATGATGTTTTGTACGTAAATTTGCATGTTTGGGCTTATTCAATTCTCAAACATAAAAGGATCCTGCTTAAACAAATAATTAAAATTCGCAACAGCTGACATTCAATTACCTTTTATGAATACCTGCGTATATATTCCAGGCGTAATAACAGGAATAGCGAGATTTTATTTCCAGTCCAGTTTCTTTATTGTTCTGTTTTACAGAACAGTAATCACCCTTCCATCATGATTGAGAACGAACTTTATCACTCGATGTACGAGGGGAGTTAATTAACACTTTTTTGTATTTCTTTGAGGGTTGTTTTGTTTAATTTTCAAATGTTCTCGGCTGTTAATCAATTCTTTGGTTATTCAATATAATTTCACTGGAAATGTATAGCATAGTTCACAGCACATATGCCATTGCGGGACTGCTCTGCAGGTCTGTTTCTGGGTCATCCCTCATTTTTCTCCTTCTGGGAAATGTTATCTTTTAGGGGACCGAAGAAATGGAACGAAAAGTGCAAGTTTAGACATTTAGTGATCTCTTCTAGGATGTGCAGTGGTCTTAATCGCTTCTTGAACTTCTCGAGTTTTGACGAACCACCACTTTATAGCAGCGAAAGCAGTTAGCACTCTGTTGCGTTTTTCAACCACCTACTTGTCCGGCACTAACAAACATGAGTGTGTTTATTCGAACTAGCATACGTGATATTATCTTTAGCACATACCGCCACGGGTAGCCGAGGTCGTTAAGACAGGACGTGAGCGGGAGGTCTATGGTTCGAATCCCGCCAGGACCGTCCTCCCTAACTGGGGGTTTTTCCAGGTTTTCCTCAGTCCTCATAAATGGCAAATGCCGGATAGGTACCCTAAACTTAGGCCTGGTACGTTTCATTCCTTAAAAAAAATAACCTTTCCCAATATATCATTTCATTTCATGTATCATCAGTGTCAAAGTCTGTGGTGCCTCAGTAGTAAAAATGGGCGTTAAACACCATTAAAAAATAAAAAGTGAGAAAACCTTCGCATGGGTTCACCATACGTGTTTTTGTAATACACAAAAAGTATATATCTAAAATGCATTAATAAATAAGTTATCCTCCATTGCTTAAAATAACACTGGTAATATAACGTCTAGCAATAATAATAATAATAATCTCAATATTAGCTAAATACAGGATGATCCGATGGAATATGACGGTTTTCACAACCTTCTTGTGGGACACTCGTATAGAATTAAAAAAAATGCAATTTATTAATCTGAACTTATTTTATAAAGGTAACATTTTTAAGTGGGCTCCATGACAAGGAACACATTCGTGTAATCGGCTCTGGAAGTTTACCATAAAACGTGATCAATGTCTCTAACTTCAAGAGTTGTGTTTTCTTTTAACTGATGACGACTAACTGACCTGATATCAAAATCTGATAAATTTCTATCATTATAAAGTCTCTCGGTCATGATGTTATAAAATATTCTATATTACGACTTTCTTGAATATATATCACCTTCCCTATCCTATACCAGAATTTCCATTGGTTAATGTCTAATCCTGACTGACTCCCCTCGTCTTCTTATTGAACGTTGACTTATAATTTTATTATTTTGCTTACAGAACCTTTCCCGTTGCCAGAAATCTAAGAGATGTTGTTCAACCCCCGCAATATTGCATAAAAACCAGTTTATGGTTACGCTATTTAATAAAGGTATCTTTTGGCATTCTCACATAAAAGCGATCACTTGAGTATCCTGTTTTTATATAGGTATATTTTCTAGACGCAGCCAGTTCTTAAGGCTAGCGGAACCCTGTTATAAATACTGGCATATATAATAAATATAGGTTTATTCCTCTACCCTAATAAAATATAGAGCAACCCCCTAAAATATCCTTGCACAAATGTTCCCGAGAGAATAAATACGTTGACCTAAACAGATGTACGGTTCAATATAGGTTATATACGTACATCAGAATATATTTATAAAATATTAGTGTTAATTATAAACATATTATTAAATTGTGAAAATGAAGTTTTGAGTTTCGGTCTCAAGAACCATGATATTTTATAAAAATCGACCCCGCTGTTTTATATATATTATTGTGAGCACGAATAGAAAATCTAATAATCGTTTACTATGCAATAAATACAAGAAACGAAAATGAGATTCTTGCATAAATGTATGTACAAGAAAACAGCAGATCCAAAGTTGCGACATACGAGAAGAATAATATATATGTACACACATATATAAAAGAAAAATAAGTAACAATATTAATAATACAACTAAATTAACAATAATTAGAAAAGCAGAAAAGGATAAAACACTAAGAAAAAGGCACAGAGTTGTGATGGCTATATTTCGAACTGCTTGAGTTCTTCTATGGCCAAATATATATATACACACACGTGTGTGTGTGTGTGTGTGTGTGTGTGTGTAATTGAAAGATGAAATTTAGGAATGAAGAAATAAGTGGAAAATACATCTAAATTAAGAGGACAAAAGATATTACGAAAGAAAAGTTTAAATTACTAGCTAAAGGCAAAAAGATCATATAAATATTTGCATGAAAACCCTCGATACAGAGAAACGCCTTGTTTTAGCATCGTCGTTATATAAAGCATTGGCTACCTTGGTTTCCTGTAAGCTGCGATGCACAAGCCTTAAATTCTGGTGTTTTGAGGTTAAGCTCAGTTAAAGCCACAGTCCAGGTTGAACTTCTGAATTGTGGCGAAGGCGGTACGCCTTAGGGGAATTGACATGCTGTCCCTGGAGAAGGTTGGCCTCGCTTTCTGTGGGAGCATTATGCACGCTGAAGGAAATAAATTAATTCTTCAGAAGCTAGAGCAGGTCACCAAGCGGACATAGAAAGTGTGATATTTTATTCATAAGAAAGAGGAAATCCCCCAGAGCCGGCAATGATGAAAACATATGGCCAGAGGGAACCGTAAAGAATGTAAACTACAAAAGAGGGAAATATCTTCACCTTTTGGTAAAAGCCTCTTTGCTACGAGATGTTCTATAGTCAGGGTTAACGGCGTGCGGTCTGGCTCATAACATATTAATGACAGCCGGGTTGTCTTCAAGGACGTCCTGGAAATAGCTAGACTGGGTCTTGATGAAGCGAGAAAGTCTACACTTAGTGAATGTGTTGCCCTATATGATCATGTGGAGCGCTTTTCTCATCAGCTGATAGTACGTACAGTAGTTCTTAAAGGAAATTACAGTTTAAACTTTAACAAGGACTAGTTTTTGTTAATTAACTACTTTGAGGGTAAACAAATCCTATAAACTTTGTAAAAACTAAACACATTAATTAAAACATGTCCTATCTTAAGATACAATATGAAGACATGAAATCATCAAATCTAGTAACAAAATTTCTTGGTCTTATATTCATCATAATATGAATTTGAAAGGCCATAGTGACTACATCTTACACAAACTGAGCTGGCATGTTTTGTAATCTGATCAATAATTCATTTTGTAAATAAAAGCCTTCTAAAAACAGAATATTTCGCCTACTTCCATTCCTTAATGACATAAAATAATGCCCTGGGGATATTCAGTAAACGTTAAAAAAAAAAAATGTTTATATAAAAAAGAGTAATAGAAATAGTGGAGACCGCCAAGGGTGACCAAGTCTCTAAACCGCGGACTCGTGAGCGGGAGGTCTGGGCCTCGATTCCCGCCACGACCGTCTTCCCTGGGGTATCTTCCAGGTTTTTCTCAGTCCTCATAAATGGCAAATGTCGGGGAGGAACCCTAAACTTAGGCTTGGAACGTTTCCTTCTTTATAAAAGAATCCTTTCCCAAATCATTTCATCCCATGTATCATTACTGTCCACCGCCTGTGATGCTTAAAACGAGCGTTAAACAATAAAATAATAATAATAATAATAATAATAATAATAATAATAATAAGAAGAAGAAGAAGAAGAAGAAGAAGAAGAAGAAGAAGAGGAAGAATGGGAGATGCAAAACGATCAACTCACTGAAAACCACAATTCAAAATATTTGGAATTTTACAGCTTGCGAGTACATTTCATTTGTAATTTGGTTTGCAGAACTTCTGTCTCGTTACCACGGCAGAACTCCAAAAATGCCTGATAACAGATTACTCGTTGCTGCTTTTGTACTGAGGAATGAAGTCTAGGCACCCATCTTGCACTAAACTTAATCATGTTTAAATGTTCATGAATAATTCGAAGGGCTGTTGTTTTAGACAGGCCCAACCTTGCTACTATTTCTTTAACTTTGAGCCGCCGGTCTTTCATAATTTCTCCTTCCACAACAGCGATGTTTTTAGGAGTGAGCACCTCCAAGGGCCGACCTGCACGCTCTTCGTCTTCAATGCTTTCTCGACCCATCCAAAAATTTGGCCCATTCTTTTACGGTAGAATATGAGGGGGATGCTTCCCCATATACACCGTCCAATTGCTATTTAATTTCATTTGGAGTAAATCCTTCTTTTGTGAAGAACTTAATAACAGCTCGCAACTCCATTATGAACATATCACAATCTTCTACACATAGCCTTCTTTATACAACTATATCTGAATAACTGAACACAGGGGAGCGAAAGTTGCAGCTGCAATTATTTACTTAACAGAAGATATTACACCAGACAAGAGTTTTGTGGAGGGGACAATCCTTATCGGCGAGTCCGGAAACTTATGGACCTACCCTCGTACCTCAAAAGTAAAACTCCTTAAAAATCTGAGATATACTCAACAAAGTAACCAGACTTAGGCAAGACTTAACAATCCAAGCAACAAGTTGCAGATGTTAATTACAGTGGTATTGTATTATTTAATTCACTTCCGTCATATATAAAGAAACTGCATACAAATAAGAATAAGTTCAGGTTAGCTTTAAAAGGATATCTTATCACTCACACCAGAAGCATTGCTCTCTCATTGGTTGATTTCTTACTTTGACAACGACGGAAAAATGAAAAAGTTGATTTTTCAATCTTCATGTAAATATATTTCGTTTCCATGATAGCGTAAGTCATTGCGATAGGTCCCATTGATCAACCTGGGAGCTGTTTTATGTTTTTGTGTTACACTCATATTTAATTTTGCTTTTGAATGGGTATTTACTGTCTTAAGAATTAAGCTCGTGTTTATACTTGTTTGTATTTACGAAATAATTAATTGTAGGTAAAAACTCGCCTTAAATACATATTTTTGTCTCCGAAGCAACAATTTTGAAAAGTTAACATAATTATTACTCACTTTACGCTAAAAAAAATAATAAATAAAAGTCGCGCAAGACACTAGCGCCAGTACCGAGCGATGAAATACTAAAATAAGTATGCAAGCACTTCCATTTCAGTGAATACAACACATAGTGCTGTTGCTATGGTAACCAGGTAGAAAGCTGTTCCACCAGCGTAGCACTTTTGATAATAACCGGAGGTTTTTTGCTTACAAAAACACGAAAAGCTGAATGTATATCGCGAAATGAATGGGCTAACATCAGCGATATTGCACTGCAAACCATGGCCGAACGTCAGACACAGCGCATGCTAGGTGAAATGATTTATGGCGGGGAGGAAGAAAATAAAAACGTTGCTGGTGTGTCGATATCATCACCAGTTAATTTCCGCTATCCAGCCGGCCTCGATTTTTGGTCATTAAAATGCCAAGAGCGTACAGCTATTTGCAAACAGGATTTGCGTTTTGTGACGTGGTAAAACCATAAAAAGCGATGAGATTAGCATAGTGACGGCTGTATGCTGCACTATGCATTGACTCTCTCACTGGAAACGAACATCCATAAATCCTATTAATTCTGAAACATGATAGAATACATAAGTAACACAGGGGATGACAGGAGGTATTTCCCAAAGTGTAAACAACAACACTAGCACTGGGACAGTTCGCAGAATTTCTCTCTTGACTAATGTTAAAAAAAGACCGTCACGTGGGAGCTGCGTAAACTAAGCGAATTCCTCAGCAAGTAGAGAAACTTTTCAAAATAATATAAAATCCAATTATGGCTTTGTTAATTAATGAAATAAATTATAGCGTTGCTGCTTGTTAATTAGCACCACAAACTCTAGAGCTATCTAATAAAAGAAAAACTGAAACGTAATATATTACTTATAGGAATGACTGATTTTTTTCTCCTTCAAAATCACTTGAAAACAAATATCTATAGTTAAATTATTCTCATTTTCAAAAGTAATTGAACAAAATTAGAATTTTTGCAATTTATAAATATTAAAAAGGGAAATCAGATTTTTGGAATTATTCGTAATATACTGTCTAAAATAGACAGAAATAACAGAAAGAAACCTTGTTTATTTAAGAAGAATTATATGTCAATAAAATAGAAACATGACACTTTAAAAACAATCACAATGTACTAATGTGCTCAAACAACAATAAACAATCGAAAGTTACATCGATTTTCAGTTTATGAACTGAGCCCTTGATATCATCTTTACATTCACCAAAATAGAGAGAAATAACAGAAAGTTTCGAGTTACATTGTGTATTCAAGATGATATTCATATGTTTCAATAAAACAAAAGCTTGTTACTATTTAAAAACAATTGCAATGTACTAAGCAAATAAAAACAATCGAAAGTTACATCGATTTTCAGTGGCTTTGAAATTTAATTTAAATGTTATTAACATGTAACGTAAACGTTTTCTGAAGGTTATTACAGAGCGCTCTTACATACAAATATAATTCTCATACACACATTTTAAATTAATATTTCATATTTTCATTCATGATAATTTTTATTAAATATAAAACATTATATGCATTGTTATAAACACTTTTATATGCTGAGTTAATTTGTCCTGTTATTGAAACAATTGAGAAAAAATTAAATGTTAGAATACTTTTTAAATTTCGATTTTTAGTCCTACTCCTAATGATCCGATTTTCCTAATTTTCAAAAACTATTTGTATTATTTTAATTAAATTGTACATATCGAATGTTGTTGTGAAAAAACAAATATTGGTGCCATAGAGCGATTTCTAAATTTTGGGTTTCTGGTAATCCCTACTACTAATAGCCCGATTTCCCTGATTTTCAGAAGTTTTTTTTTCTTATATTATTTAAATAGTATATGCCGAGTTTCGTTGTGAAAAAAAGTTTTGGTACCATAATGTTTTTCGACCATGAGCTCTATTTTGTTGTAAGCGGAACTGAACACTTCAACTTGCACACCTGTCACAGGCAGGAACCGGAAGTGAAAACACGTCTAAATTACGCTACAAAATATTGTAAAGTTACATTTTAGCGCAATAAATTATACATGCAAAAAAACAATATAACCATTCTTTATTGAACTTCCTTCGGGCTTTCCATTAATTAAAAATGTCAAATTTGGATAATTCATTATCTGGACCACACCTCTTGCCCATTATTTTTAGTTCAATATCTGGTAATCTGACCTGGAAACACTTTAATTGTTGAGAAAATGAAATAGTAGGCCCCTACGAAGTGACGTCAGGGTGACGTCATGCTTGCGTTGGCTAGCCTGTTTCTCGGAATCATGAATGCGCTGACAGGCAGATTTAATTCTTTGCCCCTTGGGAGAGTAACGCACGCTCGTGCGGATGTAAATACTCTTAATTAAATATTTAGAGAATAATTCATATTTCCCGGCGGAAAGATTTAAAAGGATTTTATTCAGTGCCACCTCTTCTGTATGAACTCTCTCTACAGAACGCTCTTTTTTGTCTAATAATAAACCTTCTTACCGTTAATTTTTAAAGAAATGGCTTACATGGATTGTAGACTTCGAAAAGGTCTACGAAACTTTGCATGAACTTCTTCTTCAAGACGCGAGTCTCAGTAATAAATACACCTTGCGTGTAAAGCTGTCAATCGTAAGCTCATACCCTCCTTCACACAGTCGATCTAAAGTTTATTATATTGTAAAGTATGTTACCTGTCAATTCTCCTGTGATAAGAAAAGCTTTATGGCATCTTTTGCTTCTAGCAGCTGCTTTTCATCAAAATTCTTAAAGAAACATGCTGATCTTATGGAGAAGAAGGGATTTCTGTATTGACGTATTTAATAAAGATCTGGACTCGTCTGTTTTTTTTTTTTTTTTTTTTGTGATAACACCAAAAATTCTTTCTGTGAAAGATTTAACTGGTATTGCAAAAACAACGGTTTTATACTGTACTTGTACATTTCATTTTAGGTGTGCAATTTTTGCCTATTTCTCGTTTATTCTAAATATATTTATATTGATAAATTATATTATATTTATTAACGAAATAGGAAATAAAATTGAATAACATATCCGAAAGATTAACATGAAATATTTTTCTAAAATAACTGGCTACAACGTCTGCCTTTTTACGTGATTTATTATGAAGTTGGAATTTATTTAGAAACTACCACGTGAAATGTTTTAACAGTATTATTTGTTCATCACCAGAGCCTGGAAGTCCATGCATTTATTTTTGTTAAAATAGTCAAGCTAAAAGATTAGGCAGTAATATAATTAAAATAGACATTTATTAAAAAAGAAAACAAAGAGTAATATAGCACATCATTAATGAAAATAGGTATTTAAGACACTAAACAATTTGTTTATAACACAATTAAAGTACTTAAGCTTACTTTTCGTGGTTACAAGCAGTAGCAAAATGTTTTTTCAAGACATCAATTGTCATAGTCAGCCGCCTGTCACAGAGAACTTTTTTCATCGTGGAAAAAGGACGTTCTACTTCCACCGAAGTGATTGGAGCATATTGAAAACAAGCTATTTCGGAAGGACCTCGTGCCAGTCACAACAGTACGTTCACTTTTCAGAACATCATGGAAATGTTGATCAAGACAAAGTAAAGTAGTTTTGAATAGTCCTGGCGAATGAGCAAAGAATGCGCAGTGGTTTCTGGTCTAGTTTATTTTCTGTTTATGCATTTATAGGAAAATCAGGTTAGTATCTTTCTTACTTCCGTACTGAACACATTGTAGGGACGGTTTATTGCACAGCTGTACCGCTCTCAACTTTCTCGTTTGCAATTGTTTGTTACGTTTATTGCAGTTGAGAAGTTATCCCCCACACATTTCCTAGAATTGTCTTGCATAGATCGATACAATGTCATTCGCCAGGACTATTCAAAACTACAGCACTTCCCTCATCCTGTCTATTTCCTGATATTCGTATGCCCGAAATAACCTTGCGTTCCTCCCACTAATGTAGATTTTGCGTGAATGGTTGAGGAGAAAGTTTTTGACTGCTTGAAAAGAAGCAAATGTGCATATAGAATACTCTGAATAAATATTTTTGTGAGGCGAATATGGGATTTAATTTTTATAACTTTTTTCACTTCGATATATTGAAATTCTTTATGTGCTTTTTAAAATCCGTAAATAATCGTAGAAAATACATGAAGAACAAAAAATAAAAAATAAAAATAAACGGCGACTAAAAACTGACCCTTTTCTTAAATATAGCCACCAAGATAGAACAAGTATTCATATTATCACAAGTAGCAGCGTCTTATATTTCTGCAGATGATCAGGCGATGTTTTTCACTTTTAGCGGATACAGAAAACCCTCCGACCTCAAATGTATGGAAATTTTTTCATTTCTATCTTATTTTTATCAGAAAGTTTCGGGATTTACCTCTAAAATTGCAGCTTAACACTTTATAACTGTTCTCTACCTTTCCCGGCATTAATGTACTCCCATTAGTGGAAGTTTCATGTCTTGTATTGGCATACTACTGTACACAGAGCGCGCCAAATGTTTCCAATTTTTCCTGAGGGTGTAGGAAGGGAAATGGAGAACAGCGCTGGCGTGCTTCTCGCTGCACCAATAAATCATGTGTAATTGCTTGAATTTTTCACTTTGCACAGGCAACTGGGAGCAGAACAGAAGAAAACAAAGTGTATTTCACCTGGAAGAGGATACAGAAGAAAACTTAGGAGGACATAACATCACATAACCATCTGGCTGGAATTAAAAATCTCTTAGAGCGAAGAAAACAGAAAGCATACGAAAGCTCCAAATACTCAGCGCAGTACAAGTTAATGTTGGCATGTGGAAAGCAACCCTGCTACTTTGGCGGGCGGACATTGCACACTATGCTAATGGGATGAAGAGGCAAGCCATTATAATGGATATATCACCGGCCGTTAATTAAATTTGCCGTCTCTATCTGCAAGCCTGCTGGGAAAACGAGACCGAGATTTTCGACGTCTTGCAACGCAATTTCCCCTCCCAGTCAGTCGGTTTAATATTCATTCGCCGGAACCAATCTGCTGTCGCCTAGCAACCATCTGTCTGCAGCCCGGAAAATGAAGAATACCACGAAACAAACAAGTTATTAACACAAGCAACAACCCTCCTTTAATATAGAGCGAAATATTGCCCTCTGAATTGAATACTTGCAAGCGACAACTTTTTCACAATGTTTGAAAACAACTTGTGGGAAGTGTATGATTTATCTGAGCATGCATACGAGGATAGATCCATAAGTTTCCGGCCTCACAGATAAAGATTATCGCCTTCACAAAATCCTTTTCTGGTGTCATGCCTTATCTGTTAAGCAAATAATTGCAGCTGTAATTTCCGCTTCTTGTGTTCATTTGTTCAGATATACTTGCATAAAGAAGGCTATGTGTGGAAGATTGTGACATGTTCAAAATGGGTTATCCACCCGAGTGTATTGAGTGAAAATGCATCATGTGAAATTGAGTAATACAAGTATTCTACTCCCCAAAGAGTATTCATGTATGATTCATTCCTGCGTACAGAATCAGCGCGTAGTGTAAGAAAATACTTTCAAGAAGAATTTCCCGAATCCCCCGACTTAATTCCCTGCAATTTGTATCTCTGGGGAGCATTAAAAGAGAAAGTGTACAAAACAATCCCACATACTGTTAATGAACTTAAAACTAACATTCGTCAAGAAATTGCTGCCATTTCTCAGAGGGAAGGGCAGAGCGTAATGAGCAATTTCGTAAGCAAGTGTCAGAAATGCTTGAACAACGAAGGGAGGCCGTTCCAGCATCTCCTTGCTCCATAAACGTGGGTAATTTTTAGTCGGTCCTGGCGGTGTAGTGGTTACCATACTTGCCTCCTACACCCAAAACGCGGGTTCGAACCCGGCCAGGATCGATGGATTTTTTTCGGGCGTAAAAATCCTAAGCATGGCTTCCTTAGGAAGGGAAGTAAAGCCGTGGGTCCCGTGTCGTACATTTACGGCACGAAAAAGAACCTTAAGCCTGAAAGAGAGGCCTCTGAGTAAAATTTGTCGGCCGTTTCACGCTCTGAGTTGAATGCCTAATGACCTGAGATGTTAAAGAGCGTCCATAAATAAATAAATCAATCAAAAAAAAACTTTTCTTTTTACGTGTTTATGTTATGTATGTTAGAAATAACTTACGCAACAAACCGTACTATATTTACTGCGTACTACTATGTTCATGTTCCCTTAGCTAGGCTTGTGAGAGAACTTCTGTTTCGTTAGTTACGCCACTATATATGACGGTAGGCCCATAAGTTTCCGGCCTAACCATTTTCTAGGTATGACAAAGACAAATACTAATTTCACTTTTCAATATATTTACTCTTTGTTGCAATACACTTCTCACATCTTTGAATTAACATACCTTGTCAACGTTACGATTTCTTATAATACCACGCTTTCGTTACAAAGCAGACCCCTCATTACAACCCTTTCCTTCCAGGATCCGTGTTATTTCTGTGCAGAGGACTCGCACAGATAGCTGCTCCGGACTCTAATAACAATTACAGGTTTACACTGATCATCTTAGTAAGCTATATAGAAATGAATATTCGTCCCACTTGGATAGAGAAGACCCGTCTGTAACAAAACAAATACACAAACTAAGTTTTGGGGGTAATCAGAGCCACCTTTGGTAACAACACTTTGTTAATTAAGACACCATGCTAAAATCACAAAATAAAGGGATTTTTGCATTGTATCCAATAGAATCGAAGTCTTTTTGAAAACAAAAACACGCTTTTTGCACTGGGTAATGGATAAATATCACTTATATGTTTTTTTTTTTTTTTTTTTTTTTTTTGCAAATGTACTATAATTAAAAACGAGAGGTGAGCGCCATGTTATCAAAACATGACATTCAGTATACTCGCTAGCAAACCTCTGCTTTTAAAGATAATTAATTTTGTCGAAACAGTACCTTAATTAAACGCTCTCTTATGCTGTAAATGAATTAAAACTTTGAACAGCGCATCTGCGCGTGACACTTCATTAATTAGCGGAGACAAAAGCTCTCATTGGATCAGCTAAGTCCACTATCAAGCTACACTTTTTGTTGCTTAGCAACAAGTTCTCCCGGCGGCATCCATCTATCTGCCCGTATACCGCCAGCATTTCGCTGTTTGAATGCTCTTTCCAAGGTGTGAGCTAGCACAATAGAGCAATGTTTCTCACGTGAGTTCCCGTGAACTAGAATGAGTCAACATGACACGACGTGAATAAATAGAAACAATTTTTAAGAAAATATTTGAAGTAGTATTTATCGAACGCCTCCGTGTTAATATAAAAGTTATATATATATATATATATATATATATATATATATATATATATATATATATATATAACTTTTATATTATACTATATATATATATATAGTATATTTTGTAATAGATTAAATTGTTTAATTTAATTGTTTAATTTAATTGTTTAATAAGTATTATTTATATAATCTAATTTATAATTTTAGGAAAACCGGTTTTCGTATTTAAAGTCCGTTACACAGGAGCTGCCTAAACTATGTGAATTCCTCATCTAGTAGAGTAACTTCAAAAAAGAATATAAAATACAAATTATGGCTTTAATAATTATGAAATGAAATAAATTATGACATTACTGTGTGGTATTAGCGAAACAAAATTAAGATTTCTTGCAATATATAATTATCACTAGTATTTTAAAAGTATTATTATTAATATTTTTGAGATTAAACCACAAAAATTAATGGTATACTATTAATTCAATTAAATATATGACCACTGATAGACAAAGCTATTCTGCTTTACTATTACAGCTATACTATTTTTAAACATTTTTAAATATAACCATGTTTATAAACTGAACCCTTGATATCATCTTTACATTCACTAAAATAGAGAGAAATAACAGAAAGTTTCGAGATACACTGCTAATTTGAGATGATGATGTTCATATGTTTCAATAAAACAAAAACATGTTACTCTTTAAAAATAATTCCGATGTACTAAGCAAATATACACAATCAACAAAAAACAATCGCAAGTTCTATTGATTTTCATTGGATTTGAAATTTAATTTAAATTATTTATGAGTAAAAATTTGTAACGATAACTTTTTCTGGTTATTCCAGACCTTTCTTACACACAAATATAATTCTTGCACACATATTAGCGTAATATTTCACATTTCCTATCTTTACGACGGTATAAAATATATCTGTCGTTATAAACAGAATTTATATATTGAATTAGTTTGTCCTTCTATTTTAAAACAATACACAAATATTAAAAGCAAGAGTGCTTTTTTAAATTTCGTTTTTCAAATATATCCTAATGGTTCAATTTCCCAAATTTTCAGAAACTACTTGTGACTTTTATTAAATGGCATATAAGGAGTTTCGTTGCTAAAAAAGCAAATATTGGTGCCACTAGAATAAATTTTTAATTTTGGGTTTCAGGTAAAACCTCACTCCTAATAATTTGATTTTAGTGATTTTCTGAACCTGTTTCTGTTTAAATGTTATATATGTAGTTACTTTGCGGAAAAGAAAATATTGGTGCCGTTAGAGCGATTTTTAAATATTGGGTTACAGGTAAACCCGCTTTCCTAATAATCTGATTTCACTGATTTTCAGACAATATTTTTATTACTTTATTTCAATGGAATATACCGAATTTTCAAACAAAAATTTCATTTGGCCTTAACCCCCACTCCTAATGGCCCGATTGTTCTGATTTTCAAAAACTGCTTTATCAATTCATTTTAAAGAAATGTACTGAGTTTCGTTGACAAAAAAAAAAAAAAAAAAAAAAAAAACAGAAATTGTGGCCTCTAGAGTGATTTTTAAATACTTTTAAAATATTTCGCTTAAGGTTAACACCCACCCCTAATGGTCAAATTTTGCTACTTAACAAGCCCTACGAATCGTTTGTTAATTAATGGTTATATGTAGAGTTTCGTTGAGAAAAAAGCAAAAATTGCAACTGCTAGAGCGTTAAAAGACACACACACATATATGTATATATTTTTTCTTTTCGATTGTCATTATCATTTACATTGTCAGTAAATGGAATCGATGGAGATTTAAGGACTATTTTCAAAGATCGTTTCAGGGCACAACCATAATAGCTCACATTTCTTCGGAAGTTGCTAAAAGTTAACTATGTTGAAAAAATTGAGTAAAATACATTGTGTTTTCCTTCTAGGGTAGGGAGCTATCCAATAAACCCTCGTAGTCCCTACGGAGACTGTAGAAACACAGTTTATATTTAAAAAGATGAAGCCCTCCCCCTGTATATTTACCAGACCTTACACAACAGTAAATAGCCACTGGGAAAAAAGAAGAATAACAATAATAGTGACAACAATAATGAGCACAATAAAGGGAAAATACATTACCTAGTTCTTAATTGCGGTGGAGCAGAAGGGGCAAACAAGGGGAAAAGGAAAGCAGGTAGTAATTAATCCCCTTTATCAAGTAGAGTAGAAAACAGGGCAAAAAAGAGCTTAAGGAATAATTCTCGACTGCCGAAATTGCACTTTTATATATGCCAACAGTGTTTTGTCTTCATCTACCTTGAGATAACGTACCCATCGTTACGCCAGCTGTTTCAAGCGAAGCGTTTAAAAATAAAATTCCGCTGATGAACACGTTCCTTCGTGTTTTCATGACGAAGGCTGGGCAGGGCTATAGAGCCAGATAATGCCTTTCTAAAAGGTATATGTACAAACAACGTGTCAGGCGGCAACCATAGCGTGTGATGAATGAGCAGGGACCTTCCTTTCGTAAACAACCCTTCTTTTCTTCACGCCACAGGGCGTCGTGTTGACCACCGCAAAGAGCAAATGGTGAGCTAGGCAAAGAAAAGCTTCCTCGTGGTTTATTACTGTATATAATATAAATGAAAATTAAAATAACACTATTAACAATGTAGCACATTAACAGTAATAATAAAAGTAGATAAGGATAAAACACAGAGAAAGAGTCACACTTGAAATTGCTATATTTCGAACTACTGCGAGTTCTTCAATGGCAAGAAGAACTTTAATCTACTTTTATTATTACTGTTAATTTGTTACATTGTATATATATATATATATATATATATATATATATATATATTTTTTTCTCGGTTCTGGTGGTGTAGTGGTTACCATACTTGCCTCCTAAACCCAAGATCGCGGGTTCGAACCCGGCCAGGGTCGATGGATTTTTTCGGGGCGTAAAAATCCTAAGTATGGCTTCCGTGTCGTACATTTACGGCACGAAAAAGAACCTCAAGCCTGAAAGAGAGGCCTCTGAGCAAAATTTGTCGACTGTTTCACGCCCTGAGTTTAATGGGACGCTGATGACCTGAGCTGTTATAGAGCGTCCATAAATAAATCATTAAAAAAAAAAAAAAAATTCGTTTTGGATAGCTTATATATATATATATATATATATATGTGTGTGTGTGTGTGTGTGTGTGTGTGTGTGTGTGTGTGTGTGTGTGTGTGTGTGTGTGTGTGTGTGTGTGTGTGTAAGCTATCCAAAACGAGAAAGAACATCAGATAGGTCTAGACAAAGTTAATGCATTAATTCGCGGTCACTGCTAAGGTCAAATGTAATGTGTGTTTTTTCCCTGGGAACATACCATGAAAGTAAGAAAGGCATATCGCTTACAGTATGCTGTTTGAAGTACTTGGTTTATAATCGAATTATCCAATTTGCCGTTGTACCCATGAATTGATTTTTGAAAAATTCTTCAAATCTCCATCAATGGCACGTTTCTTTAAAATAAATTGATAAAAATAGTTTCAGAAAATCAGAACAATGGGGCCATTAGAAGGGGGGGGGGTATACCTGAAAAAGCAAAATTTAAGGCAGCAATTTTATTTTTTTAAAAGTAAACTCCGTATATACCATTAAAATAAATCAAGAAAATATTTTCTGAAAATCAGGAAAATCGGGCTATTAACCCAACATTTATAAAATCGCTTTAGCAGCATTAACAGTTATTTTTTCATAACAAAACTCGGCATTTACAATTTAAATAAAATAAAAATAGTTTCCGAAAATCAGTGAAATCAAATCATTAGGGGGGGGGGGTTTACCTGGAACCAAACATTTAAAAGCACTATAGATGCACCAATATTTGTTTTTTCGCAAAGAACCGTTAAATAAATAAAATAAGAAAAACAGTTCCTGAAAATCAGAGAAATCGGGCCATAGGAGTGGAGGTTTACTTGAAACACAAAACTTAAAAATGGCTCTAGCAGCACCAACATTTGTTGCTTCATAACAAAAATTGGTGTGTACCATTTAAATAAAATAATAGAAATAGTTTCTGAAAATTAGGGAAATTGCATCATTATGAGCAGCGGTATATTACAAACCGAAATTTAAAAAGTACTCTTGCCTTTAGTTTCCTTCAATATTGTTTTAAAATAAATTGAAAAATTAATTCAGCATATAAACTGCATTTATAACGTCTCATATGTTTTATATTTAACAAAAGTATCGCCGTGAAGATATCAAATGTGAAATATTAATCCCAACATGTGTGTGAGAATTATATTTGTATGTAAGAGCGCTATGTAATAACATTCAGAAAACGTTTACGTTACATGTTAATAACATTGAAATTAAATTTCAAAGCCACTGAAAATCGATGCAACTTTCGATTGTTTTTATTTGCTTAGTACATTGCAATTGTTTTTAAATAGTAACAAGCTTTTGTTTTATTGAAACATATGAACATCATCTTGAATACACAACGTAACTTGAAACTTTCTGTTATTTCTCTCTATTTTGGTGAATGTAAAAATGTTATCAAGGGCTCATTTCATAAACATGACTACATTTAAAAATGTTTAAAAATACCCTCACAGCCTATCAGTGGTCATATATTTAGTTTAATTAATAGTATATCATTACTTTTGTGATTTAATCTCAATTATAATAATTTTAAAATGTGGTTTCTCTTTTGTGATACTTATAAATTGCAAGAATTCTAATTTTGTTCGCTAATACCATACAGAAATGCCACACTTATTTCTTTAATTAATAAGACCATAATTTGGATTTGTATATTCATTTTTAAAGTTACTCTACTAGATGAGGAATTCGCTTAGTTTATCCAGCTCCTGTGTGACGCACTTTTGTAAGTTTAATATGATTTTGGCCAATCATTTATGAAGACAGTGTGTTGTTTCTAATTTTAAAATTTCTGTGCTTTGCTGGGAGAAGTTGTGTAATTGGTAATTCAAAATGTAATCAGAAAGAGGAGGGTGTTACAAAATTGATGTGTGTATTTTTGTAGCTCTCTTGTCTGCTAGCAATTATATGAAGTTTTCTGTTAATAATCTCAATCTAACATTATGCTATTTTCATTAATTATTGGTTACTGCTTAAACATAACAACAAATTATTTTCTCCACGACAGTGCGGTAAATTTTGTTAGAACTGGATTATGGGTATGCAACATAAATAAAAGTTTTTAATAAACTTATGTGGGATACAAGAGAGTGAATTAAAACTTGCGTAAGCTAAGCGAATTCCTCAACAAGTTGAAATTGTGAAGGATATTTGCTACAGAGGCTAGAACAGAGAAATTGGTGCCGCTGGAGCGCTTTTTAAAGTTTGAACTTCTGGTAAACGCCCTGATTGCGCCGATTTTCAGAAAATGATTTTCTTATTTTGTTTCAGTGATATATGCCGAGTTTAGTTGAGAAAAAACAAAAATTGCGACCGTTACAGCGATTTTTAAATTACCAACTCCAACATTTTAAATTTCGGTTTTCAGGTATACAGCACTCCTAATAGCCCGAATTCCCTGGTTTTCGCAAACTATTTTTCTTATCTTATTTAAATGTATATACCCAGTTCCGTTGCGCAAATACAAATATGGGTGCAGCTAGAGCGATTTTTAAATTTTGGGTTTCAGGTAAACTCCGAATCCTAAAGGTCTGACTTCGCTCATTTTCAGAAAAGTTTATTTAAATGACATACAACAGTTCCTTTAAGGAAGGGGGGGGGGGGGGGAATGCGGCCGCTAGCATGATTTAAATGTTCCCTTAGGTTAAACACCACTACTTAAATTTCGATTTTCAGGTATGCCTCCACTCCTCATGGTCCTAATTCCCTGGTTTTGAGAAACTATTTATTTGACTTTATTTAAATAATATATATTCAGTTGCGAAAAAACTAATATTGGTGACGCTAAAACGATTTTTAAATGTTGGATTTAGGCAAATCCTCTTTCATAATAGATTGATTTTACGAATTTTCTGAAACTATATTTATTATTTTATCTTAATAGTATATACCGAGTTTCGTCGAGAAAACCAAAATATACGTGTGTGTTTTATTTATTTAATTGTTATCAACATATATATGTATATATGTGTGTGTGTGTGTGTGTGTGATAAAAATGAAAAATAAAGTAACTCTCGAAACAATGTAACTAAAATAACAATAACTAGAGAAACCAAAATAGACAAAACAATTTAAGTGTTTTATTTATTTCTTCCTCTCCAGTTCTTGTCATGTAGAGGACCATCCAGAAAGTAAGTCCCAATCGCGCCTGGAGATGGAACCACTTGTCGGATAGGACTGCGCATGCGCAGGAGTAGAGAGGAAGTATGTGGGAATAATGCAGTAAAGTTTCAGCCTTGTGACGGCCGTGGTTACCGCGCTGTGCTAGGAGAAAATGGCTGCTCTGATATTGTCTCCCGCCAACTGCGAGGTTCGTGCAGTCATCCGAGGTTTGCTCGCTCAAAAGCAAAGTCCAGCAGAGATCCATCGCCAATTGTGTCAAGTGTATGGACACGACATTATGGTAAGACGATGGTGCAGGCAGTTCACTGAAGGACGAACCAATATTCACGACGACGACCGTAGTGGCCGACCGTCCCTGGTGACGGCAGAAGTGTTGGAAAGTTTGCGGCAAGCAATTGAGCAGAACCAACGCTTCACAATTTCAGAACTCTCTTGTCAATTCCCCAGATGTCTCGCTCCCTTGTGCACGAAATTGTCTCCCGGAAGCTTGACACAATTGGCGATGGATCTCTGCTGGACTTTGCTTTTGAGCGTGCAAACCTCGGATGACTGCACGAACCTCGCAGTTGGCGGGAGACAATATCAGAGCAGCCATTTTCTCCTAGCACAGCGCGGTAACCACGGCCGTCACAAGGCTGAAATTTTACTGCATTATTACCACATACTTCCTCTCTATTCCTGCGCATGCGTGCGCATTCCTATCCGACTAGCGGTGCCATCTCTAGGCGCGATTGCGACTTACTTTCTGGATGCCGTAATAAATATTCTTGGCGTTATTTTTGCTGCCTAGTAAGTAAGATCGATGGAGATATTAAGAAAATTTTCAAAAATCTTTTCATGGTTACAACTGCAACAGTTACATTCCTTCGGAATTCGTTAAAACACTATTAGGAGATGATTTGACTCCGTTAAAGCTAGTAACCCACTCGCCCTAAAAAGTGCATCTACTTTTTGCACCTGAAATCGCTACGAGAACAAAATGGCAGCCTAGTGCGCTAATGCCACGGTTATTTCAAGAGCAAGAAATGCACTAAATGAACATGCATCTCAGTTATGGTCATTAAGATTCCAATGTTGCCTGTAGTCACAGCCCATGAGACTGTAAACGAACAATTAATATACGCTTTCCTACTGTGCGATAAAATGCATTACAACGCAACACACAGAAGCGGAATAAATTCTATACCCTCTCTTTCCTCCTTATTTGTTTTATCTATGTAAATATCCCTTTCCCCATTCTCATTTATCTTAACATAAAATTCCACTGATGTCTTCCCAGTTAAATTACTAAACAATTTTTGTATCTCTATATCTTCAAAACGTCTTCTCGCCTCTTTTCAAAAACCTCTAACATTGTATCTCTTTTCCTCCACACATACCCTAAGCCATTACTCTCTAAAATATTTTAAACTACCCAACCACCCCTGAGTTAACAACGATTCTTGATATATCACACATTACTTCACTAGATTATCTTCATTCAGGTTTAGAATCCTATGTCATTATATTAAAACTCTCTCCATAATTAAACCTTTTTCTTGTAGCTCTTAAACCCATTTCTATTTGGGCAACTTCTTTTACAGCCGCAATTGGTAGGCAGAGAATTTCTTTACAAAATAAACAGTGTACTTTGTCCATAGTTTTCCAAGAATTTTCCATTCCCCAAAGTTCGATATAATAGAGCATTCCATACTTCGACCGTTGTATTACATATTCTTTCCAGTCACTTGACTTCCAATTGTGGTATTTTATAAAGACATCCTTTTATAATTGACATAGCTGCTTTCCCTTTTGCTAATACCAATCTTTTTTGCTTTTCGCATTTTCCCCCTACTTATGATTGATTTATTTACAGACACTCTTTAACATCTCAGGTCATCAGCGTCCCATTCAATTCAGGGCGTGAAACGGCCGACAAATTTTGCTCAGAGGCCTCTGTTTCAGGCTTGAGGTTCTTTTTCGTGCCGTAAATGTACGACACGGGACCCACGGCTTTACTTCCCAAGGAAGCCATACTTACGATTTTTACGCACGAAAAAATCCACCGGTCCTGGCCGGGTTCGAACGCGCGTTCTTGGGTGTAGGAGGCAAGTATGGTTACCACCAGGACCGACCCCCTACTTATGTTCAAGCTTTTGTCTCGCTAGTTGTTTTGAGCAGTGTAGTCAAACTGTACAAAGCATAGAAATGTATAATAAAATTACATCCGAGAGCAATCAAATAAAATTAAATTAAAAACCTATTTTTATGTGTATTTCAATTTTTGTGGCCCGAGCACATACAGCGGCCCTGCTTTGAGTCATCTACACTTCACACGATAAAACTTGACTCGTACACTACGTGCAAGGAGCGCATACAATGCCCATCACGTCGCCTCGCCCGAAATGTAAATAAATTCGGCCATCCGCAAATTGCCACTGTGCGTCTGTGTGAGAGCCAAAGTAATTGCGATTTTCAAACGCGCAGCGATGTTCTTTTTGCTTCCTCCATCGGATAACTTCGTTTGTCGCGGGCTGTGCCAATAAAATTTGCGCTACACACGTCCCTGCTCGTTCAGCTTACACCTGCTGAATTCTTGTCACATTCCGTTAGGGCATGTCGCTGCAGGGGAGCATGTCACTACCAGAAGCCATTTTGTTCTGCTGCTATTGCCTCTGCAGTGAAACAAAAGCTACAACAATTGCTTGTTTTAACGGCTCATGCAGAGTGAAGTGTAAATAACTGAATGAAAGGATGTAGTGAAATGCAAATATACCTATAGTTCTGTCACAATGCTTAATAAACAAACATTGTTTCGCTATTTATTGATTGGAACGTTAAAAAACCACTAAACAGTACAAAAATTACTACCATTCAAGCAACAACAACAACAACAACAACAACAACAATAATAATAATAATAATAATAATAATAATAATAATAATAATAATAATAATTCAAGTTACCACTTTCCTCTATACTTAACAGAGACGAAATTGTTACATATTTGCATTTTTATTTGTATTATTAACAAGACAGAATTTTTATGTATCTTTCAGAAAAAAATATACAAGTTTTATATACTGTCACGAACCTAAGACATTCAGGAATGAGAACGTAACTCTAATAAATACCTACGTTCTTATAATATATAACGCCACGGGTAACCGAGGTCGTTAAGGCGCGGACTCGTGAGCTGGAGGTCTTGGGTTGGAATCCCGCCAGGACCGTCCTCCCTGATTGAGGTTTTTTTTTTTTTTCCAGGTTTTCCTCAGTCTCATAAATGGCAAATGTCGGGGAGGTACCCTAAACTTAGGCCTGGAACGTATCCTTACTTAAAAAATCCTTTCCCAATATATAATTTCATCTTGTGTATCACCAGCGTTCACCGCGTTTGGTGCCATAGCAGTAAAAACGGGCGTTAAACACTATTAAAAAGAAGAAGAATTATATACTTGATGAAGTAGAAATCACCCAGGAAAACTGCTAAATACTAAGGAGCTTACTTAAGCTGAATAGGACGAATAAATTTATGTTAGAGGAAAGCATGCAGACGGCTACTCTTTGTTATGAAAATACTGAAAAAATGCTGGTTCAAAATCGAAGTAAAAAGCTTATTTATCATCATTTCGGCCCTTACTGAGTACGGATCACTTTGTTTTAATCCGTACAGGATAAATGTTCTGGAAAAATCTAGCATAGAGCAGCAAATGACGTAAAAAAAAAAAAAAAAGAACATGGGGATAAATATGTGGAAGCATTAGGTTGATAATCACTAGCAGAGAGAAGTAAAAAGCAAGGATAATGTCATTATACAGAACAAAATGCAAGGGGTGATATCGCAAGGTACTATGGCAGGAACGATCGTAGTTTTAAAATGATTTGTAGGCAACAGAGAACGAATATAGGTAAATTCTCTTTGGTAAATAAAACGACAAAGAACTGGAATGAATTAACTGCAGTTATCTTTGAGGGTTGTTATTTTCTCCACACATTGGACATTCTTTAAAATACTTATCATATTTAACCCTTTTAAATGCATTTCTCCAGTTCTAGCCCATGCAAATCCTTCCCGCCCTACTTTGTCACACAGTTACTTTTTTTCTTACCCCATACTGTTTTTATTTCCCTATTAAGTCTCAAATAACCCCTTATTTTTCCTCTTAGTATTTTTCTTTATGTTTTACTATTACATTTTGCAACGGAACATCCAGATTTGATCCCGTACAACTAATTAACTCAGATAAAGGTTTAATTCTGTTTAATTAATTAATTTACCTAGATTAATAACTCATAATACTATTATGTAAAAGAATGTAGATTGTTCGAGAATCGAAAACTTTTGCTAGAAAGATGAAAACTTTCATGTAACAAAAGCGACTTTCTGGTGCCGTAAGCAACGTTATATACTCAATAGCTAGGAGACCTTTCTTTTTATCAAAGTTACAATGCCCTTAAAAAGACCGGGTGAATAATTTTTACCTTGGGCAAATGTCCCTTAAAAAAAGAGAAATTCTCGCTTTCTTAAAAACGTCTCTAGCTAACATACAATGAATTAGAACTAGCCAATAATTTCTGGGATTTCAAAATGTCTTTTCGAGAAACTTCTAGCGGCAAGATATTAAGCCAATAGGAAGGCAAATTGGTGATGCCTCTGCTATGTTTAGAAATTTGAATTCCTGTAGAAGACGCATAGAAAGTGTAGTAAAAGCATTTTTGCTTCAGTTCGACTTGGGAGACGAGATTGGGCAGTTCGCTTCGGGAAGTGAGATACAAGTGGGGCTGTTCAATTTAGATAAAGAGAAATATAACTCGTGAAATGAAACAGTAAATCTCTATTTGTTTGGAAGATATTGATAATGTAATTTTGAATATGCGATGCGAACGACTATAGAATTTGTAAGTACGGCGTCAGTAAATATTTAAAACTCTCCATACCCTTGCTAATGGTAACAAAGTGTCTTCTAAGGAAAAGGAGCAATAAAGTGAACAGTTTAATTAATAGTGAAACTTTAATCCGCAACTTCCACAGTGATCTTCCTATCCCTTCCTCCCCTAGTAAAATTCGCGGCAGCAGGAGGGTTCAACGCGGACTTCGTTCTCGGCAGTGATATGCTACGTCAACAGTGAACATCACATCCTTCATCAATCAGCCACAAACCTCGCACCTCTTAATAAACCACTGCAAATTTGACTCCCCAACGTGAAGCTGACAATTAAAATCGAAACTGTGTTAATAAACGCCTTCAATTTATTGCCACTAAGATGAATTATATAGGTTTATATGTGTTTGAATTATCATTGTTAATACTTGATCTGTCTTTTTATTTTTATTATTAAGTTTAAGATCTTTCATTATTCGTGTATAGGTATTAGCACACATTTATTTATCTCTTTCATGTTTTATATAGGTTTATGTGTAATTCTATTGCCTTCTACTGTTTATGTTATAATTGTGGCAGGTACTGTCAATAAATCTTAGTGTAATTACTTTTAGACTGGTATAAAAGAAGAAAAGGATTAATGACATTAGCTCTGCCGTAATAAATAAATAGCTCAATTTCTGTTTGTCGTATTCTATATATCAAAATAGTTCAAACATTGTCGGAGGTGTATAAATAAACAGAACTTTCTGAATAATTTTTAACAGCTAACAGCTGTCCATCAGCATCTTTCATAGCAACATTCTCTCTTATATCTTCTAATCGTTAGGTTTTTTTTTTTTTTTTCGATAGTAATTAAAACTGTAACTCTGTAACAAAACCACTTTGCATGAGAGTAAAAGCAACCAAATAAATTTACATTTGTTAGAAGCAAAGCAATTTCTCATTAGCCAACGATAAACAACGTGCGTTTTTCCAGGAGTTAGTAAACGAAATTAATTGCCGAACCAGCCATATTGCACACAAACACTCCGCTACACATGTTTACTGTACAGTATGGAATATTTATTTACTAATCCTAAAGCCTTTACCTCCACTGAAGCGTAATTTCATAACGTAGGGCATGTTTTTATTTAGCTTACCAATTTCCTCTATATGCATATTGTCATAGTTCAAACATATCGTATTTAGCTATTTATGACAACGGTTATATAAAATATGCATACTTAAAGTTTTTAGTGCTGTCTTCATTGTGGATCTATTTTTACTTATCCACTCAACAAAATACATTGGAAAATATATCAGCAAACAAGAAAAAAAAAAAAAAAGATTAAGCAAAAGAGCTACACAGAGCAGAATGGGGAATGTTTTATAATAGAAATCGAACAGATGTACACGGTTATTATGAATGACTGAAGCGGTTTTCACTATTATTTGACATATTAACACATAACTTTACAGACCGACAAGTTTTTGACATATTATATGTGCTCCAAGTGTGTGTGCCCTTTGAGACAGTATTTATGAGCTGCCACCTCCATATTTAAGAGTAATTGTAGCAAGTAATTATATGTAACTTTCTTATTATAGTCATGAGTGTAATGTCAGTTTATTTCCTAAACAAATGCTCAATTATTGTGTGTAAAATGTTATTTTCTTGCCAGGTTGCAGAAAACTATCCCAGTCATAATATCTGACCTGGAAATTTATTACCTATTGTAATAATATTTGTAATGATGACCCAAGGAAACCGATGTTTTCTGGAGAAATTTCTAAATGAGAATCCTTGAGTAAGGTGTTTATTTGTATTCTGCTAGAGAATTGTAAAGCAGGGTATGCACAATAACACATATGGCAAGTACAGGGATGAAAAGACAGGCCGATAACCTCTTCAAGGAAGGAACCTAGCAGCTTGAGTTGATGTATACATGTAAAAAGTCACGTAGGCCATGTTTATTTGGTCTTGGTCTATAAGAATGTAATTAGCATGTGCGGCGGTAAGGCCCATGTGACGGGTATATAAATATTTGTATACTTGTAAACATGTCACAATAAAAGGCCAGACTACTGCTGCTGTTACTACTGCTACTACTAGTTACTTACGAGGGTAGGTCCATAAGTTTCCGGCCTCGCAGATAAGGATTATCGCCTTCACAAAAGTCTTATCTGGTGCCATATTTAACTGTTAAGGTAATAATTGCAACTATAACTTCCGCTCCGCTATGTTCAGTTGTTCAGATATAGTTGCATAAAGAAGGATATGTGTAGAAATGCAGTATCGAGCTGTTATTAAGTTCTTCACAAAAGAAGGACTTCAAATGAAATTAAACAGCGATCGATTGAACGGTGTATAAGGGAAAGCTGCCCCTCATATTCTATCGTAAAAGAATGGGCCAAATTTTTCGAATAAGTCGAGAAAGCATTGAAGACGAAGAGCGTGCAGGTTGGCCCTTGAAAGTGCTCACTCCTGAAAACATCGGAAGCTCTTGTGGAAGGAGAAATTATGGATGACCGGCGGCTCAAAGTTACAGAAATAGCAGCAAGGTTGGGCCTTTCTAAAACAACAGCAGTCCTTCGTATTACCCATGAACATATAAACACAAATAAGGTTAGTGCCTGTCTTCTTTCCTCAGTCCAAAAGCAGCAACGAGTCATCTGTTGCCAGAACTTTTGGAGCTCTGCCATGGCAACGAGAGAGAAGTTCTGCAAACCATAGTTACAGGAGATGAAACTACGGTCCTCTACTATGATCTCTTGTCCAAAAGAGAATCAATGGAGTGACGTAAACCTGGCGAAGCACCGCCAGTAAAGGCCAAGGTCAATCAGTCAACCAAGAAGATCATGGTCACAATCTTTTGAACTGTGAAGGAATATTCTTCATTGACTTCAAGGAGAGGAACAGCACAGTAAATGGGGAGTACTATGGTGACTTACTGCACAGAGTGCGTGCTTCCTTCAAAGAGAAAAGACGAGGAAAGGTAAATAGTGCTGTGCGCCGCCTTCACAACGCACCTGTGTCCACATCCCTTGTTGCAAAGGAAACTGTGAAGAAATGCGGCTTCAAGGAGATCGGCCATTCACCGTACAGCCCAGATCCCGCTCCCAGTGACTATTTCCTCTTCTCAAAACTCAAGAAGGGAGGAAGGAAATTTGAGTGTGACGAAGAATTGATGGATGCTGTTTAAGCCCATTTTGCAGACAAGACTTCTGACTATTTGGGGGGTGTGGGTTGAAATGTTAATTCAAAGAAGTGAGAAGTGTAATACAATAAAGAGTAGCTATATTGAACAGTGAAATATAGATTTTGTCTTTATAATACCTAGAAAATGGTTCGACCGGAAACTTACGGATCTAATCTTGTATATCAAAGACGAGAGTCGACTACTATGTGCTGAGAAGTAAGGCGATATAGAAAAGAAGTAGGAAAAAATGGCACAGTAATGGCAAGAGAAGGAAGGAAAATCTCGAACATTCCAGGGGAAAGCAAAGCTCCTACTAGAGCAAGAGCGCTAACAATTTAAGCCAAACTTCTATAAAAAAATAAATAAATAATAAATAAATAAATAAATAAAAAAATTAAAAAAAATAAATAAATAAAAAAATTAAAAAAAGACAGAAATAATATGTTGAGGAAAACAATACTTTTCAGGTAATGTGTTTATTATTATATTTCTTATAAAAACCTAAAGGGAGTTGTCCTATGTGGCAAAACGTTCTCTTTGGCTTTAACAAAATCCTGTTGTGGTGTTGATAGTTGCATAGTACGTTCTAAAACAATCTCCCTTCTGTACCTGCAATAGCTGCAACGCTCTAAAACGGTGACAGGTAAATTATTCATATCTTAAAACCTGATATACAAAGCTACACGAATGCAAATGTGCTCACAGTAAACTCTACTTGACCTCTCTCATGTTTTATTTCAAATCAGAAATGAGCTTGTAAACATCAGCCAGGCAGAATCTCCTAATTTACCTAGAGGTCGCTCGAAAACGTCAGGGGGTAAAAAAGAATCAAATTATGTAATCAGCAGCAGCGTTGACAAGCAAAGCGTAATGCGGCAAGCGATGCAACTAAAAAAATATGACATTAAAGGCACTAATGACCTTGCTCTGCAAATGAAGAGGGTTGTTTGGCGAGCGAAGGGATAAATTAGAATCTTGTGACTACAGCGCCAAAATAAAAGCAAACATTTTCATTATTGTAACGATGGACTTCACAGAAATGTGCTGCCGTCCTCACACACAAATACACGGCGTTCGCAAAACCTTGTGCACTGCTAGTATTAAATTAGCAACACTTTGTTTCTCATTGCTTCTGAAAGTGTTCCAGTTATAATCCTATAAAGTTTAGTAGCACACAGTGAAATGAACTTAATTTTGTAAGCCTTTTATTTCTAAATGACAACTTTATAGAAATATCTCTTACAATCTACAAGTACAGTCCATAACAGAAGTTATAAATTTAGCAGATATTTAGTGTTATTTCGCCTTCTTAGGAAACGGTTCCTTAAAAAAATATCAATAATTAGTTACTTTATTTAAAAAAAAAACATTTTGAAAATTGTAATGATTTTGAAGAATAGCCAAAATATAAGATAAATAACATAATGATGCAAGAATTTGGAGTCCTATTGAAGAATGCATTCCAAATCAAAGGAAGTCTGCATAATTTTTACGTACATCTTTCGTGTTCCGTACTGCACAGGTTAAGTTGCTAGTATATTCACCATGTTTGGTTCAATTGTTCAATAATGAAAATGTCACAGGTTACAGTTAGGTGTGGCGTTCTCCAGTGATTTATTTTTTTATTTGGTTTATTTACGGACGCTCTTTAACATCTCTGGTCATTAGCGTCTCATTCAATTCAGGGTGTGAAGCGAGTTCGATCCCGGCCAGGACCGATGGATTTTTTTCGGGCGTAAAAATCCTAAGTATGGCTTCCTTCGGAAGGGAAGTAAAACCGTGGGTCCCGTGTCGTACATTTACAGCACGATAAAGAACCTCAAGCCTGAAAGAAGAGGCCTCTGAACAAAATTTATCGGACGTTTCACACCCTGAATTGAATGGCTGATGATCTAAGATGTTAAAGAGCGTTCGTAAATAAACCAAATAAAAAAAGGGGTGCGTGAAACGGCCGACAAATTTTGCTCAGAGGCCTCTTCTTTCAGGCTTGAGGTTCTTTATTGTGCCGTAAATGTACGACGCGAGACCCACGGTTTTACTTCCCTTCCGAAGGAAGCCATACTTAGGATTTTTATGCCCGAAAAACTCCTTCGACCATGGCCGGGTTCATTTTTGGTCCAATATTGTTCTTAATATATATAAATGACCTCAATAGTCCTATTTGCTGATGATACACTAATATGGTATACTAATTTTATGATTCATAAATTCAAATAAATAAAACTACATCATTGCTAGGAAAATTATTTGAAAATAACAAACTAAAGTAATTTTTCGCTGTAAAAATTCCGATTAGATCCATCTGAAACATTTCCAAAGTCGGCCTAAGTTCGCAAGCCATTTCGATTTTGCTCTAAAACGAGCAGATTGGGCACCCACCTTGGGCGACGTTGTTTTTTTCTTCTTCTTTTCATGTTTAATTCAATGTACAGAAACAAAATGAACCCGCTCAGCTGATATCACGTGGTCTCTGTTAACTCGCGCATTTTCTCTCGTCTGCCAGCCAAAACAATATTATGGACTTTATCAATGATTTCTGTCCTCACAGCTGATTTTGGAGCTCCAGGATGTGGTGGGTCTTCGATGGAAGCACATAAGTCACCCAATGCAGGCAAACTCCTCTCATGAATTTCTTTTGCTGTTTTCCCTTTGAGTAAAAAGAATTGAGTCACACCACGAATTCCAGTTTGTCTATTTTCTACTATTACTCGAAACACTTGTGCTAAACAATGAATTAGCGTCAGAATGACTTGTGACCTTAGAACATTAATACATAGAAAGCAAATTTCATTATAACATACACAGTTGTTGCTGTAATGCTAATCAAGTTACTCGTAGCTTATGAAGTTATTAGTTTACATAGGCGAACATCCCTTCTTCCAGGATGCTGTACAAATGTTACAGTATTGCTTGGAGAAGTATAGCAGCCTGCAACTGAGTATACTGCAATACTACAGGGATGTCCTGGAAACTCTGCAACACCATATCACACACACAAAAAACCACATTTCCTGCACCACGTTTATGCACGGCCAGGCATCTTTGGCAAAAAGCAATGTTAAGTCTCTATAGTCCAAATTTAGCCCCGTATGTTTTTTCCTTTTCCCCAAATTGAAAAAAAACTCCTTCGTGGGAGGCAGTAGTGGAGGCTGCGGAGGCGATTCTGAAGGACTCATGCCAAGACATGTCATTACAAACAGAAAGATTGCCCTATGCGTCAATCTTGTAACATAAAATGGTTTCCAGCATGTCTTTGACTCTTGCGTACGAAATTTACACTTCTCAGTAAAGTCAAAATAGAGAAGGGCATTGAGCAGTCACACAGATTGTTCAAGGATATTCTCAGAGGTGATGAGAAGTTTGCCTGGAATTTCTTTGTTCCAGCACCCATCAACTTCCTTGGAAGTACAACGGCAGAAAACTATAAGAGTCTAGTGGAAAATCTTCTGCAGTGCTATGAGAGATTGGGGTGTAACACTTAACAGTTACACTTGGACCTCTTCCCCGAAAGCTGTGGCGCTTTAAGCGACGAACATGGAGAAAGCTTCCCCAAGACATTTCGAACATGGAAGAAACTACGAGGAGTGAATCGATGTTAACGACTACTGCTAGACACTCATCAGAGAATCACCAGCAACAGAACACAAACGGCAGGTGGAGCGATTGCGCCTTCAGTGACCATCCTCCGAGAGAATTTATTTGTTATTTTATTTTCATTTACGAGGCTCTTTAACATCTCAGGTCATCACCTCACATTCAATTCAGAGCTTGAAACAGCCGGTAAATGTTGCTCAAAGGTCTCTTCTTTCAGGCTTGAGGTTATTTTTCATGCCGTAAGTCTACGAAGCGGAACCCATGTCCTCCTAGGGAAAACGATAAGACAAATATGTGCATAATTGTTTGAAGCTAATGCCTAACAGAAGATGCACGTGTTTGACCTACAATGGCACAATGGCTTCTCTAAGAGTAAAACGAAATGTAGGTTGGTTTGCTTATTTTTAATTACACAAGGGTTTTCATGTCAGCTATCATAGTGGCCAATACATTACACTGTTTTTCTTATAGACCCGACATATTAAAATAGTTGTCACCCTCGCATACAAACAAAATTTGTCGCGATGCAGTTCAAAATGACAGAGGCAATAGAGTTTTTACCTGCGTCTCCAACACCGCGCATATGTTTTCCTGACAGAATGATGGACAAGTGTGTGCTATGAGATAATGAATATAATACAGTTCGGGCACGGTGTCCCTACTACGTGGACCTGTTGGATACTAGCTATGAAAGTCATGTTTTATCTTCTGACAGCTTCCAATACATTGACTACACATAATACAGTATAGATGGCGCTTCAGCCAGCTGTGCCAGAGATACATTGCTACCAACCTGCATATGTTTAACATTCTATGAATAAATCAAATTATCCCTCGGTAGGGATAAATCATATACATATGTTCTAGGCCAAAAATTTGATTAAACTCAAACACTTGCATCTCCTTAACAATCATTGTTCCTATATTGTGTTTTATGTTACATTTACCGCAAAAAGTGATATAAATTAGATTTACGCGCTTAATATCTCACTGAAATCAATATGACGTGCATCCCTCGCCCTCTCTACAGTCCAGAATTAGTCCTATTTGCCACTTTCCCCAAATTGAAGAAACATCTTCGCGGGAGGCATTTTTATCATCAGAAGCAGTGGTGAGGACTGCGGAACCGATTCTGAAGGACTTGTCAACAATTGGTTTTCGACATATTTTTGAAGACGGGCAGAATCGCCGGGACAGATGCAGTGTGTATAACTTTGAGAAAAGTTCTCAAAATTTTGAGGGTAGTAAGACATGTAGTCAAAATATTATGATAATGTTTTATTGAATAGCTCTCGCACGGTTAAAAATCCATGCGAACGATTTCGTTTGAATGTGCTTGTAAAGAATGGGCAATAAATTCACTGCTGCAGTTCTGCCCTATTTCATAACAGCAGCTCCGAGACAACCTCAGGCATTTGAGCTCTGACGGCCCGGTGTCTGGATCAAAGGACCGAAACGTGTGCCCCTCGTGTGTTACTCCTTTCATCTGACACATCTTAGGCCTTCACGGCCGGTGTTATAATTAAAATAGTTAAAATCTTCCGGGCGGTTTTGTCGTGGTCCATGGCTTAATATGCTATCTTAGTTTTCACCAACTTCGGAGGTTGGCATCATACAAGCAATTTTAACCGAGACGGCGGATATCACTTAAGTAGTAAATGGAAACCGGTTGTTAAAAATAAGAAACTACCCCTTTTCTCCCTTCCCCTACACGTGTTACATTGATTGAACCTTCTGAAACCATGCAGAAACGGATCAACACTGTCGTCTTTTAAGCAGTCAGTTGTTCTTCGTCCACCAATGATGTTAACCGCACAAGTTGGTGAAAGCCATTTATTTATTTATCTTTGCAGGAGCCAAGGTCATGGGGCCTTCTCTTCCACTGTACCAGGCGGAAAAAAACAGTAAATATACGGAGTACAATATACATAGTTATATAAAATACAGAAGAAAGCGAAATTATACATATATACTGCATTAAATATTATATATGTATTAATATAGCTAGAAAGTTAATAATGATAGTGTTACAATTCCACTTATTCTTCAATAATTTTTCTCGAGTACAAGGGGGAGGGAGGAGGAGAAGAAGAAAAGGAGGAAGAAGAATAAGAACTATTGTAATTCCTAGAGTTGAGATGACTATTTAATTTACGTTTAAATTATTGTCCGACAATCTCTAACTTAAAGAGGAAGGGAGTTCCAGATTCGGGGAACTGACACGCTGAATGAGGTTTGGTAGAAATGTGTTCGGTGACGAGGGATAGACAGTAAAGTCATGCCCCGGGTTCGAGGTTGAGATAGGTATACGAAGCATGAGGCGATATATTGAGGAGTGGAAGATTTTGAACTGCAGCGTAAGGGAATTCTTTTGGAGGTAGCCATGACATTCGATTATGTAGAAGTGTGAAAGGGAAGACGAAACGAACACAGGCATTATGAATGCGTTGTAATCTGTCGATCTGCCCAGTACTGAGTACAAGACATACCAATAATCAAAGTGGGGTATAACAAACACTTAAGAGGGATTCTTTTTGAGGTTGAGGGGTAGATTTTTTGATAAATGTTTTAATGTGTGAATCAAATTTTTGTTGTTGATTTGGTTTAACATCTCGGGTCACCAGCGTGCCATTCAATTCAGGGCGTGAAACGGCCGACAAATTTTGTTCAGAGGCCTCTTCTTTCAGGCTTGAGGTTCTTTTTCGTGCCGTAAATGTACGACACGGGACCTACGGCTTTACTTCCCTTCCGAAGGAAGCCATACTTAGGATTTTTTTGCCCGAAAAAAATTCATCGATCCTGGCCGGGTTTGAGCACGCGATCTTGGGTTTAGGAGGCAAGTATGGTTACCACTACACCAGAACCGACATGTGTGTGTGTGAATCAAAGATAATATTTTATTGCCTATAAGGATTACGCTATGGTAACATATAAAACCTAGACGATGGCAAAACAGCCCGGAAGATTTTAACTGTTTCAATTGTCCTTCTTGTGTACAAATTCACACTTTTCAACATTTTCTGGTGAATTGCACGTGACTATAATGAAACAATATATATTTTCTCTTAAAATAACTATTTCACATTAGAAAATAAATTAATTGCAATTTTTCTCTTTACATAAATGACTATGTACCAATAACATAGGATATATATGTAACATACATAGATACAAGATCTCAATGGATTATTATAATGTTATTTTAGTTTATGTTTTCATAAAGTGGCATTATTGTGTAAACAATTTTAAAATGTGATTAGAACATTATGAACTGAGCGAAAAAAATTAAATGATTAAGGTAAGCGCTATTAGGTAAAATAAGTTTTCTTGTAAATCCCCATATGCATAATAATTATGAAATATATTTTTATACGAAATACATATAGACGCTCTATCTAGTAATAATAATAATAATAATAATAATAATAATAATAATAATAATAATAATAATAATAATAATAATAATAATAATAATAACAATAAGATATCATTGTAACTGCATTTATTTTTGAACCACATCACAGTATCTATGCATAATTAATGCAATTAAATGCACAATAACAAAATCAAGTAAATGTTATTTATATATTGCCCTGTATTACTCTTCAATAATAATTAATTCTTCAATGCGAGGAACTATATAACACAACTGCACAGAACGCAAGCATAGCAATGAAGACCGCAACTGCTGCCTACGTCACATATTTGGCTGTTACTGACAAGGTAGGGTCTGCCTGTGGTCAAGTCGGTTCATGCACGCAAACACCCCACCCCACTATCACCATCATTCCAATTACAGTTTTTAAAGACTGTATCTCTGTATTGGTCCCTTTGATGTTTATTATAAATGCATTCGTTAAACAAGCCTTTTTCCATATAAACTGAAAATTGCCAAAATAAAGGATAGACAGGATATGCATAATTACAAACTCCTCTTCACACTGCCCCTCATTATCGAAAATGTATAGTGGCAAATGGGGTGGGGGAAATGGATTGTAGCATTAGAAGTGGAAATGACAGTAGGGAAGATTACATAAGGGTAAGGTAAGGTTAGGGTTAGCGCATGCACAACATAGGGATAGAGTTCTTTTAACGATTTCGAAGATTGAGTGTGTGAACACGAGGAGAGAGGACGTGCGGCCGACTGCTCCGGGGTAACCATCTTGGTTGGAGTCCGACATGAATGCAAGTAATCGTTAATATTTATAAAATACTTTCCGTTTAAAGTCATGATGGCTAGGATTTCTTTAGATCAGAGATGCAGCTACGTCTCTAGTCCGACTCCAGTTCGTTGAAAAAATTACAGAATGATATTTTAGGCGAGTGGCTAACAATGGGTCCTGATATATTGCTGTTGCCAAGGGGTAGAAACTGAGCTAGGCCATTAGTGCGCAGCAAGTAAATAAATAAATTCTAGTGAACATATGTGTTGTAATTGCTAAAAGTAAATAATGAAGAGTCTGTATATTTGCTTGCACTTGTGCTAACGAAAGATTAAATTATTACACAACTGAGCAACATTTCTTCTACCTTGCGACATACATTACAAAAGCACTGTTTGAAGTATTTGTGATGGGAGAATGAAAGAAAGGTATACGATTTGTTGGGAGCTAGGCACAAGTGAGCCTGCTCGTTATCTCTTATATACGCTATGGTGAGAGCTTAAATTATGAAAGTTGTTTTCAATAAGCTGCATACAAACTTGTGACGTAGGATTTCGTACCGAAGTTTGTCATGGTCTTTGCCGCGTGAAACTTAATGATTATAAACCATTCAAAGTTTCGAGGACCTCTCAGTCCTCCTTAGGGAGTTAGAGCAAGAGGATTCCAAGGTCCTTAAAACGTTGAATGGTATATTATCATTAAGTTTCATGCGGCATAACCCGAAAAAATTTACCATGACGCTGCACACAAATTTTAAAACTTTCTGTCCTTCTTCCTCTAGCGCTTTTCGCAATAAAGTACTGAAAAAATCGGTAAATGTAGAAAAAAGAGATAATTTTTTCTCTCTTAATCTGTTCATGTAATATATATTTTATGATTAATTGCTTTTATATGAATTATTGTCATTTTTATAACTAAGACATTCTCTGCCAATGTTTAGGTCATCAAAAGTTTAGCGCTAAGATGACACACGAGATGAAATGGTAATTAGGGAGGGGAATTTTGGGAAGAAAGCATTTCAGACTTGTATTTAGAGTGCCTGGACATTTGTCATTGACGAGAACTGAGGAAAATCTGGGAAGCACCTCAGCCAGGGAAGACAGAATTGATTGGATTCCAATCCCTGATCTGTCGTTTACGAATATCCATATCGAGTCCACCCATATCGGTTACACAGTCGCTTAGCACCTCCTTGCTGATATTTTTGAACGATTAAACCACTTTCAATAATACATAGTCGGTTTCTGGAGGAAAGTAAGGAGGTGAATTGAAGATATTGAGAGACAGAACATATGGTCAAGATTTGGGAACAAAAAGTTCTTTGAGATTGAACAAGATGTTAAAGAAAGGTCGTTTTCAGTCCCCACACATCACAACTCCAAATTATTGATACATTGGGAACTGAACAATAATTAATTTCATTCTCCTATATCTAAACTTTCTTCTTCTGTACCACTTCTAATCTTCCTCCATTATTTATCTCTAACTTTACCCAAGTATTCTCCCATCGTTTTTATATTTTTATCTCCTTTGGTTTCTAATATTATCTTTCTTATTAAAATGTCTCCCTCAAATATATTCCACTTCTCTTTCCAAACTTGTAGTGTCAATCACTTTGGGTGTTCACAATACAACATGCTATGGTACTCAGGTTCACCACAAATGGACATCCATTACCACGGGGTTTTCTCGATCATCTTGAATTTCTTATTCCTGACCTGGCCCAAGCGAAACCTTCCCTCCCCTCCCCAATTTATCACAAATTTCAAGGTACTTCTTCCCCCAAATCTTTTTAACTCTCGATACATTCTCAATAAACTCTCCTCTCTTAAGCTTGCAAAGATCTTGCCATATCTTCAATTCTCTCTCTAACTTCTTTCCAATATCTACATTGCCCAATAATTCCCCAACAATATTCTGGATTTCAAGCACCCATGATCTTTTCTATTTGAACTTCGCCTGTGCACCAAGACATTCCTTGACAATCTTTCCATCCTCTAATGTGTTTATTCTGTATAGATATTTCATACTTCTTTCAATTATTCTCTCTTTACTAGTTGCCTCCCCAATTCTACCAAGGCTACATTATTAGGTGATATTCTCGATTGTCCCAGTATTAAATTATTAAATGAACTATTTATTAAATCCAGGACTTTCAAGCTATCATTATGTCCCAATATTTCTATTCCATACATCTTTTTGCCTCCATCATGGTGTAGTATATCCGTTCTATCTACTTATTTCCGGCTATTTTCTTTAAATATGCCCTTACAACCCCCACAGATATTTTTCCTTTAGCTAATAATATAAATATAAAATAATATTGGTCCAAGTACTGGCCCTTGCTTTCGTAACGTGTCATTTTACTGAGAGTGTGAAAAAGTTGGATAGTCATTGGACCAAATGTATTCATTTACAAGGTGACAGTGTTGAAAAATTAAAAAAAAAAAATCTTAAAGCTTGTATTTTCTTGATCACGCCAAAAAACTGTTAGAAAATTTTCTTTTGTTGACTTTTTCGTTGTATTATCAATATAGGTTTGTAAATGTTCTATTCATATTACTAGACAAAATTTAAGTATGTATTTATTTTCATAAATCACTTTTTTATAATCTATATCACTGTAACTATTGATCATAGAGGTACATTGACACCCTGGGATACCCTCTGTCAAGCTCTACTAATGTAGAACGGCATTTTTCGTACACTCAACATTTCATGGAGACATCTCTGTCAATAGTTTAATAAGCCGGCGATGTACCTATTCTGGTTTTTTTTTTTTTTTTTTTTTTTTTTTTTGTTAATAGAGTTTAACGCCCGTTTTTACTACTGAGGCACCACAGGCGGTGAATACTGATGATACATGAGATGAAATGATATATTGGGAAAGGATTTTTAAGGAAGGAAACGTTCCAGGCCTAAGTTTAAGGCACCTCCCAGGCATTTGCCATCTATGAGGACTGAGGAAAACCTGGAAAAAACCTCAGTCAGGGAGGACGGTCCTGGTGGGATTCGAACCCCAGACCTCCCGCTCACGAGTCACCTCTTCTATGGAAGCCAACCATCTGAAATACCCAATCGTGGCATAAAACACCTGCTTTCAGAATCTGCATCGATAGAAAAATGAAAGAGAAATACAAACAAATGCCGTACAAAAAGTGATTTCCCCAGACGATCTGAGCTAGAAATGCTTAGAGTATGGGGTGGCCAGCGTTTACAGTTCTATACTTGGGAACTTTGTTTTAACACGTTAATAAAACACTGTTATCAATTCCCTGCGTTGAAAGTGTTGTATATAAAACACATTCCCCTGCGATCAATAGTCATAAAGTATGTAAATGCAATGGGTCTGAACTTCATATCTCGTGGATTACATTCACATGTGCCACAAGCTCGGTAATAAAATATGCATTTGATTTGTGAGGTTTTCACGATATGATTACACGGGATAAAAGCACTTAAAATGACCGCCTTGATTTCCTCCTGCTATTATCGTAAGTTAGTAAAACATACTTAAGGTTTGTAAATGAAAATGAAAAGCCGTGGCTTCACACATCGACAAAGTCACGGCTCTCATTTCTAGGCCCAATGCTTAATTTTTAAAACTGCACCCTGTTCTACAATCGTTATTTAAATTACACATAAATTAATTGTTACAATTTTTATCTACAAGCTCAGTACTATAGTGGAAGAAGGTGTCATGCGTGTACAATATTAATACAATGTGTTACTGTTACTTACACTCTGTATATATATACATACATACATATATTTACAATACTTAAGCTTGGGTTCAAGCCTTGTTTAAGCCAATCTAACGACATTACAGAAACGTAACAACATGCCTAATGGCTAATCAATGGATTTAAAAAGCTTTAGTCCATACTTACCGTTAATTTTGCGCGTAAGGCGGTTTTTACAACAATCACCGCAAAGCGGTGTATTTAAAAATGTTGCTGTGCATGGTTGTGCCGCGTGATAATTTAAAGCATTCAGGCTTGCCTAGCAATCAGTGTTAAGTCATTTTTAACATTTTGAAATGTCTCTGAGAGCTGAAAAAAGGCTGTGGTATTACTGGAGGATGGACGAAGTGTACGTTATGTTGCTGACGTCATTGGCATTTCTCATTCCAATGTACGCAGGATTGTCCAGAGGTTCAGAAAGGACGATATCTTCACCAGGAGGTCCAAGGAGTTCCTCTGATCGCGATGATCGTTTTCTTTTACTGCAAGTTCTTCGCGAAAGGCAGGCGATAACGGTGGAGACCAGGAATAATTTGCAGCAAGTACGGCATGTTACCATCAGTTAGAAGAAGGCTGTATGAAGTGAATTTACAGTTCAGGAGACCTGCAAACCGTCTCTCTGTGTAGTTTGCTCGCACCCATCAAAACTGGACTATGAAGCAATGGGAAGCACGATGCTCCTCACGGATGAGAGCAAATTCTGTTTGAAGGCACGAGATGGGAGGAAGAGATATTATGGAGAATGGCAGGACAATTTTTAATGGAGGTTCAGTATTGGTTTAGGCAGGGATCACATTGAAGCAAGCACAGAACTGTGTTCATCGAGAATGACTCACTGACAGCTCATCGGTACATCGAAGAGATTGTTGATGATCATGTAGTGCCTTTCGCACCTGTTATAAGCGACAACGCTATTCTTATGTATGATAACGCTCGTCCACACATTGCTGGGTGTGTTTCTCAGTCCCTGGACGTGGTTGGGATTGAACGTATGGTGTGGTCAGCACTCAGTCCAAACTTGCATCCGATAGAACATGCCTGGGACATGCTTGGGAGGCGTGCTAAGGGTGATTCCCCGACTCATTGGCAGATCTTAAGGCTGCACTTAAGCGGAATGTGAACTGATACCACAAGAGGATATTGCAGATTTTACCTGGAGCATGCCTTACCGAATCGCCGCTGTAATTAGAGTTAGAAATGGCAACACTCGTTATTGAGATCGTGGTTATCTTACACAAACAGAGAATCATAGAGTAATTAAAGGTGCCAATTTCCAGAATATTTAAAAAAAAACTCTGTACATTGTGATGTTTGACCTAGTTAGAAAATTATTCTGCATTAAAATCAATAATGGGGTAGAGTTTGTGTTTAAAATACTCATTATGCGTTGCTTGGATAATAAAGTGTTGTTAAAGACATTCTGTTTGAATATTTATGTCTTCGTTTCATTAAACACAGATTTTTATTTCAAAGTATATTTAAAAATTAAGTGTATCTTTTTTTTTTCCGCTCAGGGTACATTTTAAAGAAGACATATCCAATGTTTATTTTTTTTATTTTTATAGTTTAGTTTTACATTTGACTACAATTGTATTTCCCAATATTAGAATATTAATGTATTTTTCCATTTGATTACGACACTATATGTCAGCAAATACCAAAGTAACAATACTTGAGTTGAGGTTAGGTAGATACATACTGGGTTATTTTTCCTTTGAGGAATCACTCCACGTGCAATTCAGGCTGAGTTTGTGGAAATGGTAAGATGACATAGTTAGTAAAAGGTTAGTGTATATTTATATACTAAATAACATTTATTTGTACGATATAATTTCAATAGTTAGCCGTCTTTGCAAGGACTTGCCGTTATGTACGAGGGTAGGACCTTTAGTTTCCGGCCTCACTAATAAGGATTATCGCCTTCACAAAAGCCTTATCTGCTATCATACCTTATCTGTTAAATAAATAATTGCAGCTGTAACTGTGTTCAGTTGTTCAGATATAGTTGTATAAAGAAAGTTATGTGTAGAAGATTGTGAAATGTTCAAAATGGAGTATCGAACTGACATTAAGTTCTTCCAAAAAAAATTAATAAAGCACTTACTCCAAATGAAATTAAACAGCGGTTGGACGGTGTATATGGGGAAGCACCCCCCTCATATTTACCGTAAAAGAATGAGCCAAACTTTTAAAATGGGCCGAGAAAGCATTGAAGACGAAGAGCGTGCAGGTCGATCCTTGGAGGTGCTCACTCCTGAAAACTTCGCTCTTGTGAAAGAAGAAATTATGGAAGACCGGCGGCTCAAAGTTACAGAAATAACAGCAAGGTTGGGCCTTTCTAAGACAATAGTCCTACCAATTATTCATGAACATTTAAACATGAATAAGGTTAGTGCAAAATGGGCGCCTAAACTTCTTTCCTCAGTCCAAAAGCAGCAACATGTCATCTGTTGTCAGGCATTTTTGGAGCTCTGCCTTGGCAACGAGAGAGAAGTTCTGCAAAACATTGTTACAGGAGATGAAACCAGTCCTGTATTATGATCCCTTGTCCAAAAGAGAATCAATGGAGTAGCGTATACCTGGCGAAGTGCCGTCTCTTAAGGCCAAGGTCACTAAGTCAACCAAGAACATCATGGCCACAATCTTTTGGGACTGTGAAGGAACACTCTTCATTGACTTCACGGAGAGGAACGCCACAGTAAATGGGGAGTACTATGCTGGCCTATTGCACAGACATCAAAGAGAAAAAGCGAGGAAAGATGAGTGGTGGTGTGCGCCTTCTTCACGATAATGCGCCTGTACACACAGCTCTGGTTGTAAAGGAAGCTGTGAAGAAATGTGGCTTCAAAGAGAGGGATCATCCACCTACAGCCCACATATAGCTCCTAGTGACTATTTCCTCTTCTCAGGACTCAAGAAGGACCTTCGAGGAAGGAAATTTAAGTGTGACGAAGAAGTGGTAGGTGTTATTTATGGCCATTTTGGGAAGGGGGGGATTGAAATGTTAATTCAAAGATGTGAGAAGTGTATTGCAATAAATGGTAATAACAATATTAAAAAGTGAAATATAGTTTTTGTCTTTATCATACCTAGAAAATGGTTAGACCCGAAACTTATAGACCTACGTTTCAAATCTGTTTCTCTCCCTCTTTTTTTTTTTTTTTCTTTCGATTTTCTGCATGCTCCCCGGTACTTTCTCTCCATTGATAGAGACCAGTGTGGACGCCTCTAGCATCATTGGCTCAATTAGTAGTTGTTATATCTATTACTGTTTTCGTCATGGCGAAATAATGGATTTACTTTTGGTTCCCATAGGAAGAGTGTTTATATTCGCCTACATGTTGTCACGATATTTAGTTCTTTCATAAATCTATTAGAATATTAATATATCAGTTTTGCAAACTAAATATATTTTCCGTAGGAAATAAAGTCATAATGTATTATATTTATAATGTGTCATACTTGAGTAATCTACAGAAGGTAGACATTACCTGCTTTTTAAAAAGGTTGACATTTCAAAACACAGATTTATCTGTCGTATTTTTACTGAAGCAAAAACTCTTAACTCCAACACTGCTCCGCTTTTCTGACATCTGACAAGTAAGAGGATTACACTTTTGACGCAGGATAGCTTTTTACTTTCGCCTTCAAAGAGAATTTTCGATCCTACCCTTGCTCTGGAATACAAAATATTTGCAATTTCTGTAGTATGCGTATCGCAGCACTTAATAATTAAATAAATAAAAAAAATTATGGCATTACAAGAATTGAACCCGCTACATAATGCAAGAAGGCAACTAATAGATGTTCAGTGTCGCACTGTCACATTTCGACATTTGAGGGACTTAATGGCATTCAATCTGGAAAATCGATATTTCCATGCTCGCAAGGCACTTTTAAAGACATTCTGAACTGATGTTTCACCCGACTTTGCTTTAACACCGACTTATCAGCATCTGATGCTAAAATGTTTAACACCATAAAACTGATTTGTGTTTAGTTTTGGTCCATAACATCGCCTATCCCAAATTACTTAAATACGTCATCTCTAAACTTCTGAAATCATTTCGGTGTCATTCATTAACATCCTGTATAGTGTGTACGAAAAGTGCAGCCCAGTTACAGCACTGTAAGACAGAAGGCATCCTGACAAAGATATCTGAACAAATTTCTCAGGCCATAAGTGAACAAGGTAAACTCAGAACATTTACTCTGCCGCCTGCGGTGCCTCAGTAGTAAAAGGGTGCGTTAAACACTATTCAAAAAAATAGAACGTTAACTATAAACAACAATTATAAAGAAATGCCGCAGTATTTTCAAGCGTAGAACTTGCATGCTTTTCTCTCTACACATTAGTTGCAGTTATGAATATTTCAGTTACGCTAACATGTTGATAATACGCTGGAAGTGTTGCCTGTTAAAGCTACGAATTTAAAAAAATATCGTTAGTTAGTTTGAAGAGAGAGTTATTTCAACTGACAGCAAAATTCAATTTTGTAGATTTATTGGGGAAAAGAAATTTCGTACATATGTGTTCATCTATTGCAATTCAAAGGAGAGCTTTTTTTAAGTAGAAATCATTGTTATTTTGAACAAATTTATAGTGAGTTCCATTTTCAGGTAAATCTATGCGATTTTATGTTATTTTCTCAAGTTTAGGGGTATTTTATAGACTATTTCGCTTATATGACGTCATCGTAAAATCGACTAATCAAATTAAGCAAAATTTTAAATTTTGACCAATCACATCCCGATATTCCAGTAAAATTATCGTAAGGTTTTAATAAATCTTTCTACTGCGCGACGAACATTTGTCTTCTGGTCAGTGTAATTTTTTGAATAGTGTTTAACGTCCGGTTTTACTACAGAGGCACCACAGGCGATGGGCACTGATGATACACGAGATGAAATGATATATTGGGAAGGAATTTTTTTTTTAAGGAAGGAGGTGTTCTAGGCCTATATTTAAGGTAACTCCCCGGCATTTGCCGTTTATGAGGACTGAAGAAAACCTGGTAAAAAAAAAAAAACCTCAGTCAGGAAGGACAGTCCTGGCGGGATTCCAACCCCAGACCTTCCGCTCACGAATCCGCGCCTTAACGACCTCGGCCACCTATGGCGGTCTGGTCAGTGTAGCCAACTCTATACCCTCAATATAATTTCTGAGCATGCATCACTGACCACTTTTGCAAATTTCATGTTTTAATAATTGTACATTTAACTAATTGTGAATTCACTCAAACGATTGTTTTTGCATACTCAGCCAAACAGTCTGAAATCCTTTCGTAAATTATGTAACAATACTTGCCTAAGCAACCATGTATTTTAATAAACACATTGTTTAGAATCGTAAAATGTTATCTATGTTTTGTTTTCCTCAGTTGGTATTAGTAAATCGAAGGGTAGCGATTGTATTAGTCGACTTCTGTCTATTTCATTCCCACGGTTTCTGAATAGGTAGGTATTCATCAGCAAATATAACATTTTATACAATTGTTAATATCCTGGTTGCGAATTTCAAATATATATTACCTTAATTTTATTCTAAACCCTTAGCTCTTCTTGTTGGCATTACTGAAAATGGCCATTCGTCTGTTGCAAATGGCTCGAAAAGATTAAGTATTCACAATACAAAAACAAAATTATTACAATTATGTGTACCCGGGCCGCTTAAACTATCCACTTCAGTTAGCGTCAGTTTATATGATGTTGGCTATGCTGCATTTGCGACATTGCATGAAATATATATTAAGTGTACATAATAATAATAAATTACTTTACTACAAATTATTTATAGCCGCTAAGCATTATATGTTACCTCATGAATCATTCTGCAAATGACCTCTTTGGGGCATTTTCCAATTACAGACAAATGAACAAGTGATAGAAACCAGCTGCATGCAGAATAAGAGAAAATCCTCATCCAGCTGAATAATTTTTAATAGAAACGAATATAAAATTCAAATTAGGGCTTATTAAATAATGAAATGAAATAACTTATGGCATCACTGTATGGCATTAGGGAAACAAATTAGAATCCTTGCAATCTATAAGGATTACAAAAGAGAAACCCAGTTTTTAGAATTATTATTATTATTATTATTATTATTATTATTATTATTACTATAGGGATTAAACCACAAAAATTAATTAAATGAAATATATAACCCCTGACAAACAAAGCTATACTGTGCAAATATTTGTAAACATTTTTAAAGGTAACCAGGTTTATGAAATGAATTCTTGATATCATTTTTACATTCCTTAAAATAGGAAGAAATAACAGAAAGTTTCGACTTACATTGTGTATTCAAGAAGATGATGTTCATATGTTTCAATAAAACAAAAACATGTTACTATTTAAAAACAACTGCAAATACTCAGCAAATAAAAACAATCGAAAGTTACATCGATTTTCAATGGCTTTGAAATTTAATAAATGTTACTGTAGTAAATACATGTATTGTAAACGTTTTCTGAAGGTTATTACAGAACGTTCTTACATACAAATATAATTATTAAACACATATTAGATTAATATTTCACATTTTCTATCTTCACGTCGATACTTTTGTTAAATATAAACCATATGCATCGGTATAAATACAGTTCATATACTGAATCAATTTGTCCTTTTATTTTGAAACAAAATAGAGAAAATTAAACGTTAGAACACTTTTTTAAATTTCTTGCTTCAAGTACATCCCTACTCCTAATGGTCCATTTTACGTAATTTTCACAAACTATTGTTCCTATTTTATTTAAATGGCATATAAGGAATTTTGTTGTGAAGGAACAAATATTGGTGTCGCTAAATCGGTTTTTTAAAATTGGGTTTCAGATAAACCCCTCCTTTTATTATTCCGATTTGACGGATTTTTGGAAAATATTTTTCTTGTTTTATTTCAATGGCATAAACAGAGTTTCCTTTAACTTTTTTTTTTAAATTTCTTCCGCTAGAGCAATTTTACATTTTTGTTTAAAGTCCCACAATTTTTCACGTATACATACATATATACATATATCAATTTATTTTAAAGAAATTTACTCAGTTTCGTTGAGGTTAACAAAAATTTCGATAGCTAGAGCATTAATAGATATGTCAGTAAATTTCGAAAATCATGGCAATCGGGCCATTAGGAGAGGGGATATACCTGAAAAAACTAGTGGGAACTCGAGCGAAATTTTAAAATCCTCTAGCGGAAGCAATTTTCATTTTTTTTAAAGGAAACTCCTTGTATGCCATTGAAATAAAACAAGAAAAATAGTTTCCAAAAATCAGGGAAATAGAAATATTAGGAGGAGGAGTTTACCTAAAACTCAAAATTTAAAAATCGATTTAGCATATATATATATATATATATATATATATAGACAGTTTTTTAATTTTAGGTGCCTAATATGTACAATCGATGCAGATTTGGGTAGAGTATTAAAAATGCTATCCATGGATACAACCAGAATAGCTCACATTCCTTCGGAATTCACTAAAAATAATTTAATTTTTTTTAAAAAAAACACGTTTTTATTTTCCTAACAGAATAAAAGTTTGACACTTATTCAAAAAAGTAGAAAATTTATAACTAAATTATAAGTGAACTAAAAAGTATAAAATAATTCATCCTAGCCAAATGCAGATTTATAACCCCATGTAAATTCATAATCTCATAAACTTTTGTAGAAAAATTATTCCAAACGAAAAACCTGGGGCGCATGCAATAGTTTGTCTGAACCTTTTGTATGATTAATTTAAACTATAAATACCCTTAACAGTTATTCATTTTATGTATTGCATGCACTGCTTTACTTTAAAACTGCGGAACCATATTTTTGAACCGTGGAACAATTGAACCATGGTAATTACCATGTTAAATTGTATTGTCATCCATTTCTCACCTGTGTGCTAATTTTCAAGTTTCTATCTCATTTAGAAGTGAGTGAAAAATTAATTGCGAAATTCCACTCGAACAGAACAAGAAAGCGAGTTAATAAAAGTGTTGAAAAAAGAATAAATAAATAAATAAATAAATAAATAAATAAATGTTTTACTGTATCGCTGCTATAACTTCATTCTTTTGGAATCCCCTAAAACCGACAACAAAGCATCTTCCACCATCATTGCAAAGTTTCAGCGGCCCTGGTATAAGCCAAGTTTACAAGAAATGTTTTTAAATTCTCACTTTATTCGTAAAATAGTCCTAATACACTCTACGTTCGTGAATTTATCGGCAATCTCAAATTCTATTTTAGGTCATTAATTTTCGACAGTGACAAGAAATGCCAAGCAAACAAAATTCAAAATAAAATCTAAAACCAAGAAGAGAATCGGACATGACGATATATTTCAATAATTTGTAATACGTTTACAAAATTCTGTCTCTGGATTCTGGCGAATAAGCGGAAAATGAGGTCGGAACTGGAGAAGAGCATTAAAACATCATGGAACTCTACTGTAATTAACGGATGCGTGTAGTGAGAATTATAACTATTTTATAACACGTCCCGCATAGCCTGGGGCCGTCAGTACAGCAAACTGCGACACTGCGCTCCCATTTAATTTACTACTCTTGTTAAACGATAGCGTTTTTCTACACGTTTTCGGTTATAAACTCTTTCTGCATTCATGATCATTATTTTGATTTTTATGAGCTTTATTTTTATTTTATAATGTGACAACATCATAATATTAATATTGTTTTAAGGTATTAACTCGGTTTTAGTAGGCAATTACAAGTTCAAAAAAACTAAACATCACTTTGTTGAATAAAAGTCGACCATTACTGCTGCATTATGTTCGCTAAAATTATTTTTCCTATTAGGATTCAATCCTGAGCTTATAGAGCTCACTTAAATTCTAGATCTACGAAAATAGGTTTCAAGGAGTGCACAAAATGCTCCACTGCATTTCAATTACCAGGAAATGAAAGATTCATATACAGAATGTGGAATACTACAGGGCGTTCGTAAAGTCACTAAGCACTTAGACTACGGAGATAAGTTAGAACAAAACTTATATTTTCTTGCATAGAATCTTGACATAAGTTGGCATTATTGATTTTTTCATAGATGCGTGATTATTTTTTTTTTTAATTCGTTTTATTGATGCATAACATTTAACTTATTAGTTCAATTATCAGTTGATAATAGATGTTGAAAGCGATGTATGACGTGTTTAGATGTTCAATTTAGTTTTAACACTAGAACGCCTGAGCCTCAAGTACGCCCTAAAACTCCCTAAAAGCGGTCAATGGACCGCTACTACTTTTCTATGCATTTTTAGTCATTTTTCTCACTGAAAACTATGGACTTTTCCCCTTATCGTGATGGTATAGAGAGAATTATTTTGCTTTTAAATTCCAAGCCTGGTTCGAATCCAGTTTGCATTTAGCTTCGGGAGTGAGTTTGTATACACTTGTTGTCTGCTCAGTATCACGTATTTAAGTGCTCTTCTGACTCAGGCCGATGAAATTTTTCACTTATCAGACAATATGGCTTCTGAACTGTGAACCGGGTTCGAGTCCAGCGTGAATCGAGCTTCTGGTTTCAGGTATTTTTATGTTCATGGTGTTTGCTCACGTACAGCGTATGTTTAGCGCTTTATGTCCCCAGGTCCCTTTGTCTATTCATGTAATTTGTTGGCAATTCATTGATGCATTCACACATTTGTTCATTGATGCTTTTGTTCATCTTTTATAGTTCATAAGGTTTGTAGTAATATATTTTACATCAAGTAAAACGCATATTTTCTCGAAAATAAAAATAAAATTATTATGCGAATTGAGTTTGCTGTATGCAATGTAGTAACAAATTATTTATACAAAAAGACATGTTATACAAACATAGGTTACATCTATACAGAAAGCTGTTATAATGAAACATTCTCAGAGATATCGGTACGACTTTATGCAGAGTTTTTTAATATACAAGAATCGCAAACAAACTTTTTACATGTCGAATAATTTGTCTTTGGTTTCGTTTTTCTTACACAACCCTATTTAGCATATCTTGCGTTCAGCGACCTTAGATGTTCCTTCGCCCCTGTAAATCAGCCATGAAAAATTGTGACAATAGTCGAAGAAAGCCGCGTGAAAATGTGAAGTGAAGGAAATTTTAGACATGGGTACAAGATCTGATACTCGTGCACTAAGCTGCAATAAGTTTGTTGTGCAGTGATGATTGTTGTCGGTTACAACTAAGCAATAAATCACGTAAGAAAAGTGGGCAAGGAAGGGGTTAATTGACCGCCTCCAGAACCGATGTTAAAATTGCTGTTGTTTTATAAAGTTACGCCTGAAATACATTAAAACTATCTGTGAGCTAAACGTTATTGAAAGGATTTGTTATTTGTTTTATTTACGGACGCTCTTTAACAACTCAGGTCATCAGCGTCTCATTCAACTCAGGGCGTGAAACTGCCGACAAATTTGCTCAGAGGCCTTTCTTTCAGGTTTGAGGTTCTTTTTCGTGCCGTAAATGTACGACAAGGGACCCACGGCTTTACTTCCCTTCCGAAGGAAGCCATACTTAGGATTTTTACGCCCGAAAAAATCCATCGGTCCTGGCCGGGTTCGAACCCGCGATCTTGGGTGTAGGAGGCAAGTATGGATTTTAGCGTGAGAAATTAAACTGTAAAAAGTCATTCTTTATTGAGCAGCCGATAAAAATGTATTAAGTTTTTGTGGCGACCCCTTCATTTACTAAACCACTCGTTTAAATATTAAAATAATAAAGAACTTGCATTTGAGCTAAGAGGTGGGGCGGAGAATCAACTTGTGATGTTACATCGCCATTTCTCAGTGTAAAGTCAAGGAGTGTAAGCAGAGCAGATGGGAACTAATGCAGCACATTCTGATGGCATGAAGAGGGGTAATGTGTGGAACACGCAGACACAAATGGTCCCCCATTCATCATCACTCTCACGACGAGATTAGTGAGCCCCAGGAACCAGAAGCCTCTTTCGGTTGATTAAAAAGTACAGGATTATATTTTCTTTCGTATACAAAATAATTATTTTTATTGCGTCTTCCTTTCCCACAATTTCAAACCCCCTTCTAGAACAATCCCTAGCTCAGTTACAAAGCAGGTATAAAAAAGAAGTCAATTGTTAAGGATAAAAACTAGGACTGGAACAAACATAACGCAACCGTTTCGGGAACACAAAATAACAGTAGTAGCCATAGAGCCGCTCTACTGTTGAGTTCAGCGGCGCTAGGGAAACGGAGCTTTTAAGAAATCAGCATTTACCGCCAACAGGAGCTTGAACGCCTGGTATGATGGCAAGTCCGGAAGTTTCCGGCCTTGCCGATTCCACTGTGTTCAGTTTTCAGATATAGTTGCATAAAGAAGGCTATGTGTAGGTTCGAAATGGAGTATCGAGCTGTTATTAAGTTCTCCACAAAAGAAGGACTTACTCCAAATGAAATTAAACAGCGATTGGGCGGTGTACATGGGGAAGCATCCCCTCATATTCTACCGTAAAACAACTGACTGTTGGAAATTGGTTGACTTCCCCATTGTTTGTGAAAGGAAAGTTGTTAAATGACAAAAAAGTGCATCTGTTTTATGGCAATGAATAAAATGGACGTTTTATTGAAGACTCCATTTTCGTGTCTAAGTTTGACTGTTAAGTTGGAAGTGAACGATTTGGAACTCATCAACCGAAAGTTATTGGAACTTACTCAGCAAGACGCCACAAGATTGAAGTTTTTCTTATGATTTGAAAGACAGATGTGAAGTGAGATATTTATCTTGTCTATAGAATGAAATTAAAAAAGAAATAGAAATGGCAACTTTCTTTCCTCTGCAGGCCAACGAAACGACAGATATTATTTGTGGTGCTATTCGATATATCAGCGGGAGTAAACCAGTCATTGCTGTCTGTGAACTGACTGCAAAAGGCTTAATTGTATTCATGATATAATAGTTAGGATTATTAAAAAGATAATTCCAGTAAAAATTCATGTGATGATATTAGAAATAGTTTAATTTTAATTGTGTTTATTATAGTGAGAGTAGCTTTTTTTTTTTTACTTTGAATTAGAGGAGTTGCAATTAAACCAGAAGTTTATGATGGCGCTGCAGTTGTGATAGAATCTCGGAGAAGAGTATAAATATTGAACAAAGAGACCTTCCCCCATGCCATTTTGGGTAAGCACCTGGCCCACCCTTCTAGAAGGGCCACGAGCCGCCACTGGCTGACTTTTTCTAAACATGTTGTAGTAAGGGACTTTTAAATGAAACTATGGTGTAATTTTTGGATATTTAATGCGGCCTGCTTAACGGTCTGGACGAAGGTCTTCTCATCGGCGAGCCCCGAGAGAGCCCCTAAGGAACACTCACCACGCTCTAGGCTGACAATTTTCTTCAAAACGCAAACCCACTGTCACGCCTGCCGACGTCGTTAAGGCACGGACACGTGAGAAGGTCTTCGGTTCGAATCCCGCCTGGACCGTTCTCCCTGACTGACGTTTTTTCCAGGTTTTCCTCAGTCCTCATAAATGGCGATTGCCGGGGAGGTATCCTAAACTTAGACCTGGAACGTTTCCTTCCTTAAAAAATATCCTTTCCCAATATATCATTTCATCTCATGTATCACCAGTGTCACCGCCTGTGGTGCCTGCAAAAACGAATGTTAAACACTAATAAAATTAAACAAAACAAAAAAGCGGCAAAACACAAGCGCGTTTCGCTTGACACTTTTGACCCTAATAAAGCTAAATTGTTTCTTTGATTTGATTTATTTACGGACGCTATATAACATCTCAGGTCATCAGCGTCCCATTCAATTCAGGGCGTGAAACGGCCAACAGGTTGTGCTCAGAGGCCTCTACTTTCAGGCTTGAGATTCTTTTTTGTGCCGTAAATGTACGACACGGGACCCACGGTTCTACTTCCCTGCTGAAGGAAGCCATACTTACGATTTTTACGCCCGAAAAAATCCATCGGTCCTGGCCGGGATGGAACCCGCGATCTTGGGTTTAGGAGGCAAGTATGGTTACCACTACACCACCGGGACCGACTAATTTAAACTATGGAAGGTAACAATATGAAATGGGAGAAAGGAAAGAAAAATTCGCCTAAGTAGCCAGCGGAAACTACGATCCAAGTAATTTGAAACCGCGACCTTCCGAGTTTGAATCTCAAACCTTACAGTCTGAGGCACCCAGCTCGATTCGGCAGTTGCAGTCTAAATATGTAGAGAAATAAAATGGATCGCTTTTAAAAAATTGGTATTTCTTCAAACTATTTTCGTAGTACAAAAACAAACGTGAACATGGGCTTCGCAAGTCTTGCGCTCCAATACAAGATTTGTTTAAGCACAGCGGAAGAAATCTCGAGATGTAGCTTTTTTATAATATCTCGACAAAAAATGTACAACCTTAGGTATATGAAAGCAAGCAGCAAGCACCTTTTCCTTAATTCATGATCTGCTATCTTGCTCGGAATTCGTTACGTGATGGAATTGTAAATGTCAAGTCAACAAACCCCGTTAACGTCACAATGATCCTCAGCCGTCCTCCGATATACCGCCCCATTGTCTACGCTTCACAGAATACTCGCGTAAACGTTTGCTTAAAAAAAAACTGGCTTTCCATTATGCCCCGTCGGTTCCTCCCGGATGCACGGCGCCCCCGAGTGGAAAACTTAAAATTTAACTCAGAGGAAACAACAGAAGGTAGAGGCTTCAGCGTTTATATCTTTTTATTTTCATTATTATTCCCTTTTATCGTGAAATTCTCTCGCGTGGAAAGTTATTTTCATACTAGCACACGTTGTGAAAGCTGGAGAAATAAGGAACAAGTTTCTACTTGGTTGCTATAACAGCAGCAGCTTGCTTAAGTTCCATATATGAAAAAGGTTAATATGTATCTTGTAGTGCAAAAATACTACTATACATTTATATATAGATATCTATTATTCTGTGCAATGATAATGGATATATTTTGGCATATAGGGGTTGACAATCTGATGTGAGCTTACAATTTGTAGCGTGCGTATAACAGGCGATTGATTTCATTGTTCCATGTGACGGTTATATGTTTGAACTTGGGGAAAGACTAACACGGCACATGCGCATAAGGCGCGTGCATTGTGCTTTAACGCATTTGTCGATGATTTTCAGCTTAGGAGAGAGAGGATGGTGCATTATCAGCTTCAGAGTGGGCCATCTTGACGACGACCAACACGAGCGTAGGTAATTATTTATGTTACTTAAATGATATAGATAAATTTTAAGAGTATTTGTGTTTTCTGGTATTACCTGGGCTCATTATTTCCTAAGTTAAAATTCAACTAATAAAAATGTAGAAAATATGTTATTGTTGCTTCATAAATGTTATTATTTTTTGTATTAATTTCTTCGAGCTGTTCTCTGCTCACTTCAGATCTAACAGTTGGATTGATATATTTAATGTAAACTTATTACATCTTAATGTTATACTTTTAATTTGGATGCGTTAATATTTTTAAATTAAGTTAATTTTTTCTTATTTTAGTGACGTGGATATTATATTTTAGTCGTATGTTTACGGATTCTACAAGATGGCTGACTGTTTAGCAAAATAAGTCACCAACATAAAAAAGAAAACAAATGTTCAACTAGAACCTCCATCCAAGCTTCACCTGTATATATCATATACAGGTATAACAAAATGTTATATCGAACTTTGGAGAATCATTCCTTGCATATGGATGGCATGGGTCCGAAAATGCTTTATTTCCTTGTTAGAGCTCTTTGACCAAAACTTCGTTTACACGGTGTGATATGCAAGCTAGGATGCAAACACAGCTGTCCGTGGCAACAACCCCTCAGCAGAACAGTTCAGTTGCTTAATACGTACAGCAGGTAAACATTTGCTTTTACCGCTGGTTGAATGGAGTAGGGTTGTTGTAACTACCCTTAGTTCCTAGGTTCACCGCTTTGTTGTCGTTCTGTACCACGAAGCACACGCTTGTTAAGCTACTCATTTCATTGCTTGACGTAGTACCGAGCATGTAGGGTCAGTTCTGTGTGTTTACAGGTACAGTAAATTGAGGTATGCAAATGCGGAGTTAGCAGATGCTCATATGATCTATGGATTAGCTGAAAGTGTCTAGAAGCTTCGTGTTGTATTCTGCAAGGCTACCAGACAATACGAGATACTCGAGGGATAAATCAGCGCATCAGGGAGTCCATGCGACAGCGTGTTGATGGATATATCCATGCTAACAGAGGGCATTTTGAACATTTGACGTGATTTTCTGTTTCCCACACTGTTTTTGAATATTCTGCTATATGGTACAGGTGTAGAAAAAGGGCTCTAAGACGCAATAAACAATCCGGATTCCTGTTCAATATTATATTTTTATACTGTGTATGTACGGAAGGTTTCCCAAAAGTTTTGACATACCTTTTTGTTACATCTGTGATATTGGGTCATGAACATAATAAGATATTGCCTTCTATTTAAGGACAGCAGATGAAATATTAGTTTGGAGCATCTTGAATAAGGAACATTTAAAAAGCGGAACACTAGGTGTATATTTGAGGGCTCGAAATAAAATTATTAATAGCTTCAGCGTTCCATTAATCACCAGCAACCAACACACATTTGAAGATTTAGCCAGTGATAAGAACGCGAAAGATAAAAAAAGAGATAAATTATATAGGGCGGCTGTTTCTGACAGTTGAGTATCCGTGCAAAGTTCTACTGTTTTATACAAACCTCTTTACCATCTCTCGCAGAAATGCCAGTTATTTTTCCAAGTTTCTAACCAATTTCTTTCTCTCCAATTTCTTGCCCTACTTTCTGCTTGTTTCTGCCATCATTATTTCTGTTTTATTGGCACCACTTCCGCTCGCTACTTTTCCCAAGTAGTTTAAACGCTCAATTAAACGAACTCTTTCAAGTAGCTCAGAAAAACAGGTGATAAGGTCGGAAATAAAAGGGAATTATCGGATATCAAATGAAATGGAAACAAATGAAGAGCGTTACGCACGCCCTCAGTGTTTAGGGAGCGGGCAGAACTGATGATGAAATTAATAATGCCTTGCTCAAAGTACACCAGCAAATAATTAACTGCTTTACAGGAGAAATATCTGTTGAGAGAATCACAAATTAATGTTACGACTGCTCAATATGTGAAATTAAACTGTTGAAGTGCATTCAGATTAATGTTCCGAAGGGAAGAGTTTAGATATGCCTACAGAGTTTTTCAAATCTAATGTTATTTTTAATAAAAATATTGACTTTATAAGAAGAATGTTAAACGATGGCATATGTTTACGGATGCTTTGATATACTGTCAAAATTTAATACTTCCACAGAATTTTACATTCCGGATTTTTGTGCTTAAGGTCAATGCGTACTATATAGAAAAAATATATATGTCATCAAAATCCAGGCCCTCATTATTCTAGTTAAAATTAGGATGTTTTACATAAATATATTACGAGGGAATGTCATTGCAAGTTACATTCAACACAAGAGAATCTATGTTTACAATAGCGAAACAGCAGTTTCAAGATCGCCGGAGCCTTTAGTGAGTGTAACCTTGTAACAGAGCGATTGTTGTCGTCAAAAGGTATGGAATCAAAGATTATTCATAAATAAGTGCTTCCCATATACGGGTCAGGAGTGCCTGTTAAGTAAAGCTATTTACAACTGGATGCAGAAGTTCTATGAAGGGCGGACGTATATCGAAGACGAACAATCGCTTCAGTCGGATATTGTCATAGAGGTGAATTTGTAACTAGTTGTTATTATTTTTAATAGTGTTTAACGTCCGTTTTTACTGCTGAGGCACCACAGGCGGTGACACTGATGATATATGAAATGAAATGATATACTGGGAAAGGATTTTTAAAAGAAAGGAAACGCTCCAGGCCTAAGTTTAGAGTACCTCCCAGCATTTGTCATTTATGAGGACTGAGGAAAACCTGGAAAAAAACCACAGTCAGGGAGGATGGTCCTAGCGGGATTCGAACCCCAGATCTCCCGCTCACGAGTCTGCGCCTTAACGACCTCGGCCACCGGTGGCGGTTTACAAAGCAGATTGATAGGTGCAATATTTGCAACTAAATGACTTACTCTCGCACTTTGCAGCACTCGTATATTTGTGATAGCCAGCTTTAAGACGAGAAACTTGCAGCAGGTCATATTTTATTTTCCATGAAAGAAGCAGATCCAGCTGTCTCTCTTCAAACTTCGAACAGTTCATACATTTTAATGGCCAGTCTTCTACGATAATACAGGTGGAAGAGCTTCTTCTTTTTCTCGTGGTACTCTACTGGGAAAGCGTGTTGGGCATACATTATTCATTCGCTTCTGAGATAGATCCCTGCCCAAGAAAAGTAAACGAAATACATAAGAAACTTTCAAAGCCTAGAATTCGTTTTAAAACCGATAACCGAATTTTATTAAGACAGCTTAGCATTGGTCCTTCAGCATGTCTTACTTTTTGGATTAAGTTATATGAAGTTTCTTGTGAGCGATGGAAAACTGTCTTTCATGCTTCACAACGTCTTTATTTATTAAAAACCACAGGATCTGAAATGTATAGGGTAGGGGAGTTTCTGGATGTCAGCAATTCTATTTCTGTGTAATTTCTATAGAGTGCGGCAGAAACGATAACCCATTTTAAATCGTGCGCTATTTTTGGTCACGGCTTTTTAGAGAGCTGATGTTTGTACCGTTGCGCAGTGCAGCTCAAAGCATTTTGTGTACCCATATTACATGACCTTGGCCTATCTCCTTGACTCTGGACTGTTCTGTGACCGCCACGGGTGACCGAGGTCGTTAAGTTTCGGGCTCGTGAGCGGGAGGTCTGGGTTCGAATACCGCCAGGACCGTCCTTCCTGACTGAGGTTTTTTCCAGGTTTTCCTCAGTCCTCATAAATGGCAAATGCCGGGGAGGTACCCTAAACTTAGGCCTGGAACGATTCCTTCCATTAAAATAAATCCTTTCCCAATATATCACTTCATCTCATGTATCATCAGTGTCCATCGCCTGTGGTGCCTCTGTAGCAAAAACGGGCGTTAAACACTATTCATTCATTTGGACTGTTCTGCAATCAATTCACATGAATCATTTTGCTTAAAATTACAAATTTCAAAGTGACAACATACTGCCCTTCGAAGCTCAAAACTGCCGTTCGTTCAATATGGTGAGAAGAGTTTCATAATCTAATGTAATGATCATCTAGAGCAGGACTTACCTGCAATGCGTGCGTCTTCAACGGAAACCTAATCAGTTGGTTGCTGTTCCGTAATTCAGTTGAGTGAAGACATATCATCTGTCTGCCAGCAGGCCTTGCTTCCCTTTTTGAAGATGCAGCACTTTGATGAAATGTTTTCCAGTAATGTTTATAGCTATTCATTAAGCTGTTCTTCAAAATGCTATCAACACTGGAAAGAAGAAATAAAATGCAACATTTTTAGATTTAGCAAATATGAAATCGAGTATAGAATTTTTAAACGGTTTAGTACAATTATTTATTCAAACTTTTTATATTTTCAGGCCACGATGAAGAAAAGGGGATACTTTTCGTGTTATCTACGAGCATTGAGTTATCCAAATTATTTTATTTATAAAGCTATTCATTGCAAGCATATAATACAACGGCACACGACCCACTATTTGAATATTCACCAGCATCATCTTACCATTTTTTGTATTTTCGAGATAACAAAGAGAGAAAGAGAACTTTGAAGGCACATCTTTCAATTTGTCTTTCCTTTGCTCGCCGAGAATTTTAATAAAAGATATTGCTTGTCGATAATAGGCACTCGCACTGCGACGGCGTCGCGATGCTTGTAAAAGACGAGCAATAACACGCGTTAAGGAGGACTGCAGGAGGATGGGGTGGAGAAGACAAGAGCGTAGTCCTCTGTGAAACAATATTAACAACACAGACATGAAACTCAACCCATACAACCATATTTTACATCAGATGGAATCCTTTGTCATCGCGAAAAGCCATTATCTTTCCTTTTTAATATTACGACGAAGGTAAAGTATGGGAAGCATCAAACATTTTCTGCTTTACGTTGTGCAAATGGCCTGTAACTGACCTGTCTGTTGCCTTTGTGAGCCGGTCCATTAGGATCATAAAACAACCGCCCGTGAAAAAAGTTGTCATAGATGTGACCGTGAGATTGCACACAAATGAGCAAGGGCTGAAGGTTTGTTGACTCAGTACGGGCACCAAAGTCATCGCATCCTGAGAAGGCGAATTCCTAACAAGCATATATTGTCATTAACACGAAATTAATGTCAAAAATATATAAATAATCTAAATAAATATTTTAATGTGTCATATTGTCACAAACATAAAATTACACACATTTCAAAGTATTTGCAGAACCATTTGAGGAATTCCAAAAGATAAAAAAAAAATGTATTAAGCAATAACTGCAGTGCCTTTACTTTGTTATGGAGGTGAAAACTGAACATTAACAAGATCAAAAATCCGTCACGCAAATCCTCGTAAACCAAGGGAATTGTTCAGCAAGTCGAATTTGTGAAGTGTATTACAGAACGCTATAGTAGAGAAATTAGCGCCGCTAGAGTGATTTTTAAATTTCCATTTTCAGTATACTCAATTTCCTAACGGCCAGATTTCCTTCATTTTCAGAAACCATTTTTTTTTATCCGTGTAAATGGTATGTACCAAGTTTCGTTGCGAAAAAGCAAACGTTTAGTGTTTTTAAATTTGGGTTTCAGGTATTCCGATTCCAAATAGCCTGTTTTCACTGGTTTTCGGAAATTATTTTTAGTGTTTTATTTAAATGGTAAATGCGGAGTTCGTTGAGAAAAAAGCTGCGTCCCTAGAGAGATTTTTAAACTTTCACTTTGGATTAACCCGTCCCCAATGGTCTAATTTTGCTAGTTAACGAACTCGACCAATTGATGGTTATATGTCAAGTTTCGTTGAAAAGAACAAAAATTGCAACCACTAGAGCATCAACGCACACATGCGTGCGCGCGCCTATATATATATTCCACCGTTATTTTCGGTGCCTAATAGGTTGATGGAGATTTGAAGACATTTTTCAAAAATATTTTCATGGGTTCAACCGCAATGACTATGCATTCCTTTGAAATTCGCTAAAAAGAAAAATTATAAGCTCCAGAAATGAAATTCTCAGGTTGCTAGCAGGATTCAGATTAATGCATCAGAGAAGATATATGAAGGATTAAACATTTATTAACCTGACAGACAACTAAATCAATGCTTGGGACAGCAGTAACAAGAATGCCGGATTTCAGACCTTCAGGAGTTTATGTATTTTCCTAAAGGACATAAAGACCAAAAATAAATTTACTTAGATGCTAGTACCAGTTGTAACGTCTTGAAATCGATTTAGGCTCAAAAGTACAGTTCTTGTAGAAGGAAAAGAAGAAGAAATCAATGAAAAGAGAAATAAGGTAGGCTTTGGGAAAAAAAGTCAAATATGAAAAAATGGGATAGAGAAGGTGAATAAAAATGCAAAAAGAGTACATTTAATAAAGAAAGAAACACAAAGGAACATAACAGGTACTAAGACAGAGAAAACAGTGTCAATAACAGTGGACAAGAGAGAGAGAGAGGAAAATAATACAGAAAGGAAGAAATAGTAAAGAACACGAAAGCAATAAGTGCGAAATACTGGCAAGAGATAAAAGGTGAACAATGAGGAATTTAATTATAAAACGAAATTGGAAAGATGGAAAGAAAATAGAAAACAAAAGATGAAATAAAAAGTAAATCAAGTAGAAAAGATAAGAAAACACAGAAAGGTTAAAAATGGCATAAAGAAAAAGTAAAAGCATAAACGAGAAAAAAAAGTAAAACAGAGAGAGAAAGAAAGGGAAAAACAGTGGAAAAAGTTATGAACAGATAAGAAATAAAATAAAAAGCATAAATAAAAAGGGAGCAATAATAAAATGAAAAAATATAAAGATAGAAATAAACAAATAGAGGCAAAGGCAAAAAAAAAAAAAAAAAAAAAAAAAACTAAAGGAAAGAAGTACCAAATGCAAAAGAGACGAGGAAATGTTAAATGAAAGGCAGAAGAAAAAGTAAAAAAAGAAGAAAAATAAAAACAAAAATATCTGATAAAGAAAGCAACAACGAGACTACAAGTAAAATGGAACGTGGAAAGAAGAGCAGATAAGCAGCAAATGCAGACAAAGTACCCTCTCGAGTAAAGAGATTATTAAATTGAATTAATACAAAAACACGGCTAATTATGCAGTGCTGGAAAACCGTCGGCTAATTCTACCCTCGTGTATTTGCATACGAATAAGGCAGTGGACCTTCATCAGCGCTCCCTTCTTGCCCACGGTTGGGTTTACGTAACTTTTGTGTTTCACAATGAGAAAGCGGACACCAGATGCTGTAGACACTAACGCTAGGATAGAAACATTTGGGTGTACAGGTTTAGTTAGGAGTATTAAACAACAGTACTTTCTAAATATTGACTTACTACTGTTGTATCTTGTACAGTTACACGATAAACTGAGATAATGTGTATAAGCTACCGAAAAGTTCCGTTTGTTTGTAATCAAACATTTCAAAGGATCTAATTATGAATAATAATACCTCTAGTATTAAACATAGTCATCATTTGTCCCAAATAAAATATGATTATAATGTATATTTATGTAAGTTCAATCGTAATTTTTTACCATTGTAATATATGCATAAAGAGGGGGCCCAAAAATGTATACACACTTCAAGCAAAGAAAAAACTGTGTTAACATAACAAACTGAATTCACACAAACAGAAAATTATGAGCACTAATCATCTTAGACTTTTACAGTTACAACAGTTGCTCAAAATGCCTACCATCAGCGTCGATACACTTCTGAGTACGTTGAACTAATGATTGAGTAACGTTTGCGAAAGTGTCCTCAGCGATTGCAGCACATGCCGTTTCAATTTCTTCCCGAAGTGCTGTCAGTGTAGCTGGTTTTCTACGGTATACAACATCCTTAAGAGTTCTCCATAGGTAGAAGTCCAACGGAGTTAGGTCCGGAGAACGCGGTGGAAACTCAATCGGAACTCTTCGTCCTATCCAGTGCCTTGGATCCAGTGCGCGGTGCTTGTTGCTGTGCGAGGTCTCCCAGATGTGCCCTTGTGAACAACGCATACGGTACCATCAGTCTCAAATTTGACTCGAATACGTGCAATTGTTACTCGCGTTGGCAGTTCTGTTCTGTACACATGTCTCCATTGTCTTTGAACTTCAACAACATTCTCGGTTTTCCAATACACTTCAAAATTGCTTTCCGCTGTTCAAACGATAATCTTGACTCCATTTTGTTGTAGCAACGCTAGCATAACGTAATGTGAGTCACATCTGTTTACAGAACATCATACGATAATCTTGGCTTCATTTGTTCATTGTTGATTTACCTGTCACATAGCAACGTTATCATAATGTATGTGAGTCACATCTGTTTACAGAACATCATGCTACACATTACAGTTTGGCTCCCTTGGTATGTATCTGTCAAAAGCTTTAACTCCAATATAAGATTTGTACATAAGGGAAAGCTTTTTAGTATTTTGTTACAGAAGCTTTAAATGCTAACAAAAGGGTAATAAAACCTCGTGTATGAAGCTCTTTTTTTTTAAAAGGACTCCCATGGCAAGGTTAATAAACACAAGGACTTTTAAAGCAATTGGGATCTTCGACTCCGACCGGCTGTTGTACCATTAGGCCTGTAGACCAGGCAATGCTAACAAAATGATTTAAACTTTCAAAAAATAGCGAATAGTATGTGGGGCAGGTGAACTTAAACCAGCCAATAGAAAATGTATGTTTGAACTTTTAAAGATAAGCGCGAAGAATGCGCGTGGCCGTCGTTAAATAAACGATTACTTGATTTGAATTTAATATAAGGAAGAGGTTGCTCAGCTAGGGCACATAGTTTCAAGTTCTACACGAGGGGAACCAGGTAGTCTTAAGTTCTACACGCCGCGAGACACATTTCAGTTCAATTCAGTTAAGCAGTTGTAAGTTTGATGTAGCTGATACACGCAGTTATGAGATCTACACGGGGCTAGGGATGAGCAATACCTCGTTCTCAGTGCACATTACGCTGTTCTAATTCCACACGCGGCGGCATTCAGCTCGAAGTAGTCCACAGTACTCATTATAAGTTTGACTTTCAGTTCCACGATGTATGGGAACAGTGCTTACGCCATGATAGGCGCTGGACACTTGTGGAATTACAAGAGGAAATCTGGTAAAAACAGCGTACCACATTTTATGGGAGAACCTGAACATACGGGAAATGTGTGTCACATCAATTAAATGAGCTACAGAAACATGTCACGTGGGAGATTTCAAGAAGAATGGGATGCCATGTTGAATCGCATCATTGCCATTGATAAATCTGGGCTAGGGCGTGTGAACCAGAACTCAACGACAGTCCAGTGAATAGCCTCATCCTGGGTGACCACGCAAACACAAGTTTCGCCAAACTCCTTGACCAACACCTGCCATTCTGGCGTATGACAGTCAGGGTGTGCTTGTGCATCATCCAGTGCTTGAAGGGACCACTGTGAATGCCCAGTATTTCAAGTCTTTTTGGTATCACAATTGCGCCGTGCCGCACTCACCAAATGGCCAGAACGCCATTATTCTCCATGATAATGCGACAGATCACACAGCTGACAATGTCAAGTGTCTTTTACAGCGGTAGGGTGGGGAGTTCTTCCACAGCCGCCATATTCGCCCAACCTCAGTCTCTGTGATTATGATCTCATCCCCAAAGTGAAGCACCCATTGTGTGGGAAACGTTTTTCTAACAAATCCTCGCAGCACTTCGGCGCGAGGTAGCTCGTGTTAGCAACAGATGGTACTCAGCGCCTTCCACATCGCTGGCAACGAACCGTGATGGATTTGCAAGCCTGTGAAAGAAGTTATGTGTACTTTTGCTCATGATATAATAAACCAATGTTGTCCGGTTGCCTGTGCTTTACTTCTTCCCTATGCGGGCCGTCTACAACCACCTTCCGTTGGTAGCACCGCTCGACAGTATAAGTTATACACTTTCAGTCGTATATTTTAGTTTTTTTCGTATTATTCGCGAGGAAAAAAATAATTTTCATGATTTATGACTTACCCTGTGATTTTACAGTTCAAATCCATAAGCAATGTGCTAGAGTGTTTATCGTTGTTTAACACTATTAGCATACGAAAGAGAAATAAAACATAATGCTGTTTATTCATATTAAACATAAATTTCTGTATATTACACTATTTCAAACAGGAAGCTCATTTAAATGGGGCAAGAAGTGAGAGAGATTGCAGTGTTCTACTGGTGTTGCTAACGTCAGGGATATTAACTTTCACTTTCGCTTGTTGAACTAAATCCTTGCATAGTAGAGAAAGGAACAGATATAGTACTTCTGGGGCAAGGAAGATAGAAACAATAGGATCTGACTGTTTGAGACGCAAGCTTTCTCGTTTGGCAAATGTGCCGGAAAATATTGGGACCCCTCTGCTCCAAAAGCATCACGCCGTTTGTCACAGAAGGCGGTGTAGTCAAAGAGCGACAAAGATAACGAAACTCAGGCTTTCTGCAGTTCGGATAATGGAAAAGATTCGCCTATAGTTTCAAATGAAAATGAAAATATTTAAGATAAATGATTATTATTACTGTTATTCGTACCACCATTACTATTACTGTTTTCATTGTAATCTGATATTATGAAATGACTCAAATATACAATAATGCTTAATAATACTATAAAAAATAAAAAAGGTTCGCTCTACATTACATTTCTCCCTACAAAAAAAGTTAACTCTCCCTTCTGGTTTATTTAGGGAAAAGAAACGACATTCTTCTGTACAGCTCAAATGTAATAGTAAACGACATTCCGGACACAAGTTGCTTCTGGAACAAAACAAAGTTTGCAGACTACACCAAGGTATGTGGCAAAAAAACATTCTACTTGCTCTGAGACCCTCAACGGCCAGTGCGTGATTCCACAACATTCTTGACTTGGCTGCCATCAATTTAGAGATTATGTTTAAAGGGAGTAGAGTAAGTTACAAAATGTTATTCTGAAACTCAGAGAAGAACTACCTTCAAAATACGTGAACTAGAAATCAAACAAGACTATGAGGGGTGTGCTGAACTGATTTACGAGTTCCGTGCAAGCTCTGGGCACAGCCATTTGTAGGACGGTAAACTGATACAAGTATGCCATTGAGTGGGTTTGTTGGTGGGTGACATAAGAGCTTCTCGTCGATCACCAACACTTCGTCTCACTAGTCTATCGCTGCTTCTAGTTGAGACGGAAAATATTAGCTTCTACCCTCAAATTAATAGAATTAACACATTAATTAAAGTAAATTCTTTGTTTTAATCATGATTGTAGTGTCAGAACTTGTTCCCTGTGTGTTGAAGTATTGTTTGTGTGGTGTTATTCTCTTGCCAGAGTACAAAAGCACTATTAAAACTGAACCAAATTTGTATAGATGTCCCCAAGTAAACGGGAAACCGCTATTACTTAGAGAATTCTAAAGCAGGATCTTGGTATATTGTCGGAGAGTTTTTCTTTTATTATATTAGATAAGGCTACATGTAATAAATATTATGCCAGCTACGGGGGTGAAAAAACAGGTCGATGACCTCTCGTAGAGAAGGGGCTAATGGTTTCAGTTGATATATACATGAGGGAGGTCACGTAGGCAATGTACCCAGTGAGAAATTGGACAAGGCTCCTTATAAGAGTATTAACCAATGAAAACCTTTAGATATGTAAAGATATTAGAGATTTTTTTTTTCAAAGTCACATTTTGAAAGAAAAAATAGCTTTGGGAGACTGACGGACTGCCATGTTTATTTAAGCTTGTAGTTTTGCGGCCCAACATCAGTTCTGTTTTCAGTTGGATCAGAGAGGCAACAATCTTTCTTTAATCTTTCAAGGTAGCTTTGCATTAGTTGTAACAGTTGTAACAGTTTTACTGTTAGTAGCAGTATCGGAGGTATCAATGTCAATAGTGATTGGTATATATAGGTACTTAGTTTTTTTTTCAAAGTCTTTCGCGTCCTCTGGTGTTTCGCGTACGATAGACTTAGCTACGTCAAATACAAACTTAGCTGCCGCGGGGTGTGAAACTGAAAACTGCTTAACTCCAAGAACGACGGTCAACGAGATGTACTATAGTTTAGACGGTGAAAGAGATAGTTGTTGACAGGAGCGTTCTTCCAACATGACAATTGAATGTAAATACAACATACGAATCATATTATTGCATTACATTATTATATTTTGTGTTTTGGTTAGGGTTATATGGAAATTGTCTGGGACATTACAAATACACGTTGAACAATATTTCATTAAAGCCCTACTAAAGACATTTACTTTTCCCCTCTTTTCCTCTATGTTTATTATTAAATATGTTGTAAAGCGATGCGTTAAGGTTTAATTTATAAAGAGTTAGAAATAACTGTATTTAATATACATTAACATTGGCGGTTCTAGTATACAACAAATTCCGACGATAATAGTGTTAACTTTGATTATCTGCCTAACGGCGTGCAAAGTTCAATAGAATTTGTTATGCAAGATCTATTAGAAATATTTTATTGCGAGACCGATTCTATAAAGAATTATAATAGTTTTTAACGGGCATAATTTCTAGTGCTTAAATTTTACTTTACAACGTTTTATTAGTTTAATATACACGTGGTACAGTTTCATTATTGCCACTTCCGATTCCCGCATGTGAGAGATGTGCAAGTTGAGACATGTTCGGTTCCGCCTACAACAACAATAGAGGTGAAACTTGACGAACAATATGTTGCTCAGATGTTTTGCTTTTATGTCAACAAATCTTGAGCTGAGACCTATAGAGTGTTTGTTCTTCCCTATGGCACAGCTCGAAGATAGTTTAATAATTTTAAGAGGGAAGACAAATCACGTTCTAAGGAATGTAGACTTGTACTCTAACGAGAGAAAACATTAACACTGCTGCTATCACTGTGACAGATATTCTAGTAACATTAAGAACACTTTCTGAACATTTCACTGTGTGCCAACCATGTCCACAAGTTGGTAACTGAAAAGTTGCACTGCTGGGGGTGTCAAGACTGCTAATTCCCCAACAAAAGCACTTTGCGGATAGGTTTGCATGATGTTACAGGAAGATGCGGAGTTTCTTTCAAAGGTAATCACTGCTGATGAAACTTGGCTACATCATTTAGTTCCTGAGAGCAAACAGCAACCTCTGTGTGGAAATCATCCATCATCACTAACACCATAAAATCATTTTTTGGTTGTTTCTAGTGGGAAAATTCAGCCATGTTATTTTCGATATTCAAGGAATGGTTTATCAGTATGTCGTACATCCACACAGAATGTAACTGGACAATAATGCAGAGAGAAAAGTCCTGAAAACATATCACAGGCAAAAGATCACATTTCCATTCAACAAACTGGAGTCTAAACCCGATAATGCACGGCCGCACATAGCAAACGTTGTTACTGAATATCTCACAAAAATCAAACTCTCCCTGTAGCGCAGATTCAGCCCTGTGTGACTTTTTACTGTTCCACAAATTGAAGAAACAGCTTCTTGGGAGGCATTTTTCATCATCAGAGGCAATTATCAAGGCTAGGAAAGACGATATTGATATGTTTGTAGCATGCGTTTAAAGACTGGCAGAAACGTTGAGACAGGTGCATTGCATCTAACGGGAACTACTTTGAGATAGATTATAAAAATTATGAGGAAGAGTAAAGGCATACAATCAAAAAATATGATAATTCCTTATTGAAACCGCCACGGGTGGCCGAGGTCGTTAAGTCTCGGACTCGTGAGCGGGAGGTCTGGGTTCGAATACCGCCAGAACCGTCCTTCCTAACTGAGGTTTTTTCCAGTTTTTCCTCAGTCCTCATAAATGGCAAATGCCGGGTAGGTACCCTAAACTTAGGCCTGGAACGATTCCTTCCATAAAATGTTTTCCCAATATATCATTTCATCTCATGTATCATCAGTGTCCATCGCCTGTGGTGCCTCTGTAGCAAAAACGGGCGTTAAACAATATTCATTTATTCCTTATTGAAGAGCCCTTGTACAAATTTAAGTGTTCACATTGAACATTTCTGAAAACGAGTAAGAATTCTTCCAGCGAGGCATGTATAATCAGCATGGTTTGCACCCTTAGCTTGAGCTGTTTAGAGGGTCCACTTCCATACGGTGCCAAGGCAGAAACGTTTACAGGGCAATGAACCGCTACGGGTGGTCGAGGTCGTTAAGGTACGGACTCGTGAACGAGAGGTCTGGGGCTCGATTCCTCTCAGAACCGTTCTCCTTGATTGTGGTTTTTTTTTTTCTTCAGGTTTTCCTCAGTATTCATAAATGGCAAATGCCGGGAGGTACCATAAACTTAGGCCTGGAACGATTCCTTTAAAAAAAATCCTTTCCCAATTTATCATTTCATCTCTGTATCATCAGTGTCCACATTCGGTCCTGGTGGTGTAGTGGTAACCATACTTGCCTTCTAAACGCAAAATCCCGGGTTCAAACCCGGCCAGGACCGATGGATATTTTTCCGGCGTAAAGATCATAAGTATGGCTTCCTTCGGAAGGGAAGTAAAGTCATGGGCCCGTGTTGTACATTTACGGCAGGTAAAAGAACCTCAAGCCTGAAAAAAGAGACCTCAGAGCAAAATTTGTAGGCCGTTTCACGCCCTGAATTGAATGGGACGCTGATGACCCGAGATGTTAAAGAGCGTCCGTAAATAAATCAAAATCAATCAATCAATCAATCAATCTGTGTCCACCGCCTGTGGTGTTAAAAACCATTCAAAAAAAGTGCAACAGCCCAACCACCTTGCCCAGACACTGGAATATCCAACAGAACGAAATATACGAAATGTGTGTGCGGAAAATTCATAGAAAGCAAAGATTCATCCTAGCCAAAGATTTGGTGAACTATCTGTGTATTTGCGGGACTTTAAGGCATTGACATTGCTTTTCCATGCTACAAAACTAAGGTAAATGCTAAATAATGTAAATTAAAAACTTCCAGATTTCCAAAGCAGGCTATAACGTGTTCCCGACGTACGCCAATCAATTTGGTTTGATAATAACAAGAGTAAACAAGATTTTGCTCCCGTCCTGTGATACTTGCAGCCCTCTCTACAGCTCCACAATGCAACGCGAGGAAATTCTCTGGGAAAACGAAATAACTCCTCGCTTGAAAATAGAAAATATCGGATTTTATATCCAGGGGTCGCATTTGAAACACTGCAGGATCAGCAGTAAAACAACTGTGTCCTCTCATGTTTACACTGCATTTGAATATCGGCTCTCCGCGCAAATAAGAGTTTCGGTATAATAAACAAGTAGACAGGTTCAGCCTTAGTGTTTGCTTTCCAAGCGTAACATTTTACGCTTGGCTTTCAACTGTTTGTTTGCAGAAACAAAAGAACAGCGTTAAGCTTCTAGTAGTTCCTTGAGGTCGGTATAGCAACGTGCTGTAGACACTTTGAAGACACTGTTCACCCGGTAACAACACAACTATAAAGAAAAGAGGCACATTTACATGGCACAGTGTTCCAACAAAGTATTAGCACATCTCTTTTATTTACTTTTTACCTGATATAGTTTACAAATATTTTATAATTGATAAGGCTGGCTCAGGCGGTAACGCTTCGCAAGGAGAACCGCGGTTCAAATCACTTTAGGTATGTCATTATCTTGGGCTTTTTTTTTTTAATTGTTTTTAAAGAAATTTAATTTATTTATTTATTTTTGTGGTTCGACCTGGTGTCTGATGCGAATGCTGAGATAAAATATTCCACAACTTTTCCTCTCTCCAATTTCCTTTCAGTTGAATCAGTCGGAAGTGCCATACAACGTGAGCTGGTGCTGCGTGCGGTGTGACGAAGGCTTCCTTTTTCGAAAGATACTCTAACTCTTTGGAGAGGATCTCCGTTGGCGGGAGTTGTTTTATCTGGAAACATTATTTGAGACCCAGTCTCTGTGCATGAGATGACTTGCCGATCCTGAATACCTGGGTCGCATTCTTTTCATCCCTTCCTTCGATAGGTGCCTGAGGGCATAGGCACCAACGGCCAATCGTTGAGCAAGGCAGATGTACTGCAATGTTATCAATCCAATCCAAGATTGAAAAAGTGTATTTTTCTACAATAAAAAATAAATTGTAAACTATAAAATACATTTTATTTGCATCAAAAAGTCACGGGCATAAAATTAAAGAAAAAACTGAGGATTTAACTGCATTTAACTGATATAATGTGTTTTGTTTTTACTTTCCTCTTCTTTCTTTTTTCTCTCCGCAAGAAGATGATTTCGAATTTGCATCCAGATGAACATAAACGCATATTTTGATGCATTGTATATCGCGTTCAAATGTTTTTGAGGTCGCAGGTAGTGGAAGGAAGACGTTTCGTCTGACACTATAGCGGACATCTTCAGAGGAACAAAATATCTACATGACATTCAGCGACTGATTCTAAGAATGAGGCATCATCGTCAATAAATGAGGCGAGAATGGAGCTGTGAAGTGGGAAGCGGCTGGTAGACGAAATATCAGGTCAAAATAACATCGTCATAGAAACGAGTACTAAGAAACCATGCAATATAATGCGTCATGACGCACATTTGCTAATTTTAATACTTTTTAAAATATTAAGAAAGCATTGTATGCAATACGTGTGTAATCTTCATTCTGAACACACGTGAAATCTGGTGCGTTTACTTCCGCTCACGCGCTAAACATTCACTCGTGTCACTGTCATACACCAGTTATGTTTACAGGCATAAACTCTGATATTTTGTTATGTTTATATCAGCCCAGAGCAAAATGTACGTGACACGAACAATGTCCTGTTCTCAGATTCTGCTTTCGTGTGAACAAACGGTCAACTCAGACCTGTACAATGTTACAGGAGAAGTACTAGAGAGTTTTTTCTTACCTATAACTCAGCTTGAAGAGGGGAGGCAATCAATTGCAAAGGAAGGTATGTCCAACTGAACTGTTTTTGGTGAGCGGACGCTCTTTAACATCTCAGGTCATCAGCGTCCCATTCAAATCAGGGCGTGAAACAGCCAACAAATTTTGCTCAGAGGCCTCTCTTTCAGGCTTGAGGTTCTTTTACATTCCGTAAATCTACGACACAGCACCCACGTGTTTATCTCACTTCCAAAGAAAGCTACTCCCGAATAAAAAAAGCCATCGATTTTGGCCGGGATTGAACCCGCGATCTTGGATTTAGGGGGCAGGTATGGTTACCCCTACACCACCAGAATCCACGACTGCACTTTATTTTTATTTTTATTCTGCAATACCTACATCCTGATATCTTGTTACTACATCAGGACGTAATACTCCAGATTTCATTTATTTATTGGACTTATATTTTCAATACAATTTAAATTACAATTAAATTCTACAGATTTTAAGATTTACTCTAAAAAAAAAAAACTAAAACTATAACTAAACAAAATTAAAACTTTAATAAACTAAACCGGTACTGGAATCCAGCACTACGGATTTTTACTATAATTTATTATTATGATTACATCTACAATTGCAACTGGCATCCAGTAGAAATGATTACATTTTACATTTAAACTTTATTAATGTACTACACAACTGCACTGCAGTTTGTGCTCTAACGAAAGAAAGCATTAACACCACTGCTGTCATTGTGAGAGAGAGGATCGTTTAATAACATTGACAAAATCGCCACGGGTGGCCGAGGTCGTTAAGGCGCGGGCTCGTGAGCGGGAGATCTGGGGTTCGAATTCCCCCGGGACCGTCCTCCCTGTCTGAGATTTTTTACGGGTTTTCCTCAGTCCTCATAAATGGCAAATGCCGGGGAGGTACCCTAAACTTCCTTCCTTAAAGAAACATCCTTTCTCATCTTATTATTTCGTTCTCATATGTCATCAGTGTCCACCGCCTGTGGTGCCTCTATAGTAAAAACGGGCGTTAAACACCTAACAACTATTTCAGAATTTCTGAAAATGTCATAGGATGCCACCTTCACGTTGATAACTGAAAAGTTACACAGGAGATGTACGGGTTCCATGATTACCGATTCCCGAACAAAAGAACGTAGGTTTGCACGCAGTTTCACTCAAGAGCAATCGTTGCTGATGAAATTTGCATACACATTTTGAACTTCAGGGCAAACAGCAAAGCTCTGTGTGCAAACCTCCCTCATTACCAACATAAAAAAACAACAAAAGCACTCCTGTTTTCTATTAAAACAATACAAGCGCTATGTTGATTAAAAACTTAGTAGTTTCAAAATATTCTCAATTAATTAACTGTTTCTTGGCAATGCACAGAAAGACATGCTGCTTTTAAATTACTTCAGTGTTAGTAAACGTATGGGATTGTTAATTTTTAAGCTTCACACTATAAGACGTCAGCAAGTGTTGATTGCCATGGCTACAGTTTTACAGGCAGTACGGCGGTTCCGCAAGAGTTCAGTTTTCACTTTTCTCTACGAAAGCTTCTGTGAACTGCTCATAATGGAAACCCTGCTCAAGGATCGAACCTGGGTTTTCTCTCCCTGCATTACAGCACTACTGTAACGTCTAAATTAATTTCTTTTTTCATTCTTTTTGTCTCTCACGGCGCCTCGCTTTAGTTTTTCCCTTAATTGTCTTCCTTTGTTGTTGCCTTTACTTTCCTTCGTCACGCTTTTGCTTTCTTTGAGCTGAATTATTTAGCTAATGTCTCACCTCTAACAATAACTTGTATTTAATCAGCTTGACAAAAGAAGAAGACGCTCTGTACAAAGAGAATATGCTAAGGATTATATATCCTCACAAATGTCGTCTTCTAAAGAGTGGATTACATCTTAGCACAACCTTCTCAAACCTTTGTTTGTTGTTTTTAAGAGAACACGTCATAAGAAAACTGAAATATTTTCTTTTCCTTAGGAAACTGTGGCAAGGACGCAGAAGAAACAGAAGAAACAGAACATGGAAACGGAGGTGTCTGGTCTTGTGTTTCCCTCTTCCTTTCTCCATAGATGTTTTAGATTTGTGTGTTGTGTCTACCTGTAATTAGACATAAAAAAAGTAAATCCGTTTATCAACTTCTATCATTTTGTCTACGAGGACTGTTCAATAAAGAAAAATATTTTTTCCACGCATTATTTCTGATGTTAAAATGTAACTTTACAATATTTTATTGATCGCTGTGGATGGGCAAGTAGTTAAGGCGCGGAATCGTGAGCGGGAGGTCTGGGGCTCGAATCCTCCCTGACTGAGGTTTTATCCAGGTTTTCCTCAGTCCTCATAAATGACAAATGCCGGGGATGTACCCTAAACTTAGGCCTGGAACGTTTTCGTCCTTAAAAAAGAAAATCCTTTCCCAATTTAACATTTCATCTCATGTAACATCAGTGTGGTGCCTTAGTAGTTAAACTCTATTCAAATAAAAGACATGCATTTCTGTGTAGAAATAATTAATAAATACCTATGATCAAAAAGGAGGAGATACTAATTATGTAAGTGCAGGTGTGTGCATTTTCTTAATGTTGAAAATTAAATACCGCACGATAGTGCAATTTTTCACAAATGAATGACTTACTTCACAGACATTAAATGCCCATCACGCAGGATTTGGGTAAACTAAGCGAATTCCTCAGCTAGTTGAATTTGTGAAGGTTATTAAACCGCGCTAGAGCAGAGAATGTAGTAAAAAACAAGTAATGCTAATTAAAGATATACATAGGCTTAAAAGTATGTTTTTCCCGTACCATTATTATTTTATTTACGGGGTACATTGTTAGCTTAGCATTTTCAATTGCATTTAGGTGTATAACAACTAACGATTAATTTAAGCTACACAGCTAATTTTAGACGTTCGGTTGCTTGTTTTTTCTGTGTTCCGAAACCGTTGTGTTCTCTCCACCTGCATTTATATGATCGGTCCTGACCTTTCTTGCCTTCTAAACCTTAGGTCTCGGGTTCAATCCTGGCCAGGGTCGATGGATTTTTTCGGGCGTAAAAATCGTAAGTATGGCTTCCTTCGGAAGGAAAGGAAAGATGTGTGTTATGTATCGTAGATTTACGGCATGTAAAAGAACCTTAAGTCTGAAAAAAAAGAGAACTCTGAGCAAAATTTTTCGTCCTTTCCATGTTTCTGAATTGAATGGAAAGCTAATGATCTGAGATGTTAAAGGGCTTCCGTAAATAAAGCACATCAGCCGTATCGCTCCAGCATTGCATGAAATTCCGTTTTTCCGCTGCCGTTCGATACTGAAGCCGCAGGGTGGCCGCTGTCTGTAAGGGTAAAAGTGCGATTATTCATCCATGCGCATGCGCAGACTATTTCCCCCAAACTGTTTCACATGACTCCAGGTTTATTGCTTGGCGTGAATACCCAACTGTTAATGCTAACAATTGCAACCTCCCGTAGAGCGGTTTTTAAATTCTCGCTGTAGGATAACCCCCATCTCCAATGTTGCAATTTTGCTGTTTAATGAACTCTATCAATCGTTTGTTAATTGATTATTATATTCTGAGTTACGTTAAGAAAAGACGTGTGCTTTCTCGTCATTTTTGGTGCCTAGTAAGTAGAATTGATAGAGATTTGAAGATATCTTTAAAAATGTTTCCAATTGTCGCTAAAAATGGCTCAGTATAGATGGAGTGTATGGTGAAAACACCTCTTCATATTCAACGGTTTTCAGCGAGCAAGCACGCGAGAGCCGAGCAGTACACCGCTCTTGTTGGGTGACGGAAGCTGCAGCGAATCATGCATGCGTCATTCACAAGCAGCACTGGTCTTTAGGATTGGAAATAACTCGATTAAATCATTACATTGTTACAGTCGGAGGGGGATATTCAACCGCCTTATTGAAGTACTGGCTATTTACACTCCGGAAGAAAGGGGCGAGGCGAGGCGAGGATGACATCATGATCCAGGAATGTGAGACAGATGTAGGCGGAATTCCTTACATTATGTCCACATGGGATGCCACTACATTTGCGGAGCTGTTCTCCACAACGAACGTCTCCATATCAGACGCTGGAGCAGAAACCTTTGCAAAGCGCAAATCACCAACCCTGACCCTGTAACAGAACCAAAGGAATGAAAAATTAAATGAAATAGAACAGAGGAAAAGTCGTGGAAGGTAAAGATCCTTCCCAATACTCGCCTAAAAGAGGAACCACGAAAAATCCTAAGGGATTTGAACCCGAAACTTCCCAAATGCGTGTCCCAAATTATGCCTGGGCCACACCACTCCAGAGAGACTGAAGATAAATGATGTGAAACCGACCAGTAGAGATGCGACACGGAATCCATCACTCTTGTTGAAGTGGAGATGTTCAGTGACAGGAGGTCAAAGCTGCCATGTTCGGCCTTTTAAAAACCGTCGTTTTTTTTTGATTGTGCATGAACGTATTCTTATAAAAAATACATTGGGTAGATTGTGCTATGCAAAGTATTTGATTGTGTATCAAACTAACAGACAAGAAGTTTGTAATCAACTGTGACAGGAGGTGAAACTTTGGTCCTCCACCGAGATTCACTTTCAAAAGGGAATGGGTAAATCTACCGAGACTCAGCCAAGCAAGGCCAGGAATGTCCAGCCCAGGAGAAAGATCGTAGCCATAATTTTCTGGGAATTCAGGGGGATTCTGTTACTTAACTTTAAAGAGAGAAACACCAATACAGACTTCTATTAAACTGCGACCAAGAGATGGGGTATGCTGAGTATGCACCGATGCATTGCAAAAAATGCGTGTAGAACTGTGGAATTCAGCGATTGATCCATCCTCCATACAGTCCATATACAACCACAGCTGTGAAGGATGACGTTTTAGAGAAAGCTACAGGCGAAACTACAGATTTTTTTTTTCAAAATATATGAAAAATGTTTTGAAATAAATGGAAACTAAGTTGATAAGTAATATGATTATTTTCTTTCTCTTATTACTAAAAGTACAGACGTGCAAAAATTCATTGCATCACCCTTAACTCTTTAATATTTTCCTTCGAATCTTTAAATTATTTTGATTAATTATTTTATTTTCGCAATATCCACCACGTGTTTGAATCACTCCCTAGCATCGTTTGAGCATTGAGAAAATCAAATTCTTAATGTAGCCCTGAGTAAGTTCATGAAATCATATGCGCACAATTGTCCCGGGAGTTTTCTTTTAATAATTTGTTTTTTGCAACAGTATTCCTCATAAACTTCCAGCGGATTCAGGTCCGGGCTATTTCCAGGTCAGTCTAGCATATTCTAAGGAATCCTATTACATGAATTGTTTGAATGACTAATAATTTCATTAACACTACCTATATTACTATTTAATAGACATATTATTCAAAATAATTATCTTCAAATCCCTGTGATAGGGGGTAGAGTCATCTTGAAAAATACAGCTTGAAGAATAATCAAAATGTTCTCGTATTGTGAGCATAAATTTGTTTTCAAGGATGCCTGCATTAACAGTGCCACTTACGAAGTCCGCACGATCTAGACCAAAATTGGAATGCACCGCCATATCTACTGACCTGTGGATGCTGCACTGTTTGTGTTATGTATGAAGGAAACATTTCTTCGCCACTTATGCGACGCACGTACATTTTCCCAACGGGGCCCATGCACAGTAAATTTAGACACATTTGAAAAACTGTTCATGCTGTATGCGCTTCTGTCTCAATGCTTTAGTCAGCAAAGGTTTCTTTATGGATCACGGACAGAAAGTTCTTCATCAGTGAATTCTGCTGGTCACTGATACGTCACACATGTCTTTCAATTCTGAGGATGATAGCCAACGATCAGAAATAAATTCCTTTCAGTATCATGTCCTACTTGATGCCCTTTTCCTGCCTCTTTCTTTCACTCAGTCAACATTTTCCTTCTCCATGTATTTCTTTAGTACTCTTGAAATGATAGATTGATGAAAATATGCTCTAGAGGCCATATCTCTAGTGCTCAGACAAACTTTTCTTCCTCGGCGATAATTCCACTCCTTTGCCCATCTCGTCACCATAATATCTGAACTAGAAACGAGTCTATATCGCATCTGCAATGTAAACTAAGAAAATGATGTAGAATTGTTAGAATAAAAGCACGCGGAAGTCCAAAAACGGAGACAAGAACGCACAAGCAACATATAACAACAATTGATACCTAACCTTTAAATGAGTCATTGTCAAAGTCATAATTATGAATGTGAAAGGCGGCGATGCAATAAATTGTTCCACTAATGTGATTTCGGTCATAAACTTATGATCTAACTTGTCAACATGTTCTTCACAGATGAGCAAATAGGCAATACCAGCGATGAAAACAATTTCCTAACCGCTGCCCTCAGCAAACGCAGGAATGCCAAGCCAGCAATAAAACTGACACGCAAGTAAACGGAGCAGTGTTCCCAACAGGAAAATGCAACGTCACAGCCTGAAGCATTTGAACGTCATTTCCTACAAACACACAACACGAGCGAGGGGACGAAATCCGTACATGATGAATTTTTGCTGAAGGGAGAGTGGAGATTCTTTTGTTTAGCTCTGCCGGTTCAGATAAACAAACAGCAGTCTTAGGGTTTTCTGAGGGAAAGACAACCTGCAGCACTGCACAGTGTTCCTCGTTGTTTCTTATTGCAAAATGACAAGACCACTATAGAGTTTTCACATACACCCAAATTACGACAAAGATTGCAAAATTGCTGTGATTTGAAGTTATTGTTTATTGCTGAATAGTTTCAAAACCTTAACCACAGTTATTACAGCAAAATCTGATAATACAAAATAATAAGAACATTTGTCCAGCTAGTATTAACAGAAGTAGAGCTAATTGGGTTCCAGACATACGTTGGTGACATTGACAATTGCTCATAAAAACGAAAGTTCGTTAGCCTCGAAAAACTAGGTATCAATTGTTGCTCATTTACTGCTTTTGTATGCTTGCCTTCATTTTTTAACTTCCAAGTGCATCTTATTAAAAATACGACAGTACCTGTTGTGAGTTTCTCAATTTACGTTGCTGAAATACAATGTGTACTCATTTCTTCCTCAGACAGTGTGGTGACAAGATGGGCAAAGGAGTGGAATTAATTCTGAGAGAGAAAACTTGTATTCCTGCTGTTCCTCAGTTTGTCTAAGCACTTTTTTTTTTTAAAAAAAAAAAGCCGTGACTTCGTCCATCGACAAAGCCACGGCTTCTATATCTTTTATTGACCCAGTACCTTATACTTTAAACTGGGCCTTTTATACTTTATTATTTTTTCATTATACAATCTTTTACAGTTTATATATTTTATAACTAAAACTACAACAGAAAATTACACAAACAATTAACTTAAATTGAAGAGTAACTGTGGAAGTTTCAATTCTACATGCTCTGATTTTGATTTGTTTTGTAGCCAGTTTAGTTTAGTTTATAGTTTAGTTTAGTTTAGTTTAGTTTATAGTTTAGTTTAGTTTATAGTTTAGTTTAGTTTAGTTTAGTTTATAGTTTAGTTTAGTTTAGTTTATAGTTTAGTTTAGTTTAGTTTATAGTTTAGTTTATAGTTTAGTTTAGTTTAGTTTAGTTTAGGTTAGGTTAGTTATTACTGACAATAACTACAATTATTACGGCTATATTTACTATAATTAATTTTACATCCTACAATACTTCTAGTTTACTACTATTGTTAATTTGTGATAGGCTAGTACAAATCTTAAACCTAATGTTAGTAAATCATTAATTTGATTATTAAGATTAATACAAACAATAACTACTATTAGATTTTTAAAAAACTAGGTCTAATCCGGTAGGGCGGAGTGTGTCCACTGGAAATCCTGGAGACCTCACCTCTTCGGGTCTTCAAGAGGGAACTCCTGGCAATCCAAAAGATGCTGGGTCTCCGGTGCGTCAGCGAACTCCATTCCTTTTTAGTCATATCCGGGAAGTGGCTGACTTCTATAACTTTTCAAAGCAAAGCTCGAAAAGGAGTCAGCCACAATATTAATGTTCATCCAGGTCTTTTTGTCTCTAAGTATGTGATATATCTGTCTGTCTTGTATTTGTCTCTGTAGATGTTGTCTGAGATCTCTGGTTCTGTCACATTCCCAGAGGGAATGTTCTGGAGTGTCAATTTGTCCACAAGTACATAAATTATCTGGACTTAGGCCGAACCTAAAGAGGTACTCGCGATATGGGCCGTGCCCTGTAAGGTAATGTACAAGACCACGGGATGGGTTGAGAAATTTCATTTTTAATCTTTCTTCAATTAATGGAAAGTACGAATACGTCCTTCGTCCTATGGTACTTGCATCCCATGAGTCTTGCCATTCACTAAGCAGTTTTTCCTCGATTTCTATTTCGTCCATTACCGGACAACCTGTTAGTTGCGAGGCTTTTACTAATTCCTGTTTTCTGGCCCAATATCGCGCTCCTCCTTTGCGAATTTCTAAATCCAAAGGCAAGATACCTAATATGACTAACAGTGCATCTGTAGGCGTAGTAGAGAAAGCTCCTATCATCCTAATTAGGATTTTTCGTTGTAAGCTTCTTAAGGATCTAATGGCACTTCCAAGAAATAACCTATGCGCCCATACGCTTGCACCGTATCCTACTATTGATGCCAAAACCGCGTTGTTATATAATTTAATGGCTTTATACGGAATAGTGCCATATTCCCTTGATAATCTAGCAATTTTGTTCATGACCAAAAAGGTCTTTGCCGAAATTTCATTGATGTGTATTTTAAAGGATAATTTTTCATCTATATATAGTCCTAGATACCTTACACTCTGAGATCTTTGGATAGTTGCATTCTCAAACTTTACGACTGGAGGTCTCTGCAAATTTCCTTTTAATATGTAAATATTTAGTTTTCCCAGTAGAGATTCTCAGTCTCAAATTCGCACACTCTATCGATAGATGCGTCATTACTACGCTACATTTGTACTCTAATTCTGATCTAGCATTTCCATTTACCAGCATTAATATGTCATCTGCATACGCTATTACGGCGAGAGTTTCGGCTAAATTAGCTGTTAAAGAGCGCTCATAAATAAAACAAATCAATAAAAAATCAAACCCTCACTGTATATTTCAAAATTGGTGTTGTCAAATATTTTGCAAATAAAAGTCTTACCATGAAACCAATATGATCCTCTATGTGAGAGGTTTAATAATTTATGAAAATAAAACGAATTGTTAAACTCGCCTCGTCACATTTGCGCCCAACAACCCAGTCCCTTCAAATAGAAGAATACCTCACAAGTCTTAGCCGTTAGGCATCGGCTAATTAGTTGAGATTCCGAAAGGGAAAACAATTATCGTATCCCCTATGTGGACTGTACGGGGGGTGGATGAACTCCACCAGCTCTTGTTTCTCAACAGAGAAACTTGTAGATGGTGCAATAATGCGAAACATTATGCCCGTTTAGAGTTTCTCGCTACATTCCAACGCACAGAAATGCATTTGTGTCATGCCGGCACGTCAACTTGTGTCAGCAGTCATCTGTCTTTTGCGTTCTGTTTTTTCCAAACGACCAACTTCGTCGGTACATATATACAAGAGGCGTTCGGAAATTGTTTACAAAATCAGCGTTTAACGAATACCCCGCTAGTCTATTCGTAAGGGAGATGGACGTACGCAATGCAAACGCTAGATGGCGTTTATTAGTTAAAGGACAGTGTTTGTATGTTGTCAAGTAGAGAAAGATGTGGACAAGATGGAATGCGTTAGAGGCAGGAAATCTGCACGCTAGAATGTGTGTATGCCGTTTGTCAAAATCGCGATCTCCCAGGGACATTGAGACTGTGTCTGAATTGATTATGGCTGACAGAACTTTAATGAACTGAACTGTCAAAATGAGCTCAGCGGCGCAATCCTACACACGAATATGAAAAAAGTGTGCGCACATTTGAGTTCCACGGGACTTGATAAATGCACAGAAGGACGTCGTCGGCTACTGAAAACGCATGAATATTTCTGCACGTTTAGATCTTTTTACGGTTTTCAATATAAAAGCAAGGCATTTTGCAATAAACTCCTGCTCTAATTATAAGACACCATGATAGAAAGGGGTCGTAGCCTATTTTGCCGCACCACATAGGCCAGATGCCTATGTTAGTAAAGCTCCTAGAAAGAAATATTTAGGACATCTAACACAGGAAATACAGTGTCTGCAGCACTTTATCACAAAAGATGGAACACCCTCCTGGGAAATGCTGTGCCAGTGCTAGGGAAAGGCGTGACAGATAAGGGAAAGGTTAGAGGGGAGAGATCTCCCTCACAATTATTAAATTCCGAACGATGCAGGTGGGAATGGATTAGCAAATCGAACTCGGTCAAATCGATTTGCGATCGCTCTGCAAGAATAGACTCGATATGCCCTAGGGAAACGCGAAGACGAGATTAAGGGAAGCATTTATCATCTTGTGAGAGGTCGCTTCCCCTATAACGATATCAAACTGCAAACGTGCCATTGGGATTTACTTTAGATTACTAGGGTGGATAACCATTTCCTGAATGTGCTTCGAATAAATTTCAATTTGCAGGAAAGCTTTTTGGTTGGGTGGGTCTCGAAATAACAACTAAAAATACTATCCTCACATATAATTTCAAAACTGGGGTAAGTAATAAGTATAGAGAGTAAAAAGGAAGAAGGAAAGGTCACAAGGAACAGGAAGGGAATAAAGGAGTGGTAAAGGAGAAGAAAGGACAGAGGGAAGCACATGAAAGAAGAAAAGGAGAAATGATATCACGAAGAGAACACAAAAAGGATAAATTAGAGCAGAACTATAAGAGTAAGTAAGAAGAACAAGATTAAAGGAAAGAAGGAAAAGACAGAACGGGCATTGGAAAGAAGGAAAAAAGCAAAGAAATATAGAGGATGAAAAGATAAAAAAGAAATGACGATAAACTTAGAGAAAAAGAGCGGGGAAGAGTAGATGAAACAAATAGAAAGGGTAAAGAAAGCAAAGAGAGAGGTTGAAAAGACAAGGATAAAGTGAGAAAAGAGAGAAAAAGAACAGATAGAAAATAAGAACGTTCTCAAACAACGAAAGATTGGGAGGAAAGGCTTGACAATAAAGAACAACAAATGGAAATTAAAACAGAAATGACAAAAAGATGCTTAAAAAGAAAATAATATGTGCTGATAAAAAAGGCAAGATGTGGTTAAAATGTCTAAAGATAAAGGATAAAATGTATCCTAGAGAAAAGCAAGTAGGCGACAAAAAAGAATAAAGAAAAGGGATATGACGATGAAGAAAACATAAAAGCAGAAGCAAAGACACAGAGAAGATGATGATAGCTGAAGAAGTGACCCTGACTAAAATTACGAAGACAGAGATGGCTGCAACAAGTCTCCAAGTTACGATCTCATTTACCGAGACAAGCGCCGTGCTGGGCTGAGGGGTCAGGCTCATCGAGAAAGTAATAATTGATTGAACAGCAAATTGTTAGCGTCCTGCTTATCCGGGTCACCATCTGTGCCCAAACATTCACCCATAATCCTTAAGCCTTGAGAAACGACTTGACCGTGACGAGTAGTAAGTTCTCTACTCCGTGAGTCATCATGATGGAGTTGCAAAAAGACACCAGAAAAGTGTTTTAATATCTTGCGATCATTTATGTTCCCCCCCGGAGTGTTTTGTTAATGGGGAACGCGCCGCTCGTAAGCCGGTTAGCAGCCAGCCGAGGTCTCGGTGATTAGCGGGAGTGTGCAACAATAAAACAAATCAACCATACAACAATACACAAACCAATTTAAGAGCCTCATTACTCATTAAATTATCTAATGAGGTCTTAAAACCGCCCGCCTCATTCTCCGCACATTTTTGACATCTCTTAAGGAAATTATTCATCACTCGCTGTAGTTCATTTTGAGAAATCCGGACAATTTCCTAACGAATATTATCTTTGAGTTCTTGTACGGCGTGCGGGTTCGTCTTGTACACACAAGCCAATGGTAATGGGGCGATTACATCGCAAGAATGCAGGACAATAGGTGAACCTACAAGATTTCTATGTGAGACCCCCGGACGGGAAGAAAGGACACAAGACAGACTCAGAAGAAGATGAACACACCTCTTCAAGGAACCTGCAGATCAAGAGTAGCAAGAGGAAGAGAAAAATGGAAATCTCTCAAGAAGCAACTAGTGCAGCGAGAAATGGAGTAACCAAAGAACAAACCAGTCAGAGTGTCTTAAACAGCATACGAACAACTAGCGTGGAATAGCTCACCATGTTAGGAAAAAGCGAGCTCTCCTTACTTGTTAAGAGGTCTTTGCTCTTAAGGAACACAATAGGCTATCTTTAATTAGAGTGAAAGATGGAGAGCTCCATATACAACAGTTATTTTCGCGGTTAAATTATTGAAAATTTAAGGGAGGTTACTAAGTGACTTGGTTTAATACTAAAGTTTTGCAATGCATTTTTTTCAACATAGTTAAACGACTTGCCCCAACGTTTCTCCAGGTCAACAATTGCGTCGCGCCGTACGCACCAAACGGACAGAACTCTTGAACAGCGCCGTTATTTTCCACAATATTGCTACAGTTCACACAGCCGACAGTGTCAAGTGTCTTTTAGGGCGGTGAGGATGGCAAGTTCTTCCACACCCGCCATATTCGCCCTTATGATCTCGTCCCCAAAGTGAAGCAGCCTTTGCGAACAGTATTTCAACGTTAGCAACTCACATGCAGCAGATGGTATTCAGCGCCTTCCACATCGCTGGCAACGAACCGTCCATGTACTTGGAGGCTACTTCGAAGACTGCTAAACACCGTGGATTACCTGGGAGACTCGTCCTGTGACGGATTTGCAACCCTGTGTAAGCAGTTATGTAACTTTTGCTCATATCATAATAAACCAAGGTTGTCCGTTTTCTGAATTTTGTTTTTTCCTTACGAGGGCCGCCTGCATTCAGCCTTCCGTTGGTGGCACTGCTCGGCATATACTTTCAGTCGTATATCTTAGATTTTTCGTGTTGTCCCTTGTTCGTGGGAAAAACAAGAAACGGGTTTTCATTTATTAGGACTTCGTATATGCAGATGATGTCAGAATAAATCAAAACGATCAGCAGTATTCATTACATGGATTAAATGAAATGGATAAGATATATTTTGAAAATACCTATGGAGAAAAAAGCACCGCGCTCAATCATAAATATGTTAGACAGTAAATCTGTAGAACGAGTAAATAACTTGATATACCTGAGCTACTGCTTCGACAGAGAAACACATGGTCAATCGATATATGCAGCTACAAATACAGCTCTGCAAAATAAGACATGAAAAGATAAGAAAATAGAGTTGTGTTAGAGCATAGTTGAACCAGTTATAGCATATATAAGCGATTTGTGTATCACATACATAAAGGGGAAAAGTATTGAGATTGTATTTAAAATATTTATGTTTTTAATGGTGTTTAATGACCGTGTTAATTATTGAGGCTCCACCGGCGGTGGACACTGATGGAATGATAAATTGGGAAAGACTTTTTATTTAAGGAAGGAAACGTTCCAGGTTTAAGTTTAGGGCACCTCCCCGGCATTTGTCATTTATGAGCACGGAGAAAAACCTAGAAATAACGTAAATCTGGAAGGATGGCCCTAGTGGGAATCAAACCCTAGACCACCCGCTCATGATTCCACCTCGGTCACCCTTGGTGGAATGTTCCAAAATAGAATACTTAAGAAATCAACTCTCGAATATAGTTATATATTTAAATGGAAGAGAAAAGAACACCAACAAAGATAATGAAATATCTTCCCAAAGAAAGAAATGTGGAAAGCGTGAGGAAACGGAGGAGTTGAACATTGCGAACACGAAACAAGCAACTCACCTAAAGAAATGAAAATTAAAGTTACATGATGCATTTTTCTTTTCTTTCTTGCTAATTACACGAAATGCAGAGTGTGCGTTCTAAAAAGTAATAAGAATAAGGAATATTTTTGGAAAATGTACTTAAAATTTACAGCTTTAGCAAACTTGCACCAAAATATTACAGAAACATTTAAAGGGCATACATTTTTACAAATACTTTTTAATAATGACTACTAAATTTTCGACTTACATTTTTTTTTCTCAAAAAGTAGTTCACTGATGCAGAATTTCTGAAATATTTTTATAATTTACAGTTTTAAAATAAATAAATTCTGTGTATATTTTGTTTTATTTTTCTGATGGCACAAATATTAGAAAAATTAATTATATATACCTGCATTTGTTACTATTACAGAGAACTACATGACTAGTAGAGTAGAGGGCGTTAGCTGAATTATTGATCCACACTACCTGTTGTTATGCAGCCCTTGCGGCCACATTGTCAACCGTGCAACTACCTGCCAAGCCATGTTCATGTCAGCTTCTAACTCAATTCTACACCACTTCATGCAGTGGCATTCTTTTCATTCTCAGAGCTGGTATACCATGCGTTCAGGTTTAAGTTGAACCGCAATATTACTTCATCACTATGGGGAATCGCTCGCTACTAGCCCGCCAACTCTTCAGAGAGTTGCTAAATAACTACTTAAGAGGACATTTAATTAGTTTTGCTAGTTCCTTTTCTAAAATCCAAATATAAAACTCCATAGGGGTTTAACAGTAGCCCAGTACATAGGATGTGATAGTTCTTGTATGGTTGATTTTAAATACAAAGTATGACAAACAAATTGTGAATGAATGAATATTTATTAATACTTCTACACTTACAATTATAGTTGTACAACATTTCCTTGATCCTTGAGTGCACAGGATCCTACACTACTAACAACCCGGTTGTTGTGTAAATGTACATCACTCTAACTATACATGTTATGGAGTGAACTGTACAAATACTTTCCTAAAGATGATCATCTTCCCTCATTGTTACCTTACTACCACCTACCTTTACCTGATCACCAGCACTTTTCTCATACTTTTTTTTTACATAATTTCCAAACTGATTCAAAATTCCTTTTTGCTAATCCCAAAAATATTTAATGCCAGAATTTCTGCCTGCAAATTATACCACTTCATTGTTCCGTGTTTCCTCTCTCTATCCTTCAGTTTCTGTACATTCCAATATACAATGCAAGTTCTTGTCTGCCTTACCATACAGTGGGCACAGTTCATTGTCAACTTTCATCCCACCTAACAAACCTAAGCTTTGCCGACGATGTGATCTTGTTCGCCAAAACACCGAAGGCTAAAAAATTATACTGGAACACTTATGTGAACATAGGAAAAATGCAGGGCTGTCACTAAACAAACTGAAGACACAGTTAGTTTCAAACGGACCTGAAACCCCGATAAAAATAGATGAAACAGTCCTCACATATGTGAGCGAATATACATACCTAAGACAACAGATTTTGGAAAAAGAAGGATCTCATTAACCTGGAGAGCATTTGGGCCCTCAAGTTTATATTGTTAGACCAAACACTGACTAGGAAAAGCAGATTCCAGACGCTAGAAACCTGTGTATACCTTTTATTACTATATTGGTACTAGACATGGCCAATAACAGAAAAACAAAAGAACAAAATTCAAATATGCAAAAGAAAAATACAAAGCACGATCCTGGGAATAACTTTGAAGGACAAAATTAATAAATAATAAATTAATAAATATATTATCTCAGACAACAGACATTGCACAAATAGCTACCAGAAGCAAATGGCAATGGGACGGTCGCGTCGCAAGAATGCAGAACAACAGGTAGACCTATCTCCATGTTGGACCCCCAGATAGGAAAAAGCACACAAGGCAGACTGAGAATAAGATGGAATGCAGGTCCAGATTAGTCAAGGGTAGCAAGAGGAAGAGACAAATGGAAATCTCACGAGAAGCAACTAGTGCAGTGAGAAATGGAGTAACCAAAGAACAAATCAGTCAAAGTGTCTTAAAAAAGCATACGAACAACTAGCGTGGAATAGCTCACCATGTTAGGGAAAAAGCGAGCTTTCCCTACTTGTTAGGAGGTATTTACCCTTAAGGACACAATAGGCTATCTTTATTTTTAACATCATTGTTTCTGTTCTTGGCCCTCCCTATTCAATTTGTCACACTCCTCAATATATTTTTCCCTGCTCCATTCTTTCTTAAAACTCCTATAATATATCAGAGGACTCTTTATCTTTATCTTTTAGGCTACCAAATATATAATCAATGCTTGCTTTCACTTTATTTCACGCGCCTCGCCCATTTTGTGACTTTAAACTATCCAGTTCTCCCAAACCAACTTTTATTACCATTTCCTTTAATCTATCTATCCAACTACCTACCCGTTTTCCTTTTTCTTGCGTCCCCAAGCAGTCTTTGAGAATATTTCCTTTATTCAATGATTGTATCCTCTGCCAGTCGTTCACAATGCTAAACTCAAATATTAAATATATTTAAAATGTAAATATAATTTAATAATCACAAAATATATAACAATTTAATAGAATAGTATGGAGTATAAATCAAGTACTCATTATTCCAAAATGTGCACATGAATATTACACTACGGTTATTTGAATTAAAAGAGTGTAAAATTAATATTTTTATTTCAGTATTTATTTTTTTATGAAAGCATAAAATGATGCTGCAATCAAAACTGATGATAACAGCCACTAGCCTTTGTTATAGGAGATATTGAAAATGATGACCCTCAGCGGCAATACATTGCCAGCATCTTTATAGGAAATTCACGTTAACTTTTATCCCGTAAGGTCATAGTGGTTTCTTGTCATTGAGAGAGCCGGTCTTTGGTAGCTTTTCAATTTTTGGCGAACAATTTCTCTACCTGGAACAAGATTTCCAGAATATTTTCTTTCGAATCGTCTAATCACTTCTATGCATTTACCTTTCAGCTTAGTCTCCTCATCCTGCCGATAGGAAAGTTATACAATTCCGGCGTTTTACGCACAACCCGTAAACACTGTCCCCTGTGTCCTATTGATTTCGGCCGAATTGGCTGCTATGTGCCTCTCGGCGTGTTCTGACCTTGTGTATGAGCTGGGGTTGAACGTTGAAGGTCCGGGGTTAAATTTTTGCGATTTGTTTTCTGGCACGGAAGGGAAATAATGCTTATTCTGTAACATTAAAGTAAAAATACTAATTATATAAATTTCAAATCACAAATTATTATAAGAATCTGAACATAATGTACATGTCGTCCTAAAAGTTCTTGGCCTTACCAAGAAAACACATGATAAAAGACACTTTTTTTAATTGTTCAAAATAGTCACCTTGTAAATAAATACATTTAATCCATGGACTTTCCAGCTTTTTAATACCCTCAACAAAACAAGATTTGTCTAACTTAACGAATTTCGACCTCATTATTTGATATGAATCTTCGTCCACCTAGGCCTTTCTTTGAACTTGGAAGCGAAGGTCATGCAGTTTTGCAGCAACAATCTCAGACGTGTGTGAAAGCACATTATCATGATGAAAGAGAACTCACTTTTCCGCAAGGTGTGGATGTTTAGCCTGAATAGCATCCTTAGTTTTCCAGTAATGGGGGCGTAACACTCCCCGGTGATGGTTCTGCTCTTTTGGAGGTAGTCTACGAGCACCACACCATGAGAATCCCGTAGCCATGACTTTTCCTGCAGATGGAACGTTTTTGCTTTCTTTGGTGCACTTTCACCTGTTGCCACCCACTATTTGGACTGTTCCTTCGTGTCTAGGATGTACTGATGAATTCATATTTCATCTACTGTTATGAAACGTAGGAGAAACTCATTGGATTGCGTTTAAATAAGTCTAAACACTCTTGCGAAATATTCATTCGAATGTGTTTTTGCTAACAAACGCAGCATCCATCTAGCAATTCGCGTTCCTCAATGCGAGTTTTTGTCACAATCTCGTAGGTTGCAGCAGTTTTGGGACGCCTTGAGAGTTCATCATCTTGAATGGATGTGTGACCATCTTAAATTTAGTAGTTCACGTTTTAATGGTGTAAACAAAGAGGAAGAATCCTTGGAAGTGGAATCTAACTCTTTTTGTATTTCTGTTAGGGTTAAACCCTTCAAAACGAAGTTCTATATCAGAGCTCGAATTTCAGTTTTATCCATTTTCTAGAAAATGTTAACACTAGTTTATTTACACGATCATCACAAACAAGTGGCTACACTTATGCGCTTGAACGTTTTTAGCGCACCATCTACAGCATGATATACCTAACAACTATCACAAGGAATATCACGAGAGGGTCCAGAGATTACCGATACATTCACGAACGTAGTCGGTATCTCAGACATGGACTAGAACTATTTCACGAATAAAATAAAAATTTAAATATAGTTCCATTAAACTTGGCTTACAAAATTGTAATGATTGTATATTTGTACTTAACCTTTTCAAGCAATCTTGCGACAGAAGAATGCCGATTGCCAATAGAGAAGAGAAAATACGGGTTTAGGACTATTTCATGAATAGAATAAGAAAAAAAGTTGTATGTATTTGAAATTCGCGCAGTTATACTTATGAATATCTATTCTATTCAAAAACCGTGAGATTGAAATAGACAAAAATGGACAATTACAATCGCTACCATTCGATTTTCTAATACCAACTAAGCAAAACAAAAAAGATAGCATGCAGTGTGTCTATTTTTCATTGTATTCTGTGGTTCGTAATTCCTAATGATGAGATCAATTTATACATTTGACGCATCACCAAAACGCTTTGAAGAACCCTCCATTTGGCATTATGATTGTCGATTGTGCATGCTTTTGTTGCTATCATTAGTTACCCATCACCTCTAGCAAAAGTGGTCAGTGATGCGTGTTCAGGAATTATATAGTGGAGGTATAGCGTTGGCTACACGGACCACAAAAAAAAAAAAAAAAAAAAAAAATACATCGCGTGATAAAACGCATTTGATCTTTTTTTTTTTTTTTTTTTCGAATATTTCACTCCGTAATTCGGCTGTGATTGATCAAAATTCAAAATGTTGTTTCCTTTCATTGGTCGATTTTAAGAGCACGTTACATGAGTGAAATAGTAAATACCTTTCGTAAGTAAATGCGAATACTGCAATGTGCACAGTAGAAAAAGGTATACCCTGTTATATGAGCTGTATGGTGAATGCGGCGGGTGACTCAAGAACAACCCCCCACTTCCCATTTTATTTGTATATAAAAGTATTCATAGACAATGTGTGATATAAGTATATATGTATGTGTATGTAGGTTTGCATGTATGGAGGCATATATACAAAGTTAATCATAGCAATTAATTTTATCCGTTTTTTGATATTTGATATTTACATGTAAGGCCGTTAAGACCCATGCGACAGTTGTACTTACACTTGTGTACTGGTAAACCTTCTACAATTAAAGTCCATTACAACTACTGTTAGTAGTATTATTGACATTTGTAATTAAGCCACATTTTATTAGGGCAATTTTCTTATTTTCATGCTGTAAATTTAAAGATATTCTGTTGTATTGATTTTGTCAAAACATAATCAGCTGTACTACCAAGGTTATAGAAGATATGGCTTACATTATTCTCGAAGTGTATTAAGTTAAAGTAATTATAATTATTTATAACATACCATTTCTTTCATATTTCTATCTAGCACATAAAGAATGGAAATTTGTATTAAAGTGTATGACACTGGACTGTTATTGAACATTTTGTAAGCAAAACTATGGAAACATTAGTGACGTACGCAAGAAACAAAATAAATAAAATTTAAAAAGATACAAAGCCTGTGCGTCCTTTTTACACCAGCGACAGTTAAACATTTGCACACAACAGGATTCGATGCAGTGACGCTTGAATTGCTAATCACGCTTCTCATGTGTGTACTGGGGTGGCATATGTATGCAGTGAGCCACCCCCGGCGACAGGTAATTCAGAATTGGAAACGGTTTAACACTTTGTAATCTTCCGAACAGGCAATACAGATGGCGGAACAATTGCTTTGAGCTGAATGGTATAAGGCCAATTGTATCCCGGTATTGTAGTGCCGGAATGAATCCATTATTTCACTCTCTAATGGAGCCCTGAAGTACCAATATACAACCCGTCCGTGCCTTGCATGCGCTGTTTTATTAATGTTTGTACTGAAATATATTAATCTCAAATAATTATAAGAATTGTTATATAAGTAGGACATGGATTTTTATGTACATAATTATATTAACTACCCAACCATCTGCTTGGTCTAATGGTTAGCGTTGCAGACTGCTGGCTGGGAGGCCCAGGTTCGATTCTTCGTACTTGTTTGGGAATTTTTCAAAGTTAGGGAGGTCTAGAACCGGGTCAGAACAGTCCTGATAGAGAACTGACCTGCTTATTTTTTGAATGTTGTTTAAGGCCCATTTTTACTACTGAGGCACCACAGGTGGTGCACACGAGATGAAATGACATACTGGGAAAGAATTTTTTTAAGGAAGGAAATGTTCCAGGCCTAAGTTTAGGATACCTTCCCAGCATTTGCCAGTAATGAGGACTAAGGAAAACCTGGAAAAACCCTCAGTCAGGGAGGACGGTGCTGGCGGGATTCGAACCCCAGATCTCCGCTCACCAGTCCGCGCCTTAACGACCTCGGCCACCCTGCTGGCGTTCTTAGATCACAAAAGTCGCATGCGGGGTGCCGGCATGCTGATCACAAATACTGCCCTCTATCAATGTAATCGCAAGACGGAAATAGAGGAAGCTGAGGTCGCTGCGGAAGACTCACCCCCAGGTTGCAGTGCCAAATGAGCGAAATTTTTTTTTTTTTTTTGAGTAGTGTTTAACGCCCGTTTTCACTACTGAGGCACCACAGGCGGTATTGAGCGAAAATGAAAAGTACTCCCCTTCCTGTCTACCCAACGATAAGTTACAAGTGTCGGCGAATTAAAAACTATTGTCATTAATATAATGAAATATTGTAACCTTTTTTCACAGTGGTTAGTTGTGTAAATGTAACATCGTAGATGCTAGAACAAAGTTATAAATTTAGACACAAACAAAAAACAATTGAGAAAGCCCGACGTATTTGCTTAAAAATAAATAATATGTACGCAAAAACGCATTACTCTAAAAGCGTAACTAGGCGTCTCCACCAATCCGTGTTTCCTTTTCATACAATACCTAATTCTTGATTCCTAATTCTATGACATCTAAAGTGTGACGCTTATATATTATTATATATTTCGAACATGATTAAATATTGTCGCTTAATACACTGAGAGGCCCCCAAATAAACGTAACATTAAATAAAGTTTAATATTACTCATTATTATATGCGAATTATTATAATTCCATTCATTTTTTTAACATTAAATACTTTTCCAAACTTTTTCAACCACTCTTATGTATTCGGATATCATTTTGAGTCTGTAGATGCCGTTAAGTTGACAGGGAGCTGCTAAAGCAGTTGCCCTGTTGGTAGATGAACGGAGAATGTGGAATTCGCTCAAATGTTACGAGTCGATGTCTCTATTAAACTCAAAATCGCTTGCAAAGGGCACCAGCAGTCGATGTCAGTGAGAAGGAGATTTGAATAAGCACAGCTCATCTCTGGAAGACCAGGCAGAGGTCGCCAACAAGCACACCTTTAGAAGATGCTGTATGTCAATTGTTACCGGTGATAATTACAATGGAACTCCGCCACAGCCGGGCTAATAGGCAGGTTGCGTTGTGTTAAGTTACTGCTGTGAAGGATGGTGGGGTGGGCTTCTCTGTTGTAACGGGAGGCTTTGACAACCTGGGTGAAGCTAAATATGGACAGATTATGGTTATCAGCATGTCCATATTGCTAGCAGTTTTCACTGATGACATAAAGTGCCACTTGCAATGTAGTAGGTTTTATAACCCGGTGGTGACTGTGCAAAGCTAAAAGCATGGGTGGTGAGTGAGACATTATTTATGAACTGCCACCCCTATATTTAAATAGAGTGATTGTAGCAAGTAATTTTATGTAACTTCCTTATTATAGTCATGAGTGTAATGTCATTTTATTTCCTGTATGAGTGTTGAACTATTATGTGTAAAATGTTATTTTCTCGCAAGAGTGCAGAAAGCTACCCCAGCCGTAAAATCTGACCTGGAAATTTCTGTGCCTATTGCAATAATTGTAAAAAAAAGGATCCCAGTAGAACCGATATTTTCTGGAGAGAATTCTAAAGTATGGTGCTTTAAAAGATGTTTATTTTGTTTACAGCTGGGACCTGTGTTTATGTCATGTTAGCAAAGGGCGAAAGCAATAAACATACGGCGGTGAAAAGACAGGCTGATAACCTCTGGAAGGGAGATCCTAACGGTTCCATGTAATTCATGCAAGAAGTCACGTAGGTCATCTGAGAAATAATGAAACAGAGAAAAAATTCAGGGAACTGAATACCCAATAGAGATGCGAGATAGGAGAAAATATTGTAGATTTTTCTAAAAACTTGTTTGAAAGAATAAAGATAGTTTCGTGAGACCGGCAGATTGCCATGTCTTGTCATTTTGCGGCCGAGGGACAGCTGGTTGGAAGAAAAGGCGTTCTCCGTTCTATTCTAAGTCAGTGTGGAAGATTAGGCACTAGCAGTCCAATTATCTGTTTTAGTTCAGTTCAGTAGAAGAGAATCGTTTGTGGAAAACTATCAGTAAAGTTGTGTCTCAGAATTAGTTGAGTTTAGTGGAGCTCAAGAGCAGAGTTTTAGAGATAATAAAGAGCGTTAACGTCAGAGTGATCGCCATAGTTAGTGCGAAAGTGGCACATGTTCTCCAGGAAATAGCGGCAGTACATTTTATGTGGAATAGTTTATGAACAATAAATTGTGTTTCATCTCCCATAGCGATAAATATTATCAATCTCCATATACTCCTTCCCCTAAGGTCACAGGACCATAAAAGTATCCAGCAGCAGAGTGTCAACAGTTATGGCAAAATATAAGCCAGCAGAAACCAATCATCAGAAAGGAAGAAATAGCATTATCCAAAACAATCAAATTAATTTCTTTTTCCAAAATATTTCCCTGCACATATTTAACATCTTTTGTTATTTAAAACCGCTGCATGGGTGACGTTGTATTTACTACGGATGGAAAAGCGGCGTGTACAGCTTGTGATCGAAAACAATTAAAGCAGCAAACACGAAATATTAAAATCAAGCAACTACATAAATCGAAAAAGCAAGTAAACCTCTTACTCAAACTGAACATTCTACTACTAGAATAAATTAAATCTACAGAAATATTATTCTTGTTCGCATATCTCTTGGAACAAGCTCCAGGTTTCGGAATTTTACTCTTTTCTTAAGAAATACTATGGCTGACAAATTTCCGAAGAGTCTACAAATAGAAAAACGTGTCTGAAAAACTACAAGAGGCGGGTGATTATGTTAGCAGTTTTCGCATTTGAATGGCCGTGCATGAAACAAATGGATGATTTATTTTTGAGTAGTGTTTAACGCCCGTGCTATGATTCGAGAGTGTTCAAGAGGAAAAAACCTATGTTTCAGTTCAGCACACTAAATTACATAAAGCTGAAATTGAATTTCACAAACAATTTTTAATTACCTCAATTTTGCAGACCTTGTAAATCATTTGGCATTCGTTTATGTTACATTAGAAGCAAAATAAATCAAAGATAATTTATCGTATATAATATTAATAAACATTTTTATTGATTTATTTATGGACGCTCTTTAACATCTCAGGTCATCAACGTCCCATTCAACTCAGGGCGTGAAACGGCCGACAAATTTTGCTCAGAGGCCTCTTCTTTCAGGCTTGAGGTTCTTTTTCGTGCCGTAAATGTACGACACGGGACCCACGGCTTTACTTCCCTTCCGAAGGAAGCCATACTTAGGATTTTTTACGCCCGAAAAAATCCCCTGGCCGGGTTCGAATCCGCGTTCTTGGGTGTAGGAGGCAAGTATGGTAACCACTACACCACCAGGACCGACTTAATAAACAATTTTAAATACAATTCTTTGAATGTGTTATTTTTATTACTTTATACTTTAATGCTTCAGAGACAACCTATAATGGTCACGAACTTAATACTCTCGTATATATTGGGGTCACAAGCAGTTAACAGAAAATTGCCAAAAATTAGAATTGGCACATATGAATTACTTTACTGTGGATTTGGAGAAACGACGCAGGATATGTCTTTAAGTTAGACAGCTTTAGCCAGAAGGAAGGAACAGCAAAGCGCTAGGACTATCAGACTTTGAATTCCTCTAGCGTTTTTTATTCGTAGAAAATCTGCAGTTGAAGCTTCTGAAAGAGCAAAAACCTCTATCTCTTTGTGGTCAGTTGGCTCTCTTATCAAAAGAAACTTCACTGAAAAGAGCCGTTCCTCGTTAGCAGTTTGGACTTATCCAATTATTCCTTCACGTTTCTCCTCTTTGCCTTTCAGTCTTTTAACTCTTCCTTCTTTTGTGAAGATGCTCCTTTGTTGCCTTAAGCAGTTTCTATAGGCATCATACCAAGGTAATTTGCTTCATTATACTAAATCATTTCTCTGCTCTTAGATCGCGTGTACACATAGCCCTTTGTCCTCAAAGTCAACTGCTAGAACAAGTAGATCATGATTCTGGTTGTAAGCTCTCCAATTGCATGATGTTTCTTTGTTCTCTATATTAGCATTTCCAGTTCCAGGTTACTAAGGGCAGACTTCTTAATCAAAGAGAGCTAGATGACGATAAAGCATTGCTTCATTTAGTTGAAAAAATTCTTGAGCACATACTTAAACCTAATCTTGACCTCTAAGGAAGTAACACGAGCAGAAAAAATTTATTGGCACTCTTATTTTTCCTATTTATTTACAAAAAAAGTAGAGTTGAACGAGAAGGTAGTTTTTTTTTTTACATAGTACCATTTTGTTGCATTTGTTACAGCGATCTGCACGCTTTCCTTTCAAGGTTTTCGGCTGTTCGCGCAATTATTTATGCACCGCTACTCTCACTTCTTCATTCGACTTCTTTGAGCTGTTCAAAGAGACGATAGTCAGGAGGAACGAGATCTGTGCTGTAGGCAGGTTTTCCAGCACTTCGAACCTTGATGATTTGAACGACCTAGCCAACCATGTGTTGCGTTGAATTGTCATGAAATAGCAACACTTTCTTTGACAATAATCCTCGGAATAATCATTCCGATTGTTGGCCAACAAATCACTACTTTGCACTATTAATCCAACCACCGACTACTCCTGAGACCAAGACCCACTACATTTACCAGCCTCCAGTGTAGGTATGGATAGTAGACAAAATGGTGGAATATGTTGGCTGTGAGTTAATTATATCACATTATTACCTTGTTTATTACGTGGTTTATAGCTGGAAATAAATCCACAGTAGTGTGTTACTTATTTTGTTTTTTATTAAGTTTATATTGATTTAATGAAATCACACCCGAAACTTGTGTAATAGAAAGTGTCTAGTAAAACATGAATTACTCTTGTATGTCTTAATTATGGCAGTGCACCACATGTCACATTTAAGTTTCCTAAATAGCAGTGATTAAAGAAGGAGTGGATATAAAGCCAAAACTTGCAAATCGTGCAAGTTATTGCAGTTAGTGATGGAACCGTAGTGTGTATTAAACCTATCGTACCAAACTTTGTGGTTAAGGAGGACATTTTCCGCGCAACTTTCTCTAATTTACCGTCGTAAGTGACGGAGTGAGTTAGCAAAGAAAGGAAAGATCCGAAAAAACGTATGAATGGGGGGGGGGGGGTTGGATCGAGATGATGAGAGCTTTATTGATCCTGATGTTATAACACGTTTCGACTTGTTTGCAAGTGAAGTTATGCAGAGACAGGTACACTAGTAGTGAAACCGCTCATGTTGTTGCCATTAAACACACGGGTTTGTTTATTTAGTTTGTTGCAGTTACCTGGTTTATTGCAATGGTTTATAATTGGAAGCAAAACAACAGTAGTGTGCTAGTTTTTTTTTATGAAGTTAAAATTGATTTACTGAAATTACACCATGCACTTGTGTAATAGAAAGTGTTTAATACAAAATGGGTTGCTCTTGTATGTCTTAATTTTGGCATGCACTGCATAATATCAAATTTACATGTCCTAAATATTAGTAATTAAAGGAGGAGTGAATAAAGAGTGCAAGTTTTGAAGTTAATGATGAAACTATGGTGTGTTGTAGTTAGGAAGGGCTTATTCTTTGTACAGTTTTCCTTAATCTATCTTACGTGCCAATGAGGAATGAAATGATAGATCCGTAAGAATGTATGAAGCGGGTTTTGGAGCGAGATGAATAAAGTTTTAACGAATGGTGTGAGCAGGATATGTTTCGACTCCATTACAAGTGAGGTTAAGATAAGATGAGTACACCTCTTGATAACTGTTGCCAAGAAAGACTACGCCCTTTTCCTTAAAGTAGACGAAACATAATATTTTATAGTTATTTAACAAATTAATATACTTAATCCTCATTATAATATTTTGAATACTACATTTTCTATTGATTAAATTTTTGGACCCTAGTCGCCGGTTCATCAGTAGTTGCCTATTGGAATATCTAAAGGATCAAACTCCATACTACCCTCTTATACATTATATATGAACATTTATTTCCATCAATACTGTTCCTAAAATTTTACAATAACTCACAAAATATGTAAACTTAACCATACCAAAACTAATTCACTCCCTTTGACATTATAATTTTCCCTTGTAACTGAACCCTTATCCTCGGTTTTAAAATAAACGATGATAAATATGATGTTGTTGCATCTATGTTCACCAGTGAGCAGTTATTTGGAAGTTCGTATATTTTATGAGTTGTGCTTACTTGAGAAGTTTTTATTTAATATTTCATTTACATATAAGCAATATTGTTTTTAAACACTTTTGGATTCTTAAAAACCATGGAAATATTTTCTATTGATAAATGTCTTCTTGTAAACACAATACTGCGTAAAAGTTTATATTTGCTATTGGCAGTAATAGGTCACTTCGGCCGCCATTTTTTTCCATATTAGGGTTTGGTAAATACATTGAGTCTTGCTGAGGGGGTTTATCACAGTAACTTATAACTGGAAGTAAATCAACAGTAGCGTGTTAGTTGTTTTGCTTTATATCAAGTTAATAATGTTTAGTTAACTTATACTAGGACCTTGTGTAATAGAAAGTGTTTAGTACAAGATGCGTGTGTTCGGTTACACCACTAATTATAGCAATGCTCCGCACACTGCCATATTTAATTGTTCTAAAGAGCAGTCATTAAAGGATAAGTGGATAAAGAATACACACTGTGCAAAATTTTGAAGTTAATGATGGAACTGTAGCATACATTAAACATTCCGAACCAAAATTTGTGGTTGGGAGAACATTTTTACTGTGTAAAATTGTGATCCTACAAAAATTCCATAATTAACTAATTAATAATGCTTATCCCACAATTTTCCCAATCATGTGTTACAGTGAGACTTAGGAACGGAAAGGAAAGATTCGGAAGCAGGATATTATAACACGTTTCGACTCCTATGCAAGTGAGGTTAAGAAGAGACAAGTACACAAGTTAAAGAAGACTGTGTCCTCTTTATTAAAATGTATGATGATAAATATGCCGGTGTCCTATGCTGACTAGCTTTAACGTTTCCCGTAATTTGGATGTTAAATGTACTTTTTAAAGATTCCTGCTTGCCTGTGTAGAATTCAGTTCGATCTTGGAGTGCAGTGGATGTAACGAGTTAAAATGTAACAGACAGATCAAAGTGGATAATTTGGTAATGCAACAATACATGTATTTGATACTATGCACCGGAATTTACAGTTTATAGGCATTCTTTTGTCAAGAAATAAAAGATTTAGATCAACTAAAAATGAATCAAGGATAGATCAACCCTCATACTTTCAAAAACACTTGTTAATACCATATGACATCACAAAACCTGCTGGTGAACACCCCAAACTGTTACACAAAAAACATACATCGAAATATCTGCTGCTATGTAGAGTTACTCGCAACTGTGTATCGTTTTGAAGGTAATGCGCGAGTGAGAGCTCCACGCATGCGCATTATATGTTTTCCGAATAAAACATTCTCTCAGCTGATCAGTCAACAGAGAATAATTGGTTATATCATGAATATTCATATCGGAATAACAAAAGATTAGTTCATTAGTATGCTAAATTTATATTTAATCAAGCGAACTCGTTTTTACTAGAGCATCAATCCGATATTATGTAGTGGAATTTATCGTATATGTTATAATTTGTATTTGTATATGTACCTTCCCTAAACCATTTGGCTGAACTGAATGAAATACTGTTAAAGGCGTTTCCAAAACTGTGCTTCAAAACATCTGCTGGTACTCCTTTAAGAAATTGGAAGAATGAAGATATGAGTGAGTATTAAAATAGTGAATTTTGTGCGGCCATGAGTCGTGTGTACGTAAAAATCGAGTAGAAATACTTGATCTTCCGCAGGTAACAATGGAAATCACCCCTTCAGTGGAGCAACGTCTGGTGTTATCTCAAAAAGTACACAAAAAACAACGATAGCCATGCGTCTACCACCGCCAAGCCCTTACTGTGAATAAGGTGCTACCTTCTCTAAAGAGAGTCCTGGACGAAAACTTGAAATTAATTAATTTTATTTTGTCACGACCTAAGAATACCAGGCTATTCAAAGTGTTTTTGATGACATGGGGAGTTTAAATACATCTTTACTTCTTCACACAGAAATAAGATGACTCTCTCGAGGCAAAAGTTTATCTGGGCTCTTTGAAATAAGTGCGATTTTCAACCGCTCTAGCGGCATCAATAATTTTTCTTAACGAAACTCCGTATATACAATTTAAATACAATATTAAAAACATTTTCTAAAAATTAGGGAAACCGGACCATTAGCAGTACGGGTATTGTCTGAAAACTGAAATTTAAAAAGCGCTTTAGTCTTTCATTTTCTTTCCATTGTTTCAAAATAAATGGACAAATTAATTCAGCATATAAACTATATTTATAACAATTAAAATGTTTTATATTTAACAAAAGTATCGTCGTAAAGATAGTAAATGTGAAATATTAATCTAATATGTGTTTGAGAATTATATTTGTATATAAGCTGTGTAATAACCTTAGAAAACGTTTACGTTACATGTTAATAACATTTAAATTAAATTTCAAAGCCACTGAAAATCGATGTAACTTTCGATTGTTTTCATTTGCTTAGCACATTGCAATTGCTTTCAAATAGTAACATGTTTTTGTTTTATTGAAACATATGAACATCAACATCTTAAATACACAATGTAACTCGAAACTTTCTGTTATTTCTCTCTATTTTAGTGAATGTAAAGATGATATCAAGGGCTCATTTCATAAACATTATTACATTTAAAATGTTGAAAAATACCTTTGTCTATCAGTGGTTATATATTTCATTTAATTAATAGTATACCATTAATTGTTGTGTTTTAATCTCAATAATTATAATAGTTATGTAGTTGTTCTTTTGAAATACTTATAGATTGCAAGAATTCTAATGTCCTTTCCCTGATGGCACACAGTAATATGCTATAACTTATTTCATTTCACTAAATAATAAGGCCTAATTTGAACTTTATATTTTAACGTTATTCAATTCGGTGAGGAATTCACTTAGTTTACGCAGCTCCGGTGTGACGGACTTTTTATCATATATTCGCTAAATGGTCAAAACAAATCAACTCGAGATAAATTCACGAGCAAAGAAGTATGGATAAATCGATAAAATTCGAGTTCTCGATATTTTATTACAGACAATGTTCTAGTATACGTATGTATATATACTGTACGTATAGATTCAACGTTGACCATATTGTGGTATTGATGTTTTGAAGTAAGAACCAATATTTTATAACTGTCCAGTACTGACTGAGAAGGAGGTCCAGAATGATAAAAGAAAGGGGGGGGGGGAAAGGAAGATCGATCCCCAAGAAGAAGAGGAAGAGAAATTGCGGAAGAACCAATGCTCAGCTATCAGTACCAGGGAATGTGATGCTCTCATTTTCTGCAGTTGATTGGCATCGTCAGGCCTTCTCCTCTCGACTTTATGGAGCAATTTCTCTCTGCAACAAGCTTTTCATTATTTCTCGGCTGCAGTAAACTACGAAACGTTTTCACTTCACGAGCAATGATATTCTCCTTGACAACCAACACTCAACTGAAACAAACCGACTGTACACCCTCGGTTGCACAATTGCATGTAACAAAATTGCTTAAAATAAGTGCTTATTAAGACTTCTATTATACAAAACTAAAGCGAGGGGCTTTCATTCTGTGAAACAAACTGTTACATATCTCCTCTCTCGTGGTTTTCATATTTACACACGTTATATCCTATTGATGTTTCTGAAATAAGTGCATTTCCAACAGATGAAAGCAGGAGCTTAGATAGTGAAGGATAGACGTCTGGGATTTTTATACCCTACTTTTCGGTATTTTATTTTCATATACCAAGTGACCCATTTATATTTTTCACTCAAAATAACATCGGTTCTGGTGGTGTAGTGGTTACCATACTTGCCTCCTAAACCCAAAACTCGGGTTCGAACCCGACCAGGACCGATGGATTTTTTCGGGCGTAAAAATCGTCAGTATGGCTTCCTTCGGAAGGGCAGTAAAGCCGTGGGTCCCATGTCGTACATTTACGGCAGGATAAAGAACCTCAAGCCTGAAAGAGAGGCCTCTGAGCAAAATTTTTCGGCCGTTTCACGCCCTGATTTGAATGGGAAGCTGACGACCTGAGATGTTAAAGAGCACGGACACACACACACACACACACACACACACACACACACACACACACACACATATATATATACCGAGGGTGCCAAAAATATATACACACTTTCACAGTAGTTATCTATTTAATATATTTCAAAGTTGGACCGAAAAAAACAGTAATGTGTAGTATGATGTTCTGTAAACAGATGTGACTCACAATAGTTATGCTAGCATTGCTACAACAAAATGGATCCAAGATTATCGTTTGAACAGCGGAAAACAAGTGGTATTGGAAAACCGAGAATGTTGTTGAAGTTCAAAGGCAATGGAGACGTGTGTACAGAACAGAACCGCCAACGCGAGTAACAATTGCACGCATTCGAGACAAATTTGAGACTCGTGGTACCGTATGCGATATTCACAAGGGCAGGTCTGGGAGACCTCGCACAGCTACAAGCCCCGCGTCCTCGGCTTTGGTTTTGGAACGTTTTGAGCACTCACCGCAGAAATCTACAAAGTAATGTGCACATGAGACTGGAATTAGCAGAACCAGCGTACGTCGTATTTTTGAAACAGCAAAGTTGAACGTTTTCATCCAAAGACTTTTGCATAAGTAACTGTAAAAGCCTAAGATGATTATTTTCTGTTTGTGTGAGTTCAGTTTTGCCATGTTAACACGGTTTTTTCTTTGCTTGAAGTGTGTATACATTTTGGCACCCTCTGTATATTTAATAACAAAATGAATGGCATCAATAAGCAAAATCAACTGATGTACAGAGTACCTCAGGCGGTATTGAAGCAGAGAAATGTGGTATTAAAACTGTGCCCTCTGGGAAAAAGCTAAAAGCACGGCTTTATTAAAAGACATATAAATCTCTGCTGCGATATCCGTAAACGCCACTTAGCCTGCATTTCCTACTTCACTCCTCAAGAGAAAGTGATCAAGCAGATGTCTGTCTATTGCAGACAGACCGGGGCTTAAGTGTGGGAATGAATTGTGTGACGGCTCAAAAGAAACTGCAAAATGTTGACAAAGGCAAGCTGTGAAGATGGCTCCCTCTAGCACCATTGTGTAGAGTGCCGCAGTGCTTCAGAACAAAGGGATAAGGATCGAGGGAGCACTGTGACGTAGCACCATATTGACACTTCTTGTCCTCTACGCTTCCCGTGTAAATTTTATTTCTCAAGGAAGCTTGTTGCTATGGTAACATCCTCTGAGAGCAGAACACGTTAACAGCTCATTGTTACAATTTAATTAATTGTTAATTTCATTTTGGAAGCTGTGTACACTGAAAAGGTTAGTTTTCATTTCAATATACAGTGTAAAGCAGAGGAATGGATGAGTCGTTAACGCTTGATACTTCAATTTGAGAGATATTGAGTTCAAATCTCTTAGACTTTAGGTTTCCCCTGGTCCTTAACCCTGGAATATCTAAGCTTTTTAAACACCTAAGAAATATCTTCCAGACTCGCTGTATTTATATGGGAAATCTAAAATAATGGAGCAATCCCATAAAAAAGAATTATTTAAATTATTTACCGAATCTAATGCGCATCGAATGTAGTGCGCACCCCAAATTTGAAATATAACATCATAAAAAATGATTTTGTCATATTGTTGTACAGGTTTTAGAGATAAGCCCGTTCGCTTCACAAAACAACCAGAACATAGAAATTCTAAGTGGACTATTGTTACATCTTGCAGCACGTAGGACAAAATCCATCACTCGTCAGGACAGTTGACGTAGGTCAAAGAAGAAAAAGTTATTTCTTATGATGTCACTAGTCACAGGCTGTCCGTTCTTCCTCCTTTCATGTACGAATTCCAAAACTTTTTCTTCAATGTCAAGGTGTCTTCCTTTGCGAGGACCAGTGAATTTCTTCCTACTAGCTGTAGTTGCAAATAATGTCAATTTCTGTAGCCATTTTTTAGCATAAACAATCGCTTTACGCTTGAAAGTAGCATTATAAGATGCTTTTCTCTGTTTCCCTCCATTTCGTGACTACCTACAGTTCAAAAGCCCTATGCAATAATAGAGCAACAATAAATGTAACGAAGTCGAGAATTTCAGCAATGCATTATGACGTAATAAACAATAAATGCTGCAAAATGAGTACTAAAACTATATATACTTATGCTTAACAAAACTGACTTAAATGTGTACTTAAAATGAACAGTTACGCCAAATATTTATGAAATTATCGGACTGTCCTAGCAATATCATATATTTATTCTTGTTCGCCCTCTTTTACTTGAGGGTCCTCTTCTTTTGGAACAACCTCATTTTCCTTTTTGACCAACTTTGCAATATTCATGCTTTAGACACTTTGATATATTATGCATGCTAAACCAAGATAAAATAACCAAAAGACTGTTTTTCTGTTGGTAAACATGTGAAATTTGTAGGGGTGTTTTAACTGAACAAAGTATATTTCAATGACTACACATTTATTATTATACAGTTATTATAAACTCTCTGTTTTGGCGTAAAGGTCAAAAGCCAAGGGCTCGTATCTCAGCCAGAACCAATTATCTAAATTTCCTGGCATTCAAATGCCTGAATCATGGACGATTCCAGATCAAGAAATATCTGCACTGGTAAATACCTCCCTCACGTGTTATTTTGAATGTGAGATTCCCCTTTCTGTTAATGCATCAGTCTGTATCGATAAGGTCGCTTAATCTGTAAATAAGTACAGCCAATTACACCAATCGTGTAATTGACTGTGCTTAAGCCATCCATATCACATTAGCCTACATCAAGCCCTTCATGGGAATGATTTTCGGAAGTGTTGAATTTTGACAACAGCTCTACTACAAATTCAAAACGGTAACTTTTCCAAAGTACGTAAATTGATGCCAGTAAAGTTAAAGTGAATGAAAAACATTTTCTGTCTTATTTGTCCAATATCACAGCATCTATTACCCCTAGCTGATAGATGTACTAGAACTTTTATACTGAAAAGTGATGTTGTTTCCATTCCCGGAAAAGAAAATAAACCATCCCATTTCAAAAAATCAATTTGGCCTTGAAATTACATCGAGAATGGCTTTTCAAGGACGAGTTAAGGTCACTATCTTATGTCCTCCTAAGAGGCCTTCAAATTAACTGAGGCATTTTTTGATTTTCCCCTTTGTTTCGGAGGAAAATGGCCGCAACACTATAAAAGCCTCACTCTGTATATCAAAAAATTGTATGGTTTTATTGAAATATTTTCAATCAAAAATTAGCGTGCTTAAATTATAAGGTGTCCCATAATGAAGGGAAAATTTAAATTGAGCGCCTTTGTTGGTTTGTTATGTAGCCGGACCTGAAATTTAACAGACCGATTGTCATTTGTGTGTGTTGTTGTTAGCTAAAATGGAGCAATACATGAAGGTCCAAAGCATCCACGTTCTGAAAGTGCATTTTAAGTACGGTGAATGTTATGCAGAGACCGTTCGAAGACCTTGTGTAAATTTTGGTAGACGAAATGCGCCTAACGTGTCAACAATACAGAGATTGGTAAGGAAATCTGAAGATACAGGATCAAGAGAGGAAATCAAATCATCTGGGCGTTCTCTTCGGTCGGTAGAGAATAATGCCCTCGTCAGACCGAGCGCTGCCACGAGCCCAGCGAAGTCGATTCGCCGCCGTTCTCAACAATTAACCATCCCAAGAAGCAGTTTGTACGAATTTTAACAAAAGATCCTGTTAGGATCGTACTAACACAAGAGCGGACGGACCATTTGTAACGTCGAACATTTACCTCTCTCGCAACGGCGATCAAGATTGCTCACCAAGATCGTGTGATTTGACACGTGACTATTTTTTGTGGCGGTTTGTGTTTATGTGGACAATCCACGAACCATCCATCAACTCAAGGCAGAACTTAAGATGTGCCATGTGTGAAGTTCAGCCGAAACTTTGCTCCAAAGTCGATGAAAACTTTGGCAACACAGTGAAGGTGTGGCAACAGGAGGTGGAGGACATTTGACTGATGTTTTGTTTCATGTTCAATAGCAGTATTCGTGCTTCAATTCTCTTAACACTTGAACTTCTTTTCAAATAAATTATGTGTTTTATTATTAAATCAAAATTGCATTCATTAAGGGAATCTTATATTCCAACACGTGCTGAATATGTCCATCCCCGCCAATTAAAACTTGTTAACAGCTTTTTTACAATTACTTAAGGTAATTTTGTGCCTAACAGGATATGATTTAAAATCTTAATGTATAGTTAAAACATAATATGCTCATAAACATTAAATGTGTTGTATTTATGTAAAGAATGTTTTCAGTTTTGTTTGTTTTTCAGTTTCTGTAGGATTGGTGGACATGTGCGGTTTTGAACGCAAACTTCTCAAATAAGGCACATTTTTCTATAAACTTAGGAAAATCTTTTTTTGCAACTTCTTTCCGGACTATATACTATTTATATTTCTATTTTACAGGCATTCCACTTAAATGATTCCGATAAAATGGTTCTGGGAAGGAGTAAAAGCGATGAAATAAAATTTTTATGAACGGCAATAACAAGGCTAGTGCTCGACATATCCTTCCAGAATGCAAAAGCTGTAAATATTTCCAACTAACGGTGTAAAATGACAGAGCAAACGAGCTGAATAGAACTGTGCATATATTTACCTTACGCGATGTAAACATGCATCTGTAGCATTTGTCTCCAATCTCCGATGCTTTCTTCAAACAATTGCCCAGGATAAACAAACGGCTTTTGTTTATATTTTCTCAAGGGATGTAAGACATACGGCTTATATAAAAACAGAGATTTATATCTAAAAGTATTCTTAGTGTTTGCGTCTTACAAAAGGCTCGGTAAAACTTTGAGAAAAACTGGGAGATATAAATAGGTATACATTTTTACCACTGTAGTTTCAGAGAAACAATCGCTAAGCTACACTTCATTTATTTTGGTGAAGCGTGCGTTTCCACAGTAACACAAAATTTGTACAATCTGCTATGAAGACATTCTCTTTAAATAGATATAAAATAATTCTGTTTTCTTTGTTTTATTTTTCGCTTTCAGTGCATTGGTCTTCTCGCGACGTCTATAAGTAGTGCACCGAACACTGCAGGTGTAGGAATGAATGTAATGCATTAATGATGGTAAAATGATCTGGGAGTCCTTGACACCTTAAAGATATCTGGCATTCACCTTCTTAGGGTAGGGAAAAACTATGGGGAAAAAACCTTATCCAGACAGCTGGACCTTACCGGGATTCGATCCCAGGACCTACGGATTAGTAGTTGTAAACGCTACCACTGTACCATTGAAGCTGTCAAAATAATGTTATTAAATAAAAGAGTAGGAATTGTGATTCCAGATTATAGACAAATATCACCAGTAGTAATTCATAAATCAGCTGATACATGACCGACCCTTATAAACAGTAACATTAATACTAGAGGTGATCATGACTTAGAACAACGAATGTAGATAAATCAGCTGATACATGACCGATCTTTATTAACAGTACTATTAATACTAGAGGTGATCATGACTTAGAACAACGAATGTAGATAAATCAGCTGATACATGACCGATCTTTATTAACAGTACTATTAATACTAGAGGTGCCCATGACTTAGAACAACGAATGTAAATAAATCAGCTGATACATGACCGGTCTTTATTAACAGTAATATTAATACTAGAGGTGGCTATGACTTAGAACAACGAATGTAGATAAATCAGCTGATACATGACCGACCTTTATTAACAGTAATATTAATACTAGAGGTGACCATGACTTAGAACAACGAATGTAGATAAATCAGCCGATACATGACTGACCTTTATTAACAGTAATATTAATACTAGAGATGATCATGACTTAGAACAACGAATGTAGATAAATCAGCTGATACATGACCGACCTTTATTAACAGTAATATTAATACTAGAGGTGATCATGACTTAGAACAACGAATGTAGATAAATCAGCCGATACATGACTGACCTTTATTAACAGTAATATTAATACTAGAGGTGGCCATGACTTAGAACAACTAATGTAGATAAATCAGCTGATACATGACCCACCGTTATTAACAATACTATTAGTACCAGCAGGCCAAGATTTAAAGCAAATTCGTATAAATCAGCTAATATATAAGAGACCTTTATTAATAGTACACTGGGCTACAGAAGACATGCCGATACGATATATTATCGTTTTCCGAGAATGTAAGCAAACATGGCGAGGTGGTGCAAAGTTTTTTTAAGGTCAATTCTTAGTTCTGAATTATATTCACGTGTCACTTCTGATGTGTGTTTTCCAAAGTTATTGTTTATTTATAGATTACTGAAAATATACACGAACAACCTGAATTATATAACATAATAATAATAATAATAATAATAATAATAATAATAATGTTTATATGCAAGGCCTCCTGTGTATCATATGTCATTTGTTTCCTGATTGAAGTCCTCGTAACACTATAATATTTCAAATAGATAGCGGCTTCGAAACGGCATTTCCTCTGCATGGGATAGTACAATTAATACTAGAGATGATCACAACTTAGAACAAATGTGGATAAATCAGCTGTTACTGGCCATCCTTATAAACAGTACTATTAGCACTAGATGTGGTCATCACTTAAAACAACTAGTTTAGATAAATCAGTTAATACACGGCCTATGTTTATTAATAATAGAGGTGGCCAGGAACAAGAATATGGTGAAATATCCTGCTGCATATCCGAACTTTATGAGCAGCACCGTTAACAGCAAATGTGACCATTACTTAGAAATATAACCAGTTGATACACAGCCACCTTCATTAGCCGTACTGTTAACGTTGGCGGTGACCATGAATGTGGATAAATCAGCTGATACACGACCAACCTTTATTAATGGTAATTCAAAGAGATATAAAGCGAAGAGAGAGTAGGTTTGGGGAGGTGGAATGGGAGATGTACAGAGATTGGGTCGAAGTAATATCAGTGGATTTTGGAAAGACGTTGAGACAGAGGGTGGAAGAAACAAGAGATTTGGGCTGGCTTAGAGGATAAAAGTACTTTAGATGTATATAGAGTAGTTAAAAGAAAATGGGGATGGAAGAAATATATAGATAATTGTGATCACTTATCTATATTTAGATCTTGCATGGATGCATATAGGAGTATTATTTCTAAAAGGATTAAAAATAAACTTAAGAGTGGGGAAGGTGGATAGTGTGTTCCATTGTCTAATAGAATGTGAACTGGTAAAAAGGTGGAGTGGTAGTACTTGGGATGAAAAATGGGGTTAACTACAACAAATATAGAGGCAATTAAAATGTTGTCAGATATGTGTGTAGAGAAAGTAAACAAAATAGGGAAATTATTAGGAAAAGTAAAGTAAGGGATAAGTGGAGGAGAAGTATAAGGAAGGAGTTTTAGGGCGTACACAGTTGTGAAATGGTAGTTTATTGTAGGGGTTATTTTCCATACATATAAACTGAATGGTTAAGGTATGGGAGAACTATAGTTTTGGTATTTCTAAACTCTTAGATTTAATTGTAATTAAATTCATTAATTCGAAATCACTGAGAAAAAAATTATCAAATCCATTTTATCACTCGAAGTGCATTTGTCTTGTGGTCAGTGTAGCCAACTCTATACCTCCACTATATAATTCCTGATTGACCACCTTTGCTAGAGGCGGTGGGAGATAATGGTAGCAACAAAAGCCTGGACAATAACGCAAAATGGAGGGTTCTTCAAAGCGTTTTGGTGATGAGTCAAATGTGCAAATTGATCTTATCATTAGAAATTCCAAACCACAGAATACAAAGAAAAATAGAGACACTGTATGTTATATCCCCCCTCTCTCTTATTTGGTATTAGAAAATTGAACGGCAGCGATTGTAATAGTCGACTTCTTTTGCCCATTTCAGTCTCACGGTTTCTGAATAGAATAGATATTCATAATTATAACATTTTATACAAGGGTTAATATTCTGTGCGCGAAATTCAAATATATATAATGTAACAAATTAACAGTAATTATAATAGTAAAAACACAAAGAAAAAGTCACACTTGAGATCGCTATATTTTGAACTCGTGGAGTCTTTCTATGGCAAGAAGACAAGTGACGGTGATAAAAGTAAATATTGAGTATTGAAGGTAACGTTATGCATGGAAACAGATGAAACAAGCAATGAGAGTGTGGGGAGGAATAATACGTAAGATTTAAACCAGGTGGTATACGCGCTTTATATAAAAATATTCTGATATATATATATATATATATATATATATATATATATATATATATAATATTAATGAAAAATAAAAATAAAGAAACACTATTAACAATGTAACAAATTAACACTAATAATAAAAGTAGATAAAGATAAAACACAGAGAAAGAGTCACGAAATGTTTTCCAACATTTCTTCATTTGCTACTTGTTCTTCCAAGAACGTCGTATATATGTTATCTTGTAAGCTTTGCAAAACATTTTATATTGGTTTAACTTCTACTGTTGTTTCGCTACGCATGAACAATCATAGACGTTCTGTTAAAACCAAGTCTCCCTTGCCGGTTGCCCAACATGCCTTATCTCACTGTAAGGATTTTGATGATGCTTTTAGTCTAACTCTTATTGATGCGTTCGTTACCTACACAATGCTGTGAAAGTTTACTCAGAGATAGAGAAATGGCAGCTCTATTTTTACATAAACCGCGTATACCACCTGGTTTAAATCTTACATATTAGTTTTTTTCTTCCCACACTCTCATTTCTAGTTTCATCTGTTTCCATGCATAACGTTACCTTGGATACTCAATATTTACTTTTATCACTTTCACTTGTCTTCTTGCCCGTGAAGAACTCGCAGTAGTTCGAAATATAGCAATTTCAAGTGTGACTCTTTCTCTGTGTTTTATCTTTATCTACTTTTATTATTAGTGTTAATTTATATATATATCAATTTTATTCTTATTGTATTGATGAAATATCCTAAACCGGTATTTTGTTCTTCTCCATTGGCATTACTGACAAACTGCATTCTTCTGTCGCAAGATTACTTGAAAAGGTTAAGTACAAATATACAATTATTACAATTTTGTAAAGCAAGTTCAGAGGAATTATATTTAAATTATTATTTTATTCATGAAATAGCCGCAACTCACTACATTCGTGAATTTATCGGTAATCCCAGACCCTCTCATGGAAAACAAATGAGCTGTTTTCTGTCTGCAAATGTTTAACATTACCGAAACCTTTTGCTTTCGATACCTCGACGTTATTCCAAGTTGAAGCGCCTCTGGCTTAACTTTTTGTTTATTTCCTCCTCTGCCCTACCTTCGCACCATTCCGCTTCTTCCTCTTCGCATTTTCCAAGGTCCATCGACAATCAATTACGTGCTCTATTCTGATGGCAGGAAATCCATTAAACTTCCTTTCTATCCGAAGAATTACCAAGACTACTAAACGAATTCTCCTTCTCAAATTAAATGAGGGAAATCAAATGAGGAAGTGGAAAAGAACTGAATTAGAGTTCGCAGAAAATCTCTAACGAAGAAAGAGCGGCCTGACTGCCAAAACTTTTCTTGTATTTATTTTGTTATGAGATAAATCAGGTCAGGGTTTATTTCTTGTAGTCAGAAAATAGACATTTATATTGGTACCTACATTTACAGATATGGTTTATTTGACCATGGCATGAACGTTTGCGAGTATGGCGGCCAGGTTTCGGTTCCCATAGCATATCGACCTTTCGTGTCCAGAATCGCTTTGAGGATCTCTCTTGTCTTCCATTTAAAAGCACATCTAGGTAATTTCCTTTACGGAAAGTTCTCTGGAGAAACGCTTTACCTCCAAGTTTGTCTAATTTCATGAGCCTCAAGGGAGCAGTTTTATTAAAGTCATCAAAGTACAGTTAAGAAACGTGTACCACTAATATATTCCCTTTGTTCCGAAATAATATCATGTTCTAATACCAACTTGGTCGCAATTTTACGTGAAATACTTTATTAATAGTATGTTTGTACCTTATGAATATATTTAGTTTTGTTTTTAACAGATAAGAAATAATAGTCTAGAATCTGTGGTAATAATAAAAAGTACTAGATTTGAGATATTACCATAAATTCAACAGTCATTTAAAATTCACTTTAAAGGAAATTTACAGAATGGTTCATAGGATTATTTACAGCGAGTGTAGTATTTTAGCCGTGGGCGAGAATGATGCCTGTTGCTAACGCAGCAGTAACCTCCTAACTCTGCACGAAACGTTTTATGCTGATATCCTTGGTTTACCTGGATACTGTTCTTCTAGACTGCCAAACTTTTGATATCACCTCCGGTATCAGAGTTCTAGTGAAATTGCTTGTGTTCCACCATTTCTTAATTCAATAGCCATTAAAATTTCCTTTTCAGTTAAAAAAACTCAAGGTTTGTGGAGATTATTGCAGGTTTCTGAAGAAGTTTTACCTAATGTGATCAACGCCATTCTATACTCTTTTGCATGATAATGCAAAACCACATGCAGGTAAGTTGGCTCATGAAACTATTATCAGTTTTGGTTAGGAGACTCTAATGCCCTTGCACTTACAATATTTAGAGCGGGGTGGCTTACAAAGTGAAGTTTGAGACTCGCATTCACTTCCGGGGTTCCGCGTTCAATTCCGTTGGCCTGCCATCCTGAGCTTCCCCCCCCCCCGGTCACTTAGGCGAATGGATATTTACTTCCCACAAATTTTCAGCTCTGCCATTTTTATTTCATTCCACTGGTTATGTTACTTAAACGAAATTTGCCCTTCGTATTTCTTCTCTAATCTCATTCAAATTGATAAGATACGTTTCTCACTTTCCACGCTGTCAGTCAAGATGTTTTTTTTTTACATCATAAAAAAAACTCCATTTTGTGCCGTCTTGCTGAGTAAACTGCTATAGCTTTCGGTTAATGGGATACAAATGGTTCCTCTTCTAACTTACAGCTAAATGAAGTCTTCAATAAAGCATCCACTTTAGTCTTTGCTACAAAACAGACACCCCTTTTTTATGACTTAATAGTTAACACTGTGAAAGTCAACTTTCCACTGACAAACAGTGGCTTTCTCGCCCAATTTCAAACACAGTATGAAAACAACTCCTAGGCAGTTAGGCTTGGTGTCAGTAACCCCTCAACATCTAGTTCCTAAGAAACGAGAGAATACCAAGCGCGGGCCTTGCAATATCATCCTGATGACCTAAGAGAACGAAGTAATGAGCAGGAGAAAGGCGAACCCATTTTGGAGGAAGACAAAGGGAGTCCTTGTAAATATTTGCTGACCCATGAAGGTATAAGTTTTAAGAGTAAAAATTTCCGGGCTGGCCCATGAGTTTCTCTCTCTACAAGAAGACCCGCATGCCGCTACTACAGTAGAAAGAAAATGCTAATAAATTGCGTGAGATTCAATTAAGAACTAATTGGTTATCCATCGCTGTTGTCGTACATTTTTTGTTTTAAAAATTGACCAGGAGAAAAAAAAATGGTGATTAATTATAGCATTTGGAAAGGGAGAGTAGCAGGCCCATCCGGCCCTTATTGAAGGGCCACTCTTACTCAAGATATTATATTTTTCAGAACACAATACTTTGAAGGTATAACCTGCTAACAACAGAACCTTTATAGTCAGCTTATAGAAAGAGCAAGAAGCCACTGGTGCAGCAAAACAAGTTGCTGGAGATTATTTATTTATTTATGGATGCTCTTTAACATCTCAGGTCATCAGCGTCCCATTCTATTCAGGGCGTGAAACGGCCGACAAATTTTGCTCAGAGGCCTCTTTTTTTCAGTTTTTTATCATGCCGTAAATGTACGACACGGAACCCACAGCTTTACTTCCGTTCCGAAGGAAGCCATACTTAGGATTTTTACGCCCGAAAAAATCCATTAATCCTGGCCGGGTATGCTGGAGATAGTAGACACAAAAAGGAAACTAGGGTTAAAAACAATCTATGTGATATATAGATATTCAGATAGACACAATAATGTGTTAAATTTTGAAGTTTCAAGCGCTGTACCTTGTAGAGTCGAGTACTTCACCGCTTGAGATGCTAACACAAGTCCTTTTTCCATAAAGCACAGTAACACTTTCATTGCATGTGCTGAAATATGTGAGCATCACTAATTGCAGTTACTACTTTTGTACAATGTACATCAATGGCATTGCTAAAGAGATAAAACACTCCAATTGCCACTTATACACTAACGACTTACTTACTTTCACCGTCCCTTGTTCTTTCCATGATGCCATGATTGTAGAAAATGAAGATTTAACCTCCATTGGACACAAAAATTTGTACTAAAACTGAATCCACTTAAGTCTCTGGCTAAAGTCATGGGGCATAAATAAGCACGTAAAATAAAGTCACACCGATCTGCTACTCATCATGATAAACAAAAATGTAATTAAACACACCAGCCCAGCAAAATACCCAGGTGTTTGTATACACTCCGATGTAGAGCGGCACAGCCAGATAAACGGGTGGCTGAGGTCGTTAAGGCGCGGACTCGTGAGGTCTGGGGTTTGAATCCCGTCAGGGCCGTCCTTCCTGACTTACGGTTTTTTCTAGGTTTTCCTCAGACCTCATAAATAGCAAATGCCGAGGAGATACCCTAAACTTAGGCCTGGAACGCTTCCTTCCTTAAAAAATAAACCTTTCACAATTTATAATTTCATTTCATGTATCATCAGTACCCATCGCCTGTGGTTCCTCAGTAGTAAAAACGGGCGATAAACGTTATTTAAACAGCCAGGTAACCCATGTATGCAATAAAATATTTTCTTTGAATTAAACATAAAAATTGTATCAAAAAAAACTATCAAACTCAAAAATAATCTCATTCAAGTGTTTGTTATGCCTCGTTTTAATTATTGTGATGTCTTGTTCTCCAATTCGAATGTTGGGCGATCGACAGATTACAACGCGTTCATAATACTTGTGTTCGTTTCGTCTTCACCACTCGTAAATTTAATCATGTGATACTCCTAAGCAATCAACGGCCATGGCCACCTCTAAAAGAGCCGGTCCTGGTGGTGTAGTGGCAACAATACTTGCCTTCTACACCCAAGGTCGCGGGTTCATACCCGGCCAGGACCGATGGATTTTTTCGGGTGTAAAAATCCTAAGTATGGCTATCTTCGGAAGGGAAGTAAAGCCTTGGGTCCAGTGTCGTACATTTACGGCACGATAAAGAACCTCAAGACTGAAAGAAGAGGCCTCAGAGCAAAATTTGTCGCCCGTTTCACGCCCTGAATCGAATAGGACGCTGATGACCTGAGCTGTTAAAGAGCGTCCATAAATAAAACAAATCAACAACAACCTCTAAAAGAATGTACGACTCTCCATTCTCTTACGCTCCTGCTCAAAATCCTCCGTACCTCGCCCCTCAGTATATCGCCTCTCACTTAGTATACCTGTCCCTACCTCGAACTTGGAGTATGACTTTACTATCTTTCCTCGTCACCGAACACATTTCTACTTAACCTCATTCAGCGTGTCAGTTACCAGAATCTGGAACTCCCTTCCTCTTGAAGTCAGAAATTGTCGAACCATAAAGCAATTTAAACGTAGTATTTAAAACAAGTAGATCGTAACACTATCTTTATCAAATTTCCAACTATATTAAAAATATGTTATTACTGCATTATTAATTTGATTTTTTTGTGTAATATATATATATATATATATATATATATATATATATACTGCATTCTGGATTTTGCTGGAAGACAAAACTACATGTCCTTAACTCTTGCCAGGGTAAATAAATAAATAATAAATAAAATAATAGGAAAAGAGCTAGGAGGGAACCCAGAACGCATTCCTCTGATGCCCAGGTCGATATCTACTGAATGTAAACAATCAACGTTTGGAAACCAATAAAGTGCAGCAGGCTATAAAACTTGTATAGATGACGTCACAGCCGAGGGCATGGAAACCCATAAACGCTAGCGGTAGGAAAATGAAACCCCGGCCTACACAGTGGAGCTCGGAATCTCGGAGGTCCATAAACCACAAGAGATTTTTACTGTCCGGTGCTTCGTACACCAGATGACAGTTTACGAGGCACTTCTCGTGCTTGTCAGTGAAATATTGACAAACTTCGGACAGGAAAAGCGATCTGGACGCTACGTGAAGTGGCTTTCTATTAACTGGAACGTTTGTTTATATTGCATTTTAAGGGCTGTTAGGAAGATGTAACCAACATGACGGTTTAGTTCACTGCGTCACTGCATGTTCTGCAGTTCGAAATTACCATGTAGTGTATTCTTTACAGCGTCATCTCTGAATGTTAGGCAACATAGCGCTTGCAGCGTTAGGTAAACACAGGGTGATTAAAAAGTCGCTATACGTAAGACATCCATTCTTTGGTTTCAGGTATTAACCCTGTAGTGGTCGACCCATTATTTTAGCAAGACTGTTTCCGTAGATGAAAATAGTCATCCAGCACGTCGGCAATATATTCAAGTATTTATAAACATTTGTTTAAACAAGCATTCCTGGACATTTAAACCAATAGTAAACCTTGTATAACAATGAACATGTCAATTTTTTAGATAATTTTATTATATTAATAGCAGAAAGTGTAATGAGGAGTCTGCTTTGTAACGAAAACGTGGTATTATAAGGAATCGTAACGTTGACAAGATATAACAAGAACAAGATATTGTATAAGAGCACGCTGTACATCCCAGTTAGTGAAACATACTGTATAAACCGAATATAGTAAGACGTAGAAGTAATAAATATTAAGGGTAACTTGCCTTGCCACCCAGAGGTGACGTGACCTGAAAGGGTTCTTAGAGAAACACTCGTATACACAAACAACCCTCTTTTCCACTCACTTAAAATATTATGTCTACGTGTGCATGTTATAGATAGACAGAATTATTGTGCTGACGAGGTATTGTTCAGTTTTAAGCTTAACAAACCCAAACCATGAACCTCTTAGAACTTATGATGTCAGGATCTGGTGACTGTTAACCTCATAGTGATGGGAAGTGTTTAACTATAACCCTTATGTCTAGACTAGGTGATTATTATCCCTCCTTGGGCATTACAATTGTATAAAAGTTCCCTGAATTTATTCAGAGACAGGAGAGAAGCCTTGGTGCTTGCAGGGTCCTCGTCCAACTGTATAAGAAAACCCTTTAATAAATACTTATACTTTTAACAGAGTTGGTTGAGTTATCCAGCATTCGTCTGGAAACCTCGACTTTCCTGAAGGAGTCGACCTAGCTCGATTCCCGGAAGTGACGCCTATTATCCCAATATAACATCCCTTCTCTTCTTAGCCATCGCGATTGAATAGGGAAATTGTAGCACCGCATTAAACAGAAGAACATCACCAAGTTGTAAGCCAGCCATACTTCGTTTAATAGCATCCTGGTGGCATCTTGGCCGGCGGTTTTACAAAAGCATTACATTTTAGATGCAATAAGCGAAAACACATTTGAGTTACAATAATATATATATATATATATATATATATATTCGTATTTACTGCATAATGTAATGTAACTGTGATAATAATTTCATGTAATCTTATTTATGTGTTATGATAATTTAAATAACGATGGTGGTGGTAGTAGTAGCAGTAGCAGCAGCAGCAGCAGCAGTAGTAGTAGTAGTAGTAGTAGTAGTAGTAGTAGTAGTAGTAGTAGTAGTAGTAGTAGTAGTAGTAGTAGTAGTAGTAGTAGTAGGAGCAGTAGCAGTAGTAATAGCAGCAGCAGCAGCAATAGTAGTAGTAGTAGTAGTAGTAGTAGTAGCAGTAGTAGTAGTAGTAGTAGTAGTAGTAGTAGTAGTAGTAGTAGTAGTAGTAGTAGTAGTATTTGCTTTCAAGTTTTGATTATAATTGTTCAATAAATATTATTAATGTTGCTAAACCCTTATTTTATTTTAACAAATACACAATAACCCTATATTGCAGATCGCCTAGAGTAGTAAATGCAACCACAATACTCAATTTCTTTAGTTGCTGTTGCTACAGGCAATGGTGGTCCCATAAGGATATATATAAAAGCATCAATTTCAGTCACCGCGAGATGGTAGAAGAATCAAGTTTCCCGATTGTTCCTAGTCATTTAGTTTATTAGTTCATTTGATCATTTATATTTATTTATTTGATTACTTTACTTGACAATCACGGTAAATACAAGTTGGAAATCTTGTTAAAGTTGCCATAATCGTTAGCACTTGTACATAGTGCTAAATGTTACGAGTAGAGAAACCATCGTCCCAAAGTGAATATCGATAAATACAATTGGCAGTTAGTTGGTGTTTGAAACGGAACACTGGTAAAGTTTATATCGGAACTTCGAAAAAAAGATGTTTTTTTTTCCTCCCTAATAGTGACAAAAGTTTGGAAATTCATAATGTTGACATATAACTCTCTTTTTTCAATATATTCATTAATATTTAAGTTAAAATGATTTAATATTTCATAAAAATATAAGTACATTATATGATTTGATATGATTTTGTTTAAAAAACCTAGCTCGATAGAGTAAAACTGAAAACACATTTGCATTCAGGGCGTTCATATTACATATATCCAGGTGAAAAAAATAAAAAGTAAGAAAAAATGTTGTTCACCAGTGTCACAAATTTGCAAAACGATGACGAAGACGGTGACAATGACGAACTGCCTCACGAGCTACTGGCAGTTCCTTTGGGTTAAAACATCAGGCAATTAATTCATTCAGATAGCATCTTGTGTTTATGCGTGTTGAAATCCGCCTTAGTTTTGTTATACGAGTGCGAGAAGGTAACTATGTGTGCGAGTGAGAGGGAAATAAAAAAAAGAGTGGAGATGAACGAAGCGGAAACACTTTTCCAGTTCTCGCCTCCCGTTGGCTACCGCTCTTTGAAAATCACTATAATATGATCAGTCCGGAAACTTATGGACCGCACCTCGTATCCTATTCTGACGTAGTTGAATCACTGGAGGGGAAATGAATCAAATCAGGAGGTACTACATTAAAAATGAGGGGAGTTTCATTGTCAGTTATAGTTTTTATACTATGATAGTTCACCGAACGCCCCTTTTATGTACTAAATGATAAGGCACTAGTTTAGAAGTAGCATGTAACTTAAATAATCCCATGTATGTCGGTTGCTATGCAAACCTAGGTATGTAGATGTCCTTTTCCCCAGAGACCTGTGATTGTGTACTGATGTAAAGCAGTACGGAATATAAACGCTGTTTGCTCTTCACTGCCGTTTTCGTGTCTGTAATGACAAGAAGGGGTAGTGGTAAGCTCTGTATACTCGGGAGCACATTGAATATGCAATGATAATCCAATATAATCACGAGTGGCTTTCACATCACGTATAATGGAATGAATAAATAAATTCAAAGAAAGATCTACCGGTTTTTGTTTGATTTCAAACGCTGTTTTGTGCACTATTATACAAGTTTTATTTTCTCGAAAAAATATTCTTTACGGCAAGTATAATGGGACTAATTAGTCCTGCTTAACCTACTACGTTTAATAAAAATTGTCGAATTACCCAAACGAAAATTATGGATAGAATTTTAGGTTATGTTTGGCATTTGAGAATCTCATTCCTAAACACAGAAAAAGGTATATGACACTTTAGTCTTAGCAAATACTTTGGTTAAAGTTGTGTTGCTGTGTTATACGACATGTCAAGAGCGAATGTACGCAATCGGTTTAATGGAGAAGGAACTAGGTAAGCTCCCAGTATCGCCAGCGAAATTGATGGCTGGTTAAAGTGAACAGTCCTTGACAAGTCGCTTGTTGCCACATACTCTGGTGGTTGAGTCAATTTGAGCTGAGAGATATGCATTGGAAGTTCAGAGGCGGAGTGGTTTCACGTCTTTTGCAACTAAACACAGGTCATATTATGGACATGTGGCAGGCGAACATTGAAAAACCTGCGCGTGAATGATGGCAAATTTTCTTAATAATGCTCCATAAACAAAGTCCAAAAGTTGGGGAAAATCCCTTTTCTATCTGGATGGATATATTTAAGAGTCTGATAGAAAGGAACTAGCTTCCGTGCATTTGGGATCGGTAGAGTCAATTTTTATTTTGCCCCCCCCCCTTTTTTTTTTTTTGCCTATTTAGGTTTTTGTTGCTTATTTTAAGATTTTAAAAAAATTGCCTGTTTTGGATCGTTATGGAATTTTTCTGGGATTATTTACGCATTTTAAAAAACACACAACGAAATTCAATAAATCGAAGTTAAAATTTTATAAAAATTAAATAGCATGTTCACCTTACAAAAAGCTATTGGGAATCTTGTTATATATGCATTTATTTTCAAGCAGTCAAGAACTTTCTCCTCAACCCATTCACTTTAGCTCTTCAAACAGCAGAATCTTCAATAGTGAAAGGAACATACGGTTACCTCACACAAGAAATCGAGAGGATGAAGGAAGTACTGTAGTTTCGAATAGTCCTGGCGAATGACCTTGTATCAATCTGTGCGAGACAATTCTAGGACATTTATGGTGGTGGTAGCTTCTCAGCTGCATAAACATAACACAATTGCAAACGAGAAAGATGAGAGCGGTACAGCTGTCCAATAAACTGCCCCTACAATGTGTTCAGTATGGAAGTAAGAGAGATACTAACCTGATTTCTCTATAAACGCATAAACAGAAAATGAACTCGTCCTGATACCACTGCAATATTTTGTTCATTCGCCAGGACTATTCAAAACGAATTTACTTTGTTTTGATCAACATTCCCATGATGTCCTGAAAGGTGAATGTTCTGTTATAATTGCAATATACTTCTCACATCTTTGATTTAACACTTCATCTGTAGGACGATGGATGAACTCTGTGCGCTGTACAGACGACATAAGGTGGTTGTAAGCAGTGTGTTGTGAAAGGACTGGTAGAGTGTAAGAGAAAGGACAGAAGGTCCCATGGTCTTAAGTTAACGAGCAAGTGCAAATCTGGCAAATAATGCAACAGTACACCTTTTACATTGTATCAGTATGAAATTTTTGAAAGATATTAAGAAAAGTTAACTAAAGGTGCTCTGTAATTTTCAATTTTCTAATGCACGTAAAAAGTTTGTTAAAATTTTTAAACCAAAATAAAATCTTGTTAAAAAAAATGAAAACACTTTTTTTTTATTGATTTATTTATGGACGCTCTTTAACAGCTCAGGTCATCAGCGTCCCATTCAACTCAGGGCGTGAAACGGCCGACAAATTTTGCTCAGAGGCCTCTCTTTCAGGCTTGAGGTTCTTTTTCGTGCCGTAAATGTACGACACGGGACCCACGGTTTTACTTCCGTTCCGAAGGAAGCCATACTTAGGATTTTTACGCCCGTAAAAATCCATCGGTCCTGACCGGGTTCGAACCTGCGGTCTTGGGTGTAGGAGGCAAGTATGGTAAACACTACACCAGAACCGACTTAAACTGCAGAGAATATGCTATCCTGGGAATTAGAATAATATATCTATGCTAGATGCTTGAAAATAAATTAATTTTGAATTTTTGAAAAAAAGAATAGAAATGTTTTTAATTTCTTATTGGTATTGATTTTTATTAACTAATAGTGGTACTTAATACTTCTAGTTACTACAATTTACATTTACATACATTATGTGTGGGCAAATTTTCAACAAGTTTGGTTCAGCGAATCCTGAGGGAATTGCACGTTTATGTCAAAATTTTAAGCTATAAGATTTGTTTTTGTTTAAAAATTATTAATGTACATTAGAAAATTAAAATTTACAAAGCATCTTTAGTTAAGTATTTTTAATATCTCACAAAAATGTCATATTAATAGCTTTATAAGTTTCAGAGATAGTCTAAAATATACTGCTGCATTATTTGCTAGATTTACACTTGCTGGTTACCTTAACCACTTGCTGTTTACCACGGTAAATAAATAAAACACATTTCTCAGAAAAAAAAATCACGTATTTTCGAAAACCGCTTATCAGGTTCCGAAAGTAGTCCTGAACTCAAAGCCGCTGATGGGAATTGCTTCGAGGGAAACAAAATTCAATAAGGTGCAGATAAGTCCAAATTATAAAAAAAAAATAATATTTGATTATCTTTTGAACAGAACTTGTAGAGGCTGGGACGGAACTCTTTGATAAGATGAAGTGTTAAGTTTTAAATTATTGTTTTTAATAATAGTTTGTTCTCATAAGGAATCTTTCTGCGTATCTCTCGTAATTTACATGCCACAAGTTTTAAGATGGCACAAAGCTATGGACACACACCTTTGAACTACAAGAAAAGTTTTCAAGAGTTATTTCCGTTTTAATACTTCACTCCGAGATTTTACAAAGTGTCTTCTTTGACGAATTAATGCTTGAATATTAAACTTTGGAGGTATGCGTGTATCAGCTATAAAACCAATAATTCACAATGGTGTACTGAGCATGCTAGACCCGGGGTAGTGACTCCACATTCCTGGCGAATGTAAACAAGCCGGGAATGTGACGGCAGAACATTGTGCCAGCATTCCGAGATATACGAATATTAATTTTTTTGCTTTCAGAGAAGGACAGAAAACTCTGCATAACGCTGTCAGCAAAAATCCAGCTACAAACTCTACAGGAGTGGACAAAATTGTGTAATGCTGCTTTATGATCTGTTCCGCCATACCAGCAGTGTCTAAGAAACCTCAGTTAATTTCCATGGATCAGATGAGGTGTTGCAAGTTACCAGATTTATTAAACTTGGTCAAGTGATACAAATAAATTATCACAAGTAATATCACGAGAAGGTTTGAGAGTACCAACGCATTCAAGAATGTAGTGAGTGAATCTATCTGGACAGCTCAGACCCTCGAGTGATATTTCTTAGGACTATTTCACGAACAAAATAATAATTTAAATATTATTCCTCTAAATTGGGCTTATAAATTTGTATTAATTATATACTTATACTTAACCTTTTCAAGCAATCTGCAACAGAAGAATGCCGATTGTCAGTAATGCCAATAGAGAAGAGCAAAATCCGGGTGTAAGAACTGTTTCATGAATAGAATAAGAATAAAAGTGATATATATATATATATATGAAATTCCCTCACAGAATATAACACTGTTATACTTATAAATATCTATTCTTATTCAGAAACCGTCAGACTGAAATGGACAAAAGTCGACTATTACAATGGCTAACGTTCGATTATCTAATACCAACTGAGAGAGAGAAAGATAACATACAGTGTGTCTACTTTTCTTTGTATTCTGTGTACTTATCTAGGGACTCTCGTGCATCAAGAAATTGTGATCAACAGAATTAAATGTAATAAATAAATAATTTTGACTGTGGGTAGTAGCATTCTATAGCAAAATTTCTTTTGCTTAATCTAAACAGGTAAATAAAGTTGTCAAGTGTTTAAGTGGCTGGAAACAGGTGTCATCTGCAGGTGATACAACATAGTTGCCATAGTTACCACATCGCCCACTTCTACCAAGCCCTGTACATATGGTGGCTTTTAGCGTGGTCTACGGTTTCGCTACATTAGCAGCGTGCTAATTTGCATGTAAGGGTAGTGCTAGAGGAGTGCTCAGGTGCTAACCAAATTATGCTTGATTATTATACTGTTTTGATATAATAAGCACTTCCAGAAGAGCACTGCAGCGTGTAATGGTCTAACTCAATTCCAAAACCCTCAGTAGGCGACCATTTCTCTACAAAATCTGCCTTTGAGGTGCGCCCAAATGTCGAAAGATTAAAAGCGTTTCTTTGACATTCGGTAGTTTACGAAACAACCTAAAACTGCTGAAAAATAAAATTCTTCTCGTAAAATTAATTACATATAAAAATCCCGTTCGAATCTCATTTCTCAAGCGTTTCGGCTCGCTATCTGACTCACCATGTAAATACAAACCAAATAAGCTAAGACTCAACTTGAAATATTTTGCCTATAGGTGAGAACGAGTTCGAGGGTATCGCTGATATAACCATACAGTCGTTTCCATACATTTTTGGCACCTATTTAAAAAACCATCCATCACTCGCTGTAGTTCTTGGCGGAAATTTGGTTTCCGTTATTCCAGGATTTGTGGATTTATCTTGTATACGGTATTTTTTAATGTACTCCAGAGATAAAAGTCGCAAGGGGTTAGGTCGGGAGACAGAGAGGTCATAAAACCTTAATAAAGCGCTATCATTCTGAAATTCTCAATTTACCTCATCGAAACATTCGCTGTGAGATGTGGTAGATTCTTGTTGAAAAGAGGCAGGCAATATTCATATCGGCTAATTCTCTAAAACAGGGCAAAAATTATATTTGCATGTTCCAAAGTTATTTTATATGGTTTTTAACTTTAACAATTTAATACCCTTTTGCAAAGAGACATAATAAATAAAAATATTTGCTGCCAAAGTTATTTAAGTAATTCTGGTGGGGAATTCTCCAAACAATGACCAATGCCATCAAATTCTATGCTATCTGTTAGACTAGACATGACACAGTGGTCTGAAAGCTATTATAATAAAATTATATATATTGTGGCATGTGAGGGGGTGACAAGGTGAGGGAACTAGGATACTGCAAACATTGTAGTATTGAATCATTTAATATTTAGAAGGAACAATTGGAATTATTAGTGAGGAAAAGTGAATCCGTGCATGCGCAGTAGGGTAAAGCGCGGTGTTTTTCAACGATGTCTAGTGAATCGAGAAGTGGAATTTGAAGAGGGAGAAGGTATTGTCAACTGCTTCGGTATGGCCATCTTGGTCGACGTTCATCCTGAATGTAAGTACTATAAATGTTAATAAAATGTCCTAATTGAATTTGATAGATTGTGCTTTCAGTGAACACCTCGGTCCCTTATTTTCCTGTTTTTATTTTATTCTGATTAGAGACGGGCATGATGTTACTAGAGCGTCATGCTATAGTTGTGAGTTTATATATATAGCGATCTCAAGTGTGACTTTTTCTTAGTGTTTTATCCTTATCTTCTATTGTAATTACTGTAAATTTGTTACTTTGTTAATACTGTTACTTTATTTTTATTTGTATTTTTATTTTATATTATATATATATATATATATATATATATTGTCGGAGTTAAAGGAATTTGACCACCATTATGATTTGCTCGTTAACATAGTACCAAACACACAGTGCGCTATAAATTCATATTTATGATTTTTTTCTACTGGAATCAAAGCAGATATGTCACCATTACAGTGATTTACCCGCTCCTATCAATTCATATTTACTAGATGGAAGCGAGCGTAGGCCGTCACGCCGTAGCGAGCCGCAGAAAACCACCGGGTCCACAATTTCTAGGATTTACCCCAGGTTAGCTTTAAGATTATTGGGTGTATATATGTATTTCCTTTTCCAGTTTATCATTTCAGCTCTTTGCCACCATTGTCCATCGCTCTGCTTCAGTATTGAAAATGGGCGTTAATCACTATAAAAATATGTTAGTGAAGTCAATATTACGGTAGCGTACTGTGTTGAAATGTTTCTACAGGAACAGTTGGTACTCTAGGGGAACTTAAAAGAAAATATCAGGGCAGAAATTGAAACAGAGCTGGTAAATTCATTAAAAAATATCAGAAATGTGTGACTGCTAACGGACAGCCCATCGAACAAAGCCTTTAAAGCAGGTTAGTATTTATTATAAAATAAAACTAATATTCTGCTGTCACATCTCTCGCAATAATGTCACGAGATAGTTTGAGATGGAGCGCACTCAGGGTAGAGCACAGGGTGGAATATTCTAATAAAACTTAACCAAAACGTTACAAAATTGAATAGATTTATTAACCCTTATCTTCGGAGATGTTGCCAGCGCCAGAACCGCCAGGGGTAGCCGAGATCGTTAAGGCGCGGACTCGTGAGCGGGAAGTCCGGGGGTTGGTCCTGGTGGTGTAGTGGTTACCATACTTGCCTCCTAAACCCAAGATCGCGGGTTCGAACCCGGCCATGACCGATGGGTTTTTAGGGGCGTAAAAATCCTAAGTATGGCTTCCTTCGGAAGGGAAGTAAAGCCGTGGATCCCGTGTTGTACATTTACGGCACGAAAAAGAACCTCAAGCCTGAAAGAGAGGCCTCTGAGCAAAATTTGTCGGCCGTTTCACGCCCTGAGTTGAATGGGACGCTGATGACCTGAACTGTTAAAGAGCGTCCATAAATAAATCATTCAAAAAAAAAGAAGTCTGGGGTTCGAATCCCGCCAGGACCGTCTTCCCCGACCGAGGGTTTTCCAGGTTTTCCTTAGTCCTCATAAATGGCAAATGCTGGGAAGATACCTAAATTAATTTAGGCATGGAACGTTTCCTTCCTTAAAAAATCCTTTCCAAATGTGTCATTTCATTTCATGTATCACCAGTGTTCACTGCCTGTGGTGCCTAAGTAGTAAAAACGGGCGTTAAACACCATTAAAAAAATACACACACAAACACAAATAGGTCTATCCATGCTACCTGTCTCTGGCGCTCTGCCAGAGCATTTTCCACTATAGGAAATAATTTTACATTTGCTTATCTCTATGTTAACACTATTACATTTTCATTACACAACCTAGGCTCGTCCTACAGTAGTTGCATTAATTCTGAATACTTCAGAGAATTTTGTTAAATGTTACATTAAGCATTTATTTAATTTAAATTTATGCTTTTATTGAAACCAAATTTTGTTCAGAAAAAGGAGACAAACATGTCTTAATGACCAATGTTTCAAAAATGAGCAAACTAAATTATAATTATCAAAACAACAACTGTAAATGGCACATTCATATAGGTTATTGCACTTGCTTTGTGTTAATATTTTGTTGGATATCCTTGTGATTTGATTGCTACCTCGATTATTGGCGGCATTGAGCCCACGACACATTGGAGATGTTCTGATGTATTACTCTGAATCACGATTGGATGATGGCCTGTATCAGCTCCCTCTTGTTAATGGGATTTTGACGTAACACCAAAACTTTCAACCTTGACTACAAGTTTTCAATTGGGTTGAGTTCAGCACTATCTGGCCAAGGGAGGACAGTAACAGGACAATCCTTGAACCATTTTTGATTGATTCGAGCTGTATGACACTTTGCAGCATCCTACTAGAAGATGCACCGCTGTCACCTCCAAACAAATCACGACAGCAGTTTTAAGTCTAACATCTCGTCATGGTATTTTTTGACATTAATGTTGCTCTCTAACACTGCTAAGTGCTTTCCATACCATGTCGCTGACAGGAAGCTTCAAGTGGCCGTGATGCACTCAGGTAACATGTCCTCACGTGTTCGGCGATGCACAAACGTGACGTCATTACTTCCAAAGATGTTGATCTTCGTTTCATCGCTCCAAATGACTTTACCCCAGTCTTCTTGCGTTCAATCTCTGTGTGCTAAAGCCCACTGCACACGCTTCTTTCTTGGGTCCTCGTTCGTAGACCATCATCTCAAAGTTTTTTCCTCATCGTTCGGTCAGAGACTTGTTACCCAGAAGTTCTCAAGATGGCATTCATTTATATCTTTTGACGTACGTCGACGATCTTGTAGACAAAGGTGGCAGATTATGCAGTAGTCTTGAGCGCTGCCACTTCTTGCAGACGTTCTTGTGCTCCCAGTTACTTCCCACCGCTTGCAAACTTTCCTAATGCCTGATTTTGTAACACCACAGCTGGTACTTCTGTACTTGTAAAGCTACCACAATAAAATGCATTACCCCCACCACTAACTCAGTGTTGCTTAGTACTTTGTGGACTTGCGCAAAATCCGCCTGTAATGCCTCAGTAGCAAATACGGACGTTAAAAACTGTTCAAAAAACTTGCGCAAAAGCAGACTACCCTTTTGCTCTAGTAGAAACGTCATTCAGACAACTTATTCCAATCAGCCTGAGCTGCAGACTTGCAGCGCTCTAGGCAAACCTCGCTTAATACTTAATAATAACAGTAATCAGTTTAACATCTCGTAAGAAGCTTAGTTCCAACATGTCAGAGGATGTTTAATGAAATCAATGAAGTTGTAAATTGTTGAACATGGTTTCCCCGGGTCGGGTGCACCATGGGCTAATAATAGTGCTCGACCGGGCTGCGGGAATTGTTTCATATGCAGCATGTCCAGGGCACACCAGGCGGAATATATCGCTCCCTTTCCAGCACGCATAAGTTTAAAATATCGACTCTATGCGTTGACCATTTTAATTGTGTATAACTGTGAATCGGTGAATTATTTAGGATGTACTATTGTCCTGTATACAGAAAACAAAATTTAGGGTAAGGGTGTCTTATTTAAACAATTTCCGGTTCTAGGAGGATTTTGGTTTATGCCACCCCCCAAAATATGAACGTTTAATTCTCTATATCTATTGTTTAATTCGCTTTCATGCGTTGAAAAAAAATGTATAAGGACTTTTGTCTTCCGCCTAATATTAATATTTGCTGTTGTAATAATCAATATCCCCATGAGCTTATGGAGTATTTCGAAGTGAGAGCTAGTGGAGACAGAGCCCCTCTCCCATAAGCGCCATTGTGTGCTTTTTAAACAGTGTTTAACGCCCTGATTTTTTCTGCAACGGTATCAAAGGTGGTGAACACCGATGATACATGAGATGAAATAACAAATTGGAAAAGGGTTTTTTGTTTTTAAGAAAGGAAGCGTTTCAGGCCTACGTTAAGGGTACCTCCCCGATATTTTCCATTTATAAGGACTGAGGAAAACCTGGAAGAAATCTCAGGGAGGACGGTCCTGACAGGAATGGAACCCTAAACCTTCCGTTCAAGAATCTGTGCCTTAACGACCTCTGCCATCCGTGGTCGGTTCCATTATGTGCATGCACCAACAGAAACCTTATCTTTATTCGGGAGCATTCCCAGGAAAGTATGCCTCGAGTGTTATATAAACTCTTCCATTACAAAATTAAATAAAATATTTTAAAAGACTATTAGATAGTGTAAAGGCAGGCGTTTTTATCAAACTTTTCAGGACGTGAGAAAAACGGTTAAAAATCAAAAATGAATCTTTGGAAAATAGTTATATCTACATATTCTGCTTGCATATATCAAGAGCAACTTCATATTAAAAAGGATTATTATTATTATTATTATTATTATTATTATTATTATTATTAATATCAATTGGGAAGTGTGGCGTAAAGGCATAACAAATGGGGTGCCGAAATTAATGGAAAACCTTATTTATGTTGAACATAGTACAAAAATTACTCTGCACTGCTACCATAAAATTCTTTCATGTTCAAAATTATGGCATTGTGACGATCAATAATGTAACTGATAATTAAATTAAATTACATTCCAAACAAATGTTGACCCCACAGAATGTTTTCGAGACGAGGGAACAGAAAACAGTCGCATGGAGCTGATGGGGAGTGAAGGGTGGAGCCCACATTTGATGCTTTTTTCTGGTCAAATGTTGAGCAACAGTGTCATGTTGAAGGCTCCAATCAGATGGATGCATCACAGGGCGTTTTCGTTCGGCCGGATGTTCAAAACAGTCTTGTTACACTCCCCATTAACTGCTGTTTGAGGAAGGACTTCATGTTGATAAAACATTGCACGACAGTCAAAGAACGAAATCGTCATAACCTTTCCTGCCGACCAAATAACGATGGTCAACTTTGGTATCGGAGAATCAGGTGATGATTTCCAGACTGAGCGCTCACCTCTTTGCTTTCGGGATAGAATTCAGATATACCTCGTCATGCTTCGCTACCGCACGTTGTAACTCCCGACACACGTCCACTCGCATCTTCCCGAACAACGAAGACAGCTGTCTCGTTCACTGCAGTCGTTGGAGCACCTGGACCGCCCTGCTTTGTAGTTGAAACACGGTGCTCCTTAAACTCTTTCAACCAGCGAAGTTGTTTCTGGCAGAATATAAACGCCACATGTTTTACTATAACATCACGTACGCTTCTATACCGCATTTCTGCAGACGGAAGCAAAATTTCCGAACAGAGTACCGTTAAGCGACTCCATTTCGCAGCCGATTGGCAAACACTCGCCCTTTGCTAATTGTCTCACCACCCTATCTCTATTGTGAGGCGAGATGAAGAAAGCATTCTATGTATTTATTGACTAGCTTTCGCATACAGAAGAAGGGTAGGAAAATATGACGGACTCATTGGCGGGTCTTTCGGTCCTCAGAAAGTTCCCTCTTACTACTGCCTTGGGTTTGCAACCAGTAGACCTTACGTTCTCGGTGTTGATGTTAAGTCATAGGACAGGACTGTGGGCTCGCTTTGCTCATCTCTAGTTCAAACCCATTTAGCCTCGTTATATTTAATTTCAATAAATCCTTTCAAAAGTAACAAAGAGACAATGGGAGTAAATTTTCAAAGTTTTCACATTTTTTATGGATTTTTCTGAAACTTTTACTGTAATTTCATTACTTTTATGTTATTATGGATACCAAATTACATTCAAATTGTATCAATACTTTACGAATTATGAATTATTTCATAAATGTTTACATAAATATATCGTATAATCAAAATTCCCACGTGGCTCATGATTTAAGAAAATTGGTTGGCATTTTCGCAATTTGAGCTTTGAACCACATAAAAAATGTATCCAAAGATATTTTAAATAAATATGATGGGTGAAATGTGGTAATTTTAAATTTTAAAATTAATAATTTTTCACAGAAAATATATTTATTAAATATTTTTTTATCTTAGCATATATTTTGTCCTATAGAATGCTACAATGAATACTTCTGCACATTCTGGAAATTTTAAATTGAATTTAAATAAAAACTATTACGTGTGGGTCATTTTGAATGTGTAAAAATGAAGTTTTGAGAAAAACGCTGTTTTATATAAACGAATGCTAGGAAACAAGGGCATGCGGAGCTCTTTAAATGTCTGTAGAGACCAAAGGGATGGAGGACATACAAATATTGAATTTCTGTGGTCGCCCAAAGGTTCAAGGAACCATTTACAGAAAAAAAAGTTTTCATTTTTTATAGAATTTTGAACAAAAACTTATTCCCAGTGGATCTTAAGTAGGTAATCACAAAATTCACTAAAAAAACTGCAATTAACTAATAAATTTTGTTATACAGAATATTTCCCAATAAATGGAACAACTTTGCATATTTATTTAGAGGTAGAATGGATTAGGACAACTCTCCAAGGTGGCTTACTTTACAAATATTTGCAAATGTCACAAAGTGACAATCGCGTGCACACGGCACAAGGTTAGTCAAAATCTTGTCATACAAGACAGAAAGTCAACAACTTTAGTATCGATAACCTCAAAACTTATTCAAACTCCACATATTGGATTTCGTATGTTCACAATAACACGAATATCTAAAAGAAGGTCTATATTGTATTCAGATAACATACACGACAGCTAAGAACATGAGAGTGCCTTCAAATAAATTCTTTCTTCTGAAGGCTTTCACTTTGTAAAACTGATACAAAGAAATTATTCTACCTCCATCCCAGGAGACGGCATTTCTCTTATTGAGAAAGAAGCCCCCCAGTTCTCAGGTGTGCGCGTCCCTTCTGTGTTAGGGGAAAGACGTTTTATCTGTCTTTAAGCAGAAGCCACTCACTTGGCACAAGGTTATTCTCTGATTCCCTCCGCTCCTAGGTTACCATAGCAACCGCAACCGAAGGAAGCACTCGGTCTCCAAGCAGTCATTTGTTACGTTGTATATAGGAGGCCAAGGATTGATTTGGAAGCTTTGCTTTCTCTAGCAGACGATCTAAGATGTCGAACAAATGAAAAAAGAAACGATTTTTACATTTAAATTTTATCTAGATCTCATTATTTCTGAAATAATAGAAAAACAAATGAAATTAAAGATCCGAAATTCAGAATACGGGTATTTTAAAAGTAATTTGTCTTTTGTACTATTTGTAAATCAAATTGAAATACATAATACCCATATGCGCATATATTCTAGTAACGTACTGAAAAAGCGTATATCTTACAATTTTGTCCTTATAGAAAGACCACGCAAGTAGCTGAAGTTATATTTAAATGGAAGTGATTAACATTCCATGTATTAGGAGAAAAGTTCGAAAACGGCCAATTTTGACGAACTTCAGTCTGCTCCAACCTTTTATACGTATTTATTAATTTCATTGTTTTCAACTCAAATTTAAATGACAGTACGATCAGTTTTGTTCGTCCCCGGGCGAGTATGCCGGGTCTCTGTGATTAGCAGGAAGGATTGAAACTGCCCGCTTTCATTCTCCACACAGTTTTGGCATTTCTTACTAGCTGTAGTTCATTTTGAGAAATCTGACAATTTCCTCGCGAATATTATCTTTGAATTCTTGTTCAGTGTGAGGGTTTATCTTGTTCACGACGTCATTTATTTACCCCAGAGATAACACTCGCAAACTGTTAAATTGGGGGACCAAGAAAGCCACAAATACCTGCTAGTAATTATGTCTTGTGGAAACACATAGTTCTCATAGAATTATTCGCAGTGTGAGCATTGGCAGAGTCCTGTTGAAAAAAAAATACATGATCACGCTCCCTGTCGATTAATTCTCTGAATAAAAGGGTGTGTATAGTATTCACATAATAACAGAATCAAATATACCTATAAAACAATCCAGGGGTGGTCAAGATCATTACATGCATGTGCAATTATATTTCACTCCTAAGCGATTGATGGTACTACTGTTTGCAGCTTCGGTTTGCTATGGCGTTACCCCAGTGTATAAAGTTCATTGTTGCATTTACATAAAATTACCTATATCCAGTGAATCATGTTATAGGTTATTAAATTTTCATTTCCTTTCTTTATTTATTTATGGACGCTCCTTAACACCTCAGGTCATCAGCGTCCCATTCAATTCAGGGCATGAAAAGCCGACAAATTTTGCTCAGAGGCCTCCTCTTGTTTCAGGCTTGAGGTTTTTTTAAGTTGCGGTAAATCTACGATACGGCACCCACGGCTTTACTTTTCTTTCGAAAGAAGTCATTCTTAGGATTTTTATGCCCGAAAAAATCTATCGGCCCTCCCTGACCGGGATTGATGGCACTTGGACTGAGAAAAACCTGGAAAAACTTCAATCAGGGATAACAGTCCTGGTGGGAATCGAACCCCAGAACTCCTGCTCACAAGTCCGGATCTTAACGATCTCGGCCACCTGTGGCGGTCAGCAATACTCTACCAACGCAGCTAATGAGTAATTAAATTACATTCAGAAAAAATTAAGATAGGATAATTAGTAGGGGAGTGTGGGCGCACAGTCCCTAATCTGACAGTATGTGCTTTTTATTCATGGCAAAAAATAGAATTTTTGGAATAAACCCTCATACTCTAGAAGAACTGACAGAATTCATCAGGCGAAAATGTTGCTCAATTTCAGATGATGAATCGATGCGTGTGAATGCGTATTCTAAAAGGATGCCAGAAACGTATGGATGCAACAGAACAGCATTTCAAACATCTCCTTTAGTAAGATATGTACTAATTTTAATTGTGATAGTAGTTTTAATTTAAATAACTTCAAAAAGTTACACGGATACCATAACCGCTTGACCGGGAGATACCGCTCTGACTGCCGACCAGCCAGGTGTCAGGAAACGGGCGATAACACCATGAAAATATCCAGAAGTTATTTTATCCTAGTTAACTTTTAAAAATGTAAAGCGTAATACGTTTTCATACGTTGTTTGGTAGTGTAATTGCTAATTTTAGATATTTTCTTTGCCAGCATTTCTCTTAATCTCCTAAATAGCGTTTAGATAAAAGTGCTTACTTGACGCTATACACAGAACAACGAAAATACCATCAGACACACTACAGTCGTTCCAGAGATCACAGAGAATGATCAAACTATGACCCTTGAAAATGAACCAACATCCCTGCAGTGATGAAATTCCCTTCTGAGCAACGATTTTTTTAATCCGTTTTTCCTCTCCTGACAAGCGGAACGACAAACGAGAGTAGAAATCCAGCGTCTGCTGCAAGCAAACATTCCGGGACTGACTGTAAAAACAAAACTAATTCCATGAGCGCGTTGATGCCAACCTGCAAGAGGAATTTAAAACAGGGGTTGCTTTCTGTTACACAGGGAAATATAATCAACGCTGCAAGTGTCGTTACCACCCACAAAGCTTTGTTGTTAACATGCCAAGTGCAGCTTATGTACACTTTTATCGCTAGGTGTTGTCTGTATGTACCATAAATTCCGGAAACAGCTACAACATGGGCCCATGGTGGTGTTTTCCTAAACGTTTAAAGTCCCATTCCGGGTAATGAGGAGAAAGCATTCTTATGACGTCTTGTTACATATTACAACCATACTGCTGTACAAAAAAAAAGTTTTATGTAGTTAAACAGCGCGGAATTAATTAGCTTTAGGTTTGATACATTTTTGCACATATTGGATAATATATTATTTTAGTTAAATATTTAATAAAAACCCCTTAAAGCTATAGTTGCCTTTTTGCGCAGATAATTCAAAAATAAATTCGAATTTTTGTTATACAACTTGTGAGCGAGACACACCTTTGAGACGTTAAGCGTTTTGATTTCAAGAGGACGGGGAAAACCAGTTCTTTTTAGACTCGTTTCATTTGTCAGTTGCATCATGTCCGAGCAACAGGTACATTCGCTCGTCGCACAGTGCCTTAGTATTAAGTTACGCGAGAGGGCGTAAAACAGGCCAGCGTTTTCTATAGATTAATGGTACAGTTTGGAGATAACACGCTGTCTTAGATACAAGTGTACCAGTGACAGGAAGACTAGAAACTGAAAAATGACAGTCTTTAATGTCAACAAGCGTAACGGAAACAAATATTCGGGCCGTTCATGATGTTTGACGGTTATTGAAATCGCTTCTGAGGTTGCGATAAGTTATGGAAGTGTTCAAGATGACTTAAATTAAATTTCACGAACTTTTTAGGTCAAGGAGCACTTTACAGTGGAAAAGTTCATAAAGGAACACTAATTTTTACTTACGTCTTTTATGATCATACTATTTGAGGATAGAAGGTAAACATTCAGAATTTAGAACTTTGGATATGTAATAAAAAGTATGCTTTATTAGTTAATTTCATTATAAAAAATATTTAAACTCTAATTTCACTACATACATTATAAAACTAACAAAAACCCATATTAATGCCACAAGTTAAAATAACTGAAAGCAAGTATTGTAAATCTATAATATATCCTCCTAGGTCTAGTACATAAAACATTTGTAATGCTGCAAAACTAAAAAAGTTACTTGGGACCGTAAAGAATTATTCTAATGTGAGAGTTGAGACTGAATTGATTTACAAAACTTAGCTATATCTAAGTGAATTTGGTACAGCGGGAGCCGCATGGGACGAGATCGTGTTTTGTTTAAGCACCTGTATAAGCAGATAATAAATAAGTGGTTGCAAAGGGCACACAATAGTTTTAATTTTAATCGAAAAAACTTAAAATTTATTTTTTAACCGACACAGAATTCAGATAGTGGCTTCTTACATGAAAAATTATATTTTATCATAGAATCTGGTATCAGATTCTATTTGTTGTCGGAGAGGCAAGTATGGTTACCCCTACACCGCCAGGCCGACAGATATCAGTGTTGGCAGCATTGACAATGTACTTCATGAACATTTAAGGTGCAAATAATCTGTTCAAAATGGGTTCCACATTCCATAACAATGAAGAGAAGAAAGGATATGCAAGGAAACTGCTGAGCATGTCCTAAACGTTGACAGATATATGCACTGGTGATGAAAGTTGGTTTTATTTCTATACCTCCCCAAATAAAGCTCAGAACTGCGTGTGGGTAAATGAGAATGACACAAGACCGCGTTGTTCTTCGACAACATTTTCGTTCTCGGAAGCGAATGTTCACTGTTTTCTTCAACTATAAAGAACCATTAGTGGTTGACTGTATGTCAGAAGGAATGACAATAAATAGAGAATTGTGTAAATTTTGAAAATGTCATATAACTATATGGGTGTGTCCGTCCTCTTTCTATCTATCGCAAATTGTTTTTTCTCAACAAAATTCGGCACATAACAAGTAAAATTGGACCATTGGGAGTAGGTGTTAACCTAAAGTGAAAATTGAAAAATCGCTCTACTTTTCCCCAACGAAACTCTGTATATTTCTTTATAATAAATTCATAAAATTTGTGTCCAACAATCAGGTTATTAGAAGTGCAGCTATATCCGGCGAAATTTTAAAATCGCCCCTGCGGTGCAATTTTAATTTTTTAAATGAATCTCGGTATTTATCATTGAGATAAAATACGAAAAATAGATTCCGAAAATCAGTGAAATCGGACTATTAGACGGTATGGTTACCAAAATTTAAAAATCCCTCTAGCGGCATTAATATTTTTTTTCGTAATGAAACTCCCAATATAACATTTAAATAAAATAAGAGAAAACGTTGATGAAAATCAGGGAAATCAAGCCTTAGGAATGGGAAACTCAAAATTAAAAAAATCACTCTAGTGGCACCAATATTTGTTTTTTACCAACAAAATTCTTTATACACTATTTAAATAAAACAATAAAAATAGTTTCTGTAAATTAGAGAAATTGAACAATTAGGAGTAGGGGTATACTTGGAAACGTATATTTAAAAAGCGCTCTTAACTTTAATTTTCTCTATATAGTTTTAAAATAAAAGAGAAAGTTAATTCAGCATATAAACTGTATTTATAACGATAATATATTTTATATTTAACAAAAGTATCGTCGTGTAGATAGCAAATGTGAAATATTAATCTATTATGTGTTTGAGAATTATATTTGTATGTAAGAGCGCTCTGTAATAACCTTCAGAAAACGTTTACGTTACATGTTAATAACATTTAAATTAAATTTCAAAGCCACTGAAAATCGATGTAACTTTCGATTTTTTTTATTTTCTTAGTACATTTCAATTGTTTTTAAACAGTAACAAGTTTTTGTTTTATTGAAACATATGAACATCATCATCTTAAATACACAATGTAACTCGAAACTTTTTGTTATTTTTCACAATTTTAGTGGATGTAAAGACGATATCAGGGTATAGTTCATAACCATGGTTATACTTAAAAGGTTTAAAAATATGAATAATAATAATAATAATAATAATAATAATAATTCTAAAAATGAAGTTTCTCTTTTCTAAACTTACAGGTTGCAAGAATTCTAATTTTGTTCCCTTGATACCACACAGTAATGCCATAACTAATTTCATTTCATTAATTAATAAGGCAATAATTTGGTTTTTATATTTATTTTTAAAATTATTCAAGTTGCTGATAAATTCGCTTAGTTTACGCAGCTCCTGGGTGACGGACTTTTTAATGTATCTCATTCTTTAAGTTTGTTTTCAGACGACCCAATTATTCTAACATTATTTAGTTATTTGGCTCTTTGGACATTTTTATATGTCCTAAAATACAATCTGAATTCGTGAGATTCTTTATTTGGAATTTTAGTTTTATTAAAGATACATAGTCCCTCTAACGTAACATCAGAGGGATATTTAGACTTCTTGACTACCCTATAGATCCTTTCCAATCGGCCTGAACGCAGTTAACTTCTCAGTTTCGCAGAGTGATACGGCTATCTTTCAAAATCTCCAGTTCGGATCGTATTTGCTGTAACGGGCGTTCAAAACGAGGCTCATATTCCTACCAATCAATAAAACGGAAGATCTAATATTAGTGTCTTCAACTTTTTGCTTGTTATCAGTACACATAAACTCTGCGAACTTGTTCTTGCGCCAAATTTGTTCATAAGTTTATTAAATGTGTATACCAGCCTTGTTCAAGGAGCCGGTGAAGTATTTTTCTGGCGATCTTAAATAAAAACATTTTTAAACTCCCCATTTATAATGTTATTTTAAATTTAAAGATAAAATTGTTTTCCAACATCAGAGTAACATAAAAAACCCCGTTCTTCCTAGTACTCGAATATAGACATTTTCTTTTATTGTATCCATTATACCGCTCTCGCTAATGGCATCAGACAAACCATCTACATGTAACACACCTTAACACATAACAAATATGGCCGCCGTATAGGCTGGGTGTAAATATACTATACTATGTAATTATTTTTTAAAATTCTACTTTGCTATGTTCATTTACTATCAATAAATGTCTGAAATGCACATCTTATTTTGCAAAGGATAGCAGAAAATTTTATAAAAAATAAACAAAATATGCAAACATTTTTATAACTAACTACCAACCTTAAACAGAGTCTTCTGCTAGATTTTGTTTGTTTGTGCACATTTTCACATGTACTGCTATTTTAAAAGTGATAGGTAACAAGTTAAATTCATTTGGTTTCCCATTTTGTATTTGGCATCAACTTGACCGCCCTAGAAAACTCCAGTATATTTAAAGACCTTACGCTCTACCATTTCCGATTTTACAGTGACATCGCTTCCCGCTTATAACAAGAAAAATCATACGGAACTTGAAACTGTCACGCCTACGTGCTGTTTTCTCATTGGCTGATATAAAACAGCTCTAGGGCGGTGGCACAGTTTGTGTCACAATGTAGAGAACCTCTTAGGCAACAGTAAAATCATATTAGGAGAAACATAGCCCTTGCTCGGAACTTTCTTGTTATATTCCGGACTATACTATCAACGTCTTTTTTTTTAATAGTGTTTAACGCCCCTTTTTACTACTGAGACATCACAGGCGGTGGACACTGATGATTCATGAGAGGAAATGATATATTTTAAATAAAGGAAACATTCCACGCCTAAGTTTCGGGTACTCCCCGGCATTTGTCATTTATGAGGACTAAGAAATACCTGGAAAAAACCTCAGTCAGGGAGGATGTTCCTGATGGGAATCAAACCCCAGACCTCCCGCTCACAAGTTCGCGCCTTAACGACATCGATCACCCATGGCAGTTGTTATGACCAACAGGTTGCGACAATTCTTTAAACTTCAGAGAATATTTTATGCTGCATGCGGTAGATATAAAGGCCTATTGCCTACACGTACCACAGCGTCTGCCGGCGTGCGCGCATACAGTGAAATATCCATATAAAATCTGACATAACACTGCTGTCTACTAAAATTGTAAAATACAAAATGTCTTTCGATTGTTTGATAGGGGCCATTAGGACCTTTCATGTCTGTGTGTTCGTCCTACCTTGATCCACTGATCTTATTTTTGTTTTCCTGGGTCGCATTTCGTCTAACACGTGCACCAATTTCTCGAAATGACATCCCGCACTCTCGGCATGCCGAAATTCTCCCTTGAGCAAATTCAGTATTGTTGTCGTATTTTCGACCAGTCATACTTGTTCCTTCTGAGAAAACGTGGGGTTGGTTTAATGCTTCTCTTATGGGCGTTGCAATGTTAATGGTCATACTCAATATTGTCCCCCCCCCCCGCTTCATTTAGGGCAACTCTCGAGAAGAGTGGATGGAAGAATTACGCCTGAAAAAGGATGCGACTAACTTGAGTGGTTAACCAATGGATTCCGTATAGGAACAAATCGGGTGCAGGCTTGACTTATATCCAAGGACAAACATAAGTATAATTCTTGAGAAATAGTGCACAACTTTTCAGGTAGTAGTGTTTGCTATTCTCTTAGAGGGCTTGGCAAAGGTTACCATGGTAAATGAGTTCTTACCCTAATAGATAGCCAAAGTGCTTTAAAGGTATTTCTTTCCAACGAGGTAAAAGTCTAAACTGGTATGGGAATGCCAACATGCTCTGATTTCCCTGTTTCTCGCAACGGGTTTAAACTGCAATGGGTGCCGGGGCATTGGGACATTCATGGAAGTGAAAAAGCTGATCATTACCTTTTTTGGCCCTGAACCCATGGTTGGAATCGGTATAGCACTGTTAAGACTGCAGTAAAAACATGGATTAGGGCAAAACACCACCTTCAGTGGAAAAACTATCCTGGACAAAAACAAGCGAGGGAGCTGGTCCTAGATCAAGAAAGATTCTTTCCTCGTCTCTTTTAAAATTGGACTGTAGGGGAATAAGAAAAATAGTTGCATTAATTACTGAACATGTTCACTTCAGGAAACATCTGTGTAAAGTATGACACCATATGTAGAATGTACATACGGTTAATTGCCCATTCCTGGTAATAAGAGACTTATTCTTTCTATAATCTAACACTGCAACCAAATTACTGCAACTTGTTCAAGCAGGGAAACAGTGAAAATCTCTCGGCGTTGCACAATAAACCTTATAAGCTGAAATGTGAAAGTTCGATAAAACTCCAACAATCCCCGTTATCTAATCTTATCTACTCGGGTTGTTTATTATTATTTCATGAAAAAGTGATCTGAAAATATACCTATAATTAGTTGGAATAAAACAAAGAGATACAGAAGGCGCTGTAAAACACACGAGAAAGAGCTCCAAAATTTCCTAGAGAGTTCCATGAAGGGGATTTAAGAAAGCTGTGCCAATATATGCGAAAAATAATTTGATGTATTTTCTAATTGTCAGTGTTTTGTGGTGTAAAAACGTCCATTATAAACCAGGCAAACTTGCTCGTAATTTGTTCCAGAACAATTTCACGCCATGCCACAAAGCCCTGCTGGTGAGAAGCACGCTCTGTGATCAAGAAACAATTATTCATTCATACGCTTCGTGACCTTTTAAGGAACAGGCACCGTAATGATTTCCTCTATCTCCTGTTTTCAAATTCTCTTTGTGAGCAAATCAGTGCCTCTAAAGTTCACAAGTGATTTCGGAGAACGTGGCAAATCAACTGAGCGCATACTTTAACGATACAAAACGTTACCTCGCACCATTTCCTCCGTCGTAACTTCAGGAAATAGTCACGCTGATGGGTAATGACAATGCAACTGCTGGAAAGTGTTCGGATATGAATCGCGCGATCGATATAGTATTTGTAATGGAACGATGAAATGAGAGACTGGTAATGTGCTCGAACGCGAAATCTGCGACTCACTTTCATTCACCGTCAACTGTCTTTCAGCTGTTTCTTGTTCAATAAAACAAGGCCATGGTTGACAAAATACAATCGAACTTTTGAAATAACCTAAACAGACATTCAATTATCTGTAAGTACCTTTCTAAAAAGCTATAAATTTGTTATTAATAATGATTTTTCTTCGTAAAATATATTCTGCATTTAATTATATACAAAATCATACAGCGAATATGTACACCACTCGACAAAAATTTATAAACTTATATAAACTTAAAACAAAATGAGTGCAAACATTATTACAGCAAGTTAAATTACACGAGAATTAGTGCAGATATTATTCAGACTACCTGGTCGCAAGTATTCAATCGTAAACTTGGATTTTGTATTATGAATGCAACATATTTCCACATTATTGTGTTTGCATGCTTCTCTTTCGTTTTTCATCACCAGGGCGGCTCTGCGAACTATCTTCAGAAGTTCGTTCTTTATTTTTCAGAGTTGTCAATGCCCATATAATTTTACCACATACTCCTGTTCGCTGAATGTCTTTTTTCACCTCAAGCATGTACTGTATAGAACTCAGCTTCAGATTTTCCTCAAGAGTCGTGCATCTGCTTGAGTGATTCCACGTTTGTTTTTCAAAGCTATCAACCCAGCCGATATACGATGTACTTTTTCTGTGTGTATAAAAATGAGAATGTATACAACTGTTAGAAATTATCTGTCAATTAACAAAGTTTAGTTGTGAAAAGAAGGCGAGCGGGGGTCGTTAGGCCGTAGCGAGCCGAACTAAAGCACGGGGATTTCCGGTTTCTAGGATTTAGCCAGGGTTAGATTTAGGTTAGTGTGTGTGTGTATATGTGAATTGATTATTTATTTCCTTTATTTTATTTTTGTTTTGTTGTATTTAATAATGCTTTTAAAAGGATTTTTTTTCCATTTTAAGGATGGGGTAACTGCGAGCGGAGGTTAGCTCGCGATTTCAAAACCCAGAGATACTGTTGCACTAATACACCATTGCATAAGAACATTCTATTTTACTCTCGTTGATACTGTTACTGTTGTATCGCAGAACAAGTAATAATGTTAGCAAAGACGCTTCAGTCGTTTGATTTCTAAAGTCATGTTTCAACATGGTCGTGTGAAATTTTGGCATGTTAAAACGTAACGTCTAAGTGCGGGTAATTTGTTGTATACTATTTACACATTATTCCATCTGTATTTCATTGGTTACTTTGGATATTCATTGTTTTATCTAGTAATAATGTCTGCACGTTATCTTTTGTATCAGGTAACTTTTTACATGGTTTATGAAATTTTCGTTTATTTACGTTTCTCTTACATTCTAACTTTTAGTACATTTCTTACTGTTGGTACAACCGTGACGTAAGCACACTATGCAGCAACTTCGTTCTTTTTCGTTGGATTTCAGCTTATAAAAGAAGAAATACTTTTGGGGGAGGGAAGGTAGGTGGCGTACCATCTTTTAACCAAGTCACATCACCTCCTAATACGGTTTTTATTAACTTTCCTATTATTCCAGGTAAGTTTATCAATTTAATTTCTAAGGCGTATATAAACGCAAGTTTAACTACAAAATCAGCCTCCGTGATCTAGGGGTGGATTTTGCGACTATCAATCCGGAGACCTTGTGTTCGAGTCTCAGTCAGGGGTAAAGTTTTTTCCGGAGTTTTTTCTACCCTGAGAAGGTCAATGCTAGATAACTTTAAGGGGCCAAGGATACCGAGCTCATTTGCGTCATCTTGAAATTTTAGACTCATTCAGAATAAATTGACCGCTTATAATTTTCCTAAACTGTAAACGAAACGCAAACAAAACTACCTGTTTTTGCCTAACAATCGGGAGATTGTATTGCTTTTTGCCTAATGATTATTATCTAAACATGATCTAAAAATCCGGTCCCCACACATGAGGTTATCTCGTAAACTATTTTGGACTAGAACCGTACAAAGAAACGAACTGATTTTTATTTTCTTGAAGTCAATGGCATAGGACCATTAAAAAATATAACTTTGTGATAAACATACAATTTCTAAAAATTATTGGAACATTTGTATGAGATACGTTGATGAGCCCTTATCAGAACTTCATTTCATTGAAAACAGTGCATTAATAACACATTTCATTTCAAAAATATTAAGTGGTATTTTTGGCGATTCATTCAGTATGCGCAAATATTCAAAACACGAAAAAACTCCAAACAAAAGCAAGTAGAATTAGTAATACTCAACTGCATTTAGTTTTATCATAAAAATGGTCATTTGTTTAATAGCAATGTCGGTCGTTTTAAGCTGTTTCTAATTATGTAAAATAGCGTCCATGTTCGCTTTTCATAAAGTGCTGCCTTATACTTTCCAAAATGATAAGTCACATATAAAATATCAGTTTCATCATCACCTTACTCTCTTATCATGGACTGGAGTATTTTCTGAAACTTACTAATGACCCTGTGCTCATACGCTTATACTCAAGCTGTTAGAGCAGTAGGTTCTCGTGTCGACTGTTCTTCCAATTAGCAGAGCTCGCCGCGATCGGGCGACTACTTCTCGACATATGTGTTGTGCTTGCTGCCTATAGACACAGGGGCTTTCCTTAGAATCCAATATATTGGCGTGCGCTAGGTCATAAAGTGAAAATGTTCGTATGGAACAGAGAGATAAGGCAAGAAGAAATGTATATAACAAAGCTGTGATTAAGAAGAGATATATAAAGGCTTATAAAGGAAAAAGATAGAGACCTAGATCATGTGAGAAAGGGGTATTAAGAAACAATACACGAAATACGTACAAAGAACAAAAATAGGAAGACTTTCATATGCAAACAAACTAAAAAATGGTGAATAAGCTATTAAGAGGTCCTAAAAGGAAAACAAAGCAAAAAAATCAAATAAACAAATATAAACTAAAATAAAAAAAGTGAAATCGAAAGAAGAATAAGAAAATTACCGTGAGATAAACATCTAAGCGGAAAGAACTGGAAAGTAAAAAAAGAAAATACAGCAATGAACGAAAAGCTATTTAATGATAAAACAAGTATTTTAGGGAAGAAAACAAAGAAACTAAGAAAAATTAAACAAATACAGATAAAGTTACTCTGCATTGAAATGCAAGGTTTTTTATACTGAAACATTTAAGGAAACAAGAAAAATAACATTAGGGAACAAGATATAAGAGGTTCAGAAGGAATAACAACTCAAAATAAAGAAAATAAGTAAAATGAATATAAACTACTGTATAGCAACCAAAAAAATGAGATCGTACAGAAGAAAACAGTTAAATTTATAAACCAAATTACAGTGAGATAAACAGCTAAGCGGAAAAAATTGCAAATAAAAAATAATAAAAAACAGTAACAAAGGAAAAATATAAAATGAAAAAAAAAACATCAGAGGTGGAAGCAGAGAAACTATGGAAAAAATAACAGTTATATAGAAAATTAAAATGTATTAAAACGCAAGGGTTTCCAGAATGGAACACGTAAGGAAACGTGAAAAACAAAGCAAAAGAAAGCAAATAATTAAAACAAATATAAAATAATATCTAGCAAATAAAAAAGTGAAGTCGTAAAGCAAAAACACTTTAATTTATGAACCAAAAAGTAAATTGCCGTGGGATAAACAACTAATAGGAAAGAATAGGAATGAATGAAAAGTGTTTAACGCCCGTTTTTATACTGAGGCACCACAGGTGATGGACACTTATGATACTTGAGATGAAATGATATATTGGGAAAGGATTTTTTTAAGAAGGAATCGTTCCAGGCCTAAGTTTAGGGTACCTCCCCGGCATTTGTCAGTTACGAGGACTGAGGGAAACCAAAAAAAACGGAAAAATAGGAAAGTAAAAAATAAAACAGTAATGAAGGAAAAAGCTAAAACAAAAAAAGAAACATTTTGGCGGTTAAAATAGAGAAACTCAAAAGTATATGCGTTAAAATAATAATGATTTCCAGAATGAAATACATCAGGAAGCAAGAAATCAAAGAGCAAATAAAAAGCAAAATACACTGCGTTATACAGACTAGAGAACGGGGGTTAGAAGTGTATGGGTGTCTGAAGAAGACGAAGAAGAAGAAGAAGAAGAAGAAGAAGAATAGAAACGTGATGGTCCAAACATATATATCAAAAACAACTCCAGAAAGAATAAAAACCATAAGTAATAATACCACTGTGAAGAACAGAGAGAGATATTAAAATGAGTGTCATATACTCTGACCTTACGGTGTCACAACACTTTATCTTTTTAAAACTTAGGCAATACAAATACAATAAATACATTCTGTATTAACTCTTCTCATGTTGCTCATTTTGTACGATACACAATGCACATCTTAAGAAAATACCTGTTCTTCACTAATTTTAGCGAACTCCAATTTCATCAACTGTTTCTTTTGTGGGCACATATCTCTTATCTCTATTAACGATTCGTCACCTCTCAACTAAACCAGTGAGCAGGCTGGCTGAGGTAATGCCGCCACGGGTAACTGAGGTCGTTAAGGAGCGGATTCATGAGCGAGAAGTCTGGGACTCGAATCCCGCCAGGACCGTCCTCCCTGACTGAGATTTTTTTCAGATTTTCCTCAGTCCTCATAAATGGCAGATTCCGAGCACCTACCCTGAACTTAGGCCTGGAACGTTTCCTTCCTTAATATATATATATATACTCTTTCCCAAGTTTATGGTTTCATTTCATGTTTTATCAGTGCCCACCGCCTGTGGTGTCTCGGTAGAAAAAAACGGGCGTTAAACACCATTAAAAACAGATGAATAATGGTCAGTATTCAAATAGTCATAAAACAAAATAAAATATTGCAAAATATCGTATAAAATATTATGTATGAAATGTACTGCTTTCTTTATTCTTGTATCGCAGGTTAAAGAGTTGTTATGTAAGTGAGATTGAGTATATGAACTTATATACTTAAAAATCATTTATCTCCATATAGATATCATTAATGTAGCTTTGTACCTCTTGCTTTATTCCACGTTCTGCAGTTCACAAGAACCACATGCATTATATAAATCATTCTTAATCTTAACTCAATTGTTTTGGATATAATCGATAATATACATGGCCTATTGTAAAGTTTGACAAAAGATTTCAACAGAGAGAAACACACTGTAAAGTAAATAATCAAAAAGATTCAGTTTTTTTAATAGCATTTAACGCCCGTTTTTATACTGAGGCACCACAGGCGGTGAACACTGATATACATGAGATGAAATGATATATTGGGAAAGGATTTTTTTTACGGAAGTAAACGTTCCAGGCCTAAGTTTAGGGTACCTCCCCGGCATTTGCCAGTTATGAAAACCTGGAAAAAATCTCAGTCAGGGAGGACGATCCTAGTGGGATTCGAACCCCAGACCTCCCGCTCACGAGTCAGCGCCTTAACGACCTCGGGCATCCGTGGTGGTAAATAATTCATGTAAAGAAGAACGGTAACGTGAAACAAAATCTCAAGCATAGAAATAAAAACTAAATTTAAAGTAAAACATTTATACAAAGAAAGAATCGAATAAAGAAACGGGAGAGATCAAGAAAAACAATTTAAGCAAAAGTAAACATGAGAAAACAATGAAGACGAGGGAGAAGTGCTTACGACTAAGCGGAGAAAACTTTGAATAGCTGTGAAAGGGGAGACATAATTTATTAGAGAAAGGAATATAAATAAGCATTTAAAACAAAGCAACAAAAAACATCAAAAGAAACAAGAACAACGGACAGGAAGTCAGGAGACTCTAAATGGATTAAAATTAGAAGCGCGTTCCCAGTATCATAACTAAAGCAGATTTAATTAATAAAAGCTGTATTGACGTTTCCAATTCGGATGGAGGTACCCACTACGTGAGCTCCCGATATTAATATCGGAATCCGATTTTCTTTCCACCGCAACCAACTGGCTCATGGGAGAGACCAGTCTCCTTTCTTTTGAAACATTTTAATACAAGCTAGAGCGATTTGCATTTACAGTTTTTCCCCCTTTCTTTCAACAGAAATTGTTACAGAAATTAGCTGCAGTAGCCAGGGGGTACATAAAGCGAGAGGCAACGAACATTTTCTTTAACGCTCGAATGAATACATTTAGAAGTATGATTTAGAAAGCCCCTATCTCCAAATAAAAAGCATTTGGTGCAGACTACAAGAGAAATGAACACTTTAACCTATATTCCTGGAACACAGTATAAAACTTAATCCTGTTTTTCTGCGAGAGATAAGCTATAAGTCATGGAAACTACTATTATTTCTCGCGAACAAGGGACAACACTGAAAATCAAAAGATGTACGATTGAAAGTATATGGTATTTACTGCCAACGGCAGGCGACCTTCATAGGGAAGAAGCAAAACGCAGGCAACATTGGTTTATTATGGTATGAGCAAAAGTTGCAACAGGTTTGTAAATCCATCACAGGACATTCTCTCAGAAAATCCACGGTCTTTAGCAACCTTCAAAGTAGTCTACAAGTACATCGACTGTTCGTTGCTAGCGATGTGGAAGGCGCAGAATATCGTCTGCTGCATTTGATTTGCTAACGTGAGCCACCTCGCGTCGAAATGTTGTCAAAATATCCGCTTTGTTAGCAAAACGTTTCCCAAGTAATGACTGCTTCACTTTGGGAATGAGATCATATTCACAGGAACTGAGACCAGACGAATATGGTGGGGTGAAAGAACTTTCTAACCCCATCGCTCTAAAAGACACTTGACATTGTCGGCTGAGTGAGCTGTCGCGTTAACATGGAGAATTATGGCGTTGTTCATGAGTTCTGGCCGTTTGGTCGTACGGTGCGACGCAATTATGTGTGTAATACTGCGTATTCTCAGTGGTCCTCTCACGGGCTGGATGACACACAAGCACACCTTCTGTCAAATATCAGAATGAACATCTTTTGCTGGAGAAGGAGTTTGGCGGGTGACCCAGGGTGACGCCATTGAGTTCTGGTTCATACGCCCTTGGCCTTGTTTCATCAATTGCCATAATGCGATTCAACATGGCATCCTCTTCTTGAAATTTCGCTAGATAGGTGCGTAATGTTTCATAGTGAATCCACTTTTGGACTTCACTTAATTGACATGGCACTCACCTTGCACATATTTTCCGCATGTTCAGATCCTCTCGTAAAATGCTGTGCACTGTCATTGCCGGAATTCGTGTTTGCTTTCCTAGTTCCACAAGTTCCAGGGCCCATCATCGCGTAAGCACTTCCACCATTACCCGTACATCCTTGTCCGTGGACACAGAAGATTGGAAGATCGACAGTTTGACATTCTGCCTCATATGAAGACCTCTGTTCATCTCGTCATGGGCAGGGCACGCGCACCCAGTGCTTTCCTTAGCTCTGTGTGGCATTCTCGTTCATTCCTGCCGCGTAAAAATGCTATTTTCATATATGCCCTTTGTTCACTCTTCGTGACCTCCATTATTGACTACTGCCCCTCTTCGGGGCGTGTTGAGACACTCAGTTCTCTTATATACATCATCTGGTGGCTTTATTCCAAAGCACACTTCATACATTTTAAATCGTATAGCTTGGATATTTTGTGGTGTCCCTTGTTCGAGAGGAAAAAAAAAAACATAATTGCCATGACTTTTGACTTATCCATTGCATTAAGGTCTACAATGGCTGCTCAATTAAATTCGTGCTAGCTCAGAAGGTACTAGCACTAGATTGGTTTACGTTACCTTGGCAAGTGGTGGCTTGAGGGATGATGTACATGTTTATGAACAATTACGAATCTTAGTCTGTGTTTCAGAGCCAGTTTCCTGCTTAAATTTAGAAAACGTTGAAAATGAAGAACCACCGAGTCCTGTATTAATAAAACATCGCTTTTTGAAAGGAGCATCGCCTGCAGAAAATGCACAAACATTTTGGTGATTCTGCATCTAGCTTAGTATGGTCTATGGAGGGATTTGACGAGTTTAGATATGGCCAAAAAAGCTCATGTGATGCGGACCGTTCCGGATATTCTGTCCAGATAACGGCTCCCGAAATGACTGAAAAAATCTACGATATGATGCTGAGCGATCGGCTACTGAAGATGCGGGAGGACTGAAGCTGTGGGCCATACGTGGTGAGATTCAATTCATTTTTCTGTAAGGGAAAACGGCAAAGGAGATTCATGAGAGGATTTTGCATACATTTAGAGATGCATGCCCCTCCTGTGAAACTGTTCGAATTTATTAAATCAATTTAAGCCTGACAGAACAATCATCCAATACGCACCGTGTCCTGGAGCTCCAAAATCACCTGTGAGGCCAGAAGGCATCGATAAAGTCCATAATATTGTTCTGTTAGGCAAGATGAGGGAAAGTGCGCGAGTTGGCAGAGGCCATGGGCATCTCAGCTGAGCGAGTTCATATAGGCTTGTTTGGAAATGTTCAAGAAGAATCCAACCGCATTAGACGACATTTTGTGATTGAGCGAAACTTGTATTCATTACTATACACTGACAATGAAACAGAAATATAAACAGCGAACCGCATGACGCCAACAGACTCCGAAAAAGATGAAATATGAAAGATGAAAGGTGATGGTTTCAGTTTTTAGAAAGCAAAAGGAATTTTATTGATTGACTACTTGGAGGAGGGGAAAACCATTTCTGGAAAATAAAGCGCATAATTTTTGGAGAGACTGAAAACAGGGATAGTTGGTATAAGTCCGGGAGTGGCCAAAAAAAGGAGTTGTTTCACCATTACAATGGGTCTATATATTCAAGCCGCATCACTCGGGACAAATTGACAGTACTAAGATTTGAAATGCTTCCGCATCCACCCTTATCACCTGATCTCGCTCCCTCGGATTAGTATCTGTTCACGAAAATCAAAAACTTCATGGCTGGACACATACGAGGTGCACTCCAAAAGTTACGCATAAAAATTCTTAAAATGATTTATTTACACATAGATGCCTGACATACACCTGTTACGTCTCTACATAGTCTCCTTCTTTGTCTAAGCGTTTAACCCACTTCTGATACACATTTTGTAGCACCCTTCAGATAGCTGTTTTAGAGACTGGTAAACTGCAGAACCCAAACTTGCCCTCGATGAAAATTGCATCCCACAAAGACCAAATTTCGGTGTGTCAAACAACCAAACATCACAGGGAGCAACGTCGGGTGAATAAGGAGGGTGTCTAGGAGAAATTCTGTGACACACTCGTGCCCTGTGGGGTGGTGCAGCAAAGCGATCAATTGCAGGCAAGAGTTTGTTCTTCAGGATGTCTTTGTAACGTTTACCAGAGATTGCCATGCCCTTTGGAAGAGGATGGAGGAAGATAAATCCTTTTCGGTCCCAAGAGATTGAGTAAAGAATTTTCTCAGCTAAGGCGTAATTTTGAATTTTTGGGAGACGGCGAGTTTGTGTGTTTCCACTAGATTGACTGTCGTGTTGTTTCGTATGTAAGTCAAATGAAGAGACCATACAGGAGATACATGAATATTTTGAGGGTCTCGAAGAAATCCACTTCCACGAGGGAATAGTGAACCTGGGAAACTTTGGAGCAAGGGCATCGATCTTCTAATGAGCTGCATCGAAAAATAAAGTCCTTTGCAAGAGCGAAGTTGTTCCATTTATTGTAATTGTTCATTTGTCCATTTTCGCGACAGTATTTCATTTATTAATTTTATTTGACCCTCTTGGTACTTCCAAAACTGTAGATCATCTTGCATACTTTTAAAGTGTTCTAATCACATTCAAACGTTATAGATTTATGTGAATTTACATATTCCATGTCGGTCCTGGTGGTGTAGTGGTTACCATACTTGCCTCCTAAACCCAAGATCGCGGGTTCGAACCCGGCCAGGACCGATGGATTTTTTCGGGCGTAAAAATCGTAAGTATGGCTTCCTTCCGAAAGGAAGTAAAGCCGTGGGTCATATTTACGGCACAAAAAAGAACCTCAAGCCTGAAAGAGAGGCCTCTGAGCAAAATTTGACGGCCGTTTCACGCCTTGAGTTGAATGGGACGCTGATGACCTGAGATGTTAAAGAGCGTCTATAAATAAATCAATAAAAAAATATATATTCCATATGGATAAACTGCAGATATTTTCATACAGAGGTACACAATACGATTCTTTCAAAAATCTAGTAAAAGTTCTAGAATAAGGAATAAATCAATAGCCTTATGGGCGTGCTCATGAGATGTTCATTTGCTGACTTTAGCTCGGTGAAGGCAAGACTTTGACAGGCACGCAATGTTTCATGCGTTGCAGCATAGCTTCTCCTACATTTCCAAAAATAACAAGTACAGCGATATCATGTCGATATTGAGACTGGCTTCTTCTTGTCAGAGAAAATGAACCCTGCAATTGTAGTTGTCACACCAACAAGAATGATATGACGTGCCTGTCACACACAATATGTTGATACAGCGTCAGTTTGAAACGTTCATCACGGCCCTGCCTGTCCAAGCTGATAAAAATATCGCAGGAAAAAAGTCTGACTCATCGACAGTAGTTTTTATTGATTTCATGAAACACCGAGATCCAAAGCTCCTTTATGTACTTCTCACCTTAAATTCATCCTTTCTCTAAAGTATTTAAGTTCTAAGCAATCAACATTTTATCAGAATGTTAAAGTGCTCTCTTGAGCTACAGATGTAATCTGCAAAGAATTAAGCTGCAGTGGATTTTCAAGTGGAAAGCGATTTTGCTCAAAAGTGAGGCGCGAGTATTTGCACAACGTTGCCGGACATTTATTCCATCCGCAGTTAGCATGGTTTATTATTCATTTAATGTTTGTTGCTGTAAGTGATATTTCACTGTAATTAATAAAACAATTACGTAATAATATATGAGCCACACAACATATATGTGTATATTGCTAATACTCAAAATAACTGAGCGGGGTGGTTCAGCAGGTAACGCATGGCACCTACCGGTTTTTTTCCCCCTCTCTATCAATGAAAATGGACATATAACGATCAATTAACAAACTATTCATTGCATTAGTTAACCAGCAAATTTGGATTAATAGTGGGGCTTAATCTAAATCTAAATTTTAAAATCGCCCAGCACCGCAAAATTGATATTTTCTCAATGAAATTCGGTATATGCCATTAAATTAAATTATAAAAATAGTTTCTGGAAATCAGGGAATTCGGTCCATGGAGTGGCGGTATACCTGAAACAGAATTTTTGTAACAGAGGACGTGGGGAGACGTGCTAACAATAATACAGGGCTATTATTATTAACATTAACAATTGGGTATTCCCACCAAACGATACACTCGTTGGTGTCATGTGAAAGAGTGCGGGGGGAATAGTCTGCACATGCGCATGCTCTTGGACTATTACAGACAGCGGCTTCAGTACTGAACGGCAGCGGAAAAAGTCGAATTCTAGGGAATACAGGAGTGATACGGAGCGATGTACAAATCTTAAAGCGGTAGTGTATGTACTCTAATCAACTTGGTAGTGTAAAGTGTACAATAAATGCAGACGGAGAGAACACAACGGTTTCGGAACACAGGAAAAAAGTAATCGTACCTCTAAAATTAACTATGTAGCTTAAATGTTAATCACATTCCGTTTAAGTTGTTAAGTGCAATTGGAAACGTTAAGCTAACAATATAACACGTAAATTAAATAATAATATATGAAGAGCATATACTTTTAAGCCTGAAAGTTGTGTTTTTTATTAAATATATCTATGTACTTGTTTTTACTACATTCTCTGCCCTAGCGCTCTGTAATAACCTTCAATGCTACTTAAACAGTGTTAACTTTGTACGCTCTCAATAAGACAGAGTTTGCCCATTTTCGAACCTATTACACGTTAAACTTTATTACGACACCATTAACTGGAGAGCCGTTATCTCACCATAAGTTCGTTATGTTGTCCGCTTTAATAGACTCCATTATTTTGTTTGAAATAGCGGGTGTTTTTACAGGATCTTTTAGCAGCAGAAGGTTCAAGAAATGACAAAGAGTGGCCTTGCTTAGCAAAACGTAAAAATGTCTCTGAACATTATCAGTTAAAAGATAACACAATTTCTCACATGACGATAAGCGCCTTACGTTAGCTAATTACTTGTACTGTCATTGCATTGCCAATTTGAAGTAGTTGTCAACATGCAATATTATCGCCTTACAAGGACTTCGCTTATGAAACAATAGACATATTGATATTTAGAAGGCATTGTATATAGACCTTGTTGTTCCTCTGTTAACGTAGCATTATTCAGCTTGTTTGTGAACGCTTTCGATAAACTATACATTTTGGGAAACACCTTGCTATATATGTCAGAAGTGAAGCTTGCAAGTATTGCAGGAATGTGGGAAGCAGGCATTTCTATAAATGATATGGTAAATATCATCCAGAGAGATGTGATGATTATAAACTATTGGGTCAAGATCAAGGGGAAGAAAGCCTTAAAACAAAATCAAAGACAGAACAACCAAAAGAAACCACACCGGAGAAAGAAGCAGCAATCTTAAATCAATCAGAGATAATTCCTTTAAACCCACGCCCTTAATTCTAAGAGAACAACAGAAACAGCAGTTTAAAAGTTCCGCAACTTAGAGCAGCAAACCAGCGGACCTACAACCGCTGAGGTACGCTCGGTGTCATTCTGTCTTACAGTCAATTGCGAGCGGGATTTCGACAGAGTAGGGCAGTTGATCATTGTAGTGAAAGCTATATTTTATTAAATAGTGCAATGATGAGATATATACCAAGTTGTCACCTTCAAGGCATGCATTAGATATAGAAAGTATTGTGGCAGAACGAGACAGACATTTAGGCATAATTTCCTGGCAGCCCCATTTCAACACCAAAAATAATATTAACGTTAGTACAGAAATTTAATGAAACATGTTCTGTAACTGGGTAAAAAAATTATCAAAGGTTGCTCATCAATCCTTCACTGAATTGCGGCATATATATGGTACCAGAATTACTTGCTCTGGTTTATGTTCCCCAGAACCTACGGTTTGTGATTTTTATCATTTGGGGACATTGAAAAATAAAATATATTCATCTAACCTCAACATAGAGGAGGAACTGATGCAATTTCCTAACAAAATGTGATTGTATATAAAGAAAAATGAGCAACGTTTCCAGCACCTCTGTAAAGTGGGTGAGTACCAAAGTCTGTTATTTTACAGGTTGTGCCTAAGTTTCAAACTAGCGAAGCAGTTGAGCGCTCGAGTCTATGGTGGCAACGTGGAGTTTAGCCGCCAACCGACTGAAGTATGTATCGAAGCTTTTAAACAGTTCTCAACTGTACTAACTCAAGAAATATCACAATAAGTTTGCGAACCTATGACTTTATCCGGAAAACTCAGACCCTCGAGTGATATTTATTGGGAATATTTCACGAATAAAATAAGAATTTAAATACAATGCCCCTAAATTGGACTTACAACACAATAATAATTGTACATTTGTATTAGGATACTTAACCTTTTCAAGTCATCTTACAACAGACGAATGTCGATTGTCAGTAATGCCCGTAGAGAAGAGCCAAGGTGTATCCATTTTTCTTCGTATTCTGCGGCATTCCTAACAATGCGGTCAATTTGAACATATGACGCATTATCAAAATGCTTTGAAAAATCCTCCGTTTAGCGTAATGATTGTCGATAGTGGTTAGTTTTATTGCTATCAATACCTTCACACGCCTACTATAAAAGTAGACAGTGATGGTGCTCAGGTTTTATAGTGGGGGTATAGAGTTGACTACACGGACCAAAAGATAAATGTACTTCGGGGTAAAAGGAATTGGTAAAACTTGAATAATAGTTTAACGGCGATATCGAGCTGTGATTAGTTCAACATTCAAAAATTTGTTCCAATTTCATTAGTCAATTTTACGATGACATCACATAAGTGAAATAGTCAATACTATTTTAATAGCATTTAATGCCGTTTTCACTATTTAGTAATCACAGACAGTGGGCACTGATATTATGTGAAAAGAAACAATAAAATGGGAAACGAATTTTATTTGGGAAGGAAGCATTCCATGCCTAACTTTAGGGTACCTTTCCGGCATTTGCCATTAATGGGGGATGTAGAAAAGCTTAAAAAAAAATAAGTCAGGAAGGAGTCAGGTCTCCCGTTCGCTTAACGATCTCGGCCACACGTACCAGTGAACCAAATGTAGTTACCGAAATTTGACTACAATGTTCAGCAATAGGGACACGCTACAACTCTTGGGGCTCGGTTAAATTCTTTTGGAACGTTTGCGATGTTACCCAGGTAGCTTAGACAAATGTTAAGGTGGGGTCTTCACTTTCCAAGAACTTTCCGCTCTCCCATTTCATTACGTTGGTTGTGTTACAGGGTCGAAAGTACCAGAATGAAGTGGGATCTGTAAACTGATACGGGTGCGGACCTCCTGAGGGGTTGAACTACTTAAGACATCGGCATATTCTGCCTGAAAATGTTAGAGACCGCGTCTATGTTTACACCGTATATCATTGTCGACAGGTGAATCCCTTAACTCATCTTTTCCTCCCAGCACAAACGACCAGCCGTGTGCAAGGTTGAAATATCGAAGTATTCTCCTCCGCTCTAAAAAATCCAATTCAATATATCGTTCAAGTGCGGGAAGTACAGGCATAGCAAGACTTTCTTGGGTGATTCGTGAACGCTCACGTCAGGGGCAGAGGTCATTATGAAACCGTGAAGTTAAGTGACCATATTTTAAAAATCTCTAAGAGTGGAAACTGAATAAAGGAATTTCGCAGCCTTTGAAGGTGTGTTGAGGGAGTTGGAAAATATGGAATATATGCTCATTGCTGCATATGTCAAGAGTTCTACTTAGAAATAGTGAAAGAGAAATGTTCTCTTAAAGGCAAAGCTGGTTTCAAATTTTTCTCTACATTTGCGTAGGAGGACGAAGCACTCGACGGGACGAATGGGATATTTGAAGTATAACGGATGTGAAGAACCTTAGCTCTGGGTGGAGAAGTTTTCAGAACTTCCTTCAGTAGGGATTAATGTTAGCCATGCGGAAAAGTTTCGTTTTAGAAGATAGTGGAGGACATTGCCAAGTCTTGTAACGGAATTCTCAGGTCAATACATCGCAATGGACGTGGCCATAAAAGCTGCAGAACTTCGTTTTTACAAAGAAAAGGTTTCCGTCATCCTCTCTTTTTGAAGGCTGCTTTACTTTGATGCCATCATGTTTCAGACAATGAAATTAACGATGTTTTATAATTTCAACTAATCACAGCCGCATAACGTTGTAAATTCATTATCTGTACGTGCATTTCTTCTCTTTGTATCGTCAATTTTATGTTCTCTCAAGTCCGTGAGCAAGAATCGATTAACCGCAACAACATTCATTCAGTTTTGATAATTGTTCATATAATTAATATGTAAATTGTTTAAAATCTGTAATAGTTATACATAAATATTGTTCACATCATTCCTTTAAATAAACGATTTAAGATTAAGAAAAGATAATAATAAAAGAAAAGCGCACATGCATTTAGCAATCTTAAATGTCTCTTTTGTTTTTTCTCATTTGACATAAGTGATAAATTGAATCTTAGCAATCGACCTTAATCGATTTGATACTCACGATTATTTAATAAATGGTAGTTTAAAGATTTTATAAAACTATTAATATTTTGAGCAAATTTTAAGAACGTGTTATTTTATTCTAATGTTATTCCCCAAAATAGACTTAATAAAAATCACTTTGTGTTCAGAGTTCCTGAATTCATCAATAATCTCACATTTTGTGATGTTACTTATAGATTGAATCATAAGCTCGTGTCGGTCTTGATGGTGCAGTGGTAACAACACTTGCCTTCTAAACCCAAGATCGCGGGTTCAAACCCGGCCAGGATCGATGGATTTTTTTCGGGCGTAAAAATCCTAAGTATGGCTTCCTTCGGAAGGGTTGTAAAGCCGTGGGTCCCATGTCGTACATTTAGGGCACGATAAAGAACCTCAAGCCTGAAAGAAGAGAACTCTGAGCAAAATTTGTCGGCCGTTTCACGCCCTGAATTCAATGGGACGCTGATGATCTGAGATGTTAATGAGCATCCGTAAATAAAACAAATCAAATAACAAATACCATCCAGTTGTTAATTTTTTTTTCATATTTAGTTTCTTGGCAATATTTTTGCCACGTAAGAAGAACCTAACATAACCTGAAATAATATAACGAAGAAAGGATGGCCCGATTGGTATTTGAATTATAGTATTCGAGTTAATTGTTTTTTAGTGACACATTTTACACCGTTTTTAATATTGCCTATTAGTGAGAAAGGATAAACTTGAAACTAGCGTTATTTAGTCAGAATTATTTAAATAAAGTAGAATCAGCATTAAATGTTGTATTATAGTTTTAACCCGCACAGCGTACTTTAATTCGTAAGAGGGGATATTGCAAACATAATCGTTAACCCGGTGACAACTGTTCTGTCAACAGTAAATAATCCTAACGCTTACTTTCAGTAATAATTATTTATTGTTTGGGTTTTGGTGACATGCACATGCTCGATATGTTTCATTTATTAAAAAATAAGCAATGAATATTCTCGGTTTACAGTCAATTATGCCATCCCTATTATTACGCAGAATCATCTGATGAATATACAGGTCGTAAACCCAATTGCGTGACATAGAAATCGATCCGGGAAATATCCAAGATGTCTATACTGTTAACTATTACTTGGCCGCTCGGATTTCTAAGCTTATATCGTGAAGTTTCCTGAAAGGTTTAAAACCGTTCACTTGTTTCCAGCTAGTTAGAACAACTGCCGAACGTGTATGAAGTTACATATGATGGTAAAGCTATGTTTAGATACGCTTTAACATTTTGTCCTGTAGAGCTTTTAGGATATTAATGAATTTGAAAAATAGGTAAATTAACCAAATGTGTAATTCACTTTTCTATTGTGTCTTGCTGGTAAATTTTGTGATATACAATTTGAAGGCAAGTGTGTAGTGTTACTAATGTTTAATTCACTTTCCATTGTGCTGCGCCAGTAAAATTTTATGAATTCAAATTGGTGGCAAACAGGGAGAATACAAATATTTCATAGAATTTAATTGCGCTTTTACTTTTGCATCGCTTGTGTTTACAGTAATGTTTAATGCATTCTTGTTGAAGATTGTATGGTTCAATATTCCTCTATTATAATAAATGTATATTTGCTATAAGCAGAGCATGGAAATTCAGGCAGTTGTTTTGGTTAAAACAGGCAGGCAAAAAGACACTTAAAATAATGAAAATAGACATTAATGCAATTAAAATAGTCATTTATTAAAAGTAAAATCAGAGTGTTACATCATTCATTATGAATTAAAATAGACATCTAAGATAATTAATAATTTTACCACATAATTAAAGCACTTAAGCTTACTTTTCTTGGTTACAAGCAGCAAAAAAGATTTTTTCAAGGTATCAACTGTCATAGTCAACCGCTTGTCAGAGAGAATATTTTTCATCATAGAAAACGAACGTTCTACTTCCACTGAAGTAATTGGAGCATATTTAAAACAAGCTATTTCGGAAGACTTGATCAAGACAAAGTAAAATAGTTTTGAATAGTCCTGACGAATGAGCAAAAGATGCGCAGTGGTTTCTGATCGAGCTCATTTTCTGTTATGCGTTTATAGAGGAATAAGGTTAGTATCTCTCTTACTTCCGTACTGAACACATTGTAGAGACGGTTTATTGCACAGCTGTACCGCTCTCATCGTTCTAGCTTGCAATTGTTTGTAACATTTATACAGATGAGAAGTTAATCCCACCATAAATTTCCTAAAATTGTCTCGCGTAGATCGATTATAGGTAATAGACCAGGACTATTCAAAACGGCAGTGCTTCCCTCATTTTCTCTATTTGCTGGTATTCGTATGCCCGAGGTAACCATGCGTTCCTTTCACCAATAAAAATTCTGTATTTAATGAAGTAAATGGGTTGAGGAGAACTTTTGACCGCTTAAAAGGAATAAATGTATAACAACATGCTCAATAGACATTTTAAAACTTTTTCACTTCGTTATATTGAATGTCTTTGTATATTTTTTAAAATGCGTAAATAATCGCAGAAAAAATCCATAACGCTCCGAAACGGGAGGTATTAAATCTTAAAATAGACTAAACAAAATTGGGCCTACCGATCCCAAATGTAAGGAAACGTGTTCATTTCTGCCTGACTCTTAAATATAGAAAAGGCATTTTGTCTAACTTTCGGATTGTGCAGTTGTTTTTCTGTGAATTTCCTTCCGATTACACTCAGGGTATCTTTCCTAGTTCCATTCCTAAATCAGACTCGATGGGCAAGCACCAATGGAAGGATGCAGATTGAATGTTAAACAATTAAAGAAGAAAAATATATAGTGCATGCAGCAGTAGTAACAAAAGATGTATAATTCCGTCTTGCTGAATATATAAATATTCCAAATACACTCATTAGGTCTCACACACAACAGTCAAGAATTCCCTCTGTGCCCACTGCAAATTGAAGTTGATGTGAAGTTTCCGCGAGCCAAAGATTGCATCCGCTTTTTTGTGCGGGCGAGAAATACAAACGATTTTTTGAGTTCGTTCCGATAAGATGAATTTAACTCATTCAATGCTATTTTCAACAAGACCTCAAACGTCAAAGAATGCTTTAGCATTAATCAAACGTTTCCTTGAGACCTACTGTTTCTAAAAATAATGGGGTGTCTCAAAAGTAACGCAGTGTTTAAATTTACAAAATGAATTTTTATTTATGCACGAATTGACAAAGTTGTGACATACTTTGAAAGAGTAAACGCTTTGATTAAATATGGAAAATAATATTCGGCAAATGTCCTCCACGTCTCATGTGACACTCGCACTCTTTTTTGACTAAACTTTCAATCACATTTTCACAAACTTGTGGATAAATTGTTGCGATAACACGTCGACTTTCTTCTTCGCATTTGGGGCACGGAAAATCCTCCTATTATTGAAGAAAATTCAATTTATTCTCGAGTGGCTGGGTGATAGAATTACTGGACCGTATTTCTTCAAATACGAGCCCGGAAATGCAGTAACTGTCAATAATGTACGCTATCCAGCATTTCTGTGGCATCAGTTTAAAGCCACGGGCTTTGACTTTGGTGTTAATAAGATGTTGTTCCAGCAAGATGACGCTACTTGCATGCAGCGCGCGAAACCATTGATTTGTTACAGCTGAAATTTTATGAGCGTCTGATTTCGCGCTACTATTATCCTAACTAACCAACAGGGTCATGCGATCTTATACCTTGTGACTTTTATCTTTGGACTGGAATGAACAAATGCGGCTCCCATCGCGCACTCAGTTTCTTCATGTAGGATATTATGTACCTGCTCATGTGAGATACTTACCATTTACACAATGTCATGCATTTTAATGCGACGATCTTCTATCCGATACCATGCATTCACCATATTGATAATTTCTTCAGAAGAAACCTCAATAGAGCTTTCAAAACGTGCAGCATGTGCAGTGCTCATATGGCCACGTTTAAATTCATTTTTCCAGTCTTGTGTGCTAGTGCAGAGACTCCATGAACTTCTTTCAGCTCAGTTTGAGCTCTTTCTCCCGAGCAATCGAATAAAATATACGCAACTGAAACCACTAATTTTTTAATGATTCAAACTCTCATAATTAGCTACAATTACAATGAAAATACGCAAGTACCTCATCACCAGGTATGTCCTGGAGTATGTCGTACTTGCCTCTTAGACCCAAGTTGGTGGGTTCGATCCCGGCCAGGGTTGGTGTATTTTTCGGTAAAAACTCTAATGGTTTCCTTCGAAAGGGATGTAAAGCGCTGGTCCCGTGTCGTACATTTTTGGCACGTAAAAGAATCTCAAGCCTGAAAGAAAAGGCCTCTGAGTAAATTTTACCAGCCGTTTCACACCCTGAATTGAACGGGACGGTGATGATCTGGTATGTTGAAGAACGTCCATAAATAAAGCTAATAAATAAATAATGCATCACCAGAATTGTTGGAAAGTTTCTCCTCTTGCATCCACGAAATCTTTTTAGCAAGTTCTCTTTCAGGCCCATCATATTTGCTTTCCAAATTGAGTTAATTTCTCTCCTAATATTGCCTTTCGGATGCGCAGGGTTTGATCTGTACTCTTTATTTTCAAGTTCCCCCATAAATAAAAACCACCTGTGAAGGGACCGTGCGGGTCATACGCTCTTACTAATTATCCTATGAAATTTAACGACTCTGCAGCTGTATGTACAGTGGTAGAATCTTGCTGGAAATATCCGACTCGGCATTCAATATCGGTCAATTATTCAAAAAATGTAATGTAATTCCTGTAACGTTTGGAATTTACGGTATCTGCAAAAAAATTCTGACCCCATTATCCTGTAAGCATTAATCGCGCACCATACCCTAATTTTCTCGTCATGTAATGGGGTTTGCTGCACTAAATCAGGTTTCTTTGAACTCCAATATCCGTTATTCTACATCGAAGCATGGCCGTGTAAATGGAGCCATGTTTCGTCAGAGAAGATTATTAAATTTGTATCAATTACCAGATCATTAACATTCCTCAAAATCCAGTTACAGAAATGTACCCGACTCTCGTTATCGCGGGGTAGCAATTCATGGACAACAGCGATTACGTATGGTTTCATTTTAGGAGTTTGGTAACTTGCCAAGCTGAGTTCATTGAAATTGCTGTTTGCTGTGCAAGCCCTCACGGAAATGTTTACTACTCTTCTGCAACTTCTTCTAATTTCCTCTCAGTAAGCAAGCCCACCTAGCCTACGTTTCTTATTGAGAATAAAACATTTTTCTTAAATTTATTTATAAGTTTTCCCACGACTTCTCTGCTTGAAGGAAGTACACCCGAGAATTCTATGAAAAATTGCCGTCTAACCTTCCTGCAACATTATGTAATCACATACGAATTGTACTTAAAGATCCATTACTGTGATGTGCACTTATCTCGAGGCAATATTATAACAAAACCCAAACCCTTGTAACATGTAAAACTCCAGTTACTTCCGAACTTGTCACAAGCTTCCATAAGACTAAGGAACGAACAAAATTAAGCCAAGGTATCAAGGTGCGCGGAGTTGCAAGTCGGACCACCATTCTGCCGAGACGCTCCAACCAGCCAACTCGTGTGTGAAAGACATTATATTACGAGGGGCATTCAAAACGTTTTGCAACCAGTTTATCCATTGTTGAACAATAATATCTAAAAAAAAAAAAAAAAAAAACAATTAAATGTAACTAAAGCAGCTGGCAACACTAGAGCTTAAGCTGTCAAAATATGCACAAGTGCAAATTTAAATTTGCATAATCACTGTCGTACAATCTATTGAGTTCAGTTCTCAATATCATGAATATTTCTAAAGAAAACTTTAGATTCTACATTTACACAGGCTATAAGCAGGTGAAAGAGCGGGAAAAAATCCACGAGAACTTGCTAGCTGTTCATGATGATCAAGTGTGTTCATTTGATATCATTGCAAGATGAATTCGACCATTTGAAGAAGAGCGAGAAACTTTGAAACACAGCCCTTGCAATGGATAGCCTCGGGAAGCTATGAACCAGAGAACCAGGAAGTTGGTGGAGGAAAATTGACATTTTACTGTTGAAATGGGAGTAAGTACCAGTGTCGGTAGCAATGGCACTACACTCCATAAACATTTAAATCTCAAAAAAAAAAAAAAAAAAAGTGCAAAATGGGCTCCACATTTCCTAACCAATGAAGATAAGAAAACTGCTGAGTTAGTACCCAACAAATGGTCCTAAACGTTTGACAGCTGTATGCACTGGTGATAAAAGTAGGTTTTATTACTACACCACTCCAAATAAAGCTCAGAACTGCGTGTGGTAAATGGGAATGGCCCAAAACCACATTTTCGTTCTCGGAAGCGAATGTTCATTGTTATCTTCAACTATGAAGGTTGGATGTATGCCAAAAGCAATGAAAATGAATAGTATTTAAATTTTGGATCCTTCATTTGAAGAACTGTGGCGGCGGCATCCAAAGACAGGAACTTCAAGGCGTTGCTTTTGCACTACAATGCATCTCCTCACAGAACAGCTGCAAATTTGAGGAAACTGGAAGTCGCAAAATCCAGTTGCTTGACCATCCATCCTTCCGTCTTTACCTTGTACCATGCAACTTCTGGTTGTTTGCTCAAGTGAAGCCTTGCATTGTTGAAAAACCTTTTAAACGAGGGCAGAACCTTGCTCAAACTATGTTGACTCAGTCCGAGTACCGTTGAGCTTTTGACAATGGTTGCACCGTCTACAACTGTGTGTGGAGAGAGGTGGAGAGTTTTTTTGAAGGATTGTGAAGATAAGTTTACGAATTAAGTCCTTAGCTTGAACTTTAAGGTGACACTTGCAACACTTTTTGAGTGTCCCTCGTACGTTTTAATAAGTTGATAGACGCTTGGGTGTACTGAGGTGATATAAAGTGGCATGTTTACTGTTTCTCTATATAGTATACAAATGTTTACTTGCTGTTGATTAACATTCTCTATATATAAGTGCCAAAAAGTGAAATTGTACTCTTTTTGAACTCATGGCTTCATCTGTTAATTGAAACTCAACATCATCACCGAAATCAAGGAAGGTTCGCTGCAGGGCATATTGCAGCGGAAGGAATATGAAGTTGCATGTTTATAGCTGTCACCAAGCTGAAATAAAATGACTTTTAAATTCACCCACTTATTATTCACCCAAAACCAATTGCACAATATGAGCACAGACATCTATCGTATGGACACCATTAACTTTCGCTAGTGTGCATTAATTCAGGCCCCTTGAAGGAGCCATGTTGGATCGAAGAAGCGGTGTTTTCTTCTCATTACAGCATGTCTATGCAGCATCACTTCCTGAAACAGATCCCACCTCAAGCACTTTTTGGGGAAGTTGATACCTCCTGTATCACCACACAGCACGCGTTAAGTGCCTTATCTGATAGGCGTTTACTTTCTTGAGTGGGTGCATTACGTGCAAGTGGAACGTCGAACAAAGTGGTCGCATCACTCATCTTGCCTCTTGATCGGATCAATTTAGTAAACAGTCACCCCATGAATGTTTGAACAAGCAACGAATTGAAACTTTATGTACTTGCCATTAGAGGCGATGCTCCTAAGTGTCTGTAAACTTCACTTCTCTCGGAGAGATTAGCGACAATGTGATAGCTTCTCTATTAGGGACGCTATAGGGATAAATACTTCCCCAACTCCGGATCAGCAACTCGATCAAAGTTTGGCTAAACTAGGAACTTTGACATTCTAGTGATCTCCGGCTGACAACTGAACGTTAATCACTACATGCTAAAACAATGCTGCGTAACTGAGTAGCCCACAATCAAACAATGAGCTTTGCTGCCTTGTATTTGCCTTTTTTCCCCCCGCTTGTGAATACAGAGTGTAAATCTTGCTTACACAAGTGCTAACAAAGGATAAGGAGGTTTCCATGAGAGCAACTGTATTTCTATAGACGATACTAACAAAGACATGAGGGTAAACATGAATAGCCAAATGGAGTAGCCGTGTTTACTTTATAAATCTGGGTTGTATTACTCTCTGGGATCGTTGTTTAAACAACTGTACAGCAATTCTCTGCCTTAATCCACTGGGGATAACATCTGCTTGCATACATAGTGCCATAACAAATTATTCTTTATTCTAAATGTAAAAAGCGTTACTGAAGCCGTTTTCTTAATCAAACAAAGTAATAGCGTTGTGGCTAGTGTTCATTTAAGGCTAAACGTCTATTTTAATCCTTAATAGGAACGTGTATACGTTTAAGGCGAGTTACGTGTTTCATAAATATTTGAGTGAGTCCTGTTGAAATCGCATGGTAAGAAAGAAATCAATCGAACCATGAAACCTCGATAAACCACGACATATATACCAGACCATAAAAACTAAATTCAATTATTCCTGCCATTTATAGAAGTCACGCTATCTATTACTCGCGTTTTGAGAAAGAAGGTCATAAAAACCGTTTTCACAACCAATACAAAATTGATCAAAAAGTGCATTCCGTGAAAGACTCAAAGGATACTCTCAGCTCCACGGGAATATACCGGTAATTTTTCCGAGACATTTCTATGTGAAGTAGACCGAGTTCTGAGGTTCTAGTCTCGTCCTCCCACGCTTGAAAGTCGGTCAGGGAGCTGGAGGGGAGGTTAGTACGATTTAAACTTTAGGAATGTACAAACACATACTTATGTGCTGTGTGACACAGTGTATTCGAACGTGAGTACAGCATCGTCTTATGATTTAAGAAGATTGTTTCAAGAGAGATTCAACTTCCAAGTAGAAGTTTGATTCACAGATTGGCAAATAAATTTCGTAAAATGGGAAATATCACTTCGACGTCGACGAAATTTTTTTATTCTTTTGTACGAACGGCTACTGAAGTTAAAGCTGTATAAAATTATTCTAATGCAAGGACTAAACAGTGTGACCTACATTCAGGAGTACATTTTGCGCATGCGTGTTGAATAGTGTGCGAGAATAAGAGATTGTTCTTATGGAAGAATTTTGTTTCCACCTAAGTTATATTCATCAATTCACAAAACAAGCATCTAAAATGCACCACATCCTGGAGCTCCAAAATCAGAGGCCAGAAATAAACGATAAAGTAGTTTCGGCTGATAGTCGACTGAAAGTATGAGAATTAGCAGATGCCAAGGGCATATCAACTGAGTCGGTCTTGGTGGTGTAGTGGTTACCATACTTGCCTCCTACACCCAAGATCGCGGGTTCGAACCCGGCCAGGACCGATGGATTTTTTCGGGCGTAAAAATCCTAAGTATGGCTTCCTTCGGAAGGGAAGTAAAGCCGTGGGTCCCGTGTCATACATTTACGGCACGAAAAAGAACCTCAAGCCTGAAAGAGAGGCCTCTGAGCGAAATTTGTCGGCCGTTTCACGCCCTGAATAGAATGGGACGCTGATGACCTGAGATGTTAAAGAGCGTCCATAAATAAATCAATCAATCAACTGAGCGGGTTCATTTTGTTTTTGCGTCTGCTCACTCTGGAGTAAATGCGAATATCAGTGATTGTTTTGAAATTCTTAAGAAGAATCAATCGATTTTTACGCCGTTTTATGACAATGGACGAAATGTGGATTCATTACTATACACCGACATTGGAACAGCACTCGCCGTACGAGGTAAACAAAACAAAATATCCACTGGAAAGGTCGTGGCTTCTGTTTTTGGAAATGAAATCTATTGATTAACTACTTGGAGAAGGGGGAAAAGCTTTTTTTGGAAGACTGAAGACAGCGGTCGAGGAAAAACGTTAAGGGAAATTGCCAAAAGGAAGGTGTTGTTTTTACCATTACAATACTTTGTTGATTTGATTTATTTACGGACGCTCTTTAACATCTCAGGTCATCAGCATCCCATAAAACTCAGGGCGTGAAACGGGCGACAAATTTGGCTCAGAGGCATATTTTATCATGCTTGATGATCTTTTTCGTGCCGTAAATGTACGATACACCATCACAATACGCCGATACATTCAATCCGCTCCTCTGAGAACAAATTGGCAGAACTACGATTTGAAATGCTTCCGCATTCACCCTATTCACCTAATCTCGCTCCCTCAGATCATCATCTGTTCCCGAAACCCAAAACGTTATTTAAGTCAAATACACGTGTCATGCAGGAGGTTCTCAAAGTATTCCACTTCCACTAATCACGAATCTGTAGTAAATACTATGAACTTGGAAGGAACTATGTAGGAAAATAAAAAATGCTGCAAGACTGAATTCTTCTCTTTAATATCAAATTAAGTTACTCATCAAAATATCCTCTTTAGTTACATGTGCATGGTTAAAAAGATTGGCAATTTCTCATCCTCTCTCTATTAACAGGTAATACTCAACTCACATTTAGAACGAATGAATTTGAGAAATGTTTCCTACACGCACAGTTTTTCACATATCGGAAACTTCATATAGAAATATACAGCATGGTTCATTAAAGTGGTCGTATTTGTTAAATAAAAATGTATATGTAAATTAACTACATTCATAATAAATTACAAAAACATCTCTAAATTAACTCTCATGTTAAAATAAATTGCATCGCTTGGTAATGAGCTTTTCCCCCCCTTAAAATATAACGAACTATTCCCTGTCTTGTGTTTAACAACGCCATCGCAAAAACAGCGCAGCACGTATAAATATAAATTACAGAAGGCCATGATTTTATTTACATTAACAATACATTTAGCTTTGTGCAATTAATCGATATTCTGTACGCGTTCACTATAGGGGTTGTTGAATAAATTATTCAGAAGAGTGAGCGCATTTCAACAAAGAACTAATTACACTCGGGAATAAATAAAATTTGTACAGTTAGTTTTATACGAGTAGAGAAAAAGTTTAAATCTCTTTTCGTGCGTACTTTTAGCTATGCTAAAAATGAACAAAGAAAATTGTTCATTACATGATCAAGTTATAGAAATCATTTTCTGTTCAATTTTTCTTACGTTTTAAAAATATCTTATTTTAATGTATAATAAGTTTCCAAAAATGACGTCAGTAAAAGAAAACAAAGTAATTCCCGAAAACATGTTAAGATAAAAACAATAACAATTGAGTCATATTTAAATTTTAAAGTTTTGAATAGTCAAGCCCCGGATAACTTCAATGTTTTAATACGGACGTCATAGTAATTAATAGTTAAAACGGCATAACATTAATTTATATTCAGCTGTTTAATTTTAGTGATTAGTTAAATATTACTGGGGTTAACATGCAAGTCATTTGATATGAAATGTGGTTCCCCCACTGGTAGCTCAGACGCAAGTTATTATTTACTATATTCTAAAAATAATATGCTATGTGGTATTAACACAAAAACTGTACCAATACAACAATAAACAGACATATCAAGTTTTCGTTAAGTTAGTAAAAAGTTTTGCTTTGAGCACGTACAAAAATGTTATATTCTAAATTTTAATATTTTCTCCACTATGATCTTTACTGCGCGGTTAGATAAATAAAAAGTTCTTATTTTGTCCTTTTAAATAGCATGACTAGAATCTCGAAAAACTTGGGAATTATTAAATAGCAAATATTGCACTTACCGTTGAAAGTCGCATGTATTCCATTACATCACGCGCTGATAGCCACCGTCTATATATTTAACCAACCTTGAGCATATATGCAGCCAAGACCACGGCGAGCCAAATAACGAAGGAATACTAGCGAAAAGGAGAAAGGAAAAAGAAAAAGGTTGTTTATCATAACCCATAGAAGATTAACACAATAACGTCTCTGTCATTACGAGAAAGTGGTTTGTGCCTTGAGCAAAGAATTGCAAAAATGTAGCGTATACAAGTTAGAAAACCTGAAGGATAATATTAGGACTGAAATTTAGAGACTTGACGCCACTCAGTTGTATTGCATACATGACAATATGCTGTAGCATTCATACACAAAAGTGCAGTGAGGCACAAGGAGAAGTATTCTTCAATAGAGCCCAGATTTATTGTCACTGCTTTTTTTTTTAATTGCTAACAGTCAGGATAAATCCAAATGTGCAAAAATTATATTCCTAAACTATTAAAAATTGTGGGAAGGCTTTATTTTTGCCTTTTTGTTACCTATTTCAGTTTTTAAAAAAATTTAATTCTTTTATTTTATGCAATTTTTCTGTTATTGTAGTATAGTGGTTCATTGAAGAGAATAAAAAGTAATTGTTCCAACAAAGCTATTGTAAAAAATGTTTAAACAGCATTTAATTTTATAAAGAAAATATATTTAATTAAGTGTGATATCATTTAAATCCGTTGACATGTATTTATTTAGGCTAAAATATGTTTCAAATTATATTAGAGTGCATTTAATTAGTTCGATCTGCGTTTAATAAGGTTGACATTTAAGTGCATTATCATGTATCTAATTAGGTTGACATTAAGTTGAATAATATTCTTAAGTATTAAATTAGGTTGGCATGTATATAATTAAACTGGCATGTATTTAATTATGCTAGCATGTATATTTGGAAGTATAAGCTTTAAATGCTGCAATTTCACTGCCACCGGGTGCCCAACTGCAGTTTGAACAAATACATACATACAAATGCTATATGTCCTACAATATAGGAAGACCATCACAAAAATATTTACATCGGGTAAGTAGGTCGCTATAATATTTTAGTTTCCGTTTTTGCATGGCATTCGTTTATGAGTTGCCAATCTGTTTGCTTTATTGTGCTCTTGATTATGTCTATGTGAGCAATCAACTCTATTTTTCTCGCTTTTATGCATACAATTTTTCCCCTGACATCCATCTTCTTACATTCATTTGTCACGTCTTTTAATTCTTACCCCTATTAGTACAACCCATTCTAAAAATTTAACTATTTTATTTTTTGCTAGCTAACTGTCATATTTTAACACAATTATTCATTTCTTTATCAAGGGAGTCACATAGTTGAATCTTATGTACCCTAACAATGGCTAAATGGTACGTTGAAACTTAAAAATGGCTAAAAATATGAAATTTAAATTAAAATGTAATTAATTTTAAATTATTAAAATTAAATTTAATTATATTTAGAATAAAATTATTTTAAAGCGTTAGCCAACAATGTGCATCTTGAACTTCAAAGACAAATCATTACATTTAATTTTGTATATACCATTATTGTCATGTGTTTATAGCATTGTCGAAATTAACTTACTTTTAGAAGCAAATAATTTAATTTCGTAATACCATTGTTGTCAGTCACGTTCAACACAATTTTTCTCAAATGACTCTCGAACAGTCTTCTGTTTCTTTATTGTCAGTCGCGTTATGTTGAAGAAAATTGTCGATGCAACCATTTAGAAGCAAACTGAAGACATTATTAAGAAGTTTATACTTCCAGGTTATTAACAGCCTTAGCAATTTGCCAAAAGAAAAGGTTCTAAAATTTGGTTGATTAGACTGTGAATTGGCAACGATCCCAGTTTTACTACGGGTGTACCAAAGCAAGTTATCTGTGACTAAAAATCGTATTTTCTGCAGTATAAAGAGTACAGGGCATGTCAGAAGCATTGAGAGGAAACAGAGCATCCCAGTAAATAGCAGTACAATTTTGAAAACTTGCATTATGCAAAATAATTAGTATTCAATGTACGTTTTTTTTTAAGAAATTAGTGCTGGAAACCGACACTACCCGCTTTAATGTACACGTTAAATGCCTCGAAGTAGACTGTCTTATTGATAGCCTTGTTTCACACACTCCTGAAGAACTGCATTGCTCAGCAGGTCTAGAATACACAATTGACTAAATCGTCTCCTAAGTAAAACTTTAATAACTTGACGTAAGGGAAATGAATGGGACAGTTTGTTCAACTTTCATTTATAAGAATCGCTAATTTAATGTGCTTCTAGCGCAAACACAAAAATGATGAGGCGATACTTCTATGGCCAAATAAGTCTAGGAGAACTTCTAGCAAAGCATTTAAAGAGCAGGTTTTACATAAACTGCGCTTTCAAACTACAGTTATACACCACTTACAAACAACATCAGTTCTGTAAGTATATCACTCAGAAGAGAAACATCAATTTTGTTTGTACTGCACTTGCCGCCAACCACATAGTTAGGTAAATGGTCCATGGTCGATGTTATTTGCAAAGATTCTTTGAAAGCTTTGTGTGTGCTAGAATTTTACAGCAACAAGATGCCACAGATGCTCGACGAAAATTTTGGACAGTCACCGAGTAGAAAGTTAACATACCAGTGGCATATGAAATTTGTAAGTGCTAGTTGCTTGTGACCTCAGCAGGGAAGTGATCTCCTGGCTGAGTGAAGAGAACGTGGAACAAGAAGCCCGAAGAAATCGGTGAATAGGGCGTCCCGTGATCATAACTGTGCGGAAAAGTTTGCGTCAGAAATGGACTATCAAATCACATAAACTGCAGTTGTGACATTTTTTTTTTTTTTGAGTAGTGTTTAACGCCCGTTTTTACTACTGAGGCACCACAGGCGGTGGACACTGATGATACATGAGATGAAATGATAAATTGGGAAAGGATATTTTTTTTTTTTAAGGAAGGAAGCGTTCCAGGCCTAAGTTTAGGTACCTCCCCGGCATTTGCCAGTTATGAAGACTGAGGAAAACCTGGAAAAAACCCCAGTCAGGGAGGACGGTCCTGGCGGGATTCGAACCGCAGACCTCCCGCTCACGAGTCCGTGCCTTAACGACCTCGGCCACCCGTGGCGGTCAGTTGTGACATTAGCTAACAGAAGCTGGTAAAGAAATGCGCTTCCATTTTGGTTTTCAGCTGTAGAAGACGGTGATAACTCCATAAATTCATTTATGTTCAGCGAAAAGGCTGCATTTTACACAAATAGAACCATAAATAAACATAATCATCTCATTTATGGTACCCCAAAACCTACAGAATTAGCTAATGGACGTATTTTTTGTGCGTTCAGTGGGGGTGTAGTAGTAAAGTGGAAGAGGTGCAGAAAACTTTGGAAGATAATAAGGGAGGGTTTCTACCTGGGAGACACCCGTGGTGAAGTGAAGATCGCGGTTGAGAAATTAGTCTCCAATAGATCGGCTACAGGAGCTGGAGGTGGTCTATATGCAAATGGACAACAGTGTGAGAAGAATCAGTCTAGAAGAAACAAGGAGAACTGGGAACTCCGGCGACACATAATATTACAAATAGGAATTAAGTTGCGGGAGTATGACATTAAATAGGCCCATAGGTCGGATTTGGGACTAGCTCGAGGCCAATCATTTGTAAATTGGCTCATTTTAAATTACAAGAGAAAGTGTTCCAGACAGCTCGAAAGACCGTGTCGCTATCAGCGAAGATTTTAGTGAAATAGTACGACAGCAGCGGAGTTTCCTGATTCCCGGAGACAGGCTTTCCTGCGCTTCGACAAGTAGGTGGTCAACAGGAGTGAGAGCTGGAGGAGTTCAGTATTCTCCCTCTTCGAACCGGTGGCGGACACAGCAGTAAGCTCATGTTGCAGTAAAAACCATGGGGAAGAAGCGACAGGTTCTTTGACTAGGAGGTCCCAAAGACTGGCCGACTCGTGGACGAGAGAAAAGGAACCTCAACAACAAAGTAAATCACAGGTTCCAATCCCAATGCACAGTCGGTGCATGAAACACGGAGGGGACTGCCACAGGCAGCCGAGTTCGTTAAGGCGCGGACTCGTGAACAGGAGGTTTCGGGGATCTTTGGGGACACTCCTATACAACACACATGCAGTGACTGGCACACTGCAGTGGGCGCTTTGCCTGTAAACGTAATGGTCGCAATCATAAGCACCTGGAAAAAGAACATTACGGTAGAGAGCGGTGGCCAAGCTGTTTAGAAGACATTGCTCTTAAGTGTAACTCCTGCGTTCAAAACCCACCAACAGGGTTTTAATTTTTATTATTGATTTTATAAGAGTATATGTAGAACATCGTGTTACCTTAATATCATATTATATTTTAACATATCATTCGAGTTTTATTACATTACCTATTCACACAAACTAATATATTCTATACAAATAATTAAATAAATACACGAACAGAAACATTTATTTTTTAAAGTGAAAAAACAAATTAATATCGGCTGTATGAACCTTCAGCATACATATATATATATATATATATATATATATATATATATATATATATTCTTTACATTAGAGGAAATGTAGGTCTACTAATTGCACATTTGGAGCACTTTTTGAACATATGGGCGTAACAATTAATAATATCTCATTCTAAAGAGTTGTGCAGCTACCAATCTTTCATTTGTCAGCACCAAGAATATTAAAATATATTCCTAAATATACTAAAATTTATGCGTTGAGCTCTTTTGTGTTTTATATAAAAATTAATTGTTTTTATACAGGACTAATCAATTAAATATAAGTAGTAACAGAAGACACTTTCAAAATTTATACACAATTTCATTTTCACATATGCCTATATGAATTGGAATCCGAAAAATACAACATTTATTAATTTGTACCAATTTTTTTAATCACTTAAAACACTATAACCTTCTTGTATTTAATTCAATATTTTACACAACTTGATACGGAAAGTTATAATTTTCAGCACTAATTCTTCATCTCCTGTTTACCGCCACGGGTGGCTGAGGTCGTTAAGGCGCGAACTCGTGAGCGGGAGGTCTGCGTTTCGAATCCCACCAGGACCTATCTTCCCTGATCGAGTTTTTTCCCAGATTTTCCAAAGTCCTCATAAATAGCAATGCAAGGGAGGTACCCTAAACCTAGGCCTGGAACGTTTCCTTCCCTAAAAATAAAACCTTTCCCAATTTATCATTTCATCTCATGTATTATCATTGTCCACCGCCTGTGGTGCCTCAGTAGTAAAAACGGGCGTTGAACGCTATTCAAAAAATCAAATCTCCTAACCTGATTGTCTCTGCTTTCACTATAAAAAGATATAAGCAGAAATATTTGTTTAGCTAGCGAATTGTTTCCTAGCAGTGCGTTGAACTTTTACATAACCTACTAGCATGCGAGGCAAAGAAAACAAATGACAACTGCGATGCGGCCCAGTTTAAAGGTTAGGTCAATGTGAGTTGACCTTGTTTCTGCGGGTTCGAATCCCGCAGGGCGTGTCTCGTTAAGTCACAATCGGCAGGAAGAAGTCCTCCCCGCCTTGCGAAATTGATTTCACTGGGGTCGGTGCTCCTCTGACGTCAGGAGCACTGCGTGAGAATATTGATCCATTGCGTTCTTTGCGCGTAGAGCCTTCCGACCACCCCTCGTGCGAAATATACGGCTTTCAAATTTACAGTTTCCTGGACAAATTATTACGTCAGAAATAGTTAACTTTGGAATTTAACTTGTAGCCATATTTCGTTAATAATTTAAATAAAATTATTTTTTTTTTTAATTTCCAGTATATTCCAAATTGTAGTATTTCTCGCTTTTTTTTTTAGATAATTTAACAGGCCTGATTCAAAAAGCCATTTCTGTGATTATTAATAAGCCTACACATTTCAGCATTTCGGAATACGGTAACATGTAAACAAAAGAACAGAGAATAGAGAAAGACTTAAAATGAAAAATCTTAATTACTGAAAAACGCAATCAATTTCGCAAGACGGGGAGTATTTCCTCCTGTAGATTGTAACTTAACGAAACCTTACGTGCCAGCAAATATATTCTAAATAGCAGATTCGGATTATATGCAGAAAATTACGGGAAAAGTACAAGGCCCCCACTCGTCAACTCTGCCTGTTTCTTTTAAAAGCAGTCTCACTGATACATATTGCAACTTCTAGAAGTTTCTTTAGAGATTACACAAACCTTTTCCTCTTTTGGACTCCCAAACTGAGGAGGATTAGGTTGAGAAAGCTCATTAAAATTATGAGGATAGGTAAAGGTAAATTGTTAAAAGAAAAATATAATTCTTTATAACACCTCCCATAGAACTCTTTATACCCTTGGCCAAGAGTTACATTTTTTATTGTGACGACTTTACGAGATTTCAGCCGAGTGATGTTAACGTACCCCTGAAGAAGGCCACAGGGCAAAGGTGGCCGAAAAATTAGATTTCAGATTCCACACCACTCGGCTGCGACCCCATGAGGTGATCAAAATAATCAACGCGGGGAAAGATTTAAATCTTACTCACATTTTTCTTGTGGTCCCGAAGCAGGTGATCAAAAATGACTCGTCACTGATTATCTCCCATTGTTTGAATACTGTGCTCGTCTCTTCACATAAGCTTTAAAATCAAGAGGCGCTACTTATTGGTTGAAAAGGAGAAAGTAAATTTAATAATTGCAGCCAATGCAACAATCAAACAACAATGGCAGCACAAATGGAAAAATGCCGAGGGAGGTAGGAGAACTTTCAACTAACATCTTTGAGAGTTTAAAGCTAAAATTTACTACGTAACAAAGACATGGTACATCACCTTACAAAATGTATTGATAAAGATTAGCAGAACACAGGGCGATATCTGTATATTTATAAAACGCAAGATAACCAGCGCACGTACTATTTATAAGTATAGGCTATTTACAACAGGTGAGAGAAGAAAGAAAGTTTAAGTGGCCATGAGGTGGAACATTTGCTTAGAAATAAGGACCTATACAAATACCTTGAGCAGGCCGCATTCAAAATTGTAATTTAGCATGGGAAGAGGTGATGGCACAAGAACAGATAATGACAAGCAGAAGAAGTAAGAAGATCAGAATGCATACGTATACAAAGACAATCCCAAAACATAACTAACTTAACAAGAATAGATGATATACAAGACAACTTCTATTAAATCAACAGGAAGAGAACGGTAGGATTTTTTTTGAATGATTTATTTATGGACGCTCTTTAACAACTCAGGTCATCAGCGTCCCATTCAACTCAGGGCGTGAAACGGCCGACAAATTTTGCTCAGAGGCCTCTCTTTCAGGCTTGAGGTTCTTTATCGTGCCGTAAATATATGACACGGGACCCACGGCTTTACTTTCCTTCCGAAGGAAGCCATACTTACGATTTTTACGCCCCGAAAATATCCATTGTTCCTGGCCGGGTTCGAACCCGCGATCTTGGGTTTAGGAGGCAAGTATGATAGCCACTACACCACCAGGACCGACTGAGAACGGTAGAGGAGAGGAAGAAGGGAGTGATGAAGGATAGGAAGATAACTAAACTTATAATACACGGGAATAATTTTCAACTATAGCCTGAAGTAGAGAATGACAGGAAGGAGAAGAGTTTTACCTATAAGAGGTGGAAATAAAAACTATGCAAATTGCAACAGAAACTTGGAGAGTATAGAAAAAAGATAAGAGTCAAATAACAGACAGGAGGTAGAAGAAAACAGCGATGATGATGATGAAGAGGAACAGAAGAAGAGATGTGTAGTAGAAATATATAGAAGCGGGTGTTCTATTCCGATGGAACATTTTTAGTTTAGATAGATTTTCTTTTTAATTGTGTTTAACGCCTGTTTTAACTACTGAGGCATCACAGACGGTGGACACTGATAATACATGAAATGATATATTGGGAAAGGATATTTTTTTTAAGGAAGGAAGCGTTCCAGACCTAAGTTTAGGGTACCTCCCCGACATTTGTCATTTATGAGGACTGAGGAAAACCTGAGAAAAAAAAAACTCAGTCAGGGAAGATGGTCCTCATGGGAATCAAACCCCAGACCTCCCGCTCACGAGTCCGCGCCTTAACGACCTCGGCCACCCGTTGCGGTAGTTTAGGTAGATAGCTGACTACCAGCTATTGGTTGTGTTTATTGGCTTCTAGTAAATTTGTAATTTTATTTCATTTTTTAGTAGTAAAATATTCACTTTTTATTTAAGTTATATTTTTGTTTTGTTTATATAATTATAAATTTAATCCGTAAATTATATGTAGCGTAAGAAAAAGAAAATGTAATAAATGATCCACTTTGGAAATGCACTTCCCGGTATAGGTAACAAGGTGCCGGGACAAGTGTTGCAGATTTTGTTTTATTTTTGTTCACATTAAGCTGCACAATAATATTCTGATGCATGTTGACAACCTTCAGGTTCATAAAACATCACTGCACTTGCAAGTTCTGAACTGACATTCAAATATATAACAGCTCTTAATGCTGTACCCAGCATTCTAGTCACGTTTTATATACTCTGTGCAAATCTGGTTTTTCACTTCCGTTTCTAGAGCGAACAAAGCTACTAAGGAAATGTGACAATTATGTTGGGACAAAAGTAGTAAGGTTTTGAACCATATTAATATTTATTACTTTGAGACTCTGCAGTTACTGTACCCTTAAAAAAAGCTGCAGTAATTTTTTAGAAATGCCCTGAATGCATTATGAGTCAAATATGTGAAGCCACGTTAATCATACAAAAAGTCTGTGCTCTATTTGAAAAACGTCGCAGAAAACAGCGTAGTAGAAATGAATAAAGAAGTGGACAGTTATCAATACCATGTCCCTGGGGAGTTGAAACAGAAAGATAAAACGGGTAATGAAATCAACACCAGAATGATTAATGATATTCTTCTGTTTTCGTATCGATACACTGCCACGTGACAGCAATACAGGAACAAGGAAAGAGATTCCCAAGCTTCAAGCAAAAATTAAGTTAATTAGTATTGACGTTTTAGTTTGCTCTTCTATGTTATCTTTAAATTTACAGCAGAATAGACTTATGTAGTATTTATCACGAAACAGTTTCCACTGATCCAGATCAGAGCCCGGAAGTTAGGCAAAAGGCCTTTCTTATCTTGGTGAACATATTTAAGAGTCAATAAGAAGTAAACATGCCGTACATTTGAGGTCGGTATATTTTGCTTCCTGTTGCCTATTTTAAGGTTTAAAACCTTTTTTTTTTTTCCTTCTGCTTGGGATCGTTATGGATTTTTCCTGCTATTATTTACACATTTTAAAAAGCACATAAAGAACTTCAATATATCAAAACGGAAAAAGTTATAAAAATTAAATGGATGTTCACCTCATAAAGAGAATCTTGTTATTCATTTATTTCTCCTCTTCGCATTCACTTAAACTCTTTAAATAGTACAACCTTCTTTAGTGAAAGAAACGCATGGTTACCTCGGGCATACGAATACCAGGAAATAGAGAGGATGAGGAAAGAACAGCAGTTTTGAATAGTCCTGGTGAAAGATCTTGTATCAATATGCGCGAGATAATTCTAGAAAATGTGTGTTGGGAATAGCTTCTCAGCTGCTTAAATGTAAAAACAATTGCAAGCGAGAAAGATGAGAGCGGTACAGCTGTGTAATAAACCATCCCTACAATGTGTTCAGTGCGGAAATAAGACAGTTACTAATCTAACTTTCCTATAAACGCAAAACAGATAATAAAATCGATCAGAAACCACTGCGCATCTTTTGCTCATTCGCTGGAAATTTTAGAAACTACTTTACTTTGTTGTGATCAACATTTCCATGATGTCCTGAAAGTGAATTTTCTTTGTAACTGCTATGGGTCCTTCCGAAATAGGTTGTTTAAATTTGCTTCAATTATTCAGAGGAAGTAGAACGTTTTCTTTTTCCATATAAAAATGTTCTCTCTGACAAGCGGTTGACTATGAATACCTTGAAAAGTTATATTGTTGTTGCTTGTAACTAAGAAAAGTAAGCATAAGTACTTTAATTATGTGATAAAGAAATTATTAAGTATCTTAAAATATCTATTTTCATTAATGAGTGATATTATTCTGTTTTCACTTTTAATAAATGCCTGTTTTAATTATATTACTATTTTCAATATTTTAATTTCCTTTTTTGCCTGTTAATTTTAACCATAGTAAATGTCTGAACTTCCGGGCTATAATCTAAACTAATCTCAATGAAAGTAGGTAGAATTGTCAATTAAGTCATCCTGTATTTAACTTTAACGGGTATTTCCGTGGTAAATGAACACGCAATGAAAATTAAAAGTGAATGCACGTGCAAAAATATGTGCACATGACATTTAATGTGATGATTCTCTACATAGGCATCAACACGTGTGTATTAGGCATACACAACAATTATATTACCATGATTTATTAAAATACATTATATAATGTTAATTGTTTTCATCTAATAAATATTAAAACACCGTTACATACGAGTAGATTTACTTGTTATATAATACATTCTTACATGAATAAAGGTATGTTCTTAATAATCTGTTTGTGTTCTGATTGTTACATCGTTACAGCTGAAGAGTAACGCTATAACATAAATACTCTCTCATACGTAATTAATTTTTGAGCAAAACTTTATTTTAAATTTGTTATTAGAAGAAATAAACTAATCTTCAAATTAAAGATCATTAGAATCTATTTTTTAACGATGGCATGTGTTTCTGGATTTTGAAGCGAAGAATTCTGTAACACACTTCCACTGCTTTAAAGTTTCGAAATGTCTTCCTCGCAGGAAATGGCCCATGGATCGAAAAAGATCAGGGCTGTGCTGGGTGTGGTAGCATTCCGATCTGTTCCAATGCATACATTTTATCCATTTTATTAGAGCAGTATGGGGTCTCGTATGGTTCTTTGTCCATTAACCAATGCTGGGTATCTTAATCTAAAAACTTCATGAACTCGTTTCAGTTGTTCAGAATAACGATTCGCATTGACTGCACGTCTGTTTTAAACAAACTCCCAGTGAACACACCTTCAAAGTTCCAGCAAACACACATTATTTTGGAGCCAAACTGATTTTATTTAGCGATCACTTTGGCAGGGTGTCGGAGATCGAGTCATTGTTTCAAGGTTGTGGTTATATACCCATTTTTCATCACGCGTGGCAATTATTCTGATAAATCTATCATTCAAGGGATTTGCGATTAACTGAGGAAGATATTATTCTGCATTGGATCTGCTCAGTTAATGAGATATAGATCTACAGCGTCTGTATGATTTTAGGGATGCCTGCTATCTTTTGGTTCATTTAAAAAATATTATTGACAAACGATAATTAAAATAAATATTTATAGACTGGTATTCAAAAAGTACATAAATAACTTATTGCCACAGCCATTAACTAGGAGAATACTAAATGTTAAATATTTTAATGAAAATACAGCTTTGTAATTTGTTAAATTTTATTCTCAAATACTATGTTATATACTTTTTTCTGGTGGTGTAGTGGTAACCATACTTGCCTTCTAAACCCAAGATCGGGGACTCGATCCCGGCAAAGGTCGATGGATTTTTTCGGGCGTAAAAATCGTAAGTATGGCTTCCTTCGGAAGGGAAGTAAAGCCGTGGGTCCCATGTCTTACATTTACAGCACGTAAAAGAACTTCAAACCTGAAAGAAGAGACCTCTGAGCAAAATTTATCGACCGTTTCACGCCCTGATTGAATGGGACGCTGATGATCTGAGATGTTAAAAAGCGCCCATGAACAATTTGTTTAATCTACTTAATTCTGGGCTCCATTATAGAACTTAGGTGCAAACTCCTGCCATGTTTTTTGTCTTGCAGATGTGAAACACTTGCATTCCTTTAATAAATGGCACTCATTGCCTCTGTGACCTTTTTATGGGGACCAGTTTTAAAATGGTGCGATGCTTGTGCAATTTTTAAAATTTGTTCAATTTTTAAACATTGAATTCTGTAAAAAATAAATTTTATTGGAAAGTTCAAGCTTGTATAAACAAATTTAAATATAATCTTTTGTACTATTAAAATAATAGTGAACTAAAGTCACTCTTTGTAATTGTACCGCATTCAATGATTGCATATAGAATAACTGATTGAGCAAGAACTAAACGGTTAAACGAATAATTCGGTAGGAAGATAATCTCGCAGGGCTACGAGTTTATATGTAGTGTTTTGCAATTGTTACATGTATAGTCGATGTGCTGATTCCATTTCAGGTGTTGGTTCATAATGATCCCTAAATATTCAATAGATGTGTATAAATTTAAAGCGGGGCAGGTACATTTTAGAGGGCTTGGGCTGTAGCTGCTTTATTTGAGTATTGCCCATTGCAGCGATTTTACCTGAGCCTGAGATCGTTAATGGGAATGGAATTAAAACAGTTTTTTGAAATATTAAGAGAAAGCGAATATTATTTAGCTATTGTTTAATAATAATTTGCATTCTGTCACCACTAAATATTACTGCAGTAATCACTGTTATATGAAACAGCGGGTGTGGTGATGCATGACCCCACCTGTAACTGAGACGTGATACCCCTTTTCCATGCTTTTTATTTAATATAAGAGTGGCATTCTTATTTTAGGTAGTAAAGTTACTAGATGAGATCATATGTGAAAATAGTAAATAATGCCATCTGAAAAAATAAACTATATCCAGAGCCCGGAAGTTCAGGCATTTATTTTGGTTAAAAAAACGGCAGCAAAAGGGCACTTAAAATAATGAAAATATGCAGTGATATAATTAAAATAAACATTTATTAAAAGTTAAAACAGAAAGTAATATCACTCATTATTAATGAAAATGTGCATCTAAGATACTTAATAATTTTATCACATAATTAAAGCATTTAAAAACAAATTCATTGGCATATATTTTTATATTAGGTAAGGACTTTAATTTTCAACTCAATTAACAAATATTCTTTGGCAATACGTTTTAAATCGTATAAATTTTGTAAACTCGTTTGTCTAGATTTCATGTATCAGATAAGGGTTATTACAATGCATGTCTTGATGTTTGTTTCTTGGCCTTTATGACAATATTTATAACATAAATGTAACGGTTCAAAGGAACACATACATAGCCAAGAATATGAAAAGATTAAAACCACAGATAAGAAAACTGTAATATTAAGTGAATCAGCCAATGGCAAGCGTAACAACATTAATAATGTGTACCAAGAATGTAACACGAGACAATCAACTTTATTGCGATTATATAGAAATGAAATCATTTTATTCGCTTAGTATATGTGTATTGAAAATATAATGCATTGTAATGTATAGTATTATTACAACCTTATTATAGGTGACGGGTTTTATCTCATCATTTGTTAGTTATGCGTTGATTGCGTTTTGAGAAGCTTCGTTTTAAATTCCTTTAGCATAAATCATGATTATTACTTAGTTTTAAAAAAAGCAGTATTTTAAAATTACGTAAAGATAAGTGGCGATTAATGTTTCGTGGAAGAAATTTCAAAATTAATAATTGTGATGAATGATAGGAGTTACGAGTTTGAATTAATATCCATATAGGAAAATTGTAAACTAGTTACAACAGGACAAAACGCGTAGTTTTCGGGAGAGAAATATAAATTATAACACATCTGTCTCGTATTCAGTTTGCATCTAATAATATACTCAGAGCATATCGTAATCAGAAAAGTGTACTGCTGTGTGGTAATAACAAAGCATTAATAAACTCCGTAGATTTCTATCATTGAAATTTTGTTATGCTTAAAACCACATTCCTTTCACCTCAGAAGTATCAATCTGAAAAATCCAGCTATAATATCGAACCCTGAACTAGTGGGGTTAGTCACATCAAAGTCTACAACGATGGCGTCGTCGCATATATTTCCGCTACGAATATTTAGAAAAAATACTAACGTTAAAAATTTAAGAATAAAAGATTTAATACACATTATTTGCATACATTAAAATTACATCTACACAATGCACTATTTTAACAGTAAATTTAAAGTTTTTTCTCCATGTTTTCTGGCAAGGGGTTGTACCGTCTGTCCGTAAGAATGTTTTTGTACAATGAAAACCTACATCATATGATTTGACAGGAGTAATCTTATATCGGGCTATTTTTGTAGCTTTATGTTGACTGAGATAGATTTTGTCTAACCTTCTAGTCATCAGTTTCGTTTAGTTCCCAAATAACGAATTTCAAACTGATATCATTCTTGCATTACGTGATTTCATCACAGTGCTTGTTATACTTTATACAACAATATAAATACTACTAAAATAGAAATTTTTATTGTTTAGGCATGTCGAAATTCATTTTTAGGAAAGTTTATACCTTATATAGGTCGTAACACAAGGAAACAGTTGCATGCTAGTAATAGGAATATACTCTAAATTATAAATTCATTGTTCTACATATAAATATATTTACTTACCTCTTTATTACCTTTTGCATTTCACAATTTTCTTATCTTCTGTGTAGCACTGGAAACTTCAGCACCAATCTCTTAGGCATCTTAGGGGGTACAGAATGCCCTATTTTGACAATGTTAAAATGTGTCATATGTAATTAAGATTTTCTCAGTAAATATACAACTTAAAAAGCTGAAATTTTCACAGTCTGTAGGTGTTATATTCTTATAAAAGCTGAAATAACATTTTTTTAAAAAAACTGAATAATTTTGGAAAAATATAGTTTTATTGTTGTGACAATTGTCTACCTACATTTTGTAGTACTGCTTTTTAATAACTTTACCAATTTTCAAAACCAATTATTTCAGTGTATGTAAAACACCTCCACAAACGACTTCTGAAAATTTAAGCTCAAAATATTAATTAACAACTAAGAAAATGTTCCTTGTGTGAAGAAAAAGTAAACGTAAAGGAAACGAGCTCCAAAGCTGAAACATCAGTAGATGCCTGCAGCATAGGTCATGATTATCTTCGTTTTTCAGTTCTAATTTCCTTTCGGCACCTCTTTTGAACTGTGTTAGTTTGATTTATGAGTTAATTAAGCTTTTAAGAGCAACATGTTCTAAATGTAGTTATCAAGTTTAGAAGGAGATGGAGGTAGATTTATTATGCCGAAAAGCATATCTCCCTTGCCAATGGAGCGCAGCCCATACTCTAAACTAATATGTATAGAAAACACTTTATTGCTACATTCAGAGAACTATCAAACCCTACATGACTTGCGAACTAATTGCAGTTCTGCTGCTACACCAACATGTTTACTTTTTACAAATGTTTGGCTAAGATGGACAAATCCACAATTTCGAGCTGCTCAGAGCCGTTATTGATGAACTACTACTTTTTTTCACATCTCCTGGTTTTTTAGAGAAGAATTCCATACTGAACTAACAGTGTTGTTGTTAGAATGCTCAGCAGTATCTCTGTATCACCTGTATCACACTTTTTCGGCTGTATTTTCCAACATACACGTTTTTTTTTATAACTCTGTTACTAAAACGAGCCATCTTATGTGCAAGTTAGTTGATTACTATGGAATTTATAATCTGATCACATAGCAAACACTTTCACTAGTAAGTATGCCTAAACACAATGTGTTCAGTAATGGAAGTAAGAGAGATACTAACCTGATTCCCCATAAACGCATAAACAGAAAATGAACTCGACCAGAAACCACTGCGCATCTTTTGCTCATTCGCCAGGACTATTCCAAACTATTTTACTTTGTGTTGATCAACATTTCCGTGATGTCCTGAAAGGTGAATGTTCTGTTATAACTCGTATGAGTCCTTCCGAAATTGTTTGTTTTAAATTTGCTTCAATCACTTCAGTGGAAGTAGAACGTTCTTTTTCCATGATGAAAAATGTTCTCTGACAAGCGGCTGACTATGACAGTTGATACCTTGAAAAAACATCTTGTTGTTGCTTGTAACCAAGAAAATAAGCTTAAGTACTTTAATTATGTGATAAAGAAATAACTATCTTAAATGCCTATTTTCAATAATAATGAGTGCTAATACTTTCTGTTTTTACTTTTAATAAATTAATAATTTTATTATATTACTGCATATTTTTGGTATTTCAAGTGTCATTTTGCCTGCCTATTTTAACCAAAACAAATGCCTTAACTTCCGGTCCCTGGTAATAACTATGTTGCAGCTATTTTATTTACAGCCAGATATATCATAAGACACGACAGATTATAACAAAGTTCTGACATTCTTGGTGAGATTTATAAGGGGATATTACCTTAATTTCCAGGTATTTAGTAAATCCTGATTGTCTAGTATTAGCCATGTTTGCCTCGAAGACCGAAAGTCGCTGGTTCAAACTCTGCAGGATCAATGGATTTTCTAGTACGTAAAAATCCTACATTAAGGCTTCCTTCGGAAGGGAAGCAAAGCTACTGGTCCATGTTGTAAATTTACGGCATGTAAAATATACTCATACCTTAAAAGATGAGGTCTGTGAGCAAAATTAATGGGCCGGTAATTACCAGCGACGTTAAAGAACGTCCTGTAACAAAATAAGGCATGTTTGCTGGACATTTCCTAGATTCCGCGAGTTTTGTCATTTTAGCACGTGCTAAGACGTAATGTAACAATATATTAAATTAGAAACTGAGCAATGATCAACTGAAATGAATCAGGATGGGGTATAATTATCATCCCTGGTAAAATATAACAAGCATTTGGATTGTCTGCCCATCATTTATGATTGTGAGAGGAAAATAAAGTTTTAAAATGCATTATCTATTAAACCGTGAGGCATAGTGTAAAGTAAATGAATTAACATTTAGGAAAAGCATGCCCTCTATAAAGTGAGAGCGGAAACGGAAGGGCAACTTCTTGCACTGACGGATGCTGATAAGACTGGTTTAATTCCATTTACGTAACCACATCTGTGCGTAAAGCTCATTGCAAAAATCTCATTATCCCAGCATTATCAAACTTCCCGCGCGAGTTTTATGCCACATGCATTTCCCTTATAAGCACTAGTTGAATTGTGCTCTGCCTTTCCCTACTGTCTAGAATCGAACCAAGACAGTGTAACAAAAAATACAACGCACGTTTGGTTAATTTCCTTTGACTTACTTTCCACAGGGGTTAAAAGAACAATATCAGCAATCGCGATATTTGTGGTGCATTATTCTGGAAACCAGGGGCGCTTATGCTTTAGAAAAGAAAAGTCTGCAGGGAACTTCTGTCTTACACGCAATGCTTGTATACGGGAATGGGATATAGTCTCGGTAAGTTTGTGGAGTATTTTGATCGGGGAGGTGGGAGTAAAGGTAGAAGTCCAAAAGAATCGGTATTATTGTTATTATAATTATTATTATTTGGGGGGGTTGAAATGTTAATTGAAAGATGTCAGAAGTGTATTGCAATAAAGGGTAAGTGTATTGAAAAGTGAAATACAGTTTTTGTCTTTATCATACTTAGAAAATGGTTAGGGCGGAAACTTACAGATCTACCCTCGTACCTGGCGATGTAACATTGTCGCTTAGAAAGGCCCAATTACTCCACTCGTAGTCGGTCCTGGTGGTGTAGTGGTTACCATACTTGCCTCCTAAACCCAAGATCGCGGGTTCGAACCCGGCCAGGATCGATGGATTTTTCGGGCGTAAAAATCCTAAGTATGGCTTCCTTCGGAAGGGAAGTAAAGCTGTGGGTCCCGTGTCGTACATTTACGGCACGTAAAAGAACCTCAAGCCTGAAAGAGAGGCCTCTGAGCAAAATTTGTCGGCCGTTTCACGCCCTGAGTTGAATGGGACGCTGATGACCTGAGCTGTTAAAGAGCGTCCATAAATAAACCAATCAAAAAAAAAAACTCCACTCGTGAGGACAGTCTACACCATTATTTCGGTATGCAAGTGGAAAATCGAGACAAAACGTGGTTAGCAACATTTGCTTTAATTCTTGTGCTGAGAATCTATTGCTCTTTGGCATCCTCATGATTTTGACAGAGCCGGTAAAGCATGTAGATAATTGTATTTCTGCAAGGTATATCAAATAAGAAGAATTTGATCATGAAATACCCCGGCCAATGCCACATGGGTACCTCACCCTCCAGTTAAATACACTGCGGAAGATAGTACGGAGGTGACATCAGGCCTACCCTGAGGCTTCGACATCACAGAGTGCTGATTTCACACCTGAGTTATTGGGTGTGCCCCGCAGATTTACCCAAGGTGAACCAGCTTCTAGGTTGTAGATCAAGAATCTTGTAGAAGAAATATTAATGTGTCAGTGTTCAGGAGTAACTTCCATATTTTATAAGTTAGTTGCCTACTGTGATGTGAATAGTTTGAAGGCAGCTTTGAATGTGGAGCACAAGGCACAAAACTGGAGGTTATTCATAGACTCGTCAAAGCTGTTTTGATACGCAATGGCAATTTTCTTTCTTCATGCAGCAAATTGCTTCTTAAAGCAATTAAGTGCTTAGAGCACAAATGGCAGATTTATGGAGATCTGCAATTTGCTGGACGTGCAGTTGGAAAACACCAAGTGTCGCCGTCCTCTAAGTGAGTGGAACAGTCGGGTTACATCCTCACACTACAACAGAAAAAACTGGCATTCAACTTTGCGACCTGTGGAACAGCACAGCCCTCTGGTTGTTGGAAGCAAATTCTTCTGCTCCATCACACTCGGTCTTATGAGCAATTTTGTAAAGAGAATGAACAATGATGGAGAAGCTTTCAAGTACCTGGCAGCCTAGTGGGGCAAAAGTTAAACAAGAAATCTTTATTGGTGTTCAAATTCGTGAACTTCTTGTGGATGAGCTTTTGGGAAGCCTTTACCGAGTGTTGCGGGTAGCTGGAAATGATGTCGAGCTTATAAACAATCTTCTAGACCAGTATCATCGCTAAGGTTGCAACATGTACCTGTCGAGATTTTTTGCTACAAAACTGAGTGACATAGTGAGCTGTTCCACCAAGACTTCTCAACAAAGACACGAAGATGTCAGTGTCGGTGAAACTGCGTTGTGCTTGCACACTACTGCTGGATATTGACAAGCGGTGCTCCAGAACAGGATTACAGGCACTCATTTGTAGGCCACTATTTCTGTATATTAGGTAGTGATTTACATTCCTGTTATTTATTATTTACGATTAATTGAAAAGAAATTTCATTTACGCTATAGTAGAATAACATGATACCGCTGAAATTTGCTTTTCACTGTAAATTATAAACATATACACCAACAAATTGTATATTTCCGGAACTAGAGGTAAAATTCGATTTTTTTCGATCCAAATTTACTAAAATCCTTACTACTTTCATTAAATAAACTTTTTTGTGGTGTTATTATTCGGTTAACATTGTCCAGTTGCGAAAAAGCGTGAACTTTGACCTCCTAGGTTCATTGGTCATAATTATTCAATTCAGCATTAAAATTTATACTATAGTCGTAACCTGTGCTTAATTTACAAGAGCAGGCAGTGCTAACATAATCGCCAACCACCACCAAACCGGTGATAAACTTTAGGGTCAGTAGTAAATATTTGGGAATGTTTACATTCGGAAATAATAATAATAATAATAATAATAATAGTTAGGTGGTCGATGGCATGTATGCCTCATAGATGATTAATCAATCAAAAAGTAATAATAATGTTTCTCTGTATTCAATTAATATTTATGCAGAGAACCATCTGGCGGAGAATAAAGGTAGTAAAACCAATTTCCTGACATGCGCATTCAGACTTCAATTCCGTGAAATACCCAAGCTGTCCCTACTGTGTATTGTTAGGCTATGGCTATTTCCTAGTTTCCTGTTGTGTTTATTGTTATTTAAATGCTTTTGCACTGTTCCAAAGCCTAACAAAGTCGTTTACACATTACCACCGCCTGTGCTAGCTATAAGGCACAGCGCAGTATGTATTTTACGGTATTTAATATATAATTACGGTAGAACGTTAATAATTAAATAAGAGAACATAGTTACAGGATGCTGATATGAGTTTTCTCTTGCAAAGAAACATTGCGAGTGTAATATTAGAGGAGATGTATTTGTTTCATGTTTCTCATCATGGAGCCCTTGCAGTAATTTCCGGCACTTAGCAACTTCAGAAATAACTAATGGCTCTAAAACCCGCAAAGTACCTCTCGACCTCTATCTTACGGCAGAGGGATTTATGTCGCATCCTCTTGAATGAACTCTAGCATGACCATCTTCGTTCCTTGCTCTAAAATCATCCAGCCGGCCGTGAATCCCAACAAATGAATACAGAAAGTATATTAATTTTAAATATCACAAGAATCTGCGTTGTGTAAATGTTTTATTAAAGTACACAAAGAATTTTTTTTCAATCTGTATCAAGCTGCATTAACGAACATGGTTGAATCAAACTTACGAGGGTGTTCAATTATTTATCGGTCCGAGTATGAAAAAATATACTTATAAAACGTATTTCTATTTTATATTTCAATATAGTCCTCTGGCAATATAATACACTCATCCACTTGAACTACAATGACCCAGTTCTTAGAAAATAGTTCTAGTTGGTCTGAAAACCAGCAATTTACAGTCACGTTGATATCTTCATCAGTTGAAAACCGCTGTTCATGAAGAAATATCTATAACTCGGAAGAGAACATAAACCGAATTGTAGTGTGCACTCTTGGATGGCAGTATGCAGAACCCATGTTCCACTAACATAGAATATGCCCCGTTTTCCAAATTATACCTGCCGAAATGCCCATTTCTTCTACAGGGCTTCCAGAATATGTCCTTACCGCTCGCAAGGGGTTTTGGATCTCGGCAGCTGGACATGCCACAGCTGGCCGCGCCTTGTGCGTCCTGCACTAATCGCTCACAAAAACTCCAATTTTCCTATCATAAAGTGGGATTTCTTGTATACAATTTGAATTTTCAGAACACCAGTAGCGAATGTCCACACGAACATTTTGGGAACCAAGTATCGTCTGAAATGAGCACAAGCTGTGGAACGATTAACCCTTCAGTCGCTGATGAAAGAAACCACTAAAATAACGCACATATGCTAAGGGATCATCTTGTCGTAGACAATGGACACCTGTTTGAGTTTTAACAATTTTGCTACTATATGTGCAAAAGACCCACAAATTCTTGTCCTAATTCCTAATTCGTAATGGTTTTGTTGGCGGATGCTCAAGATCTTGCTAATTTCGTCTAATTTGTTTTTTTTTTTTTTTTTTTTTTTGTTAAAACTGTTTTGTCTTCGCGAGTGTTTGTTTTGCACTGAACCAATAGTATCAAATTTATTCACAATATCTTGAATTGCAGTTCTAGAAGGAGGCAATTGCCCTGGGAACTTCCAATTAGATAAATTCCTCACGAACGTGAGGAGCTGATTCTAGTTATTATAGTTTAACACACAAAAATACTTTGCTCTAAACCTCTAAAGTCTTTGCGAACGAATGCGGACTGATGACTGCTTGAAAGCTCAACGGCAGGCAGATGGTCGTAAGTGGGGAGGGGAGCCGGCCATTGCCGAGACGCAAAATCCCGTAAGAGCGGTGAGGACATATTCTGGAAATTCACTGCCATTCAGGAAACTGTGTTCCAAATGTTTACTACACAGTTGATTACGTCAGCCATTCGTCCATGAACTCCTTTCGACCTTTTCCTTCTTTTGTATGAAAGTTCAATATCAAACACTTCTCAAAACAAGGTTCACACCAGACCCTTCAGATATTCTGCCCCTTCACACTTGAAACACGTACGACATGCTCACTATTTTCTCTTATATTCAGGGCGCTCCTCCTAAATATTCCTGATAGATTCAAAGGTGGTTTGATTAGTAATTTGGTTCGCATACTATACCCGGGCCTAATACTTCTTATAATACATCTTAGGCTTTCACGGCCGGTGTTGTCATTTTAATATAACCGGGCCGTTGAAAATTTGCACTTGACAATTACCTTTACAGTTGGCAATCATGCTAATTAACAAATGAAAAATGCTACCCGTTGCACCTTCTGAACCAATAACAAGTAGCATTTTCGGTCAGTCAGTCATGACGCAGAAACTGCTGTGTTGCCAGTTTTTCTTAATGTGTGTGCAGGTGATTCCATCACGTGTTTGAATTGGGTTATTGTGAATAATTGAACTGGTTAATTTTTAGTAGCTAGAAATTGTCCCAAAGAGCTCATTTGCAGAATAATTCGCGGAGTGATGCCCTAATTCTTTGCGTGGAGGTATTGTCCGGACGCAAAATGCCGTTAGAAATGACCGTATGATAACGGCTTAAAGCTTTTTCCTACTTAAAATCATGAGCATATATTTGCACAGTAGATCTCTCACTGCCGCAATTTTGTTCTTTATTATATTACTATGTAGCAATTAATTCCGGTTATAAATCATTCTGGAGCGAAACAATTCATTAATATGTATACTTGATATACGTTTACAATGCGACATTGAATACTCTACAATATTAGTCGTTAAACAGTGGTGGCTGTTGCAACGTTGCAACTGCAGCATAGCAAACATTACATAAACTGCCGCTAACTATCAAGTGCAAAGTTTCAGCGTCACGGATATAGTAGCAACAGCAACGTCTGTGCATGTGGTCATAAAGTTTGTTTTCTATATATTAATTTTCTCTAGTCACAGGTACTCTGGTGTTAATTTGATAATGCTAGTGTAAGGGCGTCATTTATTAGTAGTACTATTAATATTACAGATGGTCATGACTTAGAACAACGAATGTAGATAAATCAGCTGATACATGGCCACCTTTATTAACAGTAATATTAATACTAGAGGTGGCCATGACTTAGAACAACGAATGTAGATAAATCATCTGATACATGACCGACCTTTATTAACAGTAATATTAATACTAGAGGTGATCATGACTTGGAACAACGAATGTAAATAAATCATCTGATACATGGCCGACCTTTATTAACAGTAATATTAATACTAGAAGTGATCATGACTTGGAACAACGAATGTAGATAAATCAGCTGATACATGGCCACATTTATTAACAGTAATATTAATACTAGAGGTGGTCATGACTTAGAAAAACGAATGTAGATAAATCAGCTGATACATGACCGACCTTTATTAACAGTAATATTAATACTAGAAGTGATCATGACTTAGAAAAACGAATGTAGATAAATCAACTGATACATGAACGGTCTTTATTAACAGTACTATTAATACTAGAGGTGATCATGACTTAGAACACCGAATGTAGATAAATCAGCTGATACATGACCGACCTTTATTAACAGTAATATTAATACTAGAGATGATCATGACTTAGAACACCGAATGTATATAAATCAGCTGATACATGACCGACCTTTATTAACAGTAATATTAATACTAGAGGTGATCATGACTTAGAACAACGAATGTAGATAAATCAGCTGATACATGACCGATCTTTATTAACAGTAATATTAATACTAGAGGTGATCGTGACATAGAACAACGAATGTAGATAAATCAGCTGATACATGGCCACATTTATTAACAGTAATATTAATACTAGAGATGATCATGACTTAGAACAACGAATGTAGATAAATCAACTGATACATGACCGGTCTTTATTAACAGTAATATTAATACTAGAGGTGATCATGACTTAGAACAACGAATGTAGATAAATCAACTGATACATGACCGGTCTTTATTAACAGTACTATTAATACTAGAGGTGATCATGACTTAGAACAACGAATGTAGATAAATCAGCTGATACATGACCGACCTTTATTAACAGTACTATTAATACTAGAGATGATCATGACTTAGAACAACGAATGTAGATAAATCAACTGATACATGACCGGTCTTTATTAACAGTACTATTAATACTAGAGGTGATCATGACTTAGAACAACGAATGTAGATAAATCAGCTGATACATGATCGACCTTTATTAACAGTAATATTAATACTAGAGGTGATCATGACTTAGAACAACGAGTGTAGATAAATCAGCTGATACATGGCCGACCTTTATTAACAGTAATAATAATACTAGAGGTGATCATGGCTTAGAACAACGAATGTAGATAAATCAGCTGATACATGGCCGACCTTTATTAACAGTACTATTAATACTAGAGGTGGTCATGACTTGGAACACCAAAGGAAAGGATTTCTTGTGGGTTTATATTAAGCATGAAATTACCTGTCCCGCAGAAATAAAATAATCTGCGAAAATAATCTGCGGAATAAAAATTGAAAGTAAGGCAAATAAAATTTAGAAGATAAATGTACAACTAAAGTAACACGAACCAGAGAAGCAGAAATATCTAAAACACTTAAATATTATCACAAATATCGGTATATTTCGAACTGTTTGTATTCTTCTCCAAAGACATTTCAAGGCCTACAACTTTGAACTGTATTATAATTGAAAGCATATGTAATATATTGTTAAATAAATATCATTGAGGAAGAATACAAGCTGCTCGGAATATAGTGAAATTTGTGTTACTAGTTAAGTTTTTTTTTTTTTTTTTTATCTATTTCAACTTCTCTAGTTGTTGTTTTATAATTACTTTGTTTTTAATTTTTATTATATATATTATAGTTGATAAAAATATATTCTAATAATAAATAAATGCCCTTCTTATAATAAGAAATCAGCATTTAAATTTTTGCGATATTAGTTAAAAAAAACTACAGGATAAGAAATAAGTCTGAAAATAACCAAATATCTTTTTGATTATTTTCTGCAACCAATACCTCTCTTCAAGTAAACCCATATGGCTTTTTTATAATTATTCAATACCTGCATTTAAGTAATGATTAGGAGGTATTTGTCGCATGCGAGATGTAGTCCGTCATGAGTCTTATGCAATAAAAATCACACCAGAGCAAGGAAACATGTAATTAATAATACAATGAGGGTGTTTTTATTGGCAAGGAGGCTGAAATAAAACTCGTAACTTATGTTTGAAATTTCCATTTTAATTCTTCACATTTGGTCCACAATATTTTTTTGAAATTTTATCATAAATTTGCCTTACAATTGTTTATCTTTTTCAGAATAGAAATTTAAATAGTGAAAGTACCAGAAATATAGTTGTAAGGTAATATTACATCATTGTTACAGAATACAGTATTACATGATATTTTAACAATAGCAATAAAGTAGTTCTCCTGAAAAGTTCAGGAGCGTAAAAAAAATAATTGAATTATAAATTCATTTCCTTCGTGTAATTATCGATCTATGCTTTATGTACGTGTTTCTCTTTCACCTATCCGTTGTTGCGAGAACGAACAACAAAAATAATGCAACTGTTTCGATAAAAAATACAAAACAAGAACAAACTTTCGTCTATTTCTACAGACCGGAGCAGAGCAGAATGAAACATTTCAAGACCACGTTGAACTGTATGACGATTGAAAGCGTATGTCAGTCACAGGCTCTGGAAGACGCGTATTCCAGAATAAACCAAACTAAGTAAAGAAGCCAAAGTATTTTACCATCTTCTTTCAACTTTAATTACGCTTCTCTTACACTTTGAACATATTTGTCCTCTGCTAATATTAATTCATTTATTTTCTGCAATATGTGTCATAACGTATTTCGGCATTGTTCATTCTCCCCCACCAGGATAGTTCTGTGAACCACCTTCATAGGCTCCTACACACAATTTTTTTCAGGGTTGCCAATCGTTATATCATTTTACTATACTATATAATTTGATGCAACAGTAATGGAATTGTGTAAGTAGGCATAATTTTTTTTTTTTTTTTTTTTTTTTTTTTTTGTTTTTTATTCTCGCTATGCCATTCCTGAATTTAAACATACTAGAGATTACATTTTAAGATTCTTATAGATAGGTTTTTCGGGGCAAATGTCGTAGTTTTTGTGGGTTCCGGTGAGTATCTTATTAAATTTCGTTTTGCAATCACACCTCCGTACCCGAATAAAGACTGGTTGTTGGGTATCACTGATGTTTAACCTATCGATTATGCAACGATCTCTCGTATTTCGCGAGTTTAAGCTAACAAAATTAATATGTGGTATCTCGCAGCGTGACAGGGTGAAAAATGCTGATAGACTTAATATAAATTCGTAGTTATTTTTACAATTTATAGTTATGAAGCTTAACTTTAGCCTGTGGAATATATTCGAATTGCTTAGGAATAAATTTTAGTTGCTGTTAGGTTTCAAGATGAGAACCGGAAATGAAACTTTAAGAATGAACTGGAAAGTACGTGAACACCCCAAGCTTCATGCTGCGGCCTGGAGAACACAACTGGGAAGTTAGTTGTACCATTTGCATTTATATTGTAAATAAAGGTGCAGGTGCTTTGGAGGAATGTTTGCAAATAAGGAAACGTAATAAAAACATTCAAAATGTAAGCCGTATGAGTTTTTATTTAATCTTGGTGTCCTTCTATGTTGTAGTTTTCAGTATTAGACGTCCTTGTAGCCTTGTGTAATTAACGCCCGTGTGATGCCTTGTAATAACATGGTTAGGTTAGGTTTTTGCTATAGTTTGGTGTAACAAATTTGCATTAATTGCAGCTACCCCATTTCTTTCTTACTGTCAGTAACAACAGTGAAATCGCCATCCGCTGTCATTTTCTCCTTGATCTGATTCCTGTTACAAAAGTCTACTCAATTTTTCGAGTGGCGGGCGAATCATGAGCTCATCTCCTCCCGTCTACTACTTTGTTTGTATGTAACTTTTTGAAACGTTTTGCTATGCTTTCTTATTTATTTCTATCATCCAAAAGACTCCAATCATTAAATGATTTTCTTGTCCAGTGCCACCAGCCCCGTGTTTTCACGAAATTGTGGGCATTACCTCCTGGCAGGGACGCCCATAGAGAGATTACGTTCTAGTGGAGATGATGGCGAAGGTCACTGATTGTGGTACACTAGAGGTTCTTAAACCTATTGGGTACCTTAAAGCGGCCTTTAGCAATGAATGAAATGAATTAATGTTTGCGCAAATAAGCTCGGAATTCTTAGCGTCTTAAAGATATATGGCATTGAACTTCTTAGGGTGAGGAAAAAAATCTAACCCAGACAGCTTGATCTGACCGGGAATCGAATCCAGGGCCTCGGGATGAATAGTTGCAAACGCTACAGGCGGTCTACTTGCCCAACATTTACAGGATGACAATTGTGATGATCATAAACAATAAAAAAGCAAAGGTTTCATGGCTCGTACAAAAGCTCGCAGTGGAAAAAAAAAAATAAATAAAAATAAAATAACTGAAACCTCCCCCTCCTAAAACTGCATTGAATACGTTAGATTATGTTTCTTCGGGGAATTCAAAATAGCATTTTGAGACGAGACAATTGTAATTCGTAAAAAAAAAAAAAAAAAAAAAAAAAAAAAAAAAAAAAACTAACCTAACCTGAAAATATTTTAACTTGCTACTAAATTCGATAACACTAAATTCCCGAACTCCTTTCGATCAGAGTCCTAACGATATATGTAGTAGTCGTGCTCCTAGTAAACGTTTCTACAGAGAAAAATTTAACTGCTACTGTTAGCTATTCAAGTAATTCTCAGCAGTTGTTGCTTGCTAGCCTTAATGGCATGAGAAGCTAAAGCTTTATAATGGCGTAGTAAAAATATTATTAAAAAAAATAGGCAAGAAAATGAGCCCAAGTTTAAATGTCGATGTTACTGTAAGTAGATAACTATAAAGTGACACAAGAGAAGTGAAAATGAAAATAGTACAGCGTATTGGAACTCACCAGAAAACTTTCAATAAGCCTTTAGATTACACTTTCTTTAAATTAGCATAAAAATTCAGTCGAAAATGGGGCTAAGTATTAGCAAAAGAATATTTTGCTTCGTGTTTAAAAATAGTATTGTTAAGAATTGTTTAGCTATTAATAGTGTCATGGTTACTGAATGATATGTCCTCTCTACTGTCACACAGTTCACAAGGCCTTGAAATGGTGTCGGCTCTACTCCATTCTGTTCGTCAGTCATTGTCTTATTAAGGATATAAAATTCCTTCTTTCCGTTCACTAAAACTTCTGCTTAGTTTTAATTTAAAAAATAGCACATATCAATGAGACAGTATTAAGGGTAGATAGTGGCAGATTTATACTCTTAACAAGTGCAAACTTCTTATATCTCCATGTTTGATTCGCCGTATATCCCGATAATGCACGTTTTCCAAAACTTTTGAATTTTTTATCCTGCAAAAATATTAATGTTTATTATTATACAAATTATATTCATAACAGGTATTGTTTTCCACTCGATAGCCACACTTAAATAGTTTCAGCAAAACATTTTCATAAAATATTCAAATTAATGTATAAAAACTGTAATTTTTTTGCATTTCCTGTCATCATCTTCCCTAAATAAATTCCCTTTTTATCCTAAAGACTTAAAACGCAAGTTAAGTGGTCATGGTACTTGAAATAACGACAACTCTTTCACGACTTTAGAATATGTCCCGCTGATTAAAAAAAAACTCACCAAAGGAGCTTATACAAAGTACAATAATTCTGTAATATGTACAGATGTTATACAGAACAAGGTTCATCGTTACATTCAGCAAAACTTAGCCACCTAGCCTGCATGATTTACATTCGTCCTATTTATGTTTACCATTACAACTACAGCAAGCATCTACTATATTAATTCCAAAAGTTGTCTTTTGCGAACTATGAAACAGTAAAATATACATCTGGAATGCATTGTAGGGCTAAAAGTAACTGCACCTCCAATGAAAGTTTTTGGTAGAGAAAGTAAAGTTCATAATATTTGAGGCTTGTTCTTGGGCAGTCCAAGTGCAAAGTATTTTCAATTTTTGTCCAAAATATTGACAAATCACTAAAAACACCTCTCTCCCATTTATTGGGATAAGTCATATATATTACAATATCAGTAGGAAAAGAACGTTATATAGCTCTAAGTAAAAAATAAAACAGTTTAAATTGAAAACTTTAAAGTTGTTTGTAATAAACAATATTGTTAATCTGCGAAGAACATAAAATTATATTTAATAGACAAATACCAAAGGCTTCTGTAATACAACAAAAAGATTAAATAAATTTGTTCTTTGTTTTAGATAAACTATTGAAAAAGCGACGAAAATTTTTTCAGCCTTTTGGATTAATCGAAAACTTTATAACAGCACTGCCAACTTCTCTTTAAAGCTCATCGTCTAAAATGTTCATTTGGAGTGTTATACATAAATAGTAGAGATCGATATCCCAGTACATGAACTCGATACTTTTAGATACTTTTTAATACAATAATTTTAATTAATAATGTCACAAATACATTTTAAAAGGGTTGCAAGAAACGCATGCTCCAGTAAAAAACTTGCTAATAACAAAAATGAAGTAATTAGGTTCGCTTCTAAGCAACGGCCACCTTTCCTTATATTGTGCCTTCTTCTTGCAACGAAATAGAAGTTTGTATTCACTGGTGAAAACCGGTTAAGTGTTCCCGGCAAGACCGTTGCCGCTTGCTCGGTCACGTTTTTCATTCTACTGGTTCAGATGATGCATGTTAGACTTTCTATAGTATACCGAGAGCGAGATTTGCGCTAGAACAAAGAATCTTGATTTATGATTGTTACATACAAAAGAAATCGTACATGTACTGTAGGAAGAAATTCGTGTTTGAGGAGTAATATTGCCATCGGGAAATGCAATTTTCAGATTGGTGAACAAACTTAAGGCGTTTTCAGCTGCAAAAAAACAGAAACCCCCAAAACCTCGTTTTAACAGACAAGTTTGACTACAAATGTCTGCTTGAAAGTCTGTAACACGATTAGCCCAGCAAATTGGTGTATCTGTCGTCAGTGCATAAAAAGCCACTGAGCAGCTGCATCTTCATTTACGAGGCGCAACGTTAGTGTCGCGCATGCGCACTTATCTCCCTGGTTCATTGTTTGTCCACTGACGCCATTATAATCGAATCGTGTTGTGTTTATAGTTGTTTGTAATCGTTCGAAATGTTTAAGACGATTTCTGATCCCGCCGACTGTGAAGTGCGTTCCGTAATACGGTTTTTGAACGCAAGGAATGTTAAGCCAGTTGAAATGCATCGTGAGCCTGTAGAGATTTACGGTGAAAATGTAATAACAGATGGAATGGTGAGAAAGTGGTTTAGGCAATTCAATGATAGACGATCCCATGTTCATGACGAAGCACGAGGAGGGCGGCCTTCTGTTGTCATTGATGGTTTGGTTAAACAAGAGAATGAGGCAATTCGTGAAAACAGACGGTACACAATAAGAATGCTTTGTTTCCACAAATTTCAACAACTGTTGTGCATGAGATTGTCGCAAAGCGCTTAAATTATCGCCAACTGTGTTCCCGTTGGGTTGCGAAGATGCACAAAACGAAGCGACTTGACAGTGCCTTGACATTTTTTACCCGATACCGTGATGAGGGAGATGAATTCTTAAGCAGGATAGTGACCGGTGATGAAACTTGGGTTTGACATGTCACTTCAGAATCAAAACAACAGTCGATGGAGTGGAGGCACACAGGATCCCCCAAACGACAAAAATTCAAAACGACGTTGTCAGCACGAAAAATCATGTTCACTGTGTTCTGGGACAGACGGGGCATTCTACTTGTTGAGTTGCTTCCCAGAGATGCAACCATCAATGCGGCACGATACTGTGAAACACTGAGAAATCTTTGGCGCGCAATTCAAAACAAGGCGTGGAATGCTCAGTCAAGGCATTGTGTTGCTTCATGACAACGCACGTCCCCATTCTTCTGGTGTCACACAAAACAATATTCAACAATTCGGTTGGGAGCAGTTCAATTACCCGCCATACAGCCCCGATCTCGTGCCTTCTGACTGCCACTTGTTCTTGAACATAAAGCGTGAGCTTGGAGGAAGGCGCTTTGACAGCGATAACGACGCAAAAAACGGTGTTCAGCAGTGGCTCTCTTCACTGGCGGCATCTTTCTTTGAAGAGGGCATACAAAGGTTGATTTTCCGCTATGATAAATGCCTGAACAATGGTTGCAACTATGTCGAAAAATAGGTTAAGAAATGCTCTTTCATGTACAAATAAATGTTGTAAAAACAAACATTTTATGCCTTTTTTCCCAAGCCGGTACTACTTTCCGGACACGCCTCGTATATAAAATTATTGCTACGCCTGGAGTAAAATCTGATGAGGCACTGAAACAAAATATTCGGGAGGATGAATTACGTCACGTGTCTCAAATGTTTTTGAACAGGATTCAGGCATATGTCACTGCGCACAGCAGGCACTTAGAACAATATTAAATTATTTATTACTAATAAATGACAATAGAAACAAAATTACACATCATGTATTCCAACCGCGTGGCAGGTGGCGAGGCAGTTACTTCCCGTCAGCAATATAATGTCTGATTGCGTAACGGAATGAACACCTGTATTTCTGCATATGGTGTAACGACAATGTCTGAGCTACAAATTTCTTTAAAAATCACATCCAGAGAAATAAATGATGCTGAATTTAATTTTGAAGTAGATGTTTTCCACCGCGCTATTGTATTAAATTCTAGCATGCTTTTCATTTTTCGGGGATGAGAAAATATCACACTCCACCAACAAAATAACCTCAATTTTGAGTCTGACCAATAATAAAAAATACATTTGTAAACATATTATCTTTTAAACGATATCATACTTCAGCGTTTTATCATGAAAGTTGAATTAGCATTATTGCCTGGTTGTAATATTCAAGTCATTTTATTTTGAAGAATGCGTTTCGTGATTTATCTTTATCAGATTATATATGGGCGTTTTTACCATTAAATTGATTTTACATTACTGCCTAGTTGTAATTTTCAAATCATTTGACTGTGCGTTTTATGGTCTATCTTTTACTGATAATATTAGTAAAGTTTGCACTATTTTCAATAACTGTGCCGCTTGCCGCAATTGCAAATAGCTTTGTCCAAGGTGGAAAATCTCATAACACCAGTAACTCAAAGAAACATGTCTCCTTAATTCGTAAAATCGCCATAACTACCCAACGTGTTAATAAAGGAAAGTCATATAAATTTTCTGATATATTAACATTCTCAAAAAAATAAAATTAATGTATTTTATTTTATAAAAACTATTAAAGTATCGAGTATCGACCCATCTCTACATAAATGCTTACACTTACTGCTATAAGAACCTAAAGCAGTAACCGTTAAAGACCAGCTTGTCCTGTTCTCTTTAAGACAACTGATTTCCAAGTCGTTACAGTCATTGATTTCAGGTAACTAAAGTATACTCTTAATATTTTAAAGAGAATGTGGCAGTTGTTTATATCCTGGGAAAGAAAACAAAACAAATGCCTAACGTTACAGTTACACATTTTATTTCGTAAATGAATATAAACATAAATGATCCGACTGTTATTGTTATAGGCGGTAAATAATTATGGTTTGTTACAACAATTGTGTACAGTGAAGTGAAGTGGCTTTTTGTAGCAGAAAATAACACAATGAAACAATAACGCTTAATGCTTAATGAAAACATTGAAACGTCATCATACATCGACATTGTCTCTTGCTGTGCCGTGATCAATGTAATAACAATGTCCAAAGAGCTTTGAAGGAAGATATACTTTACAATACATAAAAAGTTAAGCAATTATTTTAGCATAAGGCGTTACCAACATAGTTAAAGTTGAAAGCTCTTACTGGCCTAAACCTAAACGTAAGTGTTAGTGTTGTATATACCTCGACTTTTTTTCTTGAATACACAATAGGGTAGCATCAGCATCATCATGATAAATGGTGCTGATAGTTTTTTTAACTTAAGGATCACTGAGTAGTGAGGGGGAGTGCTATTTATTTACAAAAGCCGAAAGAGCTGTCTTTGATTTTTCACTTCCACCATTCAGTTGTCTGCTTACAAAAATAACAAAAAATCTACCTAATTGTTAATTTTGCTTCCATTTCAGTAGTTTTGCAATAAGCTTTAAAATAGTGAATATGTAAACCACAAATTCCATCACATAAGTTTATGATTATTAATGTTTGGTTACTATATTTTTCTAACAGTTTGCCAACTTTTGAGAGATTACGTTTATTAAAATAAATGACCTTGGTTTTAAACTTGCTTATAGAAGGTTGTGAATGCTAAACAAAAGCGTACAATAGCGACCATGAAAAGTTTCTATCAGTCTGACTATGTTGCTACGCAACGTGCGTTTTGAGGCGAAGAAACTGGAAGAAACAAGCTCCAAATGTTTCCTGTTGGCAGATGGAATAATGTAATAAAGTCCATAGCAAACCATCGGGAAATGTTTTGTTACTATCATCCACTTCAAGAATTTGACTGTATACTGCTGAACTGAGTCAAGCGCCAATTTTTGTCTTTTATGGCTGGTTCATTTACTTTTTGGGACAGAATCCTGTAACAACCGATTGTGTTTGGTTCTTTGATGAAGCAAGTTTTCCTTTAAATAATCACAGACGTTCACATTCAGTCATTGAGATGCCTTTACATCCCTAAAAATCCATAGCGTTGCGCTATTTCAAATAAACTTGGAAGAAAGGTCCAGCAAGATGGGGCTAGACGACATACCGTCAACTCCATTCTGCGTTATCGTGGCAGAACATTCTGCACCATTATCCTCAACGAATGTGATGTATGTGATGTTCCTAGCAACCGAAATTGCCGAAATTGAATATTTTCCGATATCTTTAATTATTTTCAGTTTTTTTTCTTACTGTTTTATTATATTATATTATTTTAATCTAATTAATGGGAAAATCTGTAAAATAATGTATTAAAATATTACTGAATTGTATAGTAGTTATAATAATAATAAATGTAAAATTTGATATACACGCCCTGGTTTAGGAAACGTGGTACCAGGGTGGCGTATACAGATTTTATTTATTTATTTATTTATATCTTTGTGAATATTTTAAGGAAAATGTTACATAAACAGTCCACACATGATTGAGGAAGGGAAAAATATTACTGCAGTTGATGTAGAGAATATTTCCGAAGAAACTCTTTCTGGAGTAATGAAACAAGCGTCTGCAAAGGGAACTGGGAGCGAAAATATTAAATGTTTGTGATTTGAGTTTGATTTATATTTGAATTAAAAAACACGTTTAGTGTTTGATGCAATCATAAAGCCAAATTTTATTTTGTAAAATACCGCATCTTTTTTATAATGACTCTGTATATTTCCTAAATTAATGAATCGATTACCAAATGTTCTATTCTCTAAAGTGAGACATCTGAAATATTTCATTTATGTGGTTAATAATTCCCCACAAAATCAATCAAGTTGAAAACTTCGATAGTCTTTCCCTCTGGCCTTTTTGCACAAATTCTTGCCTTCAGGATCTCAAAGTCGACAAGGCCCACTTTCCATTAAGTTTACTGTCCCAAAAAAGTTTTCAAGTTGCTTTTAATGTAGAACGTTCCAAATTAGATTAGTTTGAAAGATTTATGAGTTTTTACATTTCTTATATGAAAGCGGTTAAGTTTATGTAACTTGATGGTACCATGTAACGATGCATGTCAGAGAACTTTCTATTACGATTAAACGTTCAAATGACGTCAAACTTACTTCGTTCCTTTTGTTTGGCAGATATGTATTTCTCATGAGAATTCTTGGATATCAAATGGAAGAAAATTTGGCGCGGAAACCATAATGAACACGTTCAACTTCTTATTAAACTGGAATTCACTTCCGGAAGCATATACCTACACTTAAAAAATACTCAACCTAATTTAAGTACGAACTTTCAGCTCACTTAGCATACACCAAATTACATTTTTTATGGGCTGCCCAGCAGTCCTGATGTAAGCAACTGCTTTCAACGTCGATTGGCTACAGCCGGCACGCGTAGATTTGGCCATATGTTTTAATACATACATTATACATCACAAAGCTCTGCTTACTACTGTATACATCATATAAACAACACACCATATGTTAACATGAATTTCCAACGCCAACGTCCCTAAATACGGAATATTGCTATAAAGAAACGTTGCTGGACAAATTACAAGGGTTGCAATGAGAAGAGGTGGACGAGTATTAGGGTGAAAATAAATGAACAAAAAAAACTGAATACATGCCTAGGATCGATATTAATGAACATTTGAGAGGAGCGTTATGTGTGTGTTAGTACTGACGTGGTAGTCAAGGAATGGGCTAAAAGAATTGACACTGCAGTATTCTGGTTTGATTGTTTGACTTTGAAAAAGTGTAAGGTTCAAAATTGCGTGACTAATTATCCAGCTTTGGTCCATTTAAGCACAGGAAATAGACACAGCTGTTACAAACAATATTTATCATTTGACGTGAGAATTATTAAGTAATGAAAATGCGATACTGTTAATATCAGTATTAAACACAGTAAAGTACTTTGCCTGACGACGGTGAGCCAATTTTTTATTTTTCACAGAGAATTGCATTTTTTTGGGTTGTACGACCTGAACAAAATACCAATTCCCTTTACCAGCAGCTAACAGTCTAATCTCTTAAACAGTGGCGCTCTTGTTAACGTCAGATATCATTCTAAGGTTGGTGCTCGAGCACGCCTTAAATTATTTCAGCACACTCCCATAAAAATAGATACGAAACTTTACCTTTCATTATTACAATTTACCATTTTTATTATTGAAAAGTTAATTGCTTATATATTCTTTGAACTTAATTTTTCATAGCCTCTTGAGTCTAGTGTTGCCAACTCGTGAGAAATTTTGCGCAGATTTTTGTGAAATAGGAAAATGGAAGCAAAATTAACATGAAAAGCACAATTTTGTGTTAAATTTTTATCACAGTATTTGAATTCAATTTTTTATAATATTTACAATGGTCATCTGTATTGATTGGATTGTTAGACACTTTGGCATATTTCAGCCTTGATCAAGAGTTGGCCGTTTGTGCCTACGTCCCCAATAGGAGCACATCTGGGAGAAAGGGATGAGTGGAGGGTCAGGACAATGTTTCCAGAAAAAGCTCGAACCCCTCGGAAAGGCTCTTGCGTAACTAACGCCATTTTCGCCAAACAGAGAGATTTTCAAAGTAAGCGCAAATCATCGTCACAGCGCATCAGCCCACCTTGCGCTGTAAAAGAGTCACCGCAATTAATGAGATGAAAGCGAGAGAGGAATTCATGGAAAGAAAAGAGTCATCAAGCGACAAAAGAAACCCACGGTCAGGATAGCTGCCCGAAAGCGAGTCGCAAGCGTTACCTCCTGTAGGTGCTAGGTGAAACTCAATTCGACTGGTTTATATGTCCGCTAGAACCCGGAACCGGCCATAGGCCTAATCCTTGTAAACTGTTATTTGTGATGGCTTTAGTAACACAGCAATAAGTTAAAACATTTGCATGTTGCATTGTAATAGCAAAATGCACCGGTTACATTCCTCAGTTTATGATTGGCCAGCACAAAGCCTTTGAGATATGCTTTATGATAATGTAATTTAACTTCAAATGCTCAAACGGTTTAAAATTCTGAAATTTTCGTTTTGATATATGTGCATTTTACCTTTATAGAAATAATTTGGAAGTTCAAAATATCTCCACGAGAACAAAAAGGAATTTTAATCCATATTTGTTGGCAAAACTGCTTGGCTTTTGCTGTTTGCCATTTTACATTTTCTGATAAGTAAAATTGTAATTATAATACTTCTAATACAAAGAATGTAGTTTAAATTAAACCAAAGTTAAATGTTATATTTATTTCAATACTGCAGCTACTACTACCATGTTAACTTTAACGCTACTTGGTGCAATGTGGTCAGGAGTGACGATGTCTTAATAATGTTTTCCATCCCGCTGGGCTTTTCACTAATTGTATTTATTTCAGTTTGTAGGTGTGTGGTCAAGTACAAGACCGACAGCAAATTAGCGTGAAGAATATGCCCCTATGTAATTAACTAGTGCAACTTACTACAATTCTGTATAAGCGTGTGTGTATCTCGGAACGGTAATTTTCTGCTCTTCAACCAGTTTTGAACAAGTCGCGAACAAAGCTTTCCAGAAGCTTCCAATCTAGATTAGAAGAGAGTAGTTGTTTTATTAAAAACTTTTATTTTTCTTTCAATTTAAATAACAATGACATGATGTGTAATGCCTTCTTTGTTACGTAAGTTTCATTTTCAATCCTTTCGAGTAGTAGGAGTAGAAGTAGTAACTATTGTTGACTCGTATCACTTTCACAATAGTACTTTATAAAATTATTTGGGGGAGGAAAAGATCAGAAAATATGGCTGTATTTGAGAACAGATTTGGACTAACAAATGATAAGCTTCCCGTAACGCTCAAAATGTACAAAATGAAGACATAATCCAAACCTTCCCCTGCGCAACCAGGTCTGAAATGCAACACAATGCACCATGCGTTTGTTTTATTTAATTTATTTGGTTTAAAAGCAATAAACGTGGTATTCAAGATATAAAAGGAATCAAACGAATTCCGAATCTGCACTGCATTCACCTTTACAACGTGAAACTTTCATTCTGAAGTAATTAAATGCCTGCACAGATGCCATGTTGAGATACAGCTGTTATAAACATGAGCACTGCGTCATCATCGTGAGTGAATTGTACTGGTGAACACCAGACAGATTTTGGCGCGAATTTCGGTGATCATTTTAACAATCTCCATATAGACTCTAAAATTCATTTCTAATCCTGCCAGAGACATAGTATGTGTTAATCTAGGGAGTGATATAGAAGCTTCAAAGAATTTGCTATATTTAATATCAATTTTTCCTCTGTTTAACAATCTTTGTGATAGTTAAAAGGGTGTTAGGTGAATATTATTTAATAATGCATGCATTCTCATTTATCGTACTGGGTATTTGTCGATACTCTTCTAAACGCTCGTATAATATGACGGCGTTTAATAACAAAAACAATGCAATACAAGCCATGATCCTTTTCTTAACATTGTTGAAGAGTAACTCAAATTCGAAATTTGCATTACTAAGTGTCCGACAGCGCAAATGCCTTGCCTCTTCAATTTTTGACGATCGTGTCGGTTTATTTCATGCGTTTTTGCGACAACGCAGCGCAAATAGCTGAAACAGCTGGAGGTACCAACTTTGAAAGAAATAACGCGCGGAAGTTCGAGCAGGAACAATTCAACAATACTATACAATTTTCTTAGTTGCCAGCTCTCTCAGTGATGTGTTTGTTGTGCGTGTCATTTCTCCCGCCTGTTTTTCCTTTGTCATTTTGTAAAGAATGGTCTTTTAACATTATGTGAATAAAACTTATAAAATTTGTTCCTCAAAATATTTTATTTGTCTTTTTTTAAGCCATGAGGAATTCGAAAGTGTAACTACACAACTCAAATCTTTCTTTGTGTGTGTGTGCGTTCTTCTTTGTAGTTCCTGTATTCTCCTTTAGTTTTTTAGTATATGCAGATTATTACTCCTTGTAAATTTGTCCTTTTAATGTTCTCTTTGAATTTGTAATTAGCCGTCCTAATAGTTCATTTCTATGGGCTACCTCTGTTGATCAAAACTATTTTGAGGCCTCGTTTAGCACTTTTATGACCACTTTTTTTTTTTCACCAGCACGAAAAAAAGACACATTTGGGGTTTTCACCTGCCCAAATTTTATTACTGATGTTCAGCGTCCATATTTGATGCTAAAAGTGTTCAAACATTTTCTGATTCAATGTTAACTATTATTTAAGACATAAAGATAATAACAATGAAAGTTAAAATTTTCTAATTTTTAGACGATGGCATCATTTGATAAACGAATTTGTTCGTCTGGTTGCCAACATTCAAGAGTTCGGTGATTTTCAGGGTTAAAATATCTGGGAAGAGGTTCTATCCATTGATTACATTCTACCATTTGAGGGGAAAGTGATAGTTGTTCATTCTGCTTTATATCTTAAGAGTATAAAATTGGAGCCCGTTTTCTGTATTCTGAAATACACCTTCAAGTGTACGTATGTTCATTTATATTTAAGTATTCTTAGCAGATATTTACCTATCCTCAACAAAATTTGTAGCCACAGATGTCCATATATTTACATTTCAAAAGATGGCAAATCTAGTCACATTTTAAGCGCCCATTTCATATAAATGCTTCAAAAATTATAGTTCATTCAACCAGTACGTCGATTTTCTTCAACTTTCTTATTTTTTAACGTTCTAGTCTTCAGGAAATTTCTTAACATTCGTAAATTAAAACACTTGTGCGATGTAATCTAAAATATGTGCTGCCTTTGGTTTTCGAACATGAAGAAATTCTTCGGGAGTTTCTTTTTAATTGTATTTACTTCTAAACCGAGTTCCAATTCTACTCAAAAAGAGATTGCTTGAAATAGTTTATTTGAAACTATAGTTAAGTCTGAACTTACAATCTTTCTCAACTTCTCCTTTGACTCTCCTTTCAAATACAATGCAACAATGCGAAATAACATCAAGTTTGTAGCGTTGGTGTAGTGGAAAATTAATATTGCACCTACTGATCAATGAATATTCCACATATTTTCATCATTTACAATGACAAAATGGCATTTATTTCAAATCGATTTTGTATTTTTCGCCAAAGAATTTTCTGAATTTTAACTTTTATTGCCGCTAATTTGATTAGAGGAGTAAAACGATTCTTGTACGCTGTCCTTGAGACAAATTTTGAACATGTTCAGAAATACTACAGCTGCTGTTTTTAAGTTGTTTGATGGGCTTGTCAGAACAGAAACAGCTTTTTGCAAACCGCTTTTGTGCTTTTCGAAGTGTAAACTAGGGCTTGGAACATTAAAGAACTAAACGAGATGAAAGAGAATTGATTTATTTTGTAGGTTTTGATCCCAGCTGATATGGCAACCACCCATTACGTGGCCCCTGGCTTTATGTGGGATTTTTAGCACAGTGGTGTGACTCTTTTGAATGTTCCTTTTGAGCTGCCAAGAAGGTCGCCTGTATTGCAAAGTTATAGAAGGGGAAAACGTGTAGAGGATGCGAGCGAGAAAACCTTTCGACCCACTGAACCCGCTTCATGTGCAACGGTGACTTTCGATTACCCACACCTTCTTACTCCGATTTTTCGATAAAATGTGCAGCTAACCGTGAAGGCCTGTGGTTGAAGACAGCACACTATCGGACAATACTTTGTTGAGAACGATGTCCTAATTCTAAAGTTTCAGAAACTTTGTGAGTTTTCTTTTTATTTGCTATGAGTGAGTTTAGGTATACATTGTTGTGTTTTATTAAAGCCTCATCCTAGGATCATTTTAAATGCAGCATACGATTCAAAAAAACAGCTATACTTTGAAAATAAATTATTATAGTTCAAAGCATTTGTTTTTAAATTGCCATGCAAGTATAGGTTACCATTTGGATTTCTCTCTTTCACAATGATATCATAGTAATACCATCTCATTTGAATTACTCACTTGGCGGGTAGATAGCAGTTGTGTAGTACAGTATCAATATACCAACCAGCTGGCGGACTATGGAGATGAAGTTATAGGCGGAATAAGCGCCATGGTAAGGGAAGTGCTTTATGTGTCCCTAAGTAGTAGACGAGCAGTCAATCCTGAAACTGACATCAATGGGTGAAATTTCACGAAAAAAAAAAATGGTATTTCAGGAGTCAGTTTAAAATCTGAACAGCACAAAAGTATTCTTACGTCTCTACCATAAGTTTCAAGATTCTATCCTCATTTCAAAACTTCAGAAACAACAGATAACAGAGGTATTCTTAATTTTGTGCAAATATTTGCTCATTAACGCATACATAATCAAATATAACCTTCTGATATCGCACCACATTTCTATCTACTATTGCAAATACAATCTACGCCAGATGATAACTTTGAGCAAAGTTGAGCAAAAGGTTTGCTCCACTCTGCTCATAAATAGGACGAAATTTTGCAGCTTGAGTACAGCCCAAGAGAAGCCTCTTTAGTTACTAAATAAAATTGTTGAAAAGTTTCATAGCGACTTCAACATTCAGAACGTTTTGTAGAAATGGACCATTGCAAAGGTAGTAAATGCCTTAACTATTAACTATGAGGGTTCTGTGAAACACTTCTTTGACAGAATTAACGTAAATCTGTCCTATCTAGTTACTACATAATTATTTTCCACAACTCTTAAATACACATAATCTGATACAGGGACACATAAGTATAGATTATTTCATTAAAAACCTCCACGTGGTTTTGTAGTTTCCTCTAAAATTTCACAAATAATGACCAAATCACGAGTACTCAGTATTAGACAAAAAAAAAGAACAACAAATCAAATATTCTATACTTTCTTCGCTATAAACACAGGATACGCAAAAACTTGTTGGTTTTTGTCTTACAACAATACCTATATACTTACATCTACAACGCTCGCTTTCACTTGTTTCAAAATGGAGAAAGTGAAAGGTTATATGACACGTGACTGTTTTGGTCGTTATTTGTGAGGAAGAGCAGATATGCAGAAAATGCGAAGTCATATTGTTCATGTCTCTAACTTCAGTTTCTCCTAAAAGTGGAACATGAAATAGGGAGAAATAGAATAGCGACTTTTCCACAGTTGACACAAATAAGGGAGTCAAGTAAACATGCTGTTCACTAACTTTGGGTACCAGGTTACAGTTTCTTTTTGATTCTTCTTAATGTTTATACATACATTATATCAGAATGGGGTTTGAAATAAAATTGAGTAATTAATTATTACAGCAAAATACGTTGGTAGAAGTCACACAACTTCACAATCAAGTCTTCATCACTGCGCGGCACTCTTGCCAACACGATGGACTAGAAAGTCTTCACTTTTGAATCTTTTTTTTTTTTTCCCCACAATCATTCAAAAAAATATAGGAAATTCACTCACCAAGAAGACGAAAAGTGGATGAAAGCGGGTGCTGCATATTTTTTCTTTTTTCTAGAAGATGCCTTTTACTTACAAGCGTTTAATGAGGTGTTTACCTCGACATACATCTAATTTGTTCGTTATTTAATAATAATGACTGCTGAAAACTTCGTCTTTGGTGCGAATTAAAGGGGAATGATTTGAAAATATGTATCAAGACTGTATTACCTTGGTGTGGTGTAGTCTATTCGCGGACGAAGACGAACTCGTTGTAATGGTTCCAGCGGTTTTCCTCGGAGTCCATGCCTGGCTTCAGCTGCTCGGCGGAGGCTCCCCCGGCGGTTCCCGAGCCGCAACTTCCCGCCAACTTGAAGCCCTGTTCTTGTAGCATGTCGAACGCCTGCTCGATGAAAGAGTGCTTGAGGAAGAACCTGGATGTGTAGCGATCCGTGAGCCCGTGGTCAGGGTCCCTGCTCTCGTTCAGCGTCTCGCCGAACACGTCGCGACACAGGGCCACGCGGCCGCACACCAGGATGCGCGACAGCTTGCGGAACTTGACGTCGGCCAAACCATCTCGCCCGAAGGCGAAGCTGCCCCGGTACCCGACGGTGATGTAGCCGGGTCCCGAGTTCTTGGAGTAAGACGTGGTGGTGGCCGGCGCGGCCGATGGATCCGCATACGAGGCTACGGCATCGGCCATGGCGGGCAGACGGAAATACGTCGCCTCTTGCTTGAGTCGTTCCTTCTCCCGGAAGCTCTCGGGCAGCACCAGGGCCTGATTGCGCAGGAAGTCGAGCACGTAGCGGAACAGCACTCCATCTCTGTCCAAGAAATACTTGCCTTTGGCGTCTCTAGGAGGCGGGGAAGCCTTCCCCGAGAACATGTGAGCGAGCAGGGAGTCCGGCTCGCGGGTCAAAGTGCTCAGGGCCGTCGTGTAAAAGACGCCGCCCACGTTGAGCTCGATGACGGGCGGGAAGTCCGCGGCGTCCTCCTGCATGGTGTGGCTGTGTGTCGAGCTATGACTCTCAGCGCCGCGCTGCCATGTGCCCGGCTGGGCCACCAACTACAGACTGACTGACTACTCCACCCCCTTCCCCTTTCTAGATAGCCGTCGTCTCCGTTTTTGCACTCGTGACGTTCATTTCTGCCTTTGCCATATTTTTCCCCTCTAATTTTAATATCCTTGTTCTCGTCTGCACGTAACGCCACTCGCGTTTAAGCGTGTTTAGTGATCAATACGGTCCGAGAAGAGAGTACTGCGCAGGAGGCTGTGCGCAGAAGTGGTGAGGTCGGCTGGCTGGCTCTCTCCGACTGACTTACTCTGCATCAACACCTGGTGAGCCAGGCCATTCCGACATGCGTGCTGAGCACCACGTGATCTCATGTGAATTCACCTGAGACAACGTGAGATGTGATACACGAGCCATAATGTTTCGACCTGGGTGCTCAAAACTACGCGATCATCTCACGTGAGTTCACATGAGACAATGTGGTACTTATAAGCCCGGTCATTCCGATACGCGTGCTGAGAACGTTATTTCACAATGTTCAAGTGAGACACTTTATTGCCAGGCCATTAGGATATATGCGTGCTGCGCTCCACGAGAACTCGCGCGAGTTCACATGAGATAGCTCTGATTATAGGGCATTAAAGCATGCAAGGCAATACACGGCTTAACGTGAGCTCACATGAGATGCTTGCTCAGCATTATGGCGTCACTTCACATGATTGCATATGACATTACGTGAAAACGTGCACCAATGCAATAACTTTCGAATCTGCACACTCCCATGCTGATATCTCACTAATTTGCGTAGGCGAAAACGTGCGCTTTATTATTAGTTGAGCCATTACACCCTCTGACATGTATGATTATTATTTAGTTTATTTGTGAACGATCTTTAACATCTCAGGTCATCACGTCCCATTCAATTCAGGGCTGAAACAGCAAATAAATTTTGCTCAGAGGCCTCTTCTTTCAGGCTTGAGGTTCTTTTACGTGCCGTAAATCTACGATATAGGACCAAGGGCTTTACTTCCCTTCCAAAGGTAGCCATACTTGGGATTTTTACGCCCGAAAACTCCATTGATCCTGACCGGGTTTGAACCTGCGATCTTGGGTCTACGAGGCAAGTATGGTTACCATTAGACAACCAGGACCGACAAATTGCATGATGCTGAAGACTCCAGGCTTCATAATGCGTGAACCCACGTGAGCTGCGAGAAAGCGCGTGTATCCGTTCCATAGTAGAGGGGAGTCTTGGCACACCAATCGGGTTCTCACAATGTTCACATAAACGAAGTTATTGTAAATAAATAACGTCTTTGTGAGACTTCCGCGCATATTCTTTTGACTTGCCCACGGTAAGCTTTAGAGTGAAACGATAACACCTGTTGGGTTACTCCTCAACAGGCATGCCGCGCCTTGCTGTTGACCCAGCGAACAACAGTCGTGCATAATGTGAACATAAAATGTAATATTAATAGTTCTACATAATATATGAGAATAAGAAAGGTGTTAAAATAAAAGATAAGCCCATAACTATCTTACCCTTTAATATTCTTGTGCGTAAATTAATTCTGATAATGTTTTAATATATTACTGCCAGTCTAGCATAAAACACATTGAAATTCAACCAATCAAAATCCACAATTTGTTATCGATTTTTACTATCCTTTTTATTGTCCCTACTGATTTAGAACTGTTCTATGTATGCTTCATTAACTTAAATTGCACGTAATACGTTCACGTTTACGGAATGTAATGTCATAATTTGTACTTTTAATTAAATGCAATTTTGCTTGTATATCAGAATTGTAAATGGTGTTAATTGTAGGTCAAAAGCTTAATAAAAAACTGCATTATAACTAGTTGCATAAAATTATGTTTCGTTGCTAAAATGCTCTCATCAACTAAATATTATGTTACGATAGTACTTTTGTGTTAGTGGAAACAGAACCAGTCACTCATCTTCGTTGCAGAATACATAACAAATAATTTCTTACGAATGTGAAACTAAGTAAATAAAGTTAAAAATAGCTACAAACGAATTACAACAGTACCATTAATTATGGACACTTTAGAGAGTTTTGTTAAATATTACATTAAGCTTGTGATTTGAATTGTTTATATTGAAGTCGAATTTTCAAGAAAACTAGACAAACATGCCTTAAAGTTCAATGTTTCAAAAATGAATAAACTAAATTACAATTACCACTTTTCAAAACAACATTTTGGACACGTTCATAAGGATTATTGCAATTGCTTTATGTTCTCAAAACTTTCCTGGCTGGACACAAATTTAAATCAAATGAAGACGTCATACTTTTTTCTCTTTGGTTTGATTTATTTACGGATACTCTTTAACATCTCAGGTCATCAGCGTCCCATTCTATTCAGGGCGTGAAAAGCCCGATAAATTTTGCTCAGAGGCCTCTTCTTTCAGGCTTGAGGTTCCTTATCTTGCCGTAAATGTACGACACGGGACCCACGGCTTTACTTCCCTTCCAAAGGAAGCCATACTTAGGATTTTATGACCGAAAAAAATCCATCGGTCGTGCCCGAGTTTGAACCCGCAATCTTGGGTTTAGAAGGCAAGTATGGTTACCACTACACCACCAGGACCGACAAGATGTCAAACTGGAGTAAAACGAATCTGGAGACACGTTGGAATAAGTGCGCTGAACTTCGATGGGACTACGTCGAAAAATAAATTATAGTTCAAGACTGAACTTGTTCTATTTATTATGGCATTAGCCACCACTGAAGCATGTCCAGGTCCACTGTACCGGTTACAGTTTTCTCCGCAAAGAAAAATGAGCCGTACACTTTTGACAAAGAAACAGCACAAAACACGCTGACTTTAGGGTAATCACGGACGCGATCTACCACAACACCAGGGTTTACCTTGCTCCAAATGCGTACATTGTGGTGGTTCACTTTGCCGGACACATGAATATGGCCTCGTTTCTTAGCAAAGCCGTCTTTTCCAGCAGCTCATGAAAATCAACGCAGAACTGAAAACGACATCTGTGATTCTGGGACTCAGCACCTGCAACAGCTGTATCCGGTATGCTTTCACCTTAAGTCAGTGACGTAAAATACGCCCGACAGCTGACTGCGGAATCTTCAATTCCAGGCTCGCACGACATGTGGAATTTTTAGAGTTCCTGACAAATCCTTCTCGCATATGCTCAACGATCTCAAGCGACACTCTTGGCCGGCCTGTTCGCTGTCCTCAACACAAGAATCAGTCGCTTCAAACTTTTAGTACCATGCACGAATTGTTTTGGCCGTAGGTGGTTTTTGTTGGTGTTTCTTACAAATGGTAGTTGTACTGTCACAACGGATTCACATTTAGCGAATTGTAACAAGTGGAAATCTTTATGTGCAGCAGTGAGCGTTGAAAGCAGTAGAATATTATACAGTCAACACTGAAGTCAAAGTATATGCTGGGAGTTTTAGACTGTGACAGTGCTGCTTTAATTAAATCCGAAAAGTCAGTTATTGCTGATGACTGATTAAAAATAAAATATTGATATAATATCCAAAAAAGTTCTCGTACATCAGAATTGCATTCAACGATCTCCAAAAACAATGCAACTCTCTGTCCAAAAATGTTAAATCCTGAAGAAAGTGACAGATCACCCCAATTGTTGCAATACGCAGTGGCAGAGGGGAATCTCAATATTCAATGCACGTGTATTATACATGCCATTATAGTGGTGAATAAAATGTGGAAGTAAATCTGAATTTAACTGCACAAGATGTTAGGTTTAGAGCCGTCCCCATTACTTCTCGTTGAGCAGTATTTTAATGAGTACAGAGCAAATTTCAGACAATAGATGCAACTTCACATTACTTGCAATAGAATAAAATTGTTTTAATTAATTTCAAGAAAGTCATTTAGCTGTTCTTAAGCAATCAAACTTTTAACTTTTGAGTTTAGTCAACTGTAAGTCTAGAGTGTTCAGAAATTACAAACACTAATGTACTTTTGTGAAATTGTGATCAGGTGCGATCTAAACTGCTATGGGAATGTCATCTTGCAACAGGCTCGAACTGCGATGGATCCCGGGGAATCAGGGCATTTATGAGAGTAAACTAGCAGTTCATCTAGCAAAAAGGGGAGCTGACACACTCTTGGTCAGAATCAGCACTTAGACTGCAGTCAAAACCTGGACTGGGGATAAGCACAACTAAGGAAGCAACCCTATCTTGGACAGACTCAAAATAGGAAAGTAATTGCGCTAATCACTGAACATGGTCATTTAAGGAAACATCTACGAAAAGTGGCTCTATATAAAGATGAATCATTTGCAGATTGTACGAACAGGACAAGAATCTGCCTCACATATTCGGTTTGAGTGTCCAATCCTGGAAAGAAAGAGACTCGTTCTCTACAACCAGGGAAAATCTGGGAAAGGACGCCAACATTGAAACCAAAACACTGCAACTTATACAAACAATAAAGTAGCACAATAAGCCTTAAGGCTGAGGTGCTGGAGAATTCTTGTTAAAACTCCATCAACCCCGATATCTGATCTGATCTGATTAAATTGTCACACTCTTCATATTTACAAATTTTAACTCTAGTGTAGAATTTGTTAGAGATTATCATTTTTTCATAGTTTACATTAATATACTGTCTTAAAAAATAACATATTTAATGGTAACTTAAATTATTTACATTTCGAATATTTACAAACTAAAAGGGTTTGGAAAGCTCAATTAATGCAACTAGAAAAAATTAATACACTTACTTTTTGATTTTATGAAATCTTCCTCTGTGAGTCATAAGGTATCTTTTTAGTGCTAACCTCAATTCATATTTATTGGTATGCGATTTCTTTATAGATATTGCAAGTGAATTAAACAATACTATACATTTTTTGCAACTTATTACTTGGTCTGTTTGATAAGTTCTGCCAGTGTTTGGTTTTAATGCTGTGTATATCTCAGTTTTTATGAACCCTTTTGGGTTGTCTACTACAAATAAAAGTACACTTACAAGCTAATGGTAAATTTTTAAATGTTTTGAATAGTAGTTTACACTGAGTTGTTCATTTTGTCCCTGCCATTACCCATATTACTCTTTTTTGTATATGTTTTCATAGCATTTACTGAATTGATCCAGAACATTATTCCACAAGTCATTAAGGAATGGAAGTGTTAGGATGCTTTCATTTTTTAAACGAATTAATGATCTGATTACAAAGCATGCCGGCTCAATTTGGATAAGATGTAATCAATATGGTCTTTCCAATTACAGCCACGGCACCTGCAGATCAAATAAAGACGCAACAATAATACTAATAAACTCTATCGCAGCCTTAGGTAAGCTTCCATTCGACATCACTCCATGTGGAGTTTTTCTACTGTTAAATTCTAAACTGCTATTGGCTGAAGCGAAACACAGAAAGAGAGAGCCCCTATTGCTGGAGAAGTGAACATTTCAAAGCTTTTCCCGATGTAAACAAGATAAACGTGGCGACTATAATAGCATATATTTGATAAAATTGAGATATTTTGCGATTTTATATGCTTTTTATACAATTTAGTACAATTTTAGTCCACATTTTGATGAAATTTAATTTATATGTATGTGCCCCCCAAAAAAAACTCTTGAACGCAAAAATCCTCTTAAGTCCTACTCCATACAACGCGCGGTTCACAAGATAAAGTCACAGCAACAGTTGTTTATATAGCATGCACTAAAGACATTTGACTACTCTGTGTGTGTGTGTGTGTGTGTGTGTGTGTGTGTGTGTGTGTGTGTGTTCCGTTAGCTCTGTGGCAGAGTGTGCAGTGATGCCGTAATTAATCCCGGCATAAAGCAACATTTTTTAATAAATCTTTGTAACATATTATAACAAATTAGTTTTGAAATATTGTTTCATACACAGCAAGCTTTAACGTTAATATATTATATACATTATTATAATATTTCCTACAGTATTTGTTCTGTCTAAATGCAATATGCTGCACATGCACAAAGGACAAAAGATGGCTTATGGGCACAAATTCAAGAAGCCTGGGAGGTTGTAGCCTCTTGTCCTCACTGCTGTACAAATCTGACATCTATGCCCCGAAGATTGACGGCAGTTATACATGCTGAGGGTTTCATACATCCTATATTAATTTCTATGTGTTTTTTCACTTTAGAAGATAAATGTTTATATTCATGATTTATTTAATTGTTTGTAAATGAAATGTTATTTTGTTATTACTTTTTATGTGTGCATAGGTAATGTCATAAAACTCAAATTATACATTAAAATATATTAAGGCAACATGGTGTTCTACATATACATTTATAAAACCAATATTAAAAATAAAACTAAGTTGTGTGGGATTTGAACTCAGGAGCTGCGCGGGAAAGTAATGCCTTCTAAGGTCCCATTCACAATTAAAATTAAACGTAAACATAATAAAATAAGACTAACACGTTAACCTAGTAGTATGTAGGCATTCACAATGAAAGAAGCAAAAGTACGCATTAGACAATCAAAAATAAGAACAAGCGAAGATCAACTAACAGATGATTGAAAATGGCTGCTTCTAAGCAGACGGCGGTAGCGTTTATGCATATGTAAAGTGCAGTAACTAATTTGCTTGGAGTAATATGATCAAGGATAGCTGTCTTATAATACAATTAATCTTTTGTCGTCCATTGACGCCATTCTGTCTACAAAGTCATTGATCTTCAGCTTTTTCTACCATAACTTGTCCTTACACGAAGCAAGGAAATCAAGTGCAACTCCTGCTGCTAGCTGCTGCAAGTCCCGAGCGACAGCGGAGAGAGCCGAACTACTGTGCGTGACCGCAGTGTAAACGTTGCATGTATTATTTATTTTATTATTATTATTTTTTTTTTTTTTTTTTTTTTTTTTTGTTAAACATAATGTAACTTTGCGTTGTCCTTTTAAATATAAATTGACAGGGGGTTGTTAGGCGGGTAAAAGCGTTTGATTTCTGTACTCCGTGTATGAATAAATTCTACCATAGAGCTCTACAAACAGAGCAGCTGTGTTCTGATTGACTGATTTCTTAAATTTAAGTTAGACATCGATCCAAAAGCTTGGACCTCGCAAGTGTCTAAGCTTACGTCTAATTGTTCTTTATTTTTATGTTTACGTAATTCATTGTGAATGGTTCTATTACAATACATAGCATCTAGCTTTTAGTTTAAGTTTGCGTTACTTTTAATTTTCATTGTGAATGAGGTCTAAACCGCGCGGCCACCGCTACACTATCCTAATGCTCTCTTTCCAGATTCTTAACGATTGTGACCACGTTACAGGGCAAGCACCCACTGCAGTGTGCAGTCGCGTTTTAATTACGTTTATGAGGGTTCCCGAAGTCGCCGATTGACATATAGAATTTGGGGAGGATTCATTTTTTTGTTGATGTTGTACATATTATTTCATATAAATCCTAGCCCCGGTAATAAAAGAGATGGAAATGCTTTTCGAGGAGAGAAATCACTTGTACGCTGAAAGTGGTATGGATAAAGTAAACTGGAGTAGCATACTCTCGCGTGATCTACAACCAGTTATTCATTATTATCCTCAAAATGATTAATGATTGCACTTCTAGATTTACAGTTTTGCACCCTGTTCCACAAAAGTTTGATCTACCTCTAATACATTACAAGTATGTGAACTTGCAACTTAGTTATTAGTTCCACTACACTTGTACTTTACAACTTCATACATACTACAAGTGTACACGCGAATTTCCGTCGTTTTGTTCCACAGGAGTATTAGTCGTACATTTGTAACTTGTATAGATTTCTCTACAAGGGTAGGAATATTGGCAACTACAAATAAAAATTAATATCTTTTTAATAATTTTTAGATTCAGTTGATCTAAATAAACGAAGTATTAGTGAAAGTGTTGATAATGATGAGTGTAGAAGTAAATATAAAGAAATAATAATTCAGTATTTGAGTATATTGAAATACAATTAAGGCACAGCTTACTAGTATGTCCTGTTTTAAATGTCAATATCTTAGTTTGTGTTTTTTTAAGTTATTGTTTCTTTCCATTCCTCGTTCTCTTTTAAAAGTATCTCTTTTTATACTATTTTCATACTTTTTTGACTTATAATCAAAGTTAATTGCCAAACAATATAAATGATCAAATGAACTAATAAAATAAATTACCGAGTGCAATTGGGAAGCTCGATTCTTCTGCCATCTCTTGACGGTTGAAATCGATGCAGTAATATAGCAGCCATATGCAATCGTCATCTCAAAGTGAATTATTACGCTTGAATATTAACAAATGCTTAATTATTTGAAAATACACGAGGGAACACGATTTTTTATCTCCAGGAAGTAATTACTGTTCCTTGTCAATTTTTATACGTGGAATATGCCCTTTAAATTAGCATATCGGGTCTCAGTTTTTGTTTATACTCGATTTCCAACTATAGCAAAAGTAATATCACTATGGTATAAATTAAGGTTTTGTTGCTTACATATTGTAGAATGAATACTAAATAAATCATTATATTCAGTTTAAAACACAATTATTGCTTTACTTGGCGAATTCCCTAATCACTAAACTTATTGTGTGTATGTGTTTATTACCGGAAGTCCCTTGCTGCGTTGGGAGCGCCGGAGCGGAAGTTTGCATTGAAAATTTATCTTGAGAGATAAATATACTGATAAACTTGCTATTGATAATTAAAACAGCCCGCAAGTTTTTAGCTTTTCTAATTATAACACCGGTCGTGAAATCCTGTCATGTGTCATGTGTTATTGATACTTGTGAAATTGTCTGAGTGAAACTTTGGTTTGATGATTTAGTCAAGTGCTGTAATTCTTTGACGCGGGCAGTGGTGTGTTATTTTTGGTCGTGTAGTGATGGATAAAAGCGTGAGACGTCAGTATCGTAAGATAATTTCCGTTAAGTTTGTGAAAAGTTAACGCCGAAATTCCAAACGAAAAAAATCTATAAAATTACAAAAATAGCTTACTGTCGCTACTTTAGTTGCTAAATTGGTAATAAAAGTAAAAGGTAGGCCCCTAAACACTGTTACATTACTTGTATTTGTACAACTAATTTGAGAAAGTACTTATATGAGAAAGAAAAATTAAAACAATTCCCGTCCCTATAATTTGGCAGGAACAAGATCACATGAACGACTAGTTATTTCTGTATGGTCAAAGTATCAAGTTTGGTTACGAAAACAAAAGCCAATGTTTTTTTTTTATTTAAATAGCGAAACTTTACCAGTAGCAGTTGCCCCAGAATCACTTGAAGAAACTGGTAGTAATCGTAGTGATTATTCAAATTAGTATTTAAATTTGAGTGGTACAATCTACGAACCCTCCACCATTAAAACCGTGGTACAGTTTTTGAATAATCAGAGTTAGAAGATTTAGTGCGAGATTTAAATTTGGGGGGGGGGGGGGAATACCAGCAGAAATCCTGGGCTCGAGGTTGTAACAGCTTAATATGCTTGCTGAAACTACTAGAACTACAGTCTATATGAAACGGCATGAATTATTTCCCAGTTTGACATATGCAAAGTTAAAGGGGGTATTTTCTTTGGCCCACAGATAAGAAAGCTTTTAAAAGACGGAGTTTTGGAAATAAGCTAACAAACTGGTGGCCCGTCGTGCTTTCAAGACTGTGATAGAAGGGCTCCTTGACAATAGAAAGGATGAACATTATGAAACTTTATTGAACACATCGCCAAAATGTGATAGAGAAATGTGTTGTTGAGATGTCACTAAAAGTTCATTTCCCCAATCCACACTTCTACTTTTTTCCTGCAAGTGATGAACAGGAAGAGGACATATCCACAATGGTAAAACGTTATCAAGGCTACTGGAGATTATTGCTGGTTTCTGAAGAGGAACACTAATTCTGATTGCAAGAGGAAGCCACCAGGCAACAAGCATTATTATGACCTATGAAGGTATGCGTTTTATTATTTCTATTGTTAATGCTTTAACCGGTTTATATTATTGTATTTTAACTAACAAGTACATTACACTGTCCTAAAAATAGCAAATTTCAATTGCAGAATTAGATTTTCCTTGGATATCTTTCAACTAAGCCCGGTAAGAAAAATCCAAAGTCGTTTACGGAATTAGGGCAGTTTTCTATAAGAAACAGCTGTTTTCACTCTGGAGGTATGACAAAATATTTTTGTTCTCCAGTTCATTATTTAAAAAAAATGCAACAACAATTTATCTCCAATGATAATCCGCTCTGTACATTAAAAACTGCGAATTTATTACTAAGGAGTGGACATAACCTATTTCAAAATATGGTGGCATTTGGTAAACAGCTGTCCTACCCATTTCTCTTAACGTGGTTAATGATAAATAATGCCGCATTGTTGTAAAACCGTTACGAAATTGCCGCGACATGGCAGACGATTTTAATATAATAATACACAATAAACTGAATATCAATTATAGAGCGTGGTAATCACACGTTAAGACTTTTCCACTAAATACAAGCCACAGTATTAATTTTTGAAAGTAAAATACGTTAAGCAACACACGCTGTATGCGGCCAGTCAGACCGCCACAACAGTTTATCGCTCGGGCCCCGAGCCTGTCTTTTTCGTTTGCTGCGTTGCTCTTGTATGACGTCGCTTGTAGTTTTTTACTAATATTTACGTCTTGCACATTCTCTCGTGGAACAGAAATTTACAAGTCCATACTTTACGAGAACGTGTAAATACTTATAAAATCCCATTTTTTGTTGAATAGGGCCTGTGGTTTCGCGGTCTACCTTCCTTTAAATGAATCAGTTTCCACAAGACTGGGATATATTTTATGAAAAGTATGTTGGGAAGGTAAATTGGAGCATTGTTTAGCATACAAGCCCCTTGCTTCAAACCTATCATAGTAGGCAAGTTCATACATGATATGCACGTATGTCTGCAATTTCTTTTTAAAATAAACTAACATTACGGCAGATTGAGTCTACAGACGAAGTTAACAATTGCAACATAAATAAAAAAAAAGCAGTCATCAGAGTGTACAGTAAACATTTCCAAAAATTTTCTAAAATACTGTGATATTATCTGTCCATGGGTGTCGTCATGAAACCTAGTGAATCTTGAAAAGTAAATGAAACACATAATTTGTTTATATGTTGTTATTAGCAATTCTATCCAGCCTTCAAAGGTTACTCACGAATAAGTAACGTTCTATATATACATAATGCACACTACAGATTGACTTTTTCCTTCCTCGTTTGTTAGCGCCTTCATCTTTGCAACTAATCAACACTATAAAAATAACAAACAAAAGCTCTGAACGCTATCAGTGACATTTGAAGAGCTTATTTTAAAACATCTACCGTTCCATCTGTACGCTTGTGAAACGTTTGTAAATTCGCAAGCAGAAACCAGTAGGTATATGTTCTCCATTAGAAGAGCAATTATGTATAGGGCATGCAGATTACATCCCTCGAGAAGAATTCATCAAGCGGTTCTTTCCCAGCATTTGATAGGTATTAGGTTGACGTTAAGTTCGTAGCGTGTTTGTTCTCACAGAACTGTATTGCTACATTACCGTTTGTCAACTGTCATCCGTTATTTGGAGCTGTGCTTGCAGATACGCCTTGAATTTTGCACATTTGAAGAAATTTGTGTCATTTGTGAGCAGTAGTGGCCTATTACATAAAAAGTTGGTGCAGCCCTACTTCCGTATTTGAGTTCAATTTGAAAATAATCAATTTCAGCATAGAAATACAATTATATCTACTCACTGTTTTACACTACTAATTACACAACAGACGGCTGATAAAGTAAAAACTACTATATTTAAACATAAACTGCAACGCATCATAGATACTTCCATAGGAAAATGAAAATTTAAAAAAGTATATTTATTACACAAAATTCACTGTTTGTACGTCATTTCATGTAAATGTAATAATGCACCGTATTGGCATCATAGAAACCGAAGTTACAAACAGTGGTACCACACCATCGCTTCAATATAGTCGAAGAGAAATAAATGCTTAGCAATTAAAGTAATACGTTAAGAATGCAAAAGTTGTATTTTTTTACATTTTGTTACGCACTATAAAACATAATTTATTTGCTTTATTTACAGACGCTGTTTAACATCTGGGGCATCTGCGTCCCATCCAGTTCAGGGCGTGAAACGGCCGATAAATTTTTCTCAGAGTCCTCTTCTCATGCTTGGGGTTCTTTTATATGCTGTAAATCTACGACACTGGACACAGGGCTATACTTCCCTTCCGAAGGAAGCCAAACTTAGGACTCTAATCCCCACAAAATTCATCGACCCTGGCTGGGATTGAACCCGCGACCTTCGGTCAATGCTGCCATTTGTTTATCAATAAATGACCAGGACTTATTACTATTATTATATACCGTCCTCTGATTGCATTGGTCTTTTTGGGACATGTGGACTGACTACTATAGGTGTAAATCTGTAGGGATGAATGAAATGAATTATTGGCGCCTTAAAGCTATCTGCCATTCCCCTTCTCAGGACAAGGGAAAACTCCGAGAGAAAGAAAAGAAAAGAAAAAAAAACTTTCTCAGATAGCTTGACTTCACCGGGAATCGAACTCAAATGTACAAATTTGTAGTAGTAAACGCTACCACTTAGACCACGGAGTCTTCTATCTTCTTCTTTGTGTTAATATCTTTGCAATGGGATTTGCCTACTTTCTTATATTTTCTTTAAAATTCACCAAAGCAACGATCTGATTGTGTTTTTATTATGAATTTTTTTTTTTTGATTGATTTATTTATGGACACTCTTTAACATCTCAGGTCATCAGCGTCCCATTCAACTCAGGGCGTGAAATGCCGACAAATTTTGCTCAGAGGCCTCTCTTTCAGGCTTGAGGTTCTTTTTCGTACCGTAAATGTATGACACGGGACCCACGGCTTCACTTCCCTTGAAGGAAGCCATACTTACGATTTTCACGCCCGAAAAAATCCATCGGTCCTGGCCGGGTTCGAACCTACATTCTTGGGTGTAAGAGGCAAGTATGGTAACCACTACACCACCAGGACCGACATTATGAAAATAGATTATATTGAAACAACATCAAAATCATCTCCAATTGTGAATGGTGAACTAACAAAGTTTTGTTAACTCAATAGATGTGCAGGAAACAGATAAACGGCCTATGAGTTCAAATAACACCCGGGTGTTAACAAAAGCTTTTCTGAATACGCTCGGTGCAAATTGTTATTTCCCATTATAAAGTTTGATTCCTAGAGAGTGCTTTTACACGTATGAAAGAAAAGCACCCAATATTTTGAATGTAAAAATGAAACTAATTTTGATTTATTCAGACTCAGATTTGGTGTAAAAGTGTACAAGACATGTCGTTTCATATGCATTTTCAAAATGCACTCTCATTTTTCCTACCGCTTGCTGAGCGGTCATTAATCGGTCCTACATAATTTACAGAATCTCTCTGTTTCCATAAACTTGTGATTAGATTAGCACTGAACAGCGACTGTTAACAGCCAAATATAGATCATAAACTTCTGGAATCTTAATACTTGAGTGGCTGAACAGAAAGGGAGAAATTGTATCAAAGAAAAATACTTATAACGTAAACGTTGTATAGCATTCGTTTTCTTTATATTCAGTTAATACAAAACAAAATAAGGCAGCAACTTTTTCACGAAACACTCTAGCCTACAACTTACTACAAACGAAACGACCCACTATCGTAACTTGAGAGTGTACGAATGAGAGTATTGCTTCTTCACTGTTAATATTGTTTGATATTAAATCAACTGCAAGTTTTTAACAAATTTGTTTTGAATTCTTCTATGTTCTTGCTGACCAGAACTATTGTGTAGTCATTTTCTGTGCTATATCTATCATTTTATGTTACTCCGATTTGTATTCTGTCTTGCTTATTGATAGGTTTGTTAATCTGATTGTGGGGCTGTGGACTATGGGGAGTTTATGTTGTTTTGGATTGTGGCAGTTGCGTTTTATGTAATTATAAGTATGGGTATCTTTTCTGAATATGCCAAATTCAGTATATTGACTTTTTTTTTTTTTTTTATAATTTTTATATTCAAGAAGTGAGGAAATTTGTTTTCTATGTCAATTGTGAATTTAACAGAGCTGTCTTGTAGGTTGTATAGTTTTATTCTTTCCATTTTTCATTTCTATTTCAAAGATATCAACATAACGGTATCAACATTAATAAATATGATGACTGTGTTGCATTAATACGCCTCTTCACTATAATTATCTTATAGTATTTTGAAATTTTTTCTTTAACTGTGTAAAACAACAACCTCATATTAAATGGGAATGCATTCCTGGAATACACGTGATGAGAGATTACGTTTAAGAGTTCAGTATACCTTCTGCATCCTCCTTGTGTACCTATTAAGAGACAGAATTAAAAGAATGAGGCATTTTCAAGAAAGTCGCGTGGTAACGAAACTTCAATTAATTTTCTTTTTTTAAGCTATCTTGGTGGCCCAGCTCCTTGTGCGTTGTTTTTAAGGCAATAGCTGCTGATTTTTAAGGTAAGCTTACTAATTCAAAGCGTCTCTGGCACAATACCGCTGCTAACGGCAGCAATTGTAACTATTTCATGTCTTATTTCTCTTAATTACCAGTTGATGGCACTACCTTATGGCATACCTATACATCAAGTATAAGTTACTGCTACCAGAGGGCAGGAAATTGCACTTACTTAGTAGGAAAACACAGCTGAGGAACACATTGTTTGAAAGGCAGGTTTCATTCATAAAGCTGGTGCATTGCCCTTATAAACAGCTGTGACAACAGTCCTTTGTGTAAACATAAATATTGTGATTCTTCATATACATTCCATTATTCTTGCATTAAATGGAACTGTAGCGTCTCCTATAAATATTTCAGTAAGTTTTAATTATTTAACTTATACATACCTGTTTTAACAGGTGATAACAGCAATAATGACTGAAACTAACTAAAACGGTTTTGGTTAGCTACATTAATTAAGTTGTAATTCATTAAAAGATGCATCTATAATGTATTACATAGTATGTAGTATATTTAAGAACACATTTCGTGTAAATTGAAAACAAGATAAAAGCTTGCTTCGCATATTACGTACGGAAGTTTTGCGTGCAACATTACAATTCATCTTTGGCAATATTAGAGGTTGTAAACTTGGGCTCCTCAGTTATCCTTCATAAATCATATTCCACGGTCTCCCTAACATAAGCAGCATCTGAGCACAGATAAAACATTGCAAGATACCCATAAGCTGTGATAAGATTCTAACTATACAGTAGGAAATTGTTTATAAACAATGAAGGCTTTGCGAACCCCGGGTCCCCCAGATAGAACTACAGCCATTTGTTCATTGTTTACCTTTTAATCACTAAGAACTTGCTTACAGTTTTGGATGAACATTTTAAACTAACTCATCACTAGAGCTTATCTCATAACAAAACTTTTTGACATTAACAAAGAACCTCTAAAATTTTACACACTCTTTAATTATTTACAGGAAACACAAAATGTCTATCCGCAGCCGAGAGCGAGCAGAGAGGAGTTCCTCAGAAGAACAATGCGACAGGTAATCATACCATTCAGAAAATTCTAGAATTTTGTAATATTAGGAAAAGAGTGAATTTTAAAATTCATGAAAAAGAGCGATAAAATATTACATTTCACTATTTGGAGTATATCGGTACTAAAACCAAGCCAATGTCACATAAGGTGATTAATTTTTAAAACAAAAAAAGTGGCATTTTCACTTTTTTCAGACTTAAAATGCTGTCCAAAAATGGGACACACCATGCACATAAAAATGTATAATAATTACTGAAATTTTTGACCATTTTCATTAAACATTTTCACTATTATACAATTTGAGGTTTGATCTGAGCATGAGGAAAACACTGCATTAGATGAAAGCTATGATTGTAATAAATAGAGATAGAAATAATTTACTGAGACTCCCCCAACATTGTAAAGACAAATGCTACAGAAGAATTATACAACAAACATATTTCTTAGAAAAATGTTTTTATTTTTAGAGATGCACTCATAAATTTATACAAGAAACATTCTCAAAGTGTGTTTTCTTCACAATCATTGCCTTCAGATAGTGTTTCCATAGCACATGTTTGCTTTTTTTATAATAAAAATAGCTATCCTTTTATATTTTTGGAAATCTTCTAATTTTTTTCTCATTTCCCATATTAAATCTTATTATTAGTTTTTGTTTTGTACACATGAAGGTCAACATTCTTTCTATGTTGTGTTTTTAACAATTAGATTATTGTTGGGGATGCTAGGAAACAGAAACAAACAAAAACAGAGAGACCATGTCATAAATTAAAATTTATGATTCCTAGCATCCCCCAAGGAACTCTAATAAATATCGTACAGAAATGGCTAACCTAAATGAACCTACTAGGAGAAGTAATAGAATAATATCTGAACCTCATCAAACTTTGCATCAATCAAACATACTTGACATTCAGAGGCAATAGTTATACACAAAAGAAGGGTCTAGCCCACTCTGACCATTATAGCAGATTTGTAAATGAGTTTGGAAATAAAATTGGTTGAAACTTTTCCACATATATGCAAATGTTGGTGCCGTTATGTTGATGCCTTTGCAATAGTAAATGAAAAATGGAAACAGGATGAGTTAAAACTACTCAACTCTACAAGACAGCACTATTAAATTCACAATGGACATAGAAGGCAACAATTTCCTCCCTTCTTGGATATCAAAATCATAAAACATATCAATACACTGGAATTTGGCATATCTAGAAAAGATTTACAGATAATTATGTAAAAAAACAACAGCCTTCATTCAGATTAACAAACCTACCAAGCAAGACAGAATACAAATCAGAGTTCTGTAAAATCATAGATATAGCACAGAAAAATGGCTACACAACAGATCTGGTCAACAAGAAAATAGAAAAATTCAAAAAGCAAAAACAAATAAAAGACATCACCACACTAAAAGTCTACAAAGAAGATCACATATATAAGAAATTCACATTCCATCCATGGGGCACCAAAAATTTCAGAACATTTTTAAAGAGGCGAACATCATTTTGGCTCCAGTAAACAAATGTAGTTTAAAAAACCTCTAATTTTAAAAGACAAAATTCCACCAGGAACATAATCAGGCATTCATGAAAAAACATTAAGAAATGTAAAATATAAACATTTCGAAAAACCAGCAATAGCAAACTATTTCTGGCAAAAGAACCACAAACTCCAAAAGGAACCAAAACTCTTAATAGCTCTTCAAAAATGCATGAAATAAACAGTATGGGAAAATATATTCATAAACAAAAACAAGGAAAATTTGGTTAATTTAGTTAATTTTGATCTCCCAAACAATGAACCTCATCACTAAGTTTGTAAAATCCACAGAGCGACATCTTAATATCATGCTGGGAAACTAACGGTGGAACCATGCTGATGATGAAGAAGCATGTCCAAGTAAGTGGTACAAAATTAGTGAAATTTGAAATTCCTCATATATAATTTGTTATATTATACTATATTTCACTGTGAAAATTCCCACTATTCAAAACTAATCAAATTGATGTTTCAATGTTCTCAGTTTCAAAATGTGATATCATACTGGCAATATCCGGTGGCAAGGTATACAAATTTATTACAATAATGTTTTGACCGGTTTTCCATTTTGGAAAAATTTGTTACTTTATATATGGTTAGTCAAATCAAGATAAAGTTATGACTATATTAAATTTTGCAAAAGTAAAGAACAGTATGCAGAAATTGTGAAGATGGCTCAATTTCTTTTTGCAAAACTAGACCACATTGGCAATGTTGAAAGGCTCTTTACTTTAATTTAAGCAGAATGGACCAAGGAAAAATAGACTCACCACCAATCCTCTGAAAGATCTGACTTTAGTAAAATTTAATTTCAGGTATTTTACATGCAAACATGTTTGATTATTATATAGTATCAAAGAATAATTATTAAAAAATTATAAAAAAAATTTAACGTGAAATGCTGATGACTGCAAAGGGGTAAAAGTGATGAACTTGGTACATGGAATGCAATGATGAGAGGAAGAGTGTCAGCATTTTCAGATTTCAGAATATGGCAACGCTCCTTCTCAAGACTCAACAATGAAATAGGTTCTTTTCATCTGTCCATAGAAAACTTATATATGAAAAAATTCTTTCCACTACTGCATAGTACCTGGGATTGCCATAACAAATACAATGCAGTTGTAGGGTACATCTCTTTCCTAGAGACTTCAAAGACTTCACATTACTTTCAGCATTTGATTTTTTTCTATTCTTTACTCTTAGTGTTCATAACCTTATTCATATTGCTAACTTCCAAGAGTGCATTCTCTATCTTACTGTCAATTTCATTGATGCTTTTATGCTATCTGAAACTTCTTAAGTTACATTAGAAACCAAATGAAATGCTAAAGCAGGAGTTTACTTCAAGGAATTTGCACAAATACATCCAAGGTAAATCTGACTTTGAAGTAGAGCTTAAAACCACTATTTAATCACCAGAACCCACAACTGTAGCAGAGCAGTACTCCTGATAGATACCAAAGCAGCTATAGAAGCAAAAGCATCAAATATACCTACATATTTATTATTTATTTAGGAATACTGTGTAACATCTCGTGTCATCAGCATCTCATTCAATTCAGGGCATGAAACAGCCAATAAATTTTGCTCAGAAGCCTCTTCTTTCAGGCTTGAGGTTCTTTTATGTACTGTAAATCTACAACATAGGACCTATGGCTTTACTTCCCTTCTGAAGGAAGCTGTACTTCAGATTTTTACACCCCAAAAAAAATTCATCAATCCTCGACAGGATTGAAACCACAATCTTGGATCTATGAGGCAAGAATGGTTATCATGATTTTCACTGAAGAAGAACTAAGATGGCCACCAGCAGCTAACACGCTTCACCTAAGCTCTTGACTCAGACCGATTTTAGCAGGTGTTCATACTTGTTTTCTTGTTGAAAATAATCTACATCTTGATATCTCTAGACACCCAGGACTGACCCTACACCTAAAATTCCACCAATTACAGAAAAGGGGACATTATTGTTGATTCTTAAAGATTACAAACAATCCTTTCACATATGGGATTAATGGGAAATGAATGAGTTGATCACCTAGCAAAAAGGGAAGTAAAATATTACAACAACTCTGTCAAAGCCAATACACATGTAGTGTAAGAAAACAAAACAAAATTCACCAAATTGGTCTAAAATGAATTAAAAATACAAGATTAAAAGTGGATAGACATAGATACAAAAGATACAGATACAGATAATATGGCCATAAGGAAGCTATAGCCAGGTTTAGGATCATGGCTGCTTAATACACCATCTAAATAGGATGAAAATTTGCATACATACTCAAGTACATTATGTAACACAAATGTCATTGTGAATGCAGAACACTTGCTCCATTGCAATGCCCTCTGTAAGGAAGGACAAAGAGCACAAGTTATAACAGGCCTATATGGGGAGGCAAAAAGGAAAATAGTGTAACTACCATTATCTGGGTCATTGGAAATCATTACTTCTTAAACTAGTGGACTTTTCAGCTTAATCCAGTATACTACTGTAAGTGGTAAGTCAAGTGTTCAGATATTCTAGAATAGTACAATAGAATAAGATTGCTGTCTAAAATTTCTTTTTTCAAAAACATCATCTTCTGGATCTGAAATAACTGACTTCGTTTTCAAAGTTTGGAAATTATCAGTTTCTCTGTTCATATATTTCTCTTTATAGAATTCCAATTTTTTGCTGACATATGTTTACATCAATGGCATGTTAAACTTATTTGCTGTTTTACCACAATTTGTTATTATTTCAAACTAAATTTTTTTTTTTAAAACATGTGTTATAGTAAATTTTTCAATTTATTGTTCAGCAATAATATTGATTTTCCCACTGTTAGAATTTGTAAATTATTGTTCTCCCATGCAGCAGGGTTACCTTTCCATGGTCATAAGTTTTCTATCTGTATATTCTTAAAGTTAAAACTTATAATCATCACAATATAAAACAATTAAAATATTAAATTGGAAATTTTGGATCTTTAAATTTTAAGCTGTAAATCTTCAAATGTTTGCCACATTTACTGCATAATGATTAATCAAATTACTGGAAACAAATATTAAGATACATACAATCATATCATAAAATCTCCTGATTTAACAAAGAATGAAAGACTTTAATGCTGCATGTGAAATACCATAACTTTAATACCTTGGCTTACAAATGCACATTCCTTGCCGAGCATATTTATAACAATGGAACCTTAAGCCAAATGATACACTAAAATCTTTGCAATAAAATATTTTAAAAATATTCTACCTCGGTCCCTGGGACATGTTATGAAAAAGTCCGTAGGTCCAACAATTTAGAATTGGAGAGTGAAATCGTATGCATGTCATCCAAACCACGGTCTCCTTACTACATATCTGAAGAAAAGAAGCAAAGTAAAATGAAGTAGGAAATCGTATGCATGTCATCCAAACCACAGTCTCCTTACTACATATCTGAAGAAAAGAAGCAAAGTAAAATGAAGTAGCCACCTAGCATGGGTGGAACCCCCAATTTGCTTGAGCCAATGGTCAACCAGCCTGCTCAACACAGCATACAGATGGGGCAATGTAAGTAAAGAGGAAGAAGAAAGACTAGTATATTGATCAAAAGGGAAGGAATACATATAAGAATGGACACTACATTAACACCCACTAATTGTTCAATTTAGTACAGATGACACACAGAACAACAGTATTCCATCAGATAAAACTCCATTGATTAACAAATTCCCTCTTTTTGAGCAGTGATCATGTGGTCACCTATTTCAGCGCGAACTTCATGAGACAAAATGAGGGGTTAGCAAGTGGCCTATAATGCAAAATCAAATTCTCTGTTTAATGTCTTCATGTAATACTCTGGACATGCTGCAATTAAATTTGAAACTGCTATACCACTATCATCAAATCTTACTGTTGTGAAAAAGGCTAATTGCATAATTTTTTGAGCAGAAGGATATCGTATACATTTTCTTTTATTCCTATTTATGTCACTTTAGTTTTGCTCATACTGCTTTACAAAGGTCTGTGAATACTGGATAACATCATCTTTTTTAAAAAATTTAGAGGCTAGCCAGTAATAGGTTAATCTTACAAAAAATTGCATATTTTTGACATTAGTACAGTAGAAGTGATAATACTGATCCCAGAATTTTAATAAATAATCAAGAAATGCAATTTATAACATATGCAAAATTTGTAGGTTTAACTAAATTAAGTGTCTGGATTGGAAAATGCAAACGCAGAATGTTGCAACAAAACTGAATACTCTACTGTGCGTTTCTGTGATGGTACAAACTTTCAGGAATGATGGGGAAGATCAAATTATCAATTTGAGCTAGTGTATACTAGTTCAGAAACACCTGAATATCAGGTTATACACCAAAATTGTTTTGGGATACCTATGAAAGTGAAATAAAAAAATTTACAAATCTTTATAGATTTAATAATTTTACTATATGAGCACTACTTTCACAAGCTGCACAAACATTTACAACAGCAACAGTTGTTCAAAATGGCATCCCCCAGCTTCAACACAGGCGTGACACCATATCAATAATTCTATCATTTGTAACCATATTTGGGCTGATCTAGTGTACACTTTAATTTGTAAACATAGATTATAATTTACTGGACACTCATACATCAAGTCATTTTCATTGCATTATTAAAGTTTAAAACTCATGTCATCTGCATTAGTGGAATTTCTTTCTCCAATCCGTGAACAAGTACATCTACATGTTGACGGGGTTACATGTCCTTATACTTTTTGTATATATTCTACAACCTAGGAAAAATGGTATTAGCTTATAGCTTGCTTGCAATGGAGGCAATTATGAACCAGAGTTCACTATCACAAATTTTATATATTTGCTTTTCTCCATCATTCCTGAAAGTTTGTGTAATCATCACAGAAATACCCAGTACAATATTAGTTATAAAATATTTTTAATATACATATGTTAAAAATTGTGTATAGTACATCCTTTGTCAAAAAAAAGTAGTCATCTCTTGAATGAAAAACTCTTCTTAAGTCCTACTCATTACAATGCACAATTTACAAAGTAACCAGCAAGGCTGTGGAGCCATGGCAGAAGTTGTGTTATATGGCATGCACTAAAGACACTGTCTAGTATGTGTTCTGTTAGCTCTGTGGCAGTGTGTACAGTGATGTCATGATTAAGAGCACAGGTTCGCATCCTGCATGAAGCACCTTTTTATTTTAATAAAACTGTTGTAACGTATTATGACAAACTAGTTTCATAATACTGTTTTCCATACACAACAAGCTATATGTGTTACAATGTTAACATATATATAATTCCAATGAATATTATATTTCCTTCAGTATTTTTTCTAAACTGTAGAAATCTGACATCATTTATGTCCAGAAGATTGAGAGCTCATATGTGATATCAAGTTGTCTTTACTTCTGTGTGTTTTCACTTTAGAAAATAAATGTTTCTGTTCATGTATTTATTTAGTTATTTGTAAAGGATACGTTAGTTTGTGATTACATTATTGTGTGTGCATAGGTAATGACATAAAACTCAAATGATACATTAAAATAGAATATGATATTAAACCAACATAATGTTCTACTTATACACTTATATATCCAATAATAAAATTTTTATTCATTGTAGACTGTATGAAAAACCAAAATTTTTGTGTAGATATAGTCAGGATATTTGAGCTACTGCCTGCAGAGCATGGCTGTATACTGGGAGAAGTGCACAGATGGCCAATAACTCCAGATATCCTCACTATATTATGATGAATAAATTAAATTAAATAACACATCCTCTGCTTTCATCCTCAAAGATTGTGGGAAGGTATTTAAAAAGGTGAGATATTTTATGTTCCATTTCATGAAGTTCCACATCAGAGTTTTTCAGAACATAGAAGACAAATGTGCAGTAGTATTTTTCAAAGATTATTAATATCTGCAATTGGGGCTATTACTTATTTTAATCTCAGTTTGAAATATCAACCAATCACTTGGTCACTAAACATGTTTTAAATATATGAACCAAAAAGTTTTTATTTAAAGTTTAAATAAAGTTTGAAGTGTTTATTTGTAGGGCAAAATGGATATTCTGAACCAAGTAGACACATATATTACATATCAGTTCATCACGTACTTTAGTATTCCAAAAAATAATTTAGATAAAATGCCACACAATAAAGACAAGAAAATAAGATGACAATATACAAATGTGTAAGATGCGGAAATACAGATGGGGAGGAAAAAAAATTACATTCCCATGCCGGGAATCGAACCCGGGCCTCCTGGGTGAAAGCCAGGTATCCTAGCCACTAGACCACATGGGACTGATGATCGAGAATGCTATAGAAACGGTAGCATAGTGGAATATAATCTATTATGTTCCTTCTTTCATGTACATTTACGAATTTTGCAGTTAATGGATAATAAAAAATTCAGCGTGCGTCCTTGTAATAATTTATATTGATAGTTTTCGGCATTCGTACTGCTTGCTCTTAAGTGTTTTGATTTCAATGGAAGTAAACGAGTGAATCGTTACTTTGGCGTAACATTAATTATTAAGAGTTTAGCCACTTACCAGAAATAGAAGATTAACAAGTATATTTGTCGTTATTGGTACATGTTCTTCAGGTTACATATTTACAGCGGTCCGGTATGGTCTAGTGGTTAGGATACCTGGCTCTCACCCAGGAGGCTCGGGTTCGATTCCCGGTACCGGAATCATTTTATATATTTCTTCGATGCCCGTTCCTTCTCTTATACGATGTATTTATTTTGCTCAGTTTTCATTTCACTCGCTGGCTATTTCTAAAGGAAACTAACAAGGTAAAGGTGTAATTATACACTATTGTTTCTATATGATCCTTTCAAGGATTTGGTTTTAAAAATGTAGAATTAGATGTCCCGATTTTGCAAAATAACACCATTATAATATTGAATTTTAAACCTTCACAAACAAGACGAAACATGGCTGGTTACCTGAGTGGTTGATGATAGCTTTGGGTGTTCACAGTGGAGCTTGGCAATGCATTCGGGTACGATGACTTTTTTTTTTTAGATAATTGATATTAGATAAATTTTGACTATATTGGATATTTTATGCAAGAGAAAAAACTATCATGGCAATTCTATAGTCCAAGAAGAAAGAAAGGCTTGTGGTTACTTTGAAGTGGGTAACCTATTTTTACTTGCAGTATATCCATAAAGAAGTACATTATTTAGTTCCATACTCTTTTTTTTTTTTTTTTTCGTTTGTTTACAAGGTATATGGTAACATGAGCTTCATATAAGCACATTGGTTTGAAATTTCGTATGGGATATTTCACTGTTGGTTTAGTAGTAAAAAAAAAAAAAAAAAAAAAAAAATACTGCAACCAATTCATAGATAGCGCCTACCACAGAAATGTTCAAGAAAATAGTCAGTCAGTCAGTCAGTCAGTCAGTCCGTCCGTTCGTTCGTTCGTTCGTTCGTTCGTTCGTTCTCGGAACATTCAGTGAGTTCGTGGAGCAGCCACAGAGACTTACAAACATTGAACTTGTCATATACAATTACCACAGTAGCTTTCAATCTGTATTTACAAAAATTTGTCTGCATCTAGGAGTAGAATTTTACGAAATCTGGAATTTTCCCCAATGCCTCGGAGGGATAGATGAAAAGCATCTTTGTATCATATCACCAGCACACTCAGGTGCAATGCATTATAATTACGACCATTTTATACAGTTATCCTTCAAGCTGTCACTAGTGCCGACTGCATTGCTTGTCAGTAACGCATTTGCAGCATGACGGGTCGCTTTGTTACTGGGGAAAAAAAAAATTTCTGCTAGCTTCATGTGGACTTTATGCTAATTGCTAGGTATGCTGTGTCTTGTTCGTCTCATTATAAAAGCATTGCGCATTTCTTCCTGCTAAGTAAGCAGCCATGCTACCAGCGACCACACATGCTACGTCTTGTTTGTCCCCTTAGGTCCCTTAGATATAGTAAACAAAGCCGGCAGTTATATAGTAGTCCAATTTTTTTCCATCAGGTAATAATTTTGTGTGTGTGTGTGTGTTTACTATGCACTATTCAGCTCCCATCTACATTATGGTATAATTCTGTGGCGAAATACAAACAAAAGGAAAATGAAAAATATACGTAAAATACAAAAGATAGCAATAAGAATATAAAAATATGAAAATATCAGACTCGTTGAGAAATAGCTGTGGAGAATTAAAATCCCTAACATTTCCATCATAGTGTGCGCGTGTGAATCAAATTCTTACCACTGCAAAGGAAGTAAAAGTGAATGCAAACATACATACGCATGACATTAGGAACAAATATAAATATTTCCAAACCACTCTAAATGGATCGTTAAACAGGGCAATAAAAACAATGGAACAATATTTTACAATCTACGCCAAACTGTATAAAAAATAAAGTTTGGAAAACTAAAAACTAAGAGAAATTAATTACTTAATAAAGCAAGGCATTTTATTCAGTTGATGAATACAAGACAGCAGAAATCTATACTCTCAAAATATGAAATAGTTCAAGTATATATGTAAAATAAGTATTTTAAATATCATTAAATTTTGGACGGCATAAGCTAAATGTCTGTTCAGAATATGTTAAAACAAACTTGTTTTGAATTTTATACTTGTATTGACAATGCCACCTGGGATACTTTGGGCAATAATAATAATAATAATAATAATAATAATAATAATAATAATAATAATAATAATAATAATAATAATAATAATAAAGTTAGTGTTTAACGCCTTTTCTCACTACTGAGACATCGTGGGCAGTGGATATTGATTTTGCGCGAGATGAAATGATTAATTGGGAAGGAAAGAGTTCCAGGCTAAGTGTAGGATACTTTCTAAGTATTTGCCATTATTGACTTGCAAATTTGAGGAAAAAATCCTGTCGGGGAGGAAAATCCTGGCTGAAATTTAATCGAAGACGTCTTCCTTAATTTGCCTTAAATAGTATATAAAATGTGTAATTATTTTTAATTGAAACTGAAATTATGCAAGAGATATAAAATCAGTTTGTTTAGTATTGAGGAATATACTTGACTCAAAGTAAGATTCGTTCATTTGTGATCTCCGCAATGTTTACAACTCTTATGCTGCACTCGTGTCCCGCAGACGCACAGGCAATGGTAATGTTCTGCAAGTCTAATGTGATTCTTTGGGACGCATTTAAGTAGCCATTCTTCACTATAAAAAGTATCATGTTTAGCTATAGTTATCAAACGGAAGTATAAAGGTATCATGTACGGAACGACTATATATAAAGATTTGGAGTCAAGATAATTGTTAATAAAGACCAAAAAGTAGCACATTATTTACCACAAAAATACGCTCATGTAGCCTTGCTTCACAAATACTATTGCAGCTTTTCGTGCTAGAATAAGGCGGAAATCACCAGAAAACCGCTTAAATGGACAATGTTTAATGTGTATTTGCAAGAAAAAAGTATTGTGTTAGAATTTATAGAAAGACTTTGGAGGAATCGGCAAATAAATGCGCTAATATTAAAAATGAAATAAGACTGAATGTATCCTTACTTCCATACGGCTATGCTGAATTACTTTCAGTAATAATTGGGTTAATAGGTAATGATACTAGGCAAATCTTAATCAGATAATTAAATTATTTAACCTAAGTAAACTGGAAAGAGTTGCATAAGCCCGTTTTGCATGGTGACAGGATATTATAATTATAATATTATATAATTATGTTGTGTCTTGTACTAATTGCATACGCTATTCATGGACAATGCTTATTACAATTTTATTGTTTAATGATAATAAAAATTAATATTAATAACAACAGTAACGGCTTAGCAAGTGCGCATTTGACTAGAAAATAAAAAGTTCAGAATTATACTGTAGTTAAAACTAAATAACAAAGTTTCTATATACCCAAATTATTTCGATGCTGCTATGGCCAGTCTTCGTGTCCCACAATGCTAAACTTTGCTTCTTTGCTTGACAATTCGCGACAAACTAAACGCGGGCTCTAAAGTGTAAGGGTATGACATTTGACTGCCGTGCGAAGTGGCGTTGTTTGGAAAACAAAATCATACCGAACCAATTAGCCAGCGGTGCCAACCTCAACCATATCGAACATAATTCTCAGACCTTATTAAATTGGTTGATCAGCAAACTCATCAAAATATGAACATTTTAATGCTTGTAGTTTTAATTTAAACTATAGATATTTAGAAAATTGTTACACAGCTAATTACGATTATCATTTATCTAATACTACTGCAGTGAAAAACGTTTATGATATATATGCATAATTAGTGCAAAAAATAGCATTATTGAGGTGCCAGTGTTAAGTATAAATTATCTTCTTTATTTAAAGCGTGTTCATAGCTTACCGGTAATTTAATTGAGCTTAAAAATATTTGTCATAGTTTAAAAGTAAAATGAAATTACCTCAGGTAACCAACTTTTATGAATTATATTCGGTGAGATAATTCCAAAAGAGCTACCCTGAGTTTTAATTTTATTATAAACAGATAAACGTTTGAGGCTATAATAAGATCGAGAAAAATAATATAACTTTTAAGATAATGTTAATAAGTTCCAGGAAAATTATGGAATCGATTTGTGCATTTATTTTATCCTTACCTATATACAATCATAGTATAAGTCAGCCTGACATATGCATATATTAACTCTTAATATAATATAATTTATAAATATATAAATAATGTTTTTGCAAACATAAATAATTAAATGAAGCAATGCCTGCTGCATGTATTTATAAAGCATGTAGATCATTACCTTAGATACTCGTCAATCTTATAGAAGCAATGTTTGATTTAAAGGTAATAGAAAGGAAAGCCTCCTTGGAATAAAAACACTGAATATTTTAGGATATAGCAGTTTATTGTGAACTCATTTATTATTATTATTATTATTATTATTATTATTAATCTATAATTATAGTTGCGTGTCTAGATGCTTAAAACTAGGGAGTAGTGGGGCCTGGATTGAAGCAGAAAATTTGGGTAATAGAATTCAAAAGAAAAGTAACCGTGTTTATGAAATATAATGGACAGCATTAGCACAACCACTTTTTAATAAGTAATATATCTATGAACTGCGAATTGGAATATAGTTACCTCAGAAAACAAACCACAACGATTTAACATAAATACTCTGCATATAATTATATATGTATTATGAAATGATTAGTAATATTGTGTACATAGTAACTAATCTTCGAAATCGCTGATAAGTGTGGCCGAAATCATTAAAGGATGGATTCGTGAGCGTGAGGTCTGGAGTTCGATTCTTCCCAAAACCGCCCTCCCTGACCGAGGTTTTTTACTTGTTTATTTCCGAGTTTCGCTCAGTCCTCATAAATGGCAACTGCTAGGAGGTAGCTTAAACTTAAGCTTGGAACGTTTCCTTCCTTAAAAGAATAATTTCCCAATTTATCATTTCATATCATGTATCATCAGTATCCACCGTCTGTTGTGGTGCCTCAGTAGTAAAAACGGGCGTTTAATATACTATTAATAAAAAAAATTATCCCCTACATGTAAAAGTACTAAAAGAGAAAAAAGAAGAATATAGTTCATCAAGATTCAAATAAAAATGTGATCTTTAGTGTTAAAATACCCATGTTCTTCTTTCCTCATTAGTATTTACATGGAATAAAATTAAAATTTAAAGAATGTTCAACTCACGATCATTTTACTTTTAAACTTAACTTCATTGATTGTAATTTCTAATCCCATATTTTATATGTTAAAAATATCAACACAGTATAAATACAATATTAAAATACATGTGATATTAATTTAATTCAATTACCTTCCTTGTTTAGTATCAAATAAATTAGCAATTTATTTAGAAATGATTAAGGACTTGTAATTATTTTTAAAAAATGGGGAAGGGGGTCGAGGGAGGAATTTCTTAAACCAATACTTAGTATGTTTAGGGATGAATTAAATGAATTGATGGCGCAAATGAGCTCTTTTAAACTATCGGGTAAGGAAACACTCCAAAAACTTACCTAGACAGTTTGACCTGACCGAGAATAGAACCCAGGACCTCCAGATTAGTAGTCACAAATCGTTCGCATGGGATTATTAATTACAATTTAAATTAAGCACAGCACTCGTGATGCTATTAATTACTTTAACCTAAAGTTTGAAATGAAATTAATAAATGATTGTGCTGATGTAGGTTCATTGCTTAAATGTTGAATCAGCTTACAAATATTTCAGTCACCAATCCCCCTGCTCTGTTTTAGTACACATTTATAAACAATAGCCGACAGTGATAAACGGACACATAATTATATTTATTTTATTTCATTCAATAATTTGAATCAGAAGGTAATCTTTTTCAGGTACAATAATGCAGATAGATGTACTGGGAATATGAACGCTATCTTCTAAATATGTTATACTACTATGGCCTATGAGGCTCTGAATACTCATGCTGTTTCTTAACGCGTGATGGGCAGCTTGCCATTACAGATGGTTCTTGCGCAGTAGACACACCTCCTTTCACGAAGGACAGCGTGGAAAACCAAGTGATAGTTTAACAGTCGTAACGCACAGAAACAAGCAATAGTACCCCAAATGAACTTTTTAGGATGCATGTTAATAGTTAATCACATTCATATAAAGCGAAAGAAACTGTAATGTAGCAATGTAATACGTGAAGTAAATAATAACCATAGGGAGAAAGGCATAACTTTTAACACTTAAGTTTTGGATTTTTTTAACGTGACCTATGCGTTGTTTTAACGCTATAAATTTTAACATAAAAAGTAATATTTATTATACTGGAACAGTGTACACAAATTATGAATATTTAAAAACAAATTAGCCCCTAGGGGGATCCAATATAACATGTAAATAAAACAATAAATAAAGGGGAAGAAGGGGAAGAAGTTTTTAGCACTCTTAAGTTTTGCATATATACCTATACCTATTTTATTTTATTAAGGGTCCCAGAAGAGTGGGTTCGGTAAATCTATGTTGAATTTCTCAGGTCAGGGAGAGTGAATGAATAAATGGTTTAAAGGCTACATGCAGATGATATTGAATAAAACAGTTTGTGTGTGTGTGACTGCTGAAAATCAATTTCTGCTGAAGTACAAGTTACACTTCAGTAATATAACAATATAATAGAGGGTTTTCATAACAGAAAAATACGGCAGTTACACTTCAAAAGCCAGTAATCTTATCTATAGTTACGAAATTCCAACAATAATAATAATAATTTAATATATGTTAGGTACATTTAGCTAAATCAATTCTCATCTGAACCCATGGCAAGGCACACTTAGGAATTCCTAATAAATATTTGTGTTGGTGAAAGCGGTTAGCCAAATAAATACATAATGATGCAGATTTTAACATTGCTGCATTTTATTCTGAAACTGAAATGATGGTTCATTTGTCCATATGTAAAAATTGGGAAACTTAATACAATTTTGAATATTCTGGAAACTGTTAAATTAAAAAACATTAACGCCATATCGCTGTGGTGGGCAAACCACAGCTGATAGAATCTGACGTCAGGGCCGATAAGGTTGTGTGCTAGAATATCGGCGCTCGATTTGGCCGGAGCGTTCAGCATCTTCAAATTGTAAAACAATAGAAAATTAAGTTTAAATCTCAATTATTAACAGTAAACAAGCACTTGGTAGAATTTCAAGAAAACATTTAATTAAAAAACATAAGAAAAAGATAGACGTGTATCTCAAAGAATAAGGTGATAATGAAGAAGGTATTGCTATCCAGCACCTCGTCGCATAAACGAAGATTTCATAGCGCGAGTGCAACGCAGTTGAGTAGTTCCTCTTGTTCGACACGACGAAACGACCGTACATTCCGTAGTGCTAGTCTTAATAGCGTATACCGTTACAGGGCGAGGTAAGTCTTCATAATAGTTACCATATAGGAAATATGGGGTAGCGTGGCCGAGCGGTCTAAGGCGCTGGTTTAAGGCACCAGTCTCTTCGGAGGCGTGGGTTCGAATCCCACCGCTGCCAGGTTTTTTTTTTTCAATTTGTAACATTAATCCTGTAAATTTTGGACCAAGAATATACATTTAATCAGTAAGATAAAATAATTGTCCTAATTTAATAACTAATATTCTCTCTGAAAATTAATAAGTTTATTAGTAATGCTCTCTGTTAATTCAATCATATACTTTCTCTAAGTCAACAAATACTGCATATAATCTGCCCCGTTTGTTAGCTAGGTATTTATCATTGTTTTATTAATAAATACATTGTCAGTAGTTCTTTGGTATTTTCTAAAACCTGATCAAAATAGAGAGATAAGCATCGTCTTTTCTACCCAATCATTTATTCTGTCAGTTAAAATCCCTGTTAAAACCTTGCCAAAATTCGACAGAAGAGCAGTTCCTCAGTAACTTTCTCTATCAATAGACCCTTTACCCTTATATATGGGGGGTGTATAATAGCTGTATGCCAACTCTCGGTTATTCTCTTGGTCCGTTTAATTGGATTCAATAATGCCGTCTAATTGGTTTTGCTTCTGACACCATACATGAAAAAATTCTACCAGCAATCTATTTTTTCTTCTTTCCCTACTGAACCTGATTAAACACTTCTTCAAAGAAAACTCTGCATCCAGCATCTCATTGTGTCTTAATTCTAAATTCCAACCCTTCATCACACCATTCCTAAATTTAAATAAGTCTTTAAAATACCCCACCCATTTCTCCGGCACAATTGATGGTCCCCCTGCCCTAGCTTTTGTACAATTTTTTATTAATTTTTCATATTGTTGTGCCTTCCCCATGGATTTTTTGGCTGTATTTCTATGGCCTTTTTTCTTTCAATCTAATAGTCTTTTATACAAAACCCTTAGCTCCATCAATCTTCCACTATCCTCCTCCTGAGCATTTTCTCTCCATTTAATTAAGGCACCCTTTACTAAGCTTCTCATTATCCTGCATTCATAATCGAACCAGTCATTGTGGGTTTCCCATTTATTCCTCATCCTTATGAGCATCCTATTTCCTGCCTCCTTAAACATAAATTCTAATAAACTTAGAGTCTCTCCCTCCTTGTAAATTCACTGTATCAATCAATTCCATAAACACACAAACTTGCCATTACAGAATTCATAATTAAATAAAACTCTCCAGCCTGGGCCTTACTTTACTTATATCTGTACACTTTCTGACCCAATTCTTCCTTGTTTAAGCCTGGAACTTTCTTCTTGATATTTAATGTGCCCCTCCACTCCACCACTAGGGTAAAATGAGGGCTATTGCCCATTAGATTCATAAATGTACAATTGCTTTAATAAAAATAATCATTATTGGTATTTATTGATCACCTAAATGCTACATAAATATTTTTCTGGGTAAGGTAACTCAGTTATTAGATCAGATTGTAACTGCTGCAAATTATAGATTTATAATATAAGGAGATTTTAATGTTGATGTCTTCAAAACTCATATGATAAGGCAGGATTTCAGTATTTAAAAAATATTTATAGAATTAAAAAAAAATAAAAATTCATTTATCAAACTGTTTTAGAAGCCAAGCAAAATAGTATTTGTAACAGAATTTTCATTTGCCCACATTGAAAGCAAAGTCAGTTGGACAGTAATCAACAATCTTCGGAAGATACCAACCTCAGTCACAACCAACTTTGAAATCAGGGTTGGAAGTAGTATTGTAAATAACACATTATAGGTATAAGATATTTGTAATAATCACTTTGCATCTTTTTAGCAGTAACTGAAACTCACAATACTGTACATTGAATACAAGTAAAATAGGAAGTTGTCAAATATTTCAAAAATCTGTGGTAGTGTTTTTTTCTATTCTACTGATGATAATACAGTTTTAAATATAATTAAATCACTGAAATAAAAAAAACACTCTAGGAATAGATGGCATATCCATATCACTAATAAAAAGTGAATAGTGAAATAGTCACTCCACTTTAAATATAATAAAGTCATGTCTTTAATTTGGTATATTCAAATAAATTAAACATTAAAATCTAACCATTCTACAAATATGGCAATAAAAATTATCTAAATAATTATAAATCTATATCCATTTTGTCATCAATCCAAAAAAACAATTTGAATGATCATTATATGACTATTTTGATGAATCCCAAAGCAACACAATGGATGGCTTCATTAAAAATAGATTCACTGTAAGTGCCCTGTCTAATTTTATTGAAACAGTGAATATAGACTCCGGAAATTATAAGCAGGCATTATGTTAGATCTCACAAAAGCTTTTTGAATGTGTTGATTCAAATAAATTAATGTATACATTACTTAGGCATTAAAGGCTCAAGACACAAACTATTAAAATCCTCCATGACGATAGAAAGCAATTTGTTGTCATAAATTCAAATGGCAATGAATGCAGTTCCAAGGCACAAAACCTAGTTTATAGCAAAGCATTATCCGGTTGGCTGATGATACTATAATTTGCAATTAATAATAATGACATATGGACATTGAATTAGAATATTAATGTTATACATAATTCAATTGTGGAATGCTTTAGAGTTCTAAATTTATATGTGAACCCAGCCAAAAGTGAAACTATAAATTTTGGATATAAAAATACCAACTCTTCATTGCAGGCCACTAAAAATTATAAATCAGTAAAAACTGTATATTCTGCAAAACTCTTAGGATTCAGAATTCACAAAACATTTACTTATGAAAGTCATGTAGTAAGATAGTATCAGCAGTCAATAAAAGCTTATTTGTATTTAGATATTTAAGAATATGTGTATCTGATAATACTGCCAGAATGATATATTTTGCTCTTATTTAGGCATATATCATTTATCCCATAGAACTGTGGGGCAATGCCTCCAAAGTAAATTTTAATAAAATCTGTACTTTACAAAAAAAGAGCTGTTAGGTTTGTAGATCACCTTGCCTAAAATGACTCCTATAGGAATACTTTCAGACAGTTAAAGTTTCTAATACTAATAAGTTTATACAAATACAAGCCATTATTTATGTAATAAATTATAATGTTTGCATAATTACAACACAAGGAATAAACATGGTTTTCCCATCCCAAGCCATGGACTTTGCCGTTATGAAAAGATGCCTAGATTTATGGGGATAAAATCAAATACAAGTAATATTAAATTCAAAAAAGTTTTGGAATATTATTTAATCGATAAAGCTACTGTAGCATTGATGGATATTTATTGTAATTTAGTTTTATTGTTTATGCAATTTTTTACTATACTTATTGTACAGTTTGTATTGCACCGCCACTGGTGGCCAAGGTTGTTAAGGCACGAACTTATGAACGGGAGGTCTGGGGCTCAAATCCCACCAGGACCGTTCTCCCTGACTTGGTTTTTTTTTTCCCAGGTTTTCCTCAGTCCTCATAACTAGCAAATTCTGGGGAGATACCCTAAACTTAGGCCTGGAATGCTTCCTTCCTTAAAAAAAAATATCCTTTCACAATATATCATTTCATTTCATATATCATCAGTGTCCACCATCTGTGGTGTCTCAGCAGTAAAAACAGGCATTAAACACTACTCAAAAAAAAAAAAGTTTGTATTGCTGTTATCAATTTTATACACCTCTAATTTATTGTAATCTACATTTAACTCTTATCATGCTATTTTAATGATATTATTTTATTCAACATATTTATTGACGAATATCCATTTGAGTCTACTTTATTATATATATATATGTATATTTATATTGTTGTTCTATTGCTCTTTACTATTTTTATATATGTCTGATATTGTAAGCTACATTTGTATCTTTTATCCAATCGTGTGTCACATTAAACTAAACTGCAATATATTGAAAATGAAATTTCCAGCAATATTCAATTCTAGCAATGCACTCTGTAACTGCAGCTTCTGTGAATGATCATTGTCCACTCTTAGGTGCATAAAATCCTTAAAACTCCACAAATGAGAACAAGTTGAATTCACTCTTCACTCATTAACCACAGAAGATGTTGTTAAAGAACAATATATATAAAACAGTTTAATTGTTAAATTATGATATTTAACCTCTTGTATGACAAATGGATTGAGTAACACTTAAATATCAATATTAATAAGATATAACTGCCAAATATGTTAAATAACGTTTATTAGTGCCTTAGTGCTGTAATTATATATTGGAATATTTAAAATATCTTCTATTGAAATATTAAGCATTTTAATATTTATAACAGCAATTTCCAGATTCTTTGCTATTCTGTCTTCAATTCTTATTCAATATATTTTTTTTTAATCTTTCTTGCAGTTAAAACTTTAAATCCCCCCCCCAAATTTTGTTTACATTCCTATCTTGCTCCTTCTGTTTTTGTTTGCTTAATAAATTAACATCTTTTGTATTATTAATTACAGCAGTTCAGATCATGGGCTCAGCACACCAAGAGGAGGCAGTGAACACAGTCTGTCAACCCTTGCAAGCCACGATGAATGCTTCAAGTCACAGAAACATGCTGAAACAAGCCTTAATAGAATGGAAGCATATCTTCTCAAGAATCAACTTACAGATGTCACTCTAATTGCAGGTTATGGAATAGATTTAGACATTTTGCAAATAGTTCTTATTGCATGCTTGTGTTTTATCCCCCATTGTAGCTGTATTGCTTTATATCTATTTGACTGAACATTGTTTCTCAAATAGAAACCCATTTAGAAATAATGCTATTAACATAATTAATGTCAGCATAAACCGGGCAGGTGTATTTCAAAAGGATGCACTATGGTTAGAATTTTGAAGTGGCCTGAGGTTGTTGTTGATTTGGTTTATTTACAGATGCTCTTTAAAATCTCAGGTCATCAGCATCCCATTCTAATCAGGGCCTGAAACATGCAAAAAAATTTTGCTCAGAGGCCTCTTCTTTCAGGCTTGAGGTTCCTTTTCATGCCATAAATGTATGACATGGGACTCATGGCTTTACTTCCCTTCCAAAGGAAGCCATACTTAGGATGTTTACGCCCAAAAAAATCCAACGGTCTTGGCCAGGGTGGCCTGAGGTATATACATCTCAGGACTCTTAATGAAATTTGGTTAAATTTCAATTAAAATTTTATTTTGATCTTTTTATTATACAAAGATGGTGATAGACACATCATAATATAAGTAAAAATTACAATAACAAAAGCACTTAAAAGCAGAAGCAATTTTACAAGATTTTACTATTTCATTTTCTTAAATCCAATAGAAATCTCATATATCTTATAAGAATGCATTAAATATGTTCACACTAACTCCACTTACTTATACAATATTAGAGGCATTAAACATGTTCACATTAACTTGGCTTATCTATGCAACATTAAGGTATGTTTTGGGGACAATTGCTCCCATCATCAGCTGTTGATTGACTACTCGATTAGATTGCTGGATCCCAAAGTGTTTCTGTGGCAGTCTCTGATGGTTTGAATAGGAACTTGCTGAGCTCACCATTGGGTGGAACACCAAATTAATTTTTTCCTATTTTTTTTTTATAATGAAATTAACTAGAGGATAAGCTGTTGAAAGACTTCACAAACCAATAGAGCTATCTACTTGAGAAAAAATTTACATCATCAAAAATAGGAAAACCTTAATGAATTTTGATGTTTCCATATGGAAGAGCTCAACAAGTTCCTACTCAAGCCATCTGATCTATTTACTTTCTTGTGATGGTCTTTGTTCATGATTGTGTCCAAGTTGTTGCACAGGATACAATGAAAAGTATATATGATACATTGCTGGCCATTAAAATTACTATGCCTATAACATGTTAAGTCGACCCCACATTTTCTCAGAAGGAATGAGTAAGACTTGTTGAAATGACAGCAATATCAGCAGGTGTCTGAATTTGATCAAAGGAGAATTGTGGCAGGATGTCATTCTGAGAAACTGGTGTTCATGTGAATGAAATATGTCCATAGAAAAATAAATTTGAGATCAGTGGATCAAGGTAGGATAAGAACAGGAATGGTCCCATGGCCCATCAAACAACTGTATGAGAAGACACACTTCATTTCCACATGGCTATTGTGAACATGCATATTGTGTTGTAATTTTAATGGCACCAGTGTATAAGTTTAGTTTATACAGGTGAGCTGTCAGACAATGAGGTCCAGTTTGCAGGCAAAACAGGGCAATGACTTCTGTGCATAGAGACTCTGATTTTATCTCATTGGTGACTATATTCTCCATGACTTACCGTCACTAACTGTAGAGGTGCTTTAGAGCAAACTTTCATGTGGTTTTTAATTATTCTTTGTGTATGGATGAGTAAATGGAGACAGTGCAGTTTGTTGTGCATTTTATTCTTGTGCCCTTTTTTGCAAGAGCATCAACTTTCTCATTTTCTTCCAGCACTCAAAGTGGAAGTATTTCACTGGAGAGCAATGGATTTGTGAAGTTGTATTAGCATTTTAAATGAATGGCTGATTTCAATTATGTATGATGATTCGGTACATTTCTTTGATAGCACAAATGGCTAATATATTGGCCTAAATATAGAACCTTAATTAAATACAGTTGCCCTTTCTGTTGCAAACAGGTTCCAGACACATTCCGGCACATCGTCTGGTGTTAAGTGCTGGTTCAGAATATTTTGCAGCTATGTTTACCAGTGACTTGCGAGAAGCTACACAGAGTGAAGTTGAGCTTCAAGATGTGGATGGTGATGCTCTCTGGACTCTGGTACATTACTGCTATACTGGTGAGTATCAAAATGAACTACAGGAATTACTGAAGTATCATGCGTTCTGCAATTTCAAATGTTATTCATATTTTTCAATTAAATGAATGTTATAATATATAATTTCTTTTATTAAATCAATACAGATGTTAATTTTTGCACTATTCAAACACTCTATGCAATAATAGGCCAACAATAAATGTAATGAAGTCAAGAATTATAGTAATGTAATATGACATAATAAACGATAAATTTGAATGAAATTACTGGCAAACTACAGAACAGATTTGCACTTGAATCTAACATGCCATCGAATCTAATGTGCACCACTTTTTTTAATACTATATTTGGGCAAAAAAGTGTGCTTTAGATTTGTGTAAATATGGTAATTCCACACAATTATGTAATGTGATCATATTTCTTTTAATTTAATAGACTAATCCCCTGAGAAGATTTCATCACACTGAGAATACATTGATTTTTAAAAACTACCATTTTAAATTGCACATCCAATAAGAAGCCACTTACACCATTTATAACAGCTATATTATTGGTAGTCATAATTGAAGCAGACATAACTAATTTTTCATGCACCAATTTAGATGATGACCAAAATAATTGCTTTGTTGATGAGTTGCTGCACAAACTGCTCAAGTATCTATCAGTAGTTATTATCTGGTGACAATTTTCCCATTCCTCATATGTTTCACAAAATGATTTATCAACCATTTCTATCATACATGTTCATTGTATTCCATTGTGAACCTGTATGATCTAAGTTCATTCATTGCAGGTTGCATTGAACTTAGAGAAGACACAGTGGAAACACTCCTAAGCACAGCCCGTTTGCTGCAACTACACGAGGTGGTGGATGCCTGCTGTGCATTTCTAATGAAACAACTGCATCCTTCCAACTGTATTGGAATTAGACTGTTTGCTGATACACAGGGATGTCTGGAGCTGCTCAAAGCAGCTCATGATTATACAACTGTAAGTATACTGCAGCACTGCTTGGATATGACTTACCTACACCAAATGTACAAACAAGGTACAAACACAAAATACTCAAGGCCAGGCTGCAATTCTACATTTCTCATTTTTAGGTATTTAGATATGAGCATATCTGTTGGAGACAAAGATACATTGCTGATGCTATCCACATGATGTTTTAAACAATTTCTGTAGTTTTTGAAGCATTTAAAAAAGTCACATGATGTAAGATCAGGCTGTATGGTGGGTGTTCTAACAAGGGGATCTTGCATTTTGCCGAGGTCTTCACAGTCAGCGCATAAGCTGTTCTTCCACATTTCAAGTCTTCCTCTCACCCACTCAAGAACAGTCATTAAAATTTCCTTAAATTCTGACCTTCAGGCACCCATTCAAATTAATCACCTATCAGATATCAAAAAAAAGCAGTCATTGATAAGAAGATTGACATACTCATCTGTGCTTTCTTCTGTTTTTGAACTGGGATTCTTCCAGTGCATGGATTGGCACTTAATTTCTGGGTCATATTGAAAAATATCATGATTCATCAAGTTATCACATTTGGTAAAAGGTTAGGGATCATTTTCAATATGTCCAAGGATCTAGATACAAATATTCATTCAAGTTTGCTTCTGCTCTAGAGTGAGAATTCTTGGCATCATTTTTAGGAACACTTTTTTCATGTTAAAATGTTTATGCAAAATGTGTTGAACAGTTTCTTTATTAAGTTAGCTAACTTAGCAATTGTTCAAATGCTAAGGCAATGATTTGTTTTTTCTTTGATTTTTTGGATGTTATCATCAGTTTTATTATATGCAAGATTGGTCAGTGTATATCTTACATCTTGAATGTTTATCCTCCTCTCTTTTAATATTTATTAATACTTGAACTCGTAAACTTGAGAACAAAATAAACACATTACCATAAACTTGTATTAGCATATCATACATTTCTTTAGTGAATTTTCCAAGTTTTTCAAGGAATTTCACATTCATATACTGTTCCACTCTTCTAACATTATACTGATGCAGGTTCAGGTGTGTGGTCTGCTCCAAACAAAGGCTATCACAGAACTGCTGGCCACATGTCCTTGAATATTTCAAGCTAGAATGAACAGTAAAAGCAGGTAAATAACCTGTACCATTGTAGTTTGAAATAGGGGAATTTTCACAGTGAATTATCATAATTTTGCAATTTTTTTATAAGGACATCGCTCAAATTTTACTAACTTTGTTCCACTTATTTGGACATGTTTCAAAGGCTGTTGCCTTCATCATCAGCATGACTGGACTGTCAGCTTCCCAGCATGATATTAAGATGTCACAATGGGAAATCCACTCTCACCATTCTTGGCATGTGTACACGAGTTTCTTAGAAACAAAATTAGTTGAGGCTTTCCAACATATATACAAATGTTGGAACCATTATGTAGATGAGGTCTTTGCAATAGTAAATAAAAAACAGAAAGAGGATGCAATAAAACTACTTAATCTACAAGACAACACCATTAAATCACAATGGAAATAGAAAACAGCAATGCTCTTCCCTTCCTGGTATAAACATTATGAAAAGTGGCAATATGCAGAATTTGGCACATTCAGAAAAGATATCCATCAGCCATAACCCAACACAACACAAACTCTTAATAATAATCAATAGCCTCACATTCAGATTAACAAACCTACCAATAAGCAAGACAAAATACAAATCTGAGTACCAAAAACTCATAGATATAATGCAGAAAAATTTTGATAGGTCAACAAGAAAATAGAAAAATTCAAAAAACAAACAAAATAAAAAATATGAAACCTCACCACACTAAAACGCTACAAAGGAAATCACATGTACAAGAAATTCGCATTCCATCCATGTAATCAAAAATTCCAGAAGATTTTTAAAAATGCTAACATTATTTTGGCTCCAGTAAACAAATGCAGTTTAAAAACTTCATAAAACCCAACACAAAAGACAAAATTCTTTTAGGCAAACAATGGGATGAAGAAGGGTGTGTAATAAATTGTCTTCAAACTCTGCTCTTTTTTTAAGCTATACTTTGTTATTAATGTTAAAATCCTAATAGCAAAGTGATTTGGGAACAATTTTAACTTTCTTTTATTCAAAGTTGCAATATTCCTTAATGGTTTCCCCATAGTGCTTTAAATAAAATGTTTACAATCTTGTTCACATAGAATCAACCAAGGTTCTGGCATGGTGATAACGATGGCATGGGAAACATTTTTCAGTTTGTTCAGTCTAGCATAGGCTATACCATACAAGTGAACACCATGGAGAAGAAGAAGTCATGATTGATTCATGCAGTGGTGAAAGGTGCAAGAAATTATAAAGATACTGCAGCGGAATTCTAGCTAATATGTATGCTATCAACTAAAAATCAAAATTAATTAATAATATTGTGCAAGAGTCACATTCACATCAAAAGAAAATATGTTGAAACATCAAGTTACCCTCAATTGGAGGAAGCAATATTTCAGTGGGTGAAGTGCAATAGGGACAAAAACATTCAACTGCAAGGTTCTACCTCTTGTGAACAGGCACAAAAGTTTGCTATTGAATTGGGGATTGAATTGTTCCTGACAAGCACCATGTCGCTAGACAGATTTAAACAACATAACCAAATTGTTCAAAAATTTATATCAGGAGAGAGTGCTAAAGCTGTAAACCTGCTGGAAAACTTTGTAAAAAAAGGATGCTGTAAAACATGAAGCAAAAGAAATTAATTAACAGCATTCTGCTCAAAAACATAATCATGAGTACAAAATTCTAGACTTTCTATAAAAGCATTACATAGTATTAATATTCAGCAGTTTAGCTAAATAAATTTAAAATACTGCAACATATACAGATTTTTAACATAAAAATCTTAGTTAAAAAGGACAAAGTAGACCAGAATTGGTACTAATTATGAATTTATATAATTAAGACAGTGGAGACTGTTTTATTTATATGTTGTATATCTTGAATTTTCAATAACCTGAAGTATTATTAGTTTAGGAAGCACTTATAGATTTTAAAGTTCAAGTGTAACATTTCATGAGTTACTAGTGTGATGAAACATTTGAATAATGTATACAAATCATTTTAAATTCATAATGTAACTAAAGCTGAGTAAAATTTAAGGGTTATTTGAAACATACAGTACAATGTGTTTGAAGAATCATTAACTGTTTGTGTAAACATCCAAATTACTCTGTCTTTTTCATACTGAATTTCAGGAGCACTTTATGGAAGTCATTCCCAACCAGGAATTCCTCATATTGCCAGCTGATGAAGTAGCCAAACTTCTGGCATCTGATGATCTCAATGTTCCTTGCGAAGAAGAAATATTCCATGTAAGTATAAAATTGTTAGTCCAGATAATATATGTAATGGTGAATCTTGATGTTGCTGTTTTCTGACCAGTTTCTTTCTACATTAATTGCTTTTATAAGTTTTATGAGTAACTCGGAATATAATCTGTCTGAAGACCAGTTCTGTTTACCTTTATCATTAAATAATAATCTTTCTTTTTTCATCTGCTACATACTAATTCAGCAATATTTTCCTTGGTTTTCATTATGACCTTTTCTTATTCATCATCATGACAACACAGATAATATTTTAACACATTTTCTATAAAGCACAGTCAAAAAGTAACATTAATTATATTAGAAGCTATTAACAGTGAAGCAATTGAAATATCCTATTGCTACATTAATGTGTCAAATTGTTAACACTAACTCCACTTACTTTTTTAAAACTTTGGACTAGTTTCGGGAGAGGTTCCTTCCATCCTTGGCTGCTGTTGACTGAATGCCGTTGTTCGAAACAGGGGATGGATGCTCGTTTGCTCCTGTTGTGGTATCTTGTGGTTCTAGTAGAAACTTGCTGAGTTCATCCAGCGGCAGAAAATCAAAATTCATTAAGTTCTTCTTATTTTTTAAATTGAAAATTCTCTCCCATGTGGATAGTTCTATTGGGTTGTGAAGTTGTTTCAGTAATTTTATTTCTGGTTTTATTTCATGATTTTTGTTTCAAAAATGAGGTGCTATTGCTGATTTGTCTATCTGTTTCAATCTAATGTTCCTAAAGTGTTCTTTTCTTCAAATTTCTAAATTTCTTTTCATTTTCCCAATGTAGCTCTGCTCACAATCTGCACATTTAATCTCATATATTCCTGATTTTTGCTCTGTAGGGATGGTATCTTTCATTGTGCAATGTGCTACATTTTTTATATTATATTTGTTCTTTATAAAATTTGTAATATAAAAAATGTAGTACATTGCACAATGAAAGATACCATCCCTACAGAGCAAAAATCAGGAATATATGAGATTAAATGTACGAATGTGAGCAGAGCTACATTGGGAAAATGAAAAGAAATTTAGAAATTCGAAGAAAAGAACACTTTAAGAACATTAGATTGAAACAGATAGACAAATCATAGCAGCTCATTTTTGGAACAAAAATCATGAAATAAAACCAGAAATTAAATTACTGAAACAACTTCACAACCCAATAGAACTATCCACATGGGAGAGAATTTTCATTTTAAAAAATAAGAACTTAATGAATTTTGATTTTCCGCCGCTGGATGAACTCAGCAAGTTTCTACTAGAACCACAAGGTACCACCACAGGAGCAAACGAGCATCCATCCCCTGTTTCGAACAACGGCATTCAGTCAACAGCAGCCAATGATGGGAGGAACCTCTCCCGAAACTAATTCAAAGTTTTAAAAAAGTAAGTGGAGTTAGTGTTAACAATTTGACACATTAATGTAGGATATATTACTACTCCACTGTCTACAGCTTCGTAAGTACATTTTTTACTTAATCCTATTGCTGTTGATTCTACAGTGCAAGGTGGGAACATTAGTTCCTGAAACATTCACTAATTAAAAACCCTGTAAGTGAAGTTTGTATCATCATTTGGAAACATTCAAGTCAGAACATTGATTACATTTACCTTTACAAGGTAAGCACTATAGAACTGAAAATATTTTATTACATTTCAAAACATTTAGTGCACATTATCTGCTACTTCACTAATACCTGGATTCCTGAAGGAAACAATCTAACTTATTGCATAACAACCTCTTCAGTACTTTAGGTATCTCGTTCTTCAAAATAAACTTCTTCCCACCTAAGGATCTAATCACAGAACTACTTGGTGTCAAATCATGGTGCAGAAAACCTTTCACAGTCATGGGTAAATATTACAGTTATTTTAAAGGTACAAAAACATGCTATTAATGCCATACATTGCCAACAGCATACTTGGCTATTTGCAGCTCATATTGTAACAAACAAAAGTACTGCATGTAAAATGTGCAGTGCTTTATTTGATATTGTTACCTATCAGTAATAACAATGCAGAGTTTCTTGCGTGAGCATGGAGAGCAAGGACGTGTGGAGTGAACGCTCACAAGTACGGGAAGTTGGTTGTCATGTTATAGTTATAAAGAGCAAGTAGCTGGTGGTTCAGCAGAAAAGTCTAAAGCACAGAGAAAGAAAAGAGCCAAAAATATGGAGGAAGTAAAGGCTATGTTCAAGTCAATAACTAAAGATGCAAAGGAGATCAAAAGCAGAGAGCTGAGAATGGAAGAGAAATTGGAGAAGAGTATGGAAGAGATAAATCAGAAGATCAGGCAGTTTGAAAAGGAATTAAGAGGGAAGTTAGTGGACTGCAGGTACAGAATAGTTGAAAAGGGGAAAGAGTGGATGCAAGCAGGAAGTTGAACATAGTGACCTTTGAAGTAGAAGAAAGAAAAGAGAAAAAGACATGGACAGAAGTAGAAGAAGTGATTGAAGGAATATTGGGTATCAAATTAGAGGGATGAGAAGTTAGAGATGCCTGAAGAATTGGACAAAGCAGCAAGAGAGCAAGGCCAATATTAGTTAAATTAGCCACAGTGAATATGAAATGGAAAGTATTAAGCCAAAATGGGAAATTAAAAAACACAAGAATTTTTATTGAAAATGACTATGATTAAAAAGAATGAGAAATAAGAGTAAAATTAATAACAGAGATGAGCCAGGAATGAATGTAGAAGAGCAGTTGTGTGTGGTTTGCACTTATGGATAGACAAAAATCAGTCAATACAGCAGCAAGATCAATTAACCATGGTTAGAGGGGAAGAGAGGAGGATTAGAGATGAAAGCCTGCTGATGCATGCAGCATCAAGTTCAAGGAATGAAGAAATGAAGAATGGAGGGGAAGAGAAGAGGAGGGAAGAAAGGGGAACAACTTGCATTTGGCAAGGAGGGGAGGAGTGCATAGCAACTAGTGTGTTTACCTCACAGAGTGCAAAACAGCTGAGTGGGATAGATGATATGATGTGGAGGAAGAATCAACTGGTCAGTGGTCAAGAGGTTTGAGTGTGGTGTCATCGCCAGTGGAAAGTTGATCGAAATAGAGAGTGATAAAAACTCAGTCTCAGTTAAAGGGGTTACAAGAGCAAAAGTAAAACAGAGCGATTTATTTGAAAGAAATAGAAAATAAGTACATAGAGGGGGATTATTGGTAATTTAAAGATTTAAATTGTAAGATTGATGAAGCATGAATCAGAAATAAGGTAAAGGGAAAGGACAGTTATGTGAGAATAATGGATGGGTAGAGAGTGGGAAGTAGAATCTAATGCACATACAACCAGTGAGTTAAATGCACTCCAAGATTGTTGTATAATATGCAGTTAATGTAGTAAGAGATTTATGTAGAAATAAAGCTATTCATTCATAATAACAATGCTAAACTATACAACCAAAACTATAATATACATTTTTCATTTATATAATGCATTTTTTTACATAAATGCTTTAAGCATTTATCTAAACAAATGCATTTACAATACATAGCCAATTTTAACCAGCAATAGGTTTCTCGGGTTGGGGACAATGTCCCTTATTGATGAGTTCCTCAGAGGCACATACCCTCTTGCCTCCATATAGTCAGTGCCTATGTCTAAAGGGGCATCTCAGAGTTACCTTTCTAAACATACTGCCCATATGCTGGGGCATGTGAAGAAAGAAATGTATTATATGTAGATATCTGCAGATTGACAAAAAGCATACATACTGATCATTTATAATGCATGTAAAAACTTTCAGCATTTTGGTAGACAATAAATTAGGATTCCTAACTCAATTTTACTACATGCTGTAATTTTTTGAAAACCCGTTTTTAATTAAATACTTTAGTATAACATTTTAGTTATTAATTTTTAAAATAGTTCTTATTTTATTGCTTCTCTCAATACTAACTTTTGATGGTATAAACTTTTAATGATTCAGAGATTGTGGCTTGAAAATTATATCTGTATTACTAAGAAATTAGTTGTATAAATTATAGAGAAATTAGTTGTATAAATTATATATTGAATTGTTAACAAAGCTAGTTCTAGTTATATCAGACATATTTTATTTAATTCAGAAGTGTTTGCTTTTTGTTTATAGGCTCTTATGCTATGGTTGAAGAATGATCTGCCATCTAGAAAGAAAGATGCTTGTCGACTTCTCAGTCTAGTCAAGCTACCCCTTCTAACACCTTCTGTAAGTATAGTGTATTATATAATAAGGTATAGTATATTGTATAATATAGTATATTATTGAGAATATTGACAGCACAGAACTGGTCGGGATGCATTTTCTAAGTAAATGTTACACTGAAGAGTTTGTTTCAACATAAATATTATCAAATGATGAGTACTTTCATGTAAAAAAATGTTGTTTAGTAGGCATAGTAACATGTTAGAGAAATATATGGGAATGTATAAACAATGTATACAGTTTTTTTCACACTAACTCCATTCACTTACATATGTTCCAAATTTATGTAAGTGAATGGAGTTAGTGTGAAAAAAACTGTATACATTGTTTATACATATACCACTCCATTGTCAACAGCTTCATAAGTACACTTATATGGGAATGTATTTCCATTATTGCTCAAAATAATCATTCACACATCTCCTGGATATTCCAATAAAAGACTACTGATGAACTGGAGACAGATATATGCAGTGAGGATAAATTAATGTAAAAATGAAAGATTTGCTGTAATTAAAATATGTTGTCTGTGTAAGAATTTGTAAGCCAGAATTAGGGGAATGCCATTTTGTAATGTTTCTTAAAGCATTAATATTTTTATTAAAAAACTGAATTAAAATTCTAGATTTTATGTAGAGCTTATATTTATTTTCTTATTTACTTATGAGCCATTGATCTCACAAGGAGATATGGGAGTCATCAAATATTTGTACAAAATAAATTTACAGTCTTGAAAATGGCTACAATTTATATCTATCACTATTTATAACTTACAACAATATAGATAGTACATTATCAATGCATTAGGACAGTCAATTGAGTTTTGCAGATGCAGAATCTTCTTGGTCAATAGCCTTGGCTTTGATTCCATTGAATTTGCTCTTTAGGGCTTATTCACATGTAATAAGAAAGAGAACAGAATTAGAATGGTACAGAGCAAAATTATAAAAAGTGTTAGAAATTATGAGCAAAGTTTGTGGAAAGAATAATGGAAGCAGCCATATATGATACTAAGCCCCATGGATACATAAGTTCCAATATTTACCATATCCAAACACTTGCATACACATCTCCCAAAATATCTGCATACATTTCTGGAAAGTGTATTCCTGAGGAAATGAATAAAATAAATAAAAACATATTGTTTCAGTTCATTGCAGACATGATAGAGACAAACCCAGTTTTCAAAGAGGAAAGGATGTGTCAAGATCTGATCATGGAGGCCATGAAATACCACTTGCTTCCAGAGAGAAGGCCGATGTTACAATCTCCTCGCACCAGACCCAGAAAATCTACAGTGGGTGCACTCTATGCAGTGGGTGGTATGGATGCCAACAAAGGTGAGTTTAAATTGAAACTGTCGTCTTAACACTCTTCATGCTTCACTAACCTTAAAGGTGAGTTTGCTCATTCTTGTATTAAGATTATTTCCATCCATTATGAGTTTGATTTATTGTATTAAACTGTGCTAGATTGGCAAAAACTTTTTTTCCTATAACTGGTTTCTTAACATAACAAACAGAAAATTGGCTCCACTTATTGTTTATATGTACTCTTGTTTCAAGAATCCTTTGTTCACATTCTCACCTACTATGGGTTGATGGGTAGCTTAGGATGTGAACAAAAGGTTCGTGAAACATGTACTACATATCAACAAGTAAGACGAGCCAATAAGAGTGTGTAGTCATAAAACATAAAACTACAAATTATTCTTTTTCAAAATATAGGCCATTATTTTTTTATGACTTTAATCTACCAGCATTCAAATTTGTTGGCAATACCAATCCTTGGATTTAGAGGCAATAAACTCTGAACTCTGTGTTTTTGACATCTTCAAGATTATTGAACATTCATCCTCAAGGAAACATCATGGACCAAAACAAGCCATTATCAGAATGTGCAATATGGACTGTATGCAGGGTGAGATAGTAATTCTGTTCTTCCTAATCATAGATTTTTTGTTTGATCCAGTCTTGACCAATGAGCAGAAGTATTGATTTATTGCAGAACAATGCCTTTCTATTTATTAAAGCTTGGTAGCATGATCTTCAAGATTAGTATTTCCATTATTGAATAACCTGAACTGATTCAATGCTATTCTCATATTCTCATCCTCGCTTTGTACCTGGCATATTTCTTCAGCTGCTAACTTATTACTCAAACCTTTTCTCCAGAAGAATCTATGAACACATACTGCTATTTTGTCATTGCACATTCTTTGTTAGATCTGTTACCTTAAGCAAATATAAACAAAGCATTCATTGCCTAGTAACTCAGAGACAAATGAAGATACGGTTTGTAGGAAAAAGACTTTATCGCCAGCCTAATATTACTAGTGTGCTTAATTCATTAAGCTTAATGGGAAAAACATTATTTTCAATCTTGTTTATATAATAACATGCTATATTTATAGGAGCTACAAGCATTGAGAAATATGATCTGCGATCCAACACGTGGAGCCATGTTGCTAATATGAGTGGGCGCCGTTTGCAATTTGGAGTAGCAGTTGTCGAGGGGAGACTCTATGTTGTGGGAGGAAGGGACGGACTTAAGACACTTAACACTGTTGAATGTTATGATATCCGTGCAAAAACTTGGATCATCCTTCCTCCAATGTCCACACATAGGCATGGCTTGGGTAAGTATTTTAAGTTAAGTATGATGATTTCCTTAATATGTTTCTTTTGTATAAACATAAGGACTAGAATTTATTTACAAAAATATATAAAAATTATACAAAACTTTTAAACTATTCTGTGCATTTTACTTCCTTTTCTTGCAATTTACATCACTTTCATAAATGCTTCCCATAATTGAGTCTTTATCTTTAATATTTGTGTTAAGCATAGACATTGATATTCCGAAAGTTTGTACAAGTGCTACACATGTTCCTCAGTGAACTTCACCTTGTTGAGAATTTTCAGCTTCTCCTACACAGAAAGACTCTTTCTTTCTCTCTCTTTTTATCCATTTTAAAGCAACTTGAGAACTCTTAAAAAAAACACTAACTATTACCAACAAAATAAAAAATTTGCAGTGCAATCTGCAAAAACATAACTCATAGGGAACATGGCACTGCTACTACCAAGGGAACTAAGGGAATACTTGCTTTTCATGCCATGCATGGCTTCAATTGGGACTACATGGCATGGTCATACTTTAAGCATTCATGTTCATTCTGACCTCATTTTATTTTAATTAAATTGAATTTATTTCCACAATGTACATTACAATTTAATGTGTATACACACAATATCCTCAAATTATAATATCAAAACTAAGATATCATTATATACATTATTAACATTGCACTTTAGTCTCAAAATCAAGACTCCCGCAGCATCAATCTAAACACTGCTTCCTACCTCCTTAACCCCCAGGTTGTATGGCTGTTAGAAACTCTTATTCCTTCCTTTTTTATTTAAGTTCCCTTTCTGTCTATTTCTATCCCACTTCTCTTTTAACTTTTCCCAGGAACTCCCCCATTTTCAGAATGCTTTCAATGCTCTTATTTCTTAACATTTTATTATCAGTATATCCTCCTGTAAATTATCACAAATTATCCCAAACTTTTTCTAACTATCCCTTTAACCTTATCACATTTCAATAAATAATGGAACACATTAACTACTCCCCCACCCATATTACATCCTTCATCATCACTTCCTCTATATCCTTTCATGAGTATTACTCCTGTATGCATTAATGCCCAGCCCATCCTACTCATTTGATCACAAATATAAATATACTTCTCTCATCCCCAATTTTATTTAATTCTTTTATATACAATTGAACAACTTTTACCTTCTAAACTAGCCCAAATCTCTTGTTTTTCAATATCTTCTATCTTCTGTCTCGCTATCTTCCAGAATTCATTTGCATTCTTTCAACCATTCTCCATATGTTCCCCAAACCTATTTCTTCTAATACCTTACCCACCTCCCAATACCAACTCTTCCTTCCCAAGACCTCTTTTTGATAGATAAGACATTCCTTTAGAATACTTGAACTATCTAATTTGAAGGTACGATACCAATACTTTATTGCTCTTTCTATAATTATACCTTTCCTCCCTAACCTTCCTAATTCTAACAAACTTACTCCCCTCAGAGAACTTAAGGGTAATCCCAATAATTCTCTGAAAAATATTCTGTGAACCATATCTACTTTCCTCCACTTCTCTTCAACTCCCCAAATTTCCACTGCATACAACATCCTGGGTTTTACCACTGCCTCATATACTCTCTCCAATCATCTCATAGGTAATGTAAATTTATTCTAACAGCTCTCATTGTCTGTTTACCTTTAACTTGTACATATTTCGTCTGTGCCTCACATCTTCCATTACTTCTAAATCTCACCCTCAAATAATCAAATTCCTTCATTACCTCCACTATCTCACCTTCATCTTTTCTTAAGTTTGTATCTTTTTTGAATACTATTATCTTTGATTTTCCTCCATTTATCCTTAAGCCCCATTCTACACAATCTTACTAATCTCATTGATAGCCTCTTGGAACCCTATCACTGTTATTGCTCCTGTATAAGACCATCAGCAAAAGGCAACCCTGGTATTTCCCTCTTGTCAACTATTGGACAATGTCTATTTTTCTCTCTAATCCTTTCGAGAATTTCATCTATAAATAAACTAAAAAGTATTGCACTTAATTTACACCCTTGCCTCAATCCATTTTTTGGGTCCTATACTCTGTAATTCTATTTCTACCATAGCTAACATAAAATCTGTTTCATTCTTATAGTCTTTGTAATCCCAGTACAAACTCACTCCTTTACTTTTTAACTTATAAGCCAAGTAGTACCTATTTATTGTATCAAATGCTTTTTCAAAGTATACACTCTTCCATTTTATTTCTCAAATATTTATCCACTATAGTGTGAATTATCATTATATTGTCTAATGTTCTCCTATCTTTTCTGAAATCTGCCTGGAACTCTGTTTACCTTCCTTCTCCTCCCATTCCTGCAGTCTTCCAGCCAATATACCCCTATATATCTTCCCCAGTATGGTTAACAGACTAATTTCTCTATAGTTTTGTTGAATTAAAAGTAAAACTTCTAAAATCATGTCAATATATTAAACTCTCTTGACGTTCATCATTCAACTGAATCATACAATGATATCAATTAATATAATTGGCTTCACTGTACAAGTTCCAATTTACATTTAAGTAAAAATGCTATACATTGTCACATTGTAAATTACATGATTAGTTTTAATTTTTTAATGTTAGTTTTGATCAATAGTTTGTTACTGCTCAGTGAGCGAGAGAAATTTTAATTTAATTTATTTTTTTTTACAATGTATCCTACATTATAAGCAGTTACTATTTACATATTTACAATGTAGCTGTATGTATTTACATACAACTAAATTTAAGAATTTCATTAATTCTGTATAAGTATCTTCTGAACAGATAGTTCTTCAACATCTAAAAGAGTTACCTTTTGCAGATTTTATGGATTCTGGTTATTAAATAATATAGTTCCTCTAATGTAGGGATATTTTTCTCTTACAGCTATTGTTGTGGTTATTCTATGATAATTGTAATTATCCCTTTGAATAATGCCCTTTGTGTAATGTACTGTTATTTTCATCCTTTTTAATTAACAAATAACTTTATATACATAAAGTGAACCTACTGTAAATATGCTGATTTTTAAACACTTCTTTTATAGATTGGTAACTTTTTAAATTACGTTCACCATAATTTTTTTTTAAAGTATCATATTTAAATTTGGAATAGTTGTTCCACACCAGATTTCAATTTCATAATCAATAAGTGAGCGTATTATTCCATAATATATTGATTTTAAAATTTCCTTCTCTACATGATTTGTTAATGTTTTCAGCAAATATAACTCTGGGCCTGAATTTTTGCAAAAGATATCTATATGTTCAATAAAGTTCAAGTTTTTATCAATATAAATTCCTCACATTTAGTGTTTTTTACTTGCTCAATAACTGAATCGTCTTATTTTACATACATTTTTTTGTTCCCTAAGCTGAAATAGAAACCACTTTATTTTTTTAACATTGTGTTTATGTTGATAAACTTTTAAATAATCATACAGATGATGTCAAAAAACAGTTTCCAGCTCATCTTTCAGGATCTGGACTAAGTGCACAGAACTCAATGGAAATTACTTTGAAAATGATCATACCAACCTTGATCCTGCCTTAATTCATATGTAAAAAAAACTCATTCTCAGTCTTTATTTACTAGTCCTCCTATTACATAACTTAAATTAAAAAACCATACAAGGTGTTAATGCTTTTGTCCTTTTTGTTTTTGTAAAGGTGTTGGGGTATTGGAAGGTCCCCTGTATGCTGTTGGTGGCCATGATGGATGGAGTTACCTAAACACTGTGGAACGTTGGGATCCTCAGGCTCGGCAGTGGAGTTATGTTGCATCTATGTCTACTCAGCGCTCAACTGTGGGAGTGGCAGTACTGAATTCAAAGCAAGTTAAATAGTAACTGTCCTTTACATGAAGAGAACAATTGATAGGCACAAAGTATAGATAAAACAGGTCTATGGTAATGGCAAACTCAGAAAAAATCACAAGATCTGGGAAAATGGAAACCTGCAAAGAAGTTCACTGTCATTATGACTAACATGGCCAATCCACCTGTTTGGTAGTCAGTTATAGAACTTACTTCTGTCATTTGTGTGAAACAGTGAGGGAGTTCTGTTGCACTTCCAACATCCTTCTGCTCCTAGGTTGAGATTTCTGTGAACTGGATAAAAAAACTTAAATCACTACTTCCTTGCTTGCTTGCTGTTAAGTCAAATTACGAGGTGAAACTGCGTTTTTTTTTTTTTTACAGAATTGTTGACAGTGAAATCCAGGATCCTATTTTTGATGGCAGGCGTTTTCTCTCATTTTGTCCCTAATGGTAAAAATAATGAATGGTGTTTTAATACACATTTTTGCTAAGAGGCACCACAGGCGATGGGCACTGATGATAGATACATGAGATGATATGATATATTGGGAAAGGATTTTTTTTTAAAGGAAGGAAACATTCCAGGCCTAAGTTTAGGGTACCTTCCCGACTTGCCATTTATAAGGACTGAGGAAAACCTGGAAAAAACATCAGTAAGGGAGGACAGTCCTAGTGGAATTCGAACCGACCTCCCACTTATGGATCCATGCCTTAACCACCTCGGCCACCCATGGCGGTGTCCCTAGTGGTGAACCGTGTTACTATATGGTATTGTTATACCTGTGATGCACTAGAATGAACCTTTAAGGGATCAATATTAATTTCATTTATGTGAATTTCATTAAGCATTAGGTACAATGCTTCAAACTTAAAAGATAATTTATGTTAGTCATGTGTATACTGTATTTGTGTATAATATATATGTAATTAGGAGTTCAATACTAAAAAAATGATCGGCCATGAAGTTGGTAAAAAGATGTTTGTTTATAGCACCAGTAATAGCAGTAAGATGGCTGCAGAGGGTCAATGCTGCTTAAGTCAAAATCAATATGGGGCATATGGAGTACAGGTTTAGGGTGTAGAGGAAGGGTGGTAATATAAAATGTTGGCCACATGGTGTAAAACTATATTAAAATTACAATAATATTATGCTAAAGTTGGTATTATAATTGAGGTGGTAAACCTGGTGTGTGGAATGATTATGGAGAGGTTCTAAAATAATGATAGAGGATTCAACAACTTCCTGAGGGATATATACTAAAAGGTTGCATTCAGAACAGTAAGAATGATAATTGTTAAATAAATAAAATTAGATGTTAATTACAGATAAATAAAACAAGTGATTTCTGGGCAGAGAGAAAGAATTTACAAAGAGCACTTTGAGAGATGTCAATTAGAGGATATGGATAGCCAGATAATATATACCTTGGTTTAAAGTTCACTTAAATTGATGTGGCAATTTATATGGAACCCAAAAAAGAGAATAATATGTGAATAATTTTAATGTAAAGAAAAGGGATTGCATGGTTGAGGTTAGGGGTATGGATCCAGAAGCAATCTTAGAGCAGGGGCATTATCCAGTTGTACAAATAAAAAAACATGGTAAGCATATATTATTGAATATGCAGCTAAAAATTATTAATGAAATTTACATAATGCTTTCAAGTTTTATTCTCTTTCTTAACAATGAATGTATTACCAACATACAATGGCCAATAAACTTACTACTAACATAATGCCCAAAACATAATTTACCTAAAACTTGGGATATGATTCTGATTTGTAAGTACAATAACAATTACAATAGTTGTAATTACATGAATTAATGTTAAGATTTAAGTGTATAAATTGAAGCATCATCTTCAAACAGGCTAAAAGCTGTATTTTATGCCCTAGTCAGAAAAAAAAAGCGATGAACAAGACTCAAACTCGAAAACAAATTACCTCTTACTTGAAAGCTAATGTCATAACTACTGCACCAAAGTGATAAGTTCTAAAACCCACCTTCATTGTCATGTGTTATGCTTTTAAGGGGCATCTAGCCAGTGCCATCTGGCACTTTACAAACTTATGTGATAGCTTTGAAATTTGGACAGGCCATATGTTTTCTATCTCAAGTTACCTGTCCAAGACACCTCCACATTCTCTGAAATCATTTTGGCATAGTTCATTAGTACTCTGTACCTATATATCTTGACCTGGGACTCTTCTCATTAATAGAACCAGAAAGTCTATCTATGCACATAAATAAAATCTCATTAGGGGTATTTGATCCTACTGCCTCCCATCTTTTTCAGATGGTCCTGTCTCTCAAGTTGTCTCCATTTTAGAATAGCAAACAACAAGTGCGCAATTAACTTTTGCTGCAATTACAATAATGAAAATAATGCACTATCAACTTTTCTTGGTAATCTAGTACACATTGCAGTAATGCCAGCAGAAAACTTATATTTATAATAATTTCTTGAAATTCGGAAAATTAAATAGTAATCCTCATATGTACATACTCTTCTTCCATGTAAACAATTTATTCATTCCCAAGCTGAATTTGTTACCTCATTTACAATCTTACTTTGTTCTTCTCAATTATAAAATCACTTCCAATGAAAGTCAAAGAGCTGTGATAATGGAATGGTTACAGATCTGTAGATATTTCTATGATTATTAGTAAAAGTGTATTTTTAAATTTTCAGGTTATATGCAGTGGGAGGTCGAGATGGCAGCTCATGTTTACGCACTGTGGAGTGTTATGACCCTCATACAAACAAATGGATATCTTGTGCTCCTATGGCAAAGCGAAGGGGAGGTGTTGGTGTTGGAGTTGTAAATGGCTATCTATATGCTTTTGGCGGACATGATGCTCCTGCCTCCAACCCAGCTGCTGCACGTTTTGACTGTGTTGAAAGGTAATTGCATTTTCAAATCAGTATTCTATATTTACTTGCATAATTTTTGTAACCTAATTTTTTTACCAGATTTTTGAGAATTTTCCTCCCTCTTGTTTAGTTCTGTAGAATTCATCCCAAAAGCTTGTACAAGTATTTTAATTACTTTATGTAATTCTTATGACTAGAGCCTAGATTTTAATATAATTAAATATGCAATATGTCGAATAAATGCACAATTTATAGTTATAATAATCTGCTAATTACATAAAAACTTGGGCTCTAACAATAATAATTATAAAAATATTTGCTAATTTCATTCTCCATATAATATTTATACCTCCCATTACTTCAAAGAAATCTAAAGAAAATAATTGTTTTGTAACATGTGTGCAGTCTTGTCAGTGCTAAAACACAGTAATGCACCAGTACATGTCTTGGGAACATGTTCAATTAAAAAAATCAAGTAAGTGAAGCATAAGTGCCACTGACCAAAGCTATATCAATATTAACTGTCAATTACCAAAATAGAAAATAGACACTGATATTTCTAATTTCCAATCCTTCAGGAGGAGTGGTTTAAATTTATCACTGCCCTTTCACCGAATAAGCCAATCAGTAATTCTGAAAGTTTTATATATATAGAGTGTTTAATACCTATTTTTACTACTGAGGCATCACAGGTGGTAGACACTGATGATACAATGAGATGAAATGATATATTGGGAAAGGATGTTTTTTTAAGGAAGAAAGAGTTCCAGGCTTAAGTTTAGGGTACCTCTACAACATTTGCCATTTATGAAGACTGAGGAAAATCTGCAAAAACCTCAGTCAAGGAGGATGGTCCTGACGGGAATCAAACCCCAGACCTCCCATTCATGAGTTCGCACCTTAACGACCTCTTGACATTAATGTCAAAATGGTATCTGTGAACTTTAGTTTGGTCTGCATATACTTGCGTCAGCAGCAGTACTCATTTTTGGGTGAGAAAGAGGCAATTCCTTGTCTTACACTTCTCAGTGACCCTAAATTCCAGAATATGAGCACTCGCATGGAAGGTTTTGGTTACCAATTTTCAATTATACTTAAGTTCCCTACAGAAAACAAAGACACAAATGGCAAGCCCACTGCCTCTAGTGCCATTTGGTAGGGAACTAAGGTATTATGTATATGTGAAATAATCAATAATTTTATATAGGGACTTTTTTTTTCAGTATTGTTCTTTAACTTGTGGTAAATCTATGATATGGGACCCACTGCTTGAAGTCCCTCCTAGAGAACTTTCACTTAATATTTTTACATCCTGGAAAATCTATTAACCCTAGTTAGGTTTGAAGCTATGAAATTTGGTTCCAGAGAAGCACAAAATAAAATAAATATAGAGAGTAAATTTCCATCAGTTCACATAAAATAAATTAAAACTTATAAGTTAACATTGTATGAAGGTGATTCAATAACTAAAGACAAATTGCATGGGTGTTTAAAATAAGCAAATAGCAATCTCATGAAATTACTATTGCAAATAGACATTGTCTGGTAGTCTGACAGCATGAAGCAGATGGTAGAACAATTGCAGTTTAAATGACAGTGCAAGAATCATGAGAACCGGACTAAAAGTTAATGGAAATTGTGCTGGTATATTAATATTTGCCAGTCGAACTAATCTTGATTGGTGTGCTTGGGTAGGGGGGTTGGATCTAAGCTGGAGCTTGTGGGTGTTTTTAGTAGGGTGTTGGTTATTGATTGGTTCATGTAATGTCTTTATCTTGGTATTTTGTAAAGTTGAATACCATGCTGAATGTAATTTCTGAGCTTCTTCTTTCTGTTAAAGTTGTTACTATGCTTGTAAATTTCAATTGCCCCATCTCCAAGTCGATCAAAAGAATTCCTTTTGTATTCCAAATAATTGAAGCCTCATCTTCCCAGTGAATGAAATGCGTTTGGAGCTGGTTCGCTGTTTAGACATTTAGACGGTTGTTTTGTTTTCGGTATGTAGTAATGAATTAACATTTCATCCGTAGTCACAAAAGCCTGTAAAAATTGGTTGGATTCTTCTTAAATATTTGTGCCAGATGATGTTTGCATGCAATTTTGCTTTTGCTTTGGAGTGGGCACCCATCTAATGCAAAGATTTTTCATGAGCTAATTCACTGTGCAAAAAAAATGAACCCACGGAGATGTCTGTGGCCTCTGCTAACTTGCACACTTTTACTCATCTGTTAGTTAATACAATACCTTGCACTTTATCAATGATTTCTGGCCTCACAGCTGATTTTGCAACTTTGCAGTGGTGCAGCTATGATGTTTGTTCTGACATGCTTGAATTCATATGCCCAAAGTCTAATGGCTTCATAGGAAGGGCATGCTTTACCCAATATAGGCAAGATCTTCTCATGAATTTCCTTTGCTGTTTGCCCTTCCAGAAAAGAATTAAATCACACTATGAATTACATTCTTATCTATTTTTCACTGTCACTTGAAATGCTTGTGTTTAAACAACTGCCAAACAATGAATTAACGTCAAAATACTTGTGACATATAATTGATACATAGAAAACAAACTTTATAGCCACATATACAGATGTTGCTGTTGCCATATATTACTATGCAAACTAAGTTAACTTATTAAACCATCCTCATATCAAGAGAAATGAAAAAGTCAACAGCTCTAGGTATGCAACAAGTTAGAAGACATACTGAATTTTGCAATTGACAGCTATCCCATACTTCTTCCAAAGATGTCTTCCCTCTTTGTGACAATGCACATACACACACTGCTGTTGCAACAGCTACCACCATCCAGAAACTGAGATTTGAGTTCCCTGCATTACTTCCCTTATAACTGAAACTTCACTCCACTACCTATCATGTACATGGCAAGTTTAAAGAAGTATTGTAAGGATGAAGATCCTCAGTAACAACAAAATAAAAGGTGGTGCATTTCTGGTTTGGCAACAATGTTTTTTTTTTTTATTTTATTTTTTTACAGGAACAAACAAGCTTGTTGAATGATGTGAAAAGTTGAGTCATAGTTGCATGTATAAAGTTAAAACTATGATTGGTTATTTGACTCTAAGGTATGATCCAAAGACTGATACATGGACACAAGTGGCATCAATGAGTGTTGGACGAGATGCAATGGGCGTGTGTTTGTTGGGAGATCGTCTCTTTGCTGTTGGAGGATACGATGGACAGAACTACTTGAAACTGGCTGAGGCTTATGATGCTCAGAACAATGAGTGGCAGAAGGTGAGCATAAACCATTTCACATTTCTAGGACTTTATTTATTTTAGTGTTTCTTGCCCTTTCATTAACTGGAAATTCTATTAATATTCTGTCCTTGATATTTTTTTAATAAGCCCCATAATACAGGATTTGAATATTAGAAAAGATATTCATATCAAAATTTCATAATATATTTTAAAAAGAAGTTAACATGGTTAAGAGAGTAAACATGGAGAGAGAGCAGTTCAAGTATTGACCATTAAGGGAGAATCTGAGATGCTTTAAGGACACTAGATGGTTGGAAGGCAGTTATTACTGCTCAATGGTGCTAGACTTTGACTCTAATTTTCCCAGGTGCAATTAAGCATAAACAAATTAAATTTTGACACTAAATACAGCAATCCCTTCTGATAATCTGTATAAAATGATTTGTATATCCTGTAAGTTATTGATATACACATGTAATAAATGATATAAGAGTTTTTAAAATTAGGTGCACTTTTCTCATAAACTGTGTGTTCTTGTCCAATGAAAAATCTATATTATAGTACATAAACTGCTTGACTTATTCCGCCTAAATGTTTTTCTCTCTTGTGAATGCAACTGAAAAAAAAAGTATATACAGAGGGTGCCAAAAAATGTATACACACTTTAAGCAAAGAAAAAACTGTGTTAACATAACAAAACTGAAATCACACAAACAGAAAATGATGAGCACTAATCATCTTAGACTTTTACAGTTATAACAGTTCCTGCTCAAAATGCCCACCATCGGCATCGATACACTTGTGAGTACATTGAACTACTGATTGAGCAATGTTTGCAAAAGTGTCCTCAGCGATTGTAGCACATACCGTTTCAAGAGACTTGGGAGCTAAGAGACTTTTTTGCCACAACTTACTAATAAGTTTGCTTAGCAATTAACTAGATGATCACCCAGGTTTTTCTCTGACAAGAAGATTTTTACCATGGATGCCAAGGTGAACTGGAGGAATGACCATCATCTCACTTACAAACATGTCTCCATGGTGACCAAGATACAGTTTCCAGACAGAATATATGTTCGTTCAAAAGTCATCTTGAGGGCAACATTGTACTGCAGCATCTTCAAGAATGGTGAAAAACTCATGAAGGTTTATGGTAATAAAGTCTTGAATGAAAGCTGTGGCCTTAGCAAGTTTGTATATCTTTCAGCAAAATGGCACACTGCTAATATGAGCCATTTAGTGCAAAACTGACTCCCTGATAACATAGAAGTGTTCTGGTTTAAGGAATTCTGGCCTTATAACAGTATTGCTCTAAATCCCTGATCTGAATCCTCTGGACTATTTTATGTCAAGTGTAATTCAAGGGGTTAGCAAAAAGTTCAGTCACCTCAACACGACATCTCCCTGGGCAGACTGGATCAAGTCAAAGATGGTTTGCTCACTCTTCTGATTTTTTTTTTTTTGAATAGTGTTTAAGGCATGTTTTTACTACTGAGGCACCATAGGCGGTGGACACTGGTGATACACGAAATGCAATGATAAATTGGGAAAGGATTTTAATTTTTTAAGGAAGGAAACGTTCCAGGCCTAAGTTTAGGGTAATACCTCCCCGGCAATTGCCAGTTATGAGGACTGAGGAAAACCTGGAAAAAAACCTGTTGGGGAGGGCGTTCCAGGCGGGATTCGAACCCCAGACCTCCCGCTCACGAATCTGTGCCTTAATGACCTCGGTCATCTGTGGCAGTACTCTTCTGAATGAGAACTTAGGTAGTGATGAAGGCAATAAAATATTTTTAAGTCCATATTTTAATAATGCACTTTGTGTGTGTGTGTGTATATGTCTTGTCTTCCGCCATTGAAGAAGAACACAAGCAGTTTGAAATGTTGCAATATTTGTGTTACTATTTAAGTATTTTAGCTACAGTGTTCCAAGAATCACTTAATAATAATAATAATAATAATAATAATAATAATAATAATAACAATAACAATAAATGTCTCTTTGTGTGTGTATTAACAAATATTGCACTATTTGTTCTGTTGCAGGTTGCACCTCTCAATACTGGGCGTGCTGGAGCATGCATAGTAGTTATCAAAAATCCTCATCCTTGTTGAATTTTATTTCCAGCATACATTCAAAATGATAAGCAATAAATTTATATAACATTTCAAAGATCTTCCATAATAGTTAGAAACACAGAATGTTTTTAAAAAGTAAAAGTCTTCTTCTAAGACTGTATGATAGGTGAAATGAGTACTTTTCAGGGCATGGGAGTATCAGTAACTGCTTTAGATGGTTTATACTATAACTATGCTTACTTCAATTAACATTTTTTTTCTTTTCCATGTCCTTGTATACGTAATGGTAAATGTGTTTGATTTGAATGCAAACACTTGCACCAATAACTTGCCTCAGTTTAATGTAGGAAGTATGATGATCTCAGGATTAATTGATAAGCATGTGCTCTGTAAGGGCAAATCAGAAGAGTAAAGAGTTAGAAGTACTCTTCTGTCTTCAGAGGCAGTTTACCTTGACAATGAGGTCTGTGACAAAAATTATCAAGACTTTTTTCTTTACTAAACTTCAAGACATTCTTTTTAACATTACCATCTAATGCTTTCAGTTAAATTTCACTGGTCAACAAGAAAATTTTGCCAAAAAAAGTAATTAGTGTGCAAAGAAAATTGATTACAAATCGCTTTCAATTTTTTTATCTATCACATATAGTTTTTGATTTATTCATAATGTTATTTTTAATTAGGTTATAATTTTTTGTAAGTGCTCGCAGCCTCTCGTATACATGACATGCATTGCTGAAGTGTCCACTTAAACCAAAGAGGTTATGTCAGAAGCATCAGGTGCGGCCAGGTACTGAACAGTGTATCAGTCAACAAAAAGTTCTGCTACATATGTGGTTCATTCACATTGAAATCACAAAGGCATACAAACTGTACCAGATATATTTTGACAGTGCACTTGGAGATCAAAATAAAGTATGGGCTCTGCTAGTTATATTAAAACTTGTTCAATAGAATTAGGAGAGTGGATGCAGAAAAAGAAACTTTGTTGCCATTTACTCTACCAATTACCATGACTATTATTTTTGTCTGTGGATATAAGAGTGTTATTCTCAAAGAACAAGTATAAAATTGTATGATTAGCTTCACTGTACAAGTTCCAATTAACATTTTTAGTTAAGCATAAAATTGTTCAACCACCTCCTTGGTATAGTGGTTAGCGTTGCTGACTGTTGATTCAATTTCCGGTACCTGCTTAGGAATTTTTCTAAGTTAGGAAGGTCTGGAACAGGTTCCACCCAGTCTTGTGAGGACAATTGGGAAGCTGCCTGATGGAGAGGTGGCAATCTTCGATCTAGTAAGCCGCAATATAGCGACCGGCAGGATACGATGTGCCGATCACATACACCCCTACAGCACTGCACTCTACCAATGATATTACATTATGGAGATAGAAGGCTCATATGGGGCTATGGAAAACCAGACTTTAAGAAGAAGAATAAAATTATTCATCCAAATGTTGAATCTGCAATGAGACCAGTCAATACAGTCTCCACCAGTGGTTTATCTGCAAATATTTAAAAGTCATTGGTCAGTTGATAGTTATACAGAGAGGATTTACTGAAATATGGAACATTACATAAGATGGGACTTGTGGAAAAGACCCACTTACAATCCAGGAGAATTAGGATCAAAAATGTTTTACTGCCACTCTTTCATATTAGATAAAAGCTTCTTAGAGTTCTATTCCAAAAATATTTTAGTATCTGAGCATTATTTTGTTTAATATTTCAGTTGAAAAACTAAAGACAGATATCTTAATGGGACCAGAGATGAGGGAGCTAATGCTGAATGAATCATTTAGAAACCTTGTCTAAGAGTGAAGTGAGAGCTTGCAAAAGCTTCATATGGCTTTGTTTGAACTTTCTTGGTAAAAACTGAGTCCCCTGACTATAGACAAGGAGTGGAGTAATTGTTGGGTGTCTGTAAAGAAATTGATTGTTGCAGGTTGCTCAAACTCCATTTTTTGCATTTGGATTTTTAGATTTTTTCACAGCCAATCTTGGTGATGTCATTGACAAGATGAGTGCAAGATTTCACATAGACTTTTAATTTATGGAATAATGTCACCAGTTCTCCTAGTAAGAGTCCATGATTTCAGATTATTGTTGAATGCTATAACATGATAATTCAGATAAAAAGCAAAAAAGAAAAGCACACACTAAGCATTTCAAAATTTTGATTCTGCATCAAATTCAATTCAGGTGCTAAACTTTAAATAATATTTTAATTTTCATAATTCATAATGTTTATATTAAGGCTTTTTAATTAAAAGAATGTTTTGTTATAAAATAAAGTTTAATATTTATGGGTATTTTCATCACTTTAATGTATAAGTTATAATTTTAAATCTATATGTGGTAGGAGAAAAGTGAATATGCTTCTGAAATCAACATGAAAAATTGACTTAAGTAAGCACCGTTTCATCTCTGGCAATTGAAATACATTTCATTTTGTTGACCAGTGTTATTTGAGTGCTCCCATAGGGTATTCAGTAGATTGTGGCATGTAGGAAAAGCGTGATTTCAGTATTAATTACATTTGGAATCTAAAACAGGTCTGCAGAGGTGGAAAGAGGACTAAAAGGAATTCAATATGGCAACTAGGCACTGCAAATAAAAATGTATGGAAAAAGGTTGAAGCACACATTAATAAAATCTTGGTATAGATCAGAAAAATTTTCCCATTGAATAATGAACTTCACTTTATTAACATTGGTAGCATATATCCTGCTGCTACAGTAGATGGTAACAATTATTACATACCATTGCAAAATATTACAAGCTAGAAGCTGTTGAAGCAACTTTGCATAATGGCATATTCTATACAACCACTCTATATTTCCATGTGTTAAACCATATGAATCATTAAGTCATCAGTGCAATTACATCCTCTCTGAATATCGTGCTTTATTGCAAAAATAAATGCATCTTTATGCATTACATGCATTTCTAAAGGTTATTCAATAATATTTTTATGTCCTTGTACTATCTGTACCTGTTTTCTTTAGCTTTCTTATTAGGGGACAGAGAGCTTATTGCTGCTTTATTCCCTGCAATATTGACAAAATAGAGAACAGACCATAAACTTCAAACAGGCAGCAACAAGCAAAAACATTTAAATCACCTTGACTTCTCACATCATCATTTGCACATAAAGTTTATCATACTTTATTTGATATTAAATGTGATTTTTTTTTTCACACAAGCCATATGTTAAGCTAAAATTTGAAATCAGATTCAGGTTCAAATTTAAGGTTATGACGAGAACTCAAACTGACAGATCTTCAGCTCTTTCATCAAGTTATCTAACTTGACATCTAAAGTTGGTCCTGGTGGTGTAGTGGTAACCATACTTGCCTTCTAAACCCAAAATCATGGGTTTGATCCCGGCTAGGGTCAATGGATTTTTTCGGGTGTAAAAATCTTAGGATGGCTTCCTTCGGAAAGGAAGTAAAGCTGTGGGTCCCATGTCATACATTTATGGCACACAAGAACCTCAAGCCCGAAAAATGAGATCTCTGAGCAAAATTTGTCGGCCGTTTCATGCCCTGAATTCAATGGGGCTCTAATGACCTGAGATGTTAAAGAGCATCTGTAAATAAACCACATCAATCAAACAATTAACATGTAACCCTATACAACTGCAATCTTAGCCTAACACACAGCTTGTGTGAAAAAAAAAATACATTTGATATGAATTATGACTGGCTATGAAGCCTGGGCATCAAGTCACCTTTTAGTGATAAAATCTATGTAATGAAACAACCTGAAAGGTATCCAAGATATTCATATAGACTCAGATGGAAGTTTGCAGTTGAAATCAAACAGGGCACAATGGTAAGCTGAAAATCTGTAGTTCAAGTCCTGACTGTGCCTTTGAATTTTTACTATTTGATGCTAAATCAAAAATTTTACAAACTTCACCAAAATTTACTGATTCAGCATATAGCAGTCACAAGCTGAGGAAAACTGCACATATGTAATCAATGATGTTTTCTTGGTGGCACCTGTCACTGTCTTTTAAACAGTACACAAATGCAGATCGTGTGCTAAAAATCATGGTGTGCTGCAGTTCAAAACAAGTCCTGTTCACTCTAGATGTCATGGTTGCTATGAAATAAAAAATGATAGAAATGTCATTCTTCTTTGCTTGGAGCTCCAGAATTAGCTGTCTATGCAGATCTCCTATTAAAAATGCTCATAGTTCATAGTTTTGGCATAATGATCTATATTTTGAAAGGCATATTAGCTTTTTTTAGGTATAAAGATTTCACTTTTGAATATACTAGCCTATACGCTCTAAAAAAAGCTGTTCACCACAATCTACTGGAAATCCTATACCATACTTAAAAGCTTTAACATATTAATTTTCATGCTAAGGAATTCCTTAAAAGCTTAATTTTCTCATTTATAATAAGTTAATACTTTTTATATTTACATCTTATTTTATTATTGCTTTCTGTTTCTACTAATTCACATTCTAGTCCTTGTTGCATTTCTGCCGTATCAGCCGAAGTTGAAAGTTTCCCAAGAATTTTTAGAAATTTAGTGGTGCTTGGTTAAGTAAACACTTGATCAATAATATTTGCTCACCAAAGTAAGTCAGCTCAGTTTAATACCACTTCAGTATTAAACAATGGTCTAATAAGCACACCAAAAAAGAAATTAGATCCCTTTAATGAATAGTAACTAACTTGTTTAAATATGCAGTCTACATATTTAAACAAGTAAGTGGAGCAAAAGAGTGTTAGTTTGACTCAATCACACAATGATCTTAATATATGATTAGCTTCACTGTGCAATTCTAATTAACAATATTGGTTATTCAGGAAAATGCTTACATGAAAAAAATGGATTATTAGCGAATCCAGGCAAACGAAAAATGAAGGAACAAAATTAAATGCAAAAAACAGATAAATCCGAGAAAAATGGAGAATCTGGCAATCCCATACTATGCATAGGGGCCAACAGACACAAATAGTATGCCCTCATCATGAGGGATCTAATTTTTTATCCTGTGTGTTTATATCAAATCACATTGAACAGCCAGTTTTATCTAAGTATTAAAAGTTTATTTATGCAACAGCTCTTTAATGGAGTAGTCTACAAGACCAACTCTTTGTTTCATCAAAGGCAGATAGACCACACCATGCAAAATTCAGAATACTGTACAATTTTAAACTTTTAAAAATGTGTAAAAAAATTTCCTACAGCTATTAAGATACAATTAACCATATACTGAAGAAGTGTGTACTGCAACACTAGTTTAAAAAGTATTAAATAGAATCTTTGGACTGTCTTTTAATATTTGATGATGTATTCGAGTTAAGAGTTTTAAAATCAGGCGTACTTATATGTAAAATAAGGTCTGAATTTCATTTTTCATATATGCTTTGTAGTATGATGTAGTTGTTCAAACTTTATCTGCATTTTAATGTTAACTTTCTCATAAATTTTCCATTTCTATGTGTAAAATAAAAAGGAGTATCATTGAATTTTACAGAACTAGTAAATCAAAGTAAATGTCAATTACAAATAAACTAAAAATGCAGATAACTGCATTCAGTGAACTTGCTCATACAGCACATTTTGTGCAGCCTAATAAAATATGCAATAAAACTATTAGCATAGTTTCATTTGCTATAAATGTATTTCAGTGAAACTCTTTAGAATGTCAAATTTATTTTAAAGTTAGTTCAAAGTGCAAAATATTGTAAGTGTGAAGCTTCAATTCTGTGTCCGTCCAACACCTCCATTTATTAGGGTGACCAAGTGTGTGTGTACATGTATGTCAGCACATCTTTATAATGATGGGTTTTCCATCATGATATACACCAGATTATATCATTTTTAAGCAGATTAATAATAATAGCTTCTGTTCTCTTGAAAGAGAAACATGAAGCAGAAAATAACCCAAAAAAAAAAAAAAAAAGATTTACAGAAAGAGGTTTCCTCTTTTCTTGCTTCCTCTTGAGTTTAGCCATTTCATAAAAAATAAGAGTTTAACTTTTTTTCCTCATGGCTGAGCTGCACAGTGAATTTCAAGGGGTGTATCTCATACTACTAACAAAATGGAGACCTAAGTGGGTTATTTGCATCTCATAGCATGCAGATAAGACAATGTTATTTGATACAGAGAAGCAGCCACAAAGAAAAAATCAGACTGTAACATAGTTCATCGTTGTGTAATTACACTTTTGTTATTCACCATATTTCCTTCTTTCTGCATTTATTAGGAAAGATTATACACAGCCCTTGTATGACAGTAGGGTTTGAGGTAATTTTGAATAAGCAATTTTTCAGATAAATCAAGAATTTCAGAAATTTTAGTCAATTTAGAAAATTATACATGTATAGTTAAAGATACGCTTTGTCATTACATTTTTTAAATAATTCTACTTAAAATAATCTGATATCTTGCTCTGAATTTTTCTTTTCCCATTTTATTTGCTGCTATTGCCTTCCTACTGCTTTTATCTTTTGCTTTTTGTTGAATAACTGCCCTGATATTGGTGTCTCCTTCTCCAGCTATCGACTAAACCACAACAAAGAGTTTTGTCAAGCTTTTTATGTTTCGTAGTTTTCATTTTTAGACTCTTTAGAACACTGCCCTTCAATTTGAATTTAATTTTCATCCAACCTGAAACAGTAGATATCCCAACAGAAACCATTGCAACATTTTTTGAGAATTTCACTGGTTTTTTTTATTGTTCTTACCGCATTGAATTTTTCTTCAATTTTTATCACCACAGTTTACATTTGCTCACCATTTTGCCTACAACGCAATATACACACTTTGGAGTAAGATGAATAAAAATTTCTCATTTCAAAGATTCAAAACTGCAGGTAAATAGCAATTTTCATTCAAGTTCCGCATTAGAGGTACCTTATTCTTGGTAAAGTAGCATTCGAAAGTCAGGTGAGCTACCTGATAAAGGCACTCCCATGCCACCCCACTGCAGCAGTATGTCCATCATGGGTTCAATTCTAGCCAGGGTCAATGGATTTTTCAGGCACAAATTCTTAAGTATGGCTTCCTTCAGAAGGGAAATAAAGCTGTGGGTCCTCTGTAATAGTTTATGGCATATAAAAAAACCTTAAGTCTGAAAGAAGAGGTCTCTGAGCAAAATTTATTGGCCTTTTCATGCTCTGAATTGAATGGGATACAGATGATCTGAGATGTTAAAAAATGCCCATAAATAAAATAAATCAACAACTGAAAAGGAAAACAGAAGAGGGAACTCATTAATACATATTTACACCAAGGATGAGAAGGGGTGACTGTCATACACTGGCACAGAAAATGACATTGCTTTAAAATTGAATGTCTTATGGAAAAAAGAGGAGATTTTCGATGACGAAAGTTTGGAAAAATGGGGTTCTACTGTATTTCATTAATACTGTGTTCTTCATACTTCAAAGCATGTGACACACAATTATAACTGTATTCAAGTATTATATAAAATAGAATGCTGATAAATCATAATACTATATTTTACTTGTCAGTATTTATAGTAATCTGACTCATACAGAAATCATATAAAGAACAATAGTTGCAATGCTCAGCCTTACCAATATGCTATGCAGTTTGATCAAAATTCCACTTAGTAAGCAGGAATTTACTATAGAATACAAATATATCATCATCAGGACTGTACATAACAATTGGTTTGATTGCACAGTAGTGAATAAGATGATTAATAAATGTAGAAGAGTAAAGATGATTAAAGAAACCAACACCTTTCCATTTAAAAAAGAATATAAAGCACTTACTAAATTTACCTACCACCTGTGAGCACAGAATAAATTCACTAATATTTTTTAAACAATGCAATATAATTTTGGCCCCACAGAATAAATTTAGCATAAAAAGTGTACAAAAAGTGCAACTATAGATACAGTTCTGACCAGCTAAAAGCTTGGTATTTACCAAATCAGCTGTGAGGATCGCAAGCAAATTTATTTAGGTAAAACCGAAAGGAATTTGGAAACTAGGATTTTTTTTTAAATAGTGTTTAATGCCTGTTTGTACTACTGAGGCATCACAGGCAGTGGATACAGATGATGCATAAGTTGAAATAATATATTAGGAAAGGATTTTTTTTTATGGAAGGAAGCGCTCCAGGCCTAAATTTAGGGTACCTCCCTGGCATTTGCCATTTATGAGGACTGAGGTAAACCTGGAAAAAATGTGTCAGTGAGGATAGTCCTGGCAGGATTCGAACCCCAGACCTCCCGCTCACGAGTCTGCGCCCCAACAACCTCAGCCATCCATGGCAGTAGGAAACTAGGATAAAAGGATATTTTATGAATATTATATATAAACAATTGGATAAATCAACAGTTGCAACACATTTTTGGACTAATAATCAACTCTTTAGGATAGCAAAATTATCGAAGGCTGTAAAAAATACTTTGGAGTTATCAATTTAAGAGAAGATTGTTATTCTAGCTAATCAAGATCCAGTTAAGAATTTTGAAATCCCACCAATGGACAATCTATATCAACTTGTATTATATCTCCAGATCATCAAACAATGCCAATGCCAGTAAAGTCTGCAGCTGAGGGTGGAAGCAAGGGCTCTGGAAAGATGTTTAAAAAATTAATAGTGTTCTGATTTACCAAAGTTCTATTTTGTATAGTATTGTTTTGCTTCACAGTTACCAACTCTTAATTACATTATAAATATTTGCTCAGGTAACCCTATCATGCATTATTCAAGCTACTAAAATCAAATAATGCACACAGATAAGGTACCTTACATAATAACATAAGGTACCTTACATAATAACATGTAAAAATATATACAATGAGTCAGTTTTAGTATTACCTAATACCAACTCATTTGTATACGTAACAACTTCACTGTTCCCAACTTCTTTTAAGATTACAATGAAAAAATATCCTCCTTCACTTGGTCACCCTAAGTGTAGTCCTCATACTTGGCTGGTATGCTGCATTGTATTTTTAGAGTGGCTTGGAACAAGCAATTCTACAAGCTGCTAATCTAAGAGAATATTTTTATGATAAACTTATAGCCATTAATTAAGTTTTTATTTATACAATAAGTTAATATAAGAAATGATATTTAATTTTCCACATTCTGCAACATTGAAACTCACCAAATCTGCCTGTTTTATCTCAAAGTAGCTCTCCCCACACTCAATATAAAGTTGCATCCTCCAGGATAAATTATGGAAAGTTATGCTATGCTTCTTTCGGCCTGCGCCAATCTCCTATTTAGGACACAAGGGGAGGCAAGTCTGGATTTACAGTAGGTAGTTAGTCAATTGTACCAATTCTTGCAGGAAATGCATTGTTTTCAGTGCAGCATGTGTAAAGGCATTGTTATGGTAAAGCAAAAATCCTCACAACTTGAACTTTGGTCGTCTTTCATCAAGTATACTGAAAACTCTTGGACAACAGACTGTAGCTTTTGTACCTCAGGTAAGAGAGTGCAAAATGATCAGTTGCAGGAAAGAAACTTGGAAGTATTTCTGGTCATAAATCCAGTATTGCTTAACCCTCTTACAGGAGTGCCACTTGAAAAGAGCCAGATCACTGATTGCCTGATTTCAGGTCACACTGATGAAGTGAGTTGGTTTAGCAATAGCACAGGCTCGCATTGGAAAGATGCAGCATTTTAATCTATAGGGCTACCATTTTACCTATGGATTATTCATGGTTTTCTTTGGTCACTAGGCAAATGCTAGAATAGTTAGATACCACAATTTGTGCCTCATTTTCTTGTTCATTGTTCAGGGTTGCAAGGCCAGGAGACTGAGCAAAATTTTTTAAAAATTGTAAATCTTTAAAAAAGTTTTCATATGGAACTAACATAGTGAAGCTCATGTGAATTGAATCTGTCGTCTTAACACTCTTCATGCTTCACTAACCTTAAATATATACGGAACCGGTTTCAAAGATATGTTATCTCCATCTGGTGTTGTGAATGGTTGTTGTTGTGTAGTATCAGAAGTTCATAAAAGTTTCACCAGAGCGGAACATTGCTTCTGATACTACGCAACCACAACCGTTCACACCAGTCGTCCACGGCCAAAGATGGAGATAACATATCTTTGAAACCGGTTCCATATATATTTAAGGTTAGTGAAGCATGAAGAGTGTTAAGACGACAGATTCAATTCCAGGAGATTGAGGTTTGCTGTCTGCAACATAAGCTGTTGGAATTCGTCATAGGAAGATTTCTGCTTTGGTGTCTGGTGGGTAAGTGACTTTCCAAGGGGCACACAGCCTTCTTTGGAGAAGTTAGGGATCCCACTTGCATCCATGCAGCCCCAGCTATCCCTTACTTCTCCTCTTCCTCCTAAAGGTTCAGTAGGATAAAATAGATCCTTATTACTCATCTGTTTGTGAAAGCCTTCTCTATCCCAGTCACTTCATTGTAGGTAATACTAATATCCAAACTTCAGTCACTCATGCTTTTGAATTCACATTGCTGAAACAGCAGTATATTTCTTGACCTATGCCATCATTACTCCCTGTTGGAATTATAGCCAGATAGAAAATATTTGATATCAAAGCCAGGACTCAAACCATGGATTTTTAGCTTACCATACCAATGCTCTCCCCATGTGAATCTGCCCCATCTAAGTCTATGAAAAAATCACATTTAATATAAATTAATCCTAATAGTATGGTTAAATATGGAAGAGTATTGGCGGGTTCCAGCCATAATCTCCAGTTCTTCCTATCTGATTCGAACTCCTAACCTTTGCTTAAAACATACTTTTTGTGAAAACATTATGGTTAATATTACTCCTTTTTGCTCTTCTTGAAGTTACAGGACACCCAATGCAGAGAAATTTATATTTGTTTACAATTTTAGAGACCTGCAGCAACTGAATGTTCAAACAAAGACATTTATCTCTCCCTATGGGTCATTTATTGATCATTCTTTTCATTATGGCTTCCACTTAAGCGCTATTTTACCAACATATGCTGATAAGGTCCCTGAAGTACTGACTTATGATTGGAAAGTCTGTAGCTCATGCTGCCAGAGTCATCCTCCTAATTGAAGTATTTTTCTAAGTTTTCATCAATCAATGGCAAATGCTGGAGAGATACCCTAAATTTAGATCTGGAATGCTTCCTTTACCAGTTTACCATTTGAGCATATATCACCAGTATCCACCACTAGAAAAAATAGGTGTTAAAGCTATTTATCCTTGTCTCTTCATAATGAAAGGCTGTGTTTGATGTATAATAAAAGGCAACCTGTGGTTTTCTATGCAAAAGTTGTTCACATTGATTACTTGTAGAATATAGTTTACTTTGTCTTAGTAGAGGAAAATTTAATCTATATTATAACATTACAAGAGTCACTTCATAATAATGGACTGTTGTCTGACTCCCTGACCCCTGAGTTCCCTAGTGCCCAACAGTGTTCTTGATTACATCTTCTGGAACTCTCATGGTGATAAGAGTTGGAAACCACTCCTTGCATCTTTTACCATAGTTTAAGGGTAGAAGGAACTTAAAAACAAATCACAGTAATAATATTGTTTATTAATCCACCACTGTGGATAACTAAAGAGCTCTTTCTCTATGAGGTTGAAATGCTTGTCAAAACTTGAAGTCCCTCCATATCGTTACAAAAATTACTCTCAGACAACAGACCAAGGATGCCTTGAAGGTCAGGTAATACATAGCTACACATGTGCAGGAGATTCTTATGACTCCTCCTACTTTGCCTTCTCTCCATCTTGCCGAGCAAAAAAATTAAAATCAGGAAACAGTACTTTTTAAACACATTTCATTCATATTCACGCAGCTTACTGTCACAACATTCCTGCAGTACAAATGAGCATCATCATGGAGATGAGTGGTCCACTCTCAAGCAACTAAGATCATGATAATACACTGCTGCTATACTTGTTCCACATGGAATTCATCTGTCATAATGGTTCCTTGGTAATTAAAAGTAAAGATTATAATTTTCTTGATCTTTGATTATACTCATTTTTTTTGGTCATGGGGAAGCTGAATCTCCGATTGATTTCAACTCCAGCTCAGTCTCTAATCCAACACAAATGCTTGAAATCCAACTTCAAATCCTTTTTCAGCAAGCAATGTTCTTAAGTTTCTGCTTCTGTTCAGCAGTTAAAAAGTGAGGCACCCATTATTCACAAATTTTTCCCTTCTGTAAATCATTTGTTAAAATTGAAATACATACTACCATTGGTAGAATTCCCATGGCTTTTGAAAGTTCCTCCCACGTAACACATTTTCTTGAAGGTCATCCCTACATGTTTTGCTCTTTCTTCTGTTGATGTCTTCAGTCTTCCTGTTCTTGGGTCTATGCTGACACAACCAACACAAAAATGATCAGTCAATGAGAAATTGTACCATTGTCCACTATGATTTCACCACAAACTTTACTCAATCAATTTCGTGGATTTTTACAACTTACATTTTTAAAAAAGTCTTAGGCAGATTATGTAAAACTGCTTAAAATCATGTTCTCTATGGTTGACAATGAGAGCAAGGTTTCATGAAACATGTCCCAGTTTTAATTTTCAAAATTTTAAGACTGGAATGTCAAGATTGTTTTAATGTGTTAACATGATTTTAAGTAGTTTTACTTTTAATCTGCCTAAGATTTTATGATTGTTTCACTGTGTGGATTCGTACATTCATCATTAATTGTAGAAATTTTTAATCTTAATGTACAACAGTCACAGTACCCACATACTTGCAAGCTGCATTTCTCATTTTTGTCATCTGCACACAATATAGCTTTGTACAAAATGAGCAAGTATGGTTCTTTCTCAAGCCTGCAACTGCAACTGATGTAATTTTCGCTAGTGTTGTATCGTCCATTCTATTGTACCTCCAACTTTGCATTATTTATGAAATGAACCTCATGTTAATGCAGCGTTATATCTCACTAGTTTAAGTGTTTGATCATTACCAACATAGTCCTTAAAATAGTTCTAAAATCAACCTTATGAATTCTTATTTAAAGTAGAGTTACATTTTGCCATATTTATTGTTCAAGCACGCAAAATTAACTTAGATACTTTATAGTACCAGAACAGTCCTGGACAAAATTCAACCAAGGTGGCATGACTCAATAAAGGGATAACTCTTTTGAACTTGAATATTATTTACAAATAGTTTTACAATAGATAAATAATAAAAAATGAGTGAAGTTGTGTTTAAGGTGTGCCAAGAAAATAAATTTTTAAAAAAACATATCATTCCTTTATGTTAGAACACTTCCACTCAAACTGAGAAGTGTTTGCAAATATCTTCTATACCTATCTTCAGTGCAGTAATTCTAACAAAGCCAGCCAGGTAGAGAACAACCTGTGCAAACTAAATGACTGTAGTATTCCTTTTCATACATTTGTATATAGCAATAAGTGAGGTAAATGAAAAATAGTAGGATGTGCTTTCTTCTTTTGTCTCAAGATGTTTATCACACTGTACTGATTAATAGCGATCTCTGTAAATGTTTCGTATGGTTCTGTGTTACTTTGGTATACAAATGCTGTGATTCTGCTTCATGTATTAAAAAGTTTTCTCTTTAACTTTGTAAAAATGTTGGTGTCTTTTGATATCAGAAGCATGTTAGATTTTTGTGTTTTATTTAATGTGAAAAAATCATAATTCAATAACAAAATGGTTTAAATGTCATAAAATCCTTGTTTAGTAATACAAATGTGTTTTTAAGATACATGTTCTAAAAAACAGTATTAGATTTTGGGACCATATCTTTATTTTTTTTATTTATTTACTTTTTTTTTATAAACTGAAAATCTTGCAATTTAATGTACTGGACATGTTCCTTTTAAAATAAATGCTTCTTAACCAGCTCTGTTTACTTTCTTTATGTCAACATTAGAAGACTGAACATTTGAGGACATTGATCACATTCTAAAAACTGCAAAAATACTCTTTTATGTCTTTTTTCCTGAAACTACTTTTGGAGAAAATATAATTTTTATTTTTACATTTTGATGATGAAACTGCAATAGTAATACCACAATACAGTCGCCGCATTCACTCTATCCCCCAGCCAGCATCATAGAGAGTAGTAGATGGCAAGGTATCCATCCACTGAAGAACTAGGGTCTTATATATTTTTATGAGCTGTCTGATTGATTTGTAGATTTATAATATGTCGATATATTTTTTGGTATCTTGTTTGATGCTACTGCTATTGCTACAATATCAGATTTTGAATGGTACATTTTTAAACATTTTTTCTGAACTCAGATTTTATTGTATACTCTATAGCTTCTATTTTGGTCAACTGTTAAATAATAGGGAAAACAGTTTACAGTGTATTAACTTGACTAAAGTTTTTTTCCTTTTCTTTCTTTGGGAAACTGCTGGTGCATGGCCATGTCACTTTTGGGAATTAAAGCTTTTAATGAAACATAGCAACAAAAGCATCAAGGAACATGATGTTAATGGCCTTTAAGGATGCTATGGTCAGTAGCAAATTCCTGGATGTGATACAAAAGCAGCTAACAGGGGATTCAATCAGTGCATTGACTTTATATGCATTCTAATAGTAATAGTATAACTCCTCTGCTTTCTTTCCAATTTGTATATATGTGCACACAAACAACAATTTCTGTTGGAGTCAAAAATACATCACATAACAGACTAAGCAGTTTCTACATTGCTAGGCAGTGGAGCAGCAGAGGGCAAAAGTGTAGTCCATTTACAATTTAAGCACCAAGACCCAGCAGACTAGTGAAAGTGAAGATAGGGATAAGTGAAAATGGGAGCATTGGCAGAATTAATGGAGGGGAAACTAGAGACCCTGGAGAAAACCTGGCCAAATACCACTTTGTCCATCACAAATCCATTACGACAATTAGTATTGAGCTCTGGCTTCTCTAGTAGGAGGCAAGTAGCCACATATTTGGCTACAGACTTACCTGTTCAGAAATATAAATCAATGCAGGAATTAAAAGCACACTTTTTGGCAATAAACTGTACCTAAATTAAAAAGCAAACCTGAGTAGTGTTTAAGATCCACAGAGGTAACTAACAAACGCTTTAAATTCTGACATAACATTATTTCACCAATTCACAAGGATTAGGCCTAATGCCTGTAACAAGTCCTCAGTATGCAAATACTGTTTAACATTTAAATCAATATAGTTTTAAATATACTTTGTCAATTATGAAACATAAGAAATGGGTTAGCAATTGTTGGTAGGAATTCCATTAAATTAGGTACTGTTATATATGAGGGTTAAAGAGTTATAGAATTCTTATGACTTAGAATTTATAAATTTTCTGAAAAGTTATGTAATTAAAAATGTCTACAGAGAGATCTGTAAATAACTACAGTTGAATAAACGTAACTTTTCACTTATGACAGTTCCTAGACGTGTTGTTTGCAAGTCTGTTGTCATGGTGAAAATCAGCTACAATGTTGCATTATAAAAGTTTATTAAAAAAGCATGCACAGTGGAATGTTATGACTTACATTCAAAGGGCAATATTTACAGTTATAAAATACTACATTTTATCTTTTAAGATTTATATGTTTAAGCCTCTTTACAATTAAATATTTTCCATTATTTCTTTGAAGTTCACATTTTAGCAGCAAGAACCTTGTTGGTTTTTCTGGAGCTTGACATGCACAATGAAAATCATATACAGTTAGCTATTATTACAATCAAGTGAGAGAGCAAACTCTTTTGTGTTGTTTATAATGTGCTGAAACATTTAATCCTGCAGTATACCACAATTTTTAATGTAACGTAGAGTGACTAGAGCAGTCATTTGCAGTGATGAGACAAACATAATCTTGGCTATGCATTCATACAAACAGCCAGATGACTTTGCCCATTTGAGTATGATCTGCAGAAGTAGAGATAGAAAATCAAACACATGGAAATGCACTATAACTGAAGAATTTATCAGAAATTTTGTGATGAAATGAACATACCTATCATACATTGATTTCTGGTATTTCCAAATTTTCACAACAGTTATTATTTGATTTGCATTGCAATCTCTTTACAATGGATTAAAATGTACATCACTGCTTGCAACTCATAAATATTTATGAGAGTACTTGAGAAGTTGATAAAACAGAATGAAGCTCTCTAATCAAACATCTAACATGTATAATGTTATGCATATCAATGAGAGCACTATGAAATATTAGGGTTTGTCAGCATCCAGAAGAACACCAACTAAGCTCTTTGACATTCTTATAAATGCATTTATGAGAATAAAATTATAATTGCTAGCAAATTAACAACAGAGTTGAGCATTCTTCTATCAGCATCACAAACAAACACATTCACACACTACACTTATGCATAAAAAGCACACTTTTCTGAGAAATTTTAGTTCTTTATTTCAGCTGCACAAGGCCACTATTTGTTATAAGAATCAAAGTGTCGTGATCGCAGCACTCTTACAGGAGAGAAGTGATTCTTATCTTCATACTGTATATGGAAGGGGGAAAAAAAACTTATAAGTTAACATGAGTTACATAACAGAATAGTAAGAAAGGATAGAATGAAACCTTGATGCACCATTTCTAAAGGGAATAGGAAACAAAAATACAGAAAAACATTAAAAACTCACAAGAGAGAATTCCAAAAATGTGTTGCATAGATTCCGGTTTTAATGCACAAAGCTACACTACATTAACACAGCTAGGAGGATGTTCTAAAAGTTCTCGGCCTGATTCAGAGATATTGTGAAAATAGCCAAATTACTATGACAGTTCTTGAATATCATCCTTTAGATGACTATCTCAGATGCATAAATTTAGTCACTTGTTTGTGAAGATTGTTTAAACAATCTAGTGTTAACATTTTCTGCAAAATGGATAAAACTGAAACACAAGCTGTGTTAAAGTAATTCAGTAAAAATTGTACTTACGAAGCTGTAGACAATATATAATATATATTACCACTATATATATATATATATATATACTATATATAATACTGAACTAATAATACTATATATAATACTGAACACATTAATGTAGTATGTGTTAAAGTACTTTGTTTTGAAGGGTTTAACCCAAACAGAAATACAAAGGGAGTTAAGATTCCACATTAAAGGACTCTTTTCCTTTGTTAAAAACTGGGCTGCTGAATTTAAGCTTGGTCCTACATCCATTCAAGATGATGAGCATTCAGGGCATCCCAAAACTACTACAACCAACAAGATAGTGACCAAAACTCACAATGCTGTACTCAATGGTCACAGATTGAAGGTATGCAAGTTGGCTGTCATTGCAAAAACATTGGTAGGGCATGTCCACTATATTTTACAGAAAGTTTCGGGTATGAGAAAGCTTTCCATTCAATGAGTGCTGTGTTTGTTAACAGTGGAACTAAAATGCATTCAAACGAACATTAAGAGTATTTAGATTTGTTTAAATGCAATTCCAGCCAGTTTCTCTGATGTTTCATAACAGTCAAAGACACATGGATTCCTCACTGCACACCAAAGAAAGCAAAAACAGTTTCATCTGCAGGAAAAGTCATGGCAAAGTTTTTCTGGGATTCTCATGGTGTGGTGCTCATTGACTACCTCCAGAAGGGCAGAACCATCACCAGGGAATATTACACTTCACTACAGGATCAACTAAAGTATGCTATTCAGGCTAAACATCCACCCCTTGTGAAAAAGAAAATTTTCTTTCATCATGCTAATGGGCCTTTACACATGTCTAGGATTGTTGCTGCAAACTACATGACCTTCATTTCCAAGTCCTTGCACATCTGCCATATTTGCCAGATTTGGCTCTTTGTCCCCTAAGTTGAAGAAATGGCTGGGTGGATGAAGATTCACTTTAAATTATTTTTTTTTGATTAATTTATTTATGGATGCTCTTTAACATCTCAGGTCATCAGCATCCCATTCAACTCAGGACATGAAATGGCTGACTAATTTTGCTCAGAGGCCTCTCTTTCAGGCTTGAGGTTCTTTTTCGTGCCGTAAATGTACAACACGGGACCCATGGCTTTACTTCCCTTGTGAAGAAGGGCACACTTAGGATTTTTACACCCGAAAAAAATCCATCGGTCCTGGCCGGGTTCGAACCTGCAATCTTGGGTTTAGGAGGCAAGTATGGTATCCACTACACCACCAGGACCGACAATTCACTTCAAATGATGAGGTTGAAGCTCAGACAGATGTTAATTTCTCACAGTTGGATAAATCTTATTTTACTGAAGGTTTTAGAAAGTTGGAAAGTTGTTTTGCTAAATGTATAGGTTTACAAAGTGACTATGTTGAAAAAAAAATAAAAATAAAACAGTTTTCTTAAATCGTGTGTTTTCTTTGTCAAGCTGAGAACTTTTAGATTGTCACTCGTAGTTGCCCAGTTCACAGGCATTAGTTATCAAATTCTGTTACTCAAGAGAGAATCATTGTTTATTTTATCCCTTCAATTTCATAGCACATTATGTTATGTGCTTCTAAGTTTCTAAGATGTTGACCTGTATTTTACAAACACTATTAACATCACACCAATGCTGAACCCACTTTTTCATTTAATGCTGGGAGGTCTAATAAGTATAGTAAGATTATCTGAGTTATTGGCTGCCTCAGCATGATTGCTTACTGGGGAAGTACAACTGCCGCAATAAGAAAAAGGAGGATAAGAGTTATTTACATGCAAAGTTAGTATTTTTATTTTAGTATTTATATTTTACTGAAAGATAAAATGACATTTTATAACTAATTTAAATAAGCACTAGCCTGTGTTATCAGGGATTTTGAAAATGGTGCCACTCAGTGGGAATATATTGCTAGCATCTGTGTAGAAAATTCCTATATTTTGTCTAATTTTTCTTCCATAAGAATATGGCAATTCTGTATATGTTTCTTGTTACTGAGAGATCCTGTTTCTCTTAACTTTCTAACAAGCTAGCTAATAGTTTCTCTACTTGGAGCACCACTGCCAGGATATTTTCTTGCAGATGGACCAACTACTTCTCTGCAAGAATCCATTTTTACATATATATTGTACATAAACACCCATTTTTCAAGACCATATTTATGTAGTCGCATAATTACAAAGAAAAATAGCATGCAATTTACACAAAATGAAAGCATCAAGTAACATACAAACATCCAACCACTAGCTGACAAAGCTTCCCTCGAGCTAATTATCAGCTAATGCCCACATTTGGTTTATGTACGTAGTGCTGATGGCTGACTTTTTTTTTTAATGGTGTTTAACTTTAGTTTTAACTGCTGAGGCATCACAGCCAGTGGACACTATTGATACATGACATAAAATAAATTGGGAAAGGATTTTTTTACAGGACAAAGCATTCAGACCTAAGTTTAGCAGGTAGAACTGTCTTGATGGGACATTCTGCTCGTGCATCTGTACCTTAACGACTTAGCAACCCAGGGTGATAATCGCTTGTTTGATGTTTATTAAGTTAGAGTAATTGTAAAATGGATTTACATTTAATTTATGCAAAATAGTTGCATACCGCAATGATTAGAACAATGACAGTCCAATGCAGACATTTTAAAAACAACTGTGTGTTCACATGAAACATGTAGTTCATTATCTAAAAAAATTATATTGATAGAAAATATGAGGGCATTTTGAAAAGTTTCCTTCCTATGCAATAACTTAAAAATATTTTTTTTTTTGATTGATTTATTTATGGATGCTCTTTAACATCTCAGGTCATCAGCGTTCCATTCAACTCAGGGCGTGAAACGGCCGACAAATTTTGCTCAGAGGCCTCTCTTTCAGGCTTGAGGTTCTTTTTCGTGCCGTAAATGTACGACATGGGACCCACGACTTTACTTCCCTTCCGAAGGAAGCCATACTTACGATTTTTACGCCCGAAAAAATTCATCGGTTCCGGCCGGTTTCGAACCCGCGATCTTGGGTTTAGGAGGCAAGTATGGTAACCACTACACCACCAGGACCGACTATTAAAAATATGCAGGATATAGACCTTAGGTATATGTCCGCTGAAAGCTTGGAATGATTCCACAGTCACCATCCCTAAACCAATGTTGTTCACAAGTTTTCCCTGTGGGCGAAGAAAGCAGGCATCTTGTGCCCCAATGATGTACCTCTTCTTGCACCTAGACAAGCTGGTGTAGTTGTCCATTTAGATGTTCTTTTAGCTTCAGAAAAAAGAACAACTTGCAAGGTGTGAGATCCAAGCTGTCCTATAGGTGCAGTAAAATCTCATGAAACTTGAGATGCTGCAATGTATTCTGTGCATTCTGCATTTGTTGATTCATGTTTGGCGAGGATTGTCATGTTGAAGAATTGCATCTTTGTCAGTACAAACCTGTAGCAATTTTGCACTAAGTTCCTGCAAAGTTTCCATATATATGTCAAAATTGACAATGTAGCCATGTTCCAAAAAGTGTGTGGACTACACTTTTCCTGCAAAGCAGTAACTCCCCCTCCCAAGGTGAGCCCTTATGCATGTACTTCATTGACTGCCACTTGTTTTCTGGGTCACAATGATGTACCCAATTGTTTTGCCAGTGACAATCCAGCAGAAAAAGTCATTGCCTTTTTGTACATTTTGATTCTGTAAACCTATGCAGTTCTGTTTTATTTCAGGGGTCAACATGTATATCACTCTGAACAGTTTCCAATATCTTAGCAAAGCATGAATATTGTGATGAACTTGCTTAAGTGTAATACCAATTATTGCAGCACTGTCTTTCTGCTTTGTCCACAAAACTTGATGTTCTGCATCTGTGGCTATTATGAGTTGTCCACTGCAGGTTCGGTTTGATCATTCAGGCTTGTCATGGCTGGACTGCTGCCTTTCAGACTCCTTGTGCACTTTTCTCATTTGCACACATGCATTGCGATAGGCAACATTCATCCTTCAGTAAAGGTCCAAAGATACACAACATTCTGCTGTAAGGAATTTAATAAAGCACAATGTTTGAATCACACAATGTATATCACCATTCTCTGCATGTGTGAACAAAGATGAGCATCGCTGGGTATTGTGATAGTCAATAAAACAAGAGATTACTTTCATACCAAAGTTATGTCATTATTTGCATATTTTGAAGTTATCGCACAGGAGGCAAAACTTTAAAATGACCTCATACTTTCACTTAACAGATATCATTGCAATAATTCAATGTTTCCAAATACTTTCATCTAATGTACATTTAAGCTATTGATTATGATATGAACTTATTGCACTCATGCATTATTATTCATTGAAGCAAGAGTGGGAAACGATATGTTTACACATGATAATTGGAATTTTCTGGCAATTTAGTAGCAGAAAGTTGTCCCTGAAATTAAGAGAGATTAGTTTCCTTGAAAATTAATTATGAAGAATATAATATTTAATAAAAATATTTTCATGAGTGATAAAAAATATAGAGAGATCTATAAAAAAAAAAGGGTCTTATTTGCAAATAAATATAATATGATTATTTCACATGGATAATGAAATTGGAAGGAACATCAGCTGCTTATCTCAAAAGAAAGAGAAAGAGGTATGATCAGCATTTTTAAATAATTGCATTCATCCCCAAATCAATTCAATTATTTAAAAACAATTTTTGGGAAGATGTTGCATAAACACTATGCTTATTCAATTATCAATGTAATGGTAAAATAACAGTTGAGAAATGATGAAACAATATAAACCATACTCTTACATATTGGATTAATTTGGGGATTAAATTGGGTAAAATGGTGGGTAAACAAGGTAATAAATCTGATGCATCGAGCCTTCACTGCAATTTCAGCATGTACATCTTAGGACAAAAAAATAGTCTTACTCTTGAAGCCTGAATGTGTATTAGTTCACTTCAGCACATCACCCTGTTCAACTATCCTCCTTAACTGCTCAGCTGATTTTCTGTAGTATGACAGATAAGCTTTGATGGAAACTAACGCGGCACACATGACATTTGCTGGAAATGTAACAAGCAAAAATAATAATCTCTTCTGAGTAGAAATATTTAGAACTCTCTTTATAGTTTCACTTACATGAGATTTACTCAGGAAATGTTTCATGGAACAATCACAACCTCAGCTGTTAACCAACTGTTGGGTCGTTTGTAGAAGTTGGGTAGGTAGGTATCTGGGTTGACTGGTGGTCTTGTGATAAACTTGAATAAAGAGCTGTCTGCTTCTGGGATGTCAAAATTCATAAGGTTTTGCTCATGTTTTTAATATAAATCCTTTCCCATCTGTTTAATTCTTTTGGTTATTGAACAGTTTTTAATAACTTTTTATTTCATGATTTTCATTCCAAAAATTGTTTGTAATGGATGTTTCTCCAATGTTCCTTCAACCTAATGTCTATATTTCTCTTTGTCTTTCCTACGTTGATTTTTTCACAATCCTTACAATTAATCTGGTAAATACCAGATTTTTTCTCTTTGGGCATGGAATCTATTTTAATTTCAATACATTTTTTAGACTATATCAGTTTTGAGGTGCTAAGATGAAACTGTACTGTCTAAAAATTTTTTGAAACTTCTTATTGACTGATGGGTGGTAAGTGAACTTTTAAATGTTTTTTCCCTGCTAAATCACTCAAATTGTGATTTATTTAATTCGTTCTTAATTATCTGGTGAGTCTATTTGATAATCTTATGTTCCACTTACTGTTGAATTATGCAAAACTAGTTTTGCAGGCTTTTGCCTACATCCTCAGTTGCAAGTCGACTGCTTCGTTGTTGTTTGGCTGGAGGACTTGGTGTAGCTCTTGTGGACATTTTATGAACTTCTGGATTAATTTGTCTTCTGTTGGGATCTCAAAGTTCATAACCTTATCTTCATATTTTTTTATATAAATTTTTTCCCATATTCTCAGCTCAATGGTCGATCTGCAAATTTCAATAATTTCACTTCCATTTCTATATCATGTTTATCTCTCCAAAAGTGATGTGCAACTGCTGATTTCTCTATCTGATTGTACCTTATGTTTCTTCAGTGTTCCTTCAGCCTGATTCCAATGCTTCTTTTTGTTTTTCCAATATATACTTAGTTACATTCTGAATAGTTAATTTTGTATATTCCTGGCTTCTTCTCCTCCGGTATTTCATCATTATCACCAGAATTGAGCAGATTTTTTAGGCTAAACTTGTTCACTGGGGACAAAGTAATCCCAAACTCTCTTGAGCATTTTTTGGAATTTTTTTGCTGGCCCAAGGATGATAAGTGAATTTCACGCGGATGGTAGATTCTTTTATTGCTGTCAATGTTGTAACCTGCTTTAACCTCTTCTTTTGTTTGAATTTCTTGATTTTCTTATCTACAATTTCTTGGTCATACCCATTGAATTTTGCTGTTTGTATAATATGATCGTATTCTTTGTTGTATTCAAACTCATTCATAGGTATGTTGATGAGTCTATGTGCTAAGCTATTGAGAACTGCATGTTTGTGTGCTGTGGATCCACTTGCCTTTATGTAATTCTCAGTCTGTGTGTCCTTTCTGTATATTCCAAATTGTTGCCTGTTCTTATAATCTTTAAGTCGAGAAAGGGAATCATGGTGTTTTGTTCTGTTTTGGAAGTGAATTTAATTTCTTTATCTTGTAGGTTTAGCAATTTCAAAGCATCATCAAAGAGTTTCTTGTTGACCACTGCAAAGATATCATCCACATATCTGTGCCATACTTTGAAAATGTATGGAAATGTTTTGGCATTTAATTTGTTTCTTGAATCTTAATTTTTTTGTTAATCAATGTTTGCTGAACCCATTGGATTTAGCAACTTCTATTATGTGTAGATATTCATTCTTGTATTCTTCTTTGCCATAAAGTGTATTCTAAACATTTCAACTGAAACGAGATTATTGATGCATGTTTCACTGTATGCGATTCCAAATTGAATTAATGTTGAAAAAAACAAATTCACCTTAAGCGAATCCTGCTTTATCAATTGTGCTAACTTCTGAAAGAATGACATAATGGCATAAATTCAATTGCTGGGCAGTGCTTGCAGAGGAGCATGCAGGAGCAGCATAGAGTAAGTGGTACCCAGGCAGAAGGTTAAGTTGTATACATCATTGGCTCCTATTTGTTTATGTAGTTTCCACTACAGGGTGAATATGATTGCTAAACAATATTGATTGATCATGATACTTTTAATGCAAGACATCAACTTGAACATTTTGAATGTGTGGAAAGAATTATTCCTTTGTACTGAGTATGGTACAAATGTACTATCTTCTGAGTCTGTACCAACTATCCAATTTTGTATTTATATTTTTCCTATTTAACTGTAAGTCTTTAATTTCACTAAAACTTTGCTGTTATTAAAGTAACTGTAACTGTGCACTTATTTGTTAGATTACATTCTGGTGTTATAAATAATGTTTGTAATTTAGTAATACCTCTAAAGAAAAAATGTATTATAAAAATAGTAATTAGTGGAATAATATTCATTGATATGTAGGTAACAGTGAAGACTGCATTAAGCAGTAATGAAAGATTTGCACAAATAAAAATTTGGCAATAATTATTTAGTTATGTATTATCATATCATTATTGCAAATAAACAATTGCATCTGTGACAATATTAACTGCTTTAAACAAAATAAGTTTGTAACACACAACATATAGCATTAGAGTATGTTTACTTGGCATTAAAATCAAAGCATTTCCAATTAAGTCATCTGTATTATTGAACGAAAACTCTAAAAATATTTATAAGCTATCCATGCTAAATAAAACAATATATGCCTAAGATAGACTCATGATACATGTGAATACTGCCACTGAACTGTACCACCACAAATGATGTTTAGTGATTACTCTGCAATCCGAAACAATGCAGTGCCCTAAATGTGCACCGCAGAAAAGCTAATGTTACAGGGCAGTTGTTTGGCAGGACAATGTACTTTACTGAATTACACTGATATTATCCAAAGTTGGACTTTAATTCTGGAAGCAGACTATATTTTTTTGTCTTAAGGTGTACAAATACTTAAAATTTACCAGAGAATCATTCCATTATGATTTTAGTATAACTAATTCATAATATCATAACCCTAAATAAGTTTCATACTTAACAATGATAAGTGCATATAACTGTAGGGTTGTTGCTGTTATCAACACACAATTGTTAATCGTATAATCAAAGCAATCCATATGACATACCTCTTTAGGTTCAAAATTACCAGGGTCATCAGCTACACTGTACAGCTTCCGTCTACTTTTAGCTGTCTGCTTATCTTCTGATCTGCACTCTGATTTCTTTACTTTTGTACTACTGGTCCCAGAACATCCTTCCTTTGCTATTAACAAAAAAAAGTTTTCCTTAATTAAGATTATAAATAAACATGCAGTCTTTCTGCATTGGCTGTAGTATGCATATGGTATGTAGTGAGCTTATTTAAAACCTATTGTTGATGCAGTGTATTTTCTACTTATAATAAAGCATTACAGTGGGATCTCTCCCATGCTGTGCAAGGTGGATACCAGTCACTACCTCAGTGGATTTTTCCAAAACGGTGGAAGCACATATCCTGCTTACCCATGCCTTTGTCCTCCAGCCAGGCTACCTAATGCTGCCTAATCTAGCATCAGTCTTCCCAACTATGCAGGAAGGTAACCTGAATTCTTCAGATAGCTTACACACTGTATGGTGCAGGAGCACCACTATGCCACAGCAAATTTACTTATCCCCTGCTAAATCACTAGTTAAATGGGAACATGCTGCCTCACTGAGTCCAACCATCCAGATATCTCCCTTAGGAACATGGCTCAGATGTCTGGCCTCATGTATGAAATTGTGCATGTGCTCATTTAGGGGCATTTAAGTGAACTTATCTGTGATAATTATTGAACTTAAGATTCTACACATTTGCAGCTGGTAAAAATTCATTATGATCAGTTACTTCCCTCAAATGAGCTCAATTTTAATAACTATACTATCAGATGTATACATAAAGCTTACCTGTAATACTTGGTGCAGCAGGAGACCTGAAAAAAGAAGAAATGCTCTGAATGATAAATTATTCTATTCAAGCAAAAACTGTAATATTTGATTTTCCAGAAAAATTTGATTCCAAAGGAAACATTATTCTGCTTCAATAATAATTAAAAGAATTTGTAGTTAGAGATGCTAGTGAGTTCCTGAAAAAAAAAAAAAGTAACCTGTTTTGACTGATTGGTTAGATAAAATAGGATACCTGTAATTTTTTAATGTTTCAATGTTTTCAATTCAATTCAATGAAATTAAGCTTAAAGTATACAAATAAGTCGGTACTAGGTGATACTTCGCTTACAGATTAATTCATCACAACACGTTCTAATGAATTAACCAGTTAGTGAATATTAGTGTCACCTAATACCTACTTATTTGTATATTTAACAAACTTCACTGTTCCTAACTTCTTTTAACTTTACAAGTTTAAAAGTGTTATATTTTAACATAAATAAAGAAAAATTATAAAACTATATGGTAAATGACATAAATTATAAAACATAGAAACAGTTCTGTGTTGCAACACATTAAATTCAGTATAAGAAAATCAAAATTATTTGAAAAAAGCATATTCAAACTGTTTACATTTGGAACACTTAATTCACCGTTCCTGAGATTTTGAATTAGAGAATAAGTTATTGCAGTAAATATGTAATACATCTCTTTGTTTTCCTCTTCTTTCTGAGCTGCTTTCTTTGATTTCAAAGTCAAGACTTCCTGTTTGGGTTGTTTTACCCAAAAAAGTTTAATACTTGTGCTTTAATGTGAAAATGGTGTCAAAAGGAACTAAATTTTATTTATTTTAATAGAGAATGAGGCAAAGAAAGAAATTATTTTTGTGATATTAAGTCAGAACCTTAAAATACAACATAAACTAAGCTGAGGAACTGAATTATGCATTTGAAAAAAAAAAACCTAATGTTAGTCTAAGTTGTACTTTATTTGCACTTTATAAAATCTTTATACTACTCAAATACCAAATTATTCTTCTTTATACACACGCCTACATCATTTCTGGTATTATGCATGTTACATTGACTGATTCTCTACATTATGAAAAGGTATCAAATATTGCATTCATATTTTAAGTTACCAATATTTCTACATTTGTAGGGAAATCTATACAAGTTACAAGAGCATCGCAACATTTCTGTGGAGTTAAACAATGAAAAATCACCTATACAGGGTTGCAAGTACAAGTTTAAACTATTGCGGAACAGGGCCCTATTTTCTGTGTGCATGTGCGCATGTAAGTAAGAAATTATTTTAAAAGTAGTAGTAGATTTTCAGTTTCACTTTCTATTTTCTCTTAGAAAAATTAGTATAAACTTACTGCATATGCCTGGTAATCCACTGGGAAGGATGAGCATTCTCATCAACAATTTTTCTTCTATGGCGGCGAACTACATTTTTGTCCTCAGCTTTTAACTGAAAAATTAAACCATCACTATTTAAGTATGCCAGGTTCCACCATCCTCTGAATTCCTGTATATAATCTGTATTGAACTATTGAATGCATTATAATGAAAAGTTACGATAACAGCAACAGCAGCCTGGAATGCTTCCTTCCTTAAAAAAATATCCTTTCTCAATATATAATTTCATTTCCTGTATCATCAGTGTCACCGCCTGTGGTGCCTCAGTAGTAAAAACTGGCATTAAACACTACTCAAAAAAAAAAAAAAAATCACTTTCCATTATGTGCTTCTACATCGCTGACTATGCTTTTTCATGTATGTGTGATCATGGTGGATGCTTGATAGAACCTAATCCTTTATTAAAATGTCCATTGCTGTGGTTGTAATTTTTCAAAGATTTATGCAAAAGAAAATTACCTTTGAAATCAAATGCATTACCAAATTTTGACGAAGATCTAATTTGTGATGCATTCCTATTCAGAAGTAAATACATTACGTTATATGTGTAGTGATGTAAGATTGTACTTTCTTCTTTTACTTGAGGCCAAATGGCTAGTTTGTTGCAATTAGTTGTATATCTAATGATTACTTACCCTTGCATAACATTTCTTCAATTCTTCATCTTTTTTCTCCAGTTCATTTGTAAGTTTATGAAGCTTTTCCTGATGAAACAGAGCAGAGTAAGAAGTTTAAATTTACAGATAAGGAGTATACATTTACCTGATAAAAACACAAAGAATAAATTATTATAAAATGATTAATTGAAGAATACTACTAAGTAGAACTTCTACAGTGTAGAACATAATGAGTTCTGATGTTTATGACATGTCACATTTTTTTCTTTTCTTTTTCACTACTATTACACTTAAAAAATTGCATTACATACAAATAAAACATGATTGTAATGGCAACTATTTCATATTGCATATAAATGCAAATTTTGTTAATTTGGGTTTGATCATATTTCAATAATACTGAACTTAAATGTCTTATTATGATTATATTGGTAAATTCCAAAGGAATGCAGGTATTACTTTCTTACCATGAAAAAATGTTTGAAAAAAGTCTTCAAATCTCATTGATCTGACTTACTAGGTACCCAAAATTACTATGAAAAAAAAAGTATATACGTAAATTCTAACTAATCTGTCGTCTGTTGGTTGAAGATATAGAGCATGTCTCTTTGAAACCGGTCCCACTATATTTAAAAGTAATGGAAGCATAAAACGTGTTAGACAACAGATTAGTTAGAATTTACATTTAAAAAGCTACACTGTGTAATTTCCAACAGAATATTTAACAAATTTCTTATTTTTCGAAAGTTCTTAAATGAAGTACATATATGTTTGAGTTTTAACCCTCTGGAGGCCACAATTTTTGTTTTTTCTCTACGGAAATTTGCATATTATCAATTAACAAAACTATTTATTCAGTTCGTTAAGCAGCAAAATTGGATATTTGGGTGTGATTAACTTAAGGAAAAAATTTAAAATTTGCTATAGTGGTTGCAATTTCTGTTTTTTGAAAAAGATGGAGAAACATAGGCACACGGTTAAAGGAACATTTCAAGAACATAAAGTACAAGCAAATAGAGAAATCAGCTGTAGCATATCATTTTTGGATGCAAAATCACAACATAATGAATAAAGCAAAATTATTAAAATCAGTACAAGGACCTACGGAACTAGCAACCTGGGAGAAAATATACATCTACAAATACAAAGATAGTCTAATGAACTTTGACACTGTCGTAGATGAAAACATAACTACAAGTTTATCACACTGCCACCAGAGCAAAATACACATTCCCACAGCTCAACGAATGATCTAACAGTTGGGCAAAATGGCCAAATGCCAATTAACTTAACTGGAGTTTAATGACAGATTAGCATACAATTGTTGATGGTGAGATGCAACACCCCAAATAAAGGGAAATTAAATAGGAAGTAGAAGCTAATTGAGCTTGGTTAGATTGGCCCTAATAACTAATGTAAAGAAAATATATGTCAAAGCTCCACTGAGGGTGACAAAATTTAAGCAACTGGCACTGCCCTCCTTTCTCTTCCTTCTAAACTCACACTTACTCACTGGGGTATGTGGCTCAAGTCAATTCAGTAAAATATTGCTGCAAAAACTTAATGCTGTGAAGCAAATTGTCTCCACTTTTGTAGCTTCAATAATAAGTGTACAAGAACTGTTTTGCAGCACTTAGGAAATTTGGCTTACATAGTGTCAAACTGGGACCATCCCAAAAGTAATTTGTTACCTTGAAAAAATTGGTTTAGAGTTACATTAAAGTTTGGGGCTAGTGTAAAATGTATTAAAGTTTGGGGCTAGTGTAAAATGTACAAACTGAGATAGGATGAGCAGGAGGCAGTGCATCCATTTCTGTGAATAATAAAATTAATAAAGTGTTAAATGGAAATAATAGAGATGCAACAATGTGCATAATTAATGGCATTTTACATGGGGATAAAGTTGAATGAAGACGACCCACAGCTAAGTAGCAGTGGCTTGATCCTACTTAAATATGCTCCCGTGATGTCTTGTAATGTTGAGCATTACAGGACGTGCTAAGCAACAAAAAAGTAGATTTTATCTTCAAAAAATTGAAGATTTACATAGTCATATTCTGCTATGATATTACTGAAGAATGTACACTAATTTTTGGTAAAAAATAATTAATTTAAATTTAGTTAAAATCTAGACTGAATCAAGACCTAGACCTCCCCCCGGGATATGTGAACTGGATGCTATCTTTCGGACATGTGCAATAAATGAGTACAAGAAACAAAACTCTCTTTAGAGCAGTACATATATGGTTCGTTAAAAAACTGTGAAGTACAGGTAAAAGCAGTAGCAATGAAAATAGGTGCACAATTCACATAATATTTTATATAGCTAAGTATCTTCTTTACAGTGTAAGGTCAACTCTTGAAGTGATCTCTCTACACTGTGAAGGATATTTAGCTATCAGAAATATCATGTGAAATGTGCGCCCATCATCACAAAAAATGCTTTGAGTCATCTTAGAACATCAGGAAGCAAGTACATAACCACATTTTCTACAACTGCAATAAAGCAAGTTGTGCAATTTTTTCTGCTATGGTTACTAATCAAGACATGCTCTTTACTGTCATATCTGGTGGCCTATTGGTAACCATACTTGCCTTGTAGATGCAAGATTTGCAGGAACAATCCAGACAGGGCCAAAGGATTTTGTTGGGTATAAAAATCTTACTTATGTCTCCCTGGAAAGGGAAGTAAAGCCATGGATACTGTGCCACACATTTATGGCACATAAACAAATCTTATGGTCGAAAGAAGCAGCTACTGAGCAAAATGCATCCGCTATTTCATGCTCTGAATTGAACTGGATACTAATGACTTGAGATGTTAAAGAGCATCCGTAAAAACAACCAATAATTTAAAAAATGCTCTTTCCATGTTGCCAAATGGAAGCTTATCTCTCTCAAATCCTGAAAAGTAGTGACCTTATACATGCATCTGCAAACCAACACACAGAAAAAAAACAATTAAACCCCACTTACCTCATATTCCTTTTTATTCGGCGTGTTTGGAGTATTTTTTATAAAAAGCTCTTGCAATCGTTGAATTTCTCTTTTATGAACATCAGTTGCTTCCTTTTCTTTTCTCAGCTTTTCTTCATAAGTCCTGAATATTTTATCTCTGTTTGTCTTGAAACTTTTCATTTCCAGCTCCTAGAATTATCAAATAGAAAGATTTGTTTCTATAAAAGGATAGGTTTTCATTGCTAATGAAAACCTAAGTGAACACAATATATTAGGCAAATTATAACTGAAATGTTAAATTTTTAAAAGTATAATAATGATGAGGGTGATTATTATTCTACAGTGGTTTCAAATGGATATTCATCTGCTAAGGTACCTTAAGCAGCTTTGTGCCATTTAGATATTCTTACAGTGATAAAATGTGAAACAAAAGTGTTTTTCACTTTATATTTGCATTAGTACTGTTATAATGCCAAAGAGTCAGTGCACATCTGTACAATTTTAATATAGAATAAAACAGAATGTTTATTTCACTCGGTCACAAAAAGTTTAACAAAATGCTTTTACCATTGTTTGCAGAGTGCACATTTCTGGGATCCTATTACCACATAATCTCTCTTACTTTCCCAATATAATCACCAAATATTCTCAAAAACTTCTTGTTACCATTTACAAAAATTTTAGTATCACAATTGCTATCTGTATTTCTTAATCCATACACCATCTCTCCATTCTTTTGTTTGTGAACATTCAACTATACATTGAAAATCCTTCTCTATTTTTTCTCCACCCAGTGGACGCTCTTCCCGTTTTACTTTTAATCCACTTAACCCTAATATACCTGCTCTACCCCAAGCAAATCCCTTCCTTCTCCTTTTATTACAAATATGTACATATTTTCCCCAGCTCCCATTTTTTTCTTAAATTTCCCATAATGTTTCAAGGTACTCTTGTCTTGTAAACTACTCCATATTTCTTGCTTTCCAATATCATCGGTCCTTTGCTTCGCTATATTCCATAACCCTTGTCTATCATTAACTGTTCCTCCACTTCACCTATTCCAACTTCTTGGACTATTCTCTTTAATTGCACTAACCAACTTCCTTTCCCATTATTTTTCTTGTATCTCTAAACAGTCTTTGACTATGTCTCCATCTCTTGATGCTATCTTATCCAATTTTCAAAATACGTTTCACTCATACCATGCCTTTCCCACCAACTCTTCCCAGTTGGAGTTGCCCTCAGTAATCTCAAAACACCTTTTACAAAATGCTCTGTAAATATGGTTGATATACTCCAATCTCTCTCTGTACCCCATATTTCAACCACATACATAATTTTTTATTTAACTATCTCTGAATAAATTCTCTCAAGTCATGTTATCATACTTGAATTTTCTAAACAGGTCCTTATAAAATTGTAATCTTAAAAGAAGTTAGGAACAGTGAAGTTGTTACATATACAAATGAGTCAGTTTTAGTGTCACATAATACTGACTCATTTGTATATATAGGTCCTTATAACATTAATAGTTAATTTTCCCTTTTCTAATACATTCCTTCCCTGCTCTGTCCATCTTTTCATATATGATTCATATGTGAAGATAAATCCTTGCAGATAAGTGATATGGAAATTTGGGGAAAAAAAATTCCAGTGTTCCTGCATTTTGCAAATGTACTGTTCACAGTCTTATGAATAGATTTAGAGAAATAAAGATATATTCTCCATAGGTAACTGAAAATAAAACATTTTTCAGTTTGTTGTTTAAAAAGACTTAACAGTGAAGTTATTTTAAATAGTATTTGATTTCTGACCCTGGAGCATTACTAGTTTTCTAATGCACTTGCATTAATTTTTAGCTCTTTTCTTCAACCAGTGTTTCTTTGTTGCTATCTCCCTCTGCTTGTCATTGAACTTCCTGATTAGATCATCCTCAAGTGGGATTTCAAAACTCAGTCCATATCTGTTTTTAAGTACGAATGAATGAATATTTATTATTTTTACACATTACAATTACAGTTTTACAATATTTCCTTGATTCTTGAGTGCTTGTTAATTCAGGATCCTATACAACTAGCATCCTGGTTGTTGTGTACATGAATCCTACATCACTGTAACTACAGATATTATTGAGTGGACTTTAGAAATACTTCCTTAAAGGTGATCATTGTTACCTTATTACTATCTTCCTTTCCCTTAATCACTTTCCTCCACCATTTTTCTTTTATTTTCCCTACATCATTTCCAAACTGATTTATCAAAAATTTTTTTCTGCTAATCCCAAAAATTGTCAGTGTCAGAATTTCTGCCTGCAAATTTCCCACTTCTTCTTCCATATTTCTCCTCTCCATCCTTCAGTTTCTGCAAATTCTCAAATAAAGTGCAAGTTCTCATCTACCTTACCACACAGTGGGCACAATTCTTTGCTTTTACCCCTCCTAACACATTATTTCTGATTTTGGCCATGCCATACCCTCTCTACCTATTTTGTCACAAACCTCAATATATTTTTCCCTGTGCCACTTTTTTTAAAACTCCTATAATATACCAGAGTATTCTTATCTCTTAGGCTACCAAATATTTCCTGTTTCTGTATATCATCAATCCTTGCTTTCACTTTATTCCATGGCCCTTGCCCATTTTGTGAGTTTAAACTAACTAGCTCTCCCAAACCAATTTCTGTTACAATTTCTTTTAACCTACCAATTCAACTTCGCACCCAATTTCCTTTTTCTTGCCTCCCTAAGCAATCTTTGAGAAAATTTCCTTCCTCCAGTGAATGTATCCTCTCCCAGTATTTCACAATGCATTTTATTACTAGACCTTTTCGGCCCACCCTTCCCAGTTCCATCAGGGCTACTCCATTGGATGCAGCTTTAGATAATTCCAATATTTTATAGATTGCTCTATGAATCTATCTATACATTTCCGCCCTTTTTCTGTCCATGTTTCTATCCCATGCATCTTTTCAATTCAACTGTAGCCAACTGTACTCTCTCTAACCAGCTTACACTCATATTTGGTAATTTTCTTTAAGCATGTTCTTATACTATTAGTAGCTAATTTTCCCTTCCCTAGGCATTCTTCCTTTGTTCTGTCCATTTTCCATTACTGTTCAGCCTTAACTGCCAAGTAATCGAATTTTCTTACCACTTCAATTTCACTCCCCTCTAGCATTTCTCATCTCTGCTGAGTTTGTTTCCTTTTGCGCATACCAAAAAATTCTATTTACTTTTATTATCTTTAATCCCCATTTTTACAATATTTCTCTCTTGCTTCTATTGCTTTCTTTAAACCTCCACTAGTAATTGCAACTGCTACTAAATCATCCGCAAAAAGCAAACCTGGAATGTCTTCATTATTAATTGATGGATCCCTCCCCATTTCTTCGACATTTCATCTATAAACAGATTGAATAGTACCGGACTTAATTTACACTCCTGTCTAAAGTTAACTCTATTTGGTATCCAGTCTGTTACTTTGTTGCTTTCAAGCCTAATGCAAATATTATTGCCTGAATACAGTCTCTGTATTAGTCCTATAAACTTCCCATTCACTCCCTTTTCTCTCAGGCCCCTTAGATATTTATCTATCAATGTTCTTATTATATTGCCTACTGTATATTTTTTTTTTTTTTTTAAAGACTTCACAAAATTCAATCATTTTTTACATTCTCTATTACTAATCTTATCTCTACTATGTCTCTGTCTATTTAGATTTTCCTTTTCTTGATAGTTATCAGCTTCGTTCCATAGATTTGTTCTGGGGAGCTAGTGCATTCAAAAGATGTTCAAAATTTAAAAATTTAGAGAAGTTCCAGTGTAAAAATTCCAACCAAATATAATTTAAACTAGTTTGTGCTTACTGAGGAAAAACTTGAAATTGGAGAAAGGTTAGAACAAAAACTAAAAACAATCTCTGAAAAGGCTTGCATAGGAAATAGAAATTTAGCAAACCTCAATTTGGAACAGCACAAAACTTTTAAAATTAAAACTGCATAAGATAATTTTTGTTCAGGAATTGCTACTACATCATAAAGTAGAAAAAATTTCTGCAATTGGTTTTTGGATAATAGGAACGACTCTACTGACCTACTTTAATTATTTTCATAGACTAAAAATGGTTCCATTTAAATTTCCATGTAGCGTTTGAGCACAAAAAGTACTAAAGTGTAGAAAAACTTGATCTTGTACAAGAAATGCAATTACATGTCCAAAAAATTGGTGTATCTTGTGCAGTGAATATTTACGGAATTATTGGTCTATATAATATGAAAATATTATAAATGTACAGAGACAACATAATTACATAATTCTTTGGACATTCAATGTAAACATGCATTTTCTCAACAAGACTGCTGTAGACATATAGCTGGTCTCTTTGCTAGCTTGATTACTTTTGAGGAGAGGGTCATGATTATGACCAGCATAGTCCCCAGATCTTACTGTGTGATTACTGTTTAGGAAATTTGAAAAATAAAATTTATCAGAATAACCTGCATACACTGGAAGACCTGAAAGATTATACATGAGAAATTGCACTAATTTCACAAGACATACTAACATATATAAATGCAAACTTTCTTAAAAGATATGAGGGATGTGTGGTGGTACAAGGACACAATTTCCGTGTATAGCAAAGTTATTGTAAATGAGATCTATATGCTTAATCTGAGGTGTTTAAATTCAGTCAGCAGAAAGCATATTTTCAACCACTACATTGGCTACATTACCCACAGATGAAAGTCCATTTGATAGCAAGGTACTTCTTTAATACATCTCTTTTTTTGTATTTGAATTCTTCTGACAAATACTTAAATAATACTCCTGCAACTAGTGAAATTAGTTTTCATTGTGAATGTGACCTTTCTCCTTGGCAAATAAAGGCATTAACAATAATGAAACTTACCTTTTCTTTTAGTTGGTTTATTATCATTTCATTCTCTTCCTCAACATTTTGATATTTCACATGTATTCCTTCCAATTCTTGTTTCAGTTTATGAGTACTGGATACATATGTCTGCAGCTGATCTTTCAGATGAGTAATTTCTTTTTCTGAAGCACTATGAGATGATTTCAACATATTATTTCATAAGCTTGTAATGAGACATTATTTCAGTGAACCACTACTGCAGTGCAGAAAGTTCCTTCATTTGTAAAAAAATTAATCAATTTCCTAATTAAACATAAAGGTCCTTGTAATTAACAACTATAACTGGTAATCCCTGTGAGTCGGACTATTAAAACACTCTTTTTGGTTTCACTTAAATGAGATTTTACTCAGGACATATGTTTCGTGGAAATGTTTTCCACATCATCAGCTGTTCACGACTAATGGATCATTCGTAGAAGTTGGGTAGGTAGGAATCAGGTGGACTCTTGTGGTCTTATGATGAACTTAAATAAAGTGTTGTCTGTTTCTGGGATATCAAAATTCATAAGGTTAAGCACATGTTTTTTATATAAATCCTTTCCCATATATTTAGTTCTTTTGGTTGTTGAACAGTTTTTAATAACTTTATGCCTTTTTCTATTTCATGGTTTTCATTCCAGAAATGTGCTGCCACAGCTGATTTATTTATTTGTTTGTAACGGATGTTTCTCCAATGTTCTTTAAACCTAATGCCTATATTTCTCTTCATCTTTCCTACATATATCTTTTCACAATCCTTACAATTAATTTGTAAATACCAGATTTTTCCTTTTTTGATGGTAAACTTAAACAGAAGCAGACAACATGTTACCATTTTTGGATCTGAAGATAATAAAATGTAAAAATAAACTTGAATTTGCCATCTACAGAAAGGACACACATACAGACAATTATATCAAAGTCCATGGTTTCAATCCAAGATCACACAAGGAACCAGCATTTAACAGCATGATATAGAGATTAATAAATATACCACTGAACAAAGAAGAATACAAGAATGAATATCTACACATAATAGAAGCAGCTAAATCTAATGGATTCAACAAACAGATGATTAACCAAAAATCAAAAGATTCCAAAAACAAAGAAGAATTAAACAAATTACAACTTTAAGTGATTCAACAAAGGAAAAAAAAATTTAAAAAGTTTACTTAGCATTCGTCAGCTAATAAGAAATTTCAAAAAAAAATTTTAAGCAGTACAATATTATCTTAGCACCTCAAAATAGATACAGTGTAAAAAATTTATTGAAATTAAACAAAATCGATTCCAGGCCCAAAGAGAAAAAATCAGGTATTTACCAAATTAATTGTAAGGATTGTGAAAAGATATATGTAGGAAAGACAAAAAAAATATACGCATTAGGTTTAAAGAACATTGAAGAAACATCCATTACAAACAGATAAATCAGCTGTGGCAACACATTTCTGGAATGAAAACCATAAACTAGAAAAAGGCATAAAGTTATTAAAACTATTGTACTTACGAAGTTGTTGACAATGGAGTGGCAATATAACCTAAACTTAGGAATTCATTTTTTACATTAAACTCCATCACTTACACAAAAGTAAGACAGGAGATGGGAGAGATTCTCCCGAAACGCGTCTTACTTTTGTGTAAGTGAATGGAGTTTAATGTAAAAAATGAATACCTAAGTTTAGGTTATTAAAAACTGTTCAACAACCAAAAGAACTAAATATATGGGAAAGGATTTATATAAAAAAACATGAGTGTAACCTTATGAATTTTGATATCCCAGAAAAGGACAACACTTTATTTAAGTTCATCACAAGACCACAAGAGTCCACCTGGATTCCTACCTACCCAACTTCTAGAATGATCCATTGGTCGTGAACAGCTGATGATGTGGAAAACATTTCCACGAAACATATGTCCAGAGTAAAATCTCATTTAAGTGAAACCAAAAAGAGTGTTTTAATATTCCGACTCTCAGAGATTATTAGTGCATGTTTCACTGTGTTCGATTCCAAATTGAACTAATATTGAACAATAACTGGCCTTACTTTTAAAAACATATGCTACATGATATTTACGCTTTTCATTTCCTGAAACTTGTTCATAAACTTATTGCATATCATGAAACAAGAAGGAATTGCCATGTCAAGAACTTGAACTTTTTTATGCTGAGTCTACAAACACTTACAAATCATGCATAAAAATTCTTTGCAGAAGCTAAATCATCTTACTATTCATGACACGTTAATGCACTACACATCCACATTTAGCCTACCATAAGGAACACACTTTACTCTCCTGAGTTCAAAAAACCAATGGTTATTGGCAAGAGTTTAAAATATTTAAATCTACAGTGAAGTTATTTGAGTTATGGGTCAGCAAATAATGGCTGCATACTGGGAGAAACCAGTTGTCAAGACTAAACCCTGCATAAACGACATATACTTGATACAAACTTTATATGCCTTATGTGATATATGCAGGATGGTGCCCTTGTTTTTTATTGTTTCAATTGAATATAACATATCTTAGTAATGAAGTAAACACCATTTGGAAAGCATAACCAAATTTTTAGGGATATAACAAAATTAGAATAATCTACTCCATTAAAAATAAGCCAATGCTGAACTTGAATTATTTTGCTACAATTTTCACAAGTTTAATAAGCCTAGAACACATCATTATTGAAGATGTGAGGATAGAGAAACATAAACAGCAAATTGCACAAGTGGAGTGGATCCTGCGAACTTAAGAGATCTGAGGAGATGGTACTGACCATTAGTCATCTTGTCAATGTGAATGCTGATGTGCGTAGAGTATGCAATGCTATAAAACAACATGCAGATGACCAAGTTAATGAATCTCCAAGTGATACTGTTCTTCATGCTGTATCTCAAATCACGGAGGAGGAAGTTATCATGATGCTGGCACAGAAAAAAAAATTTTAAAATGGCAAATTAACAAAATTTAGAACCAAGCCAGACTGCTGAATCCTCTACTGTTTGCAGATATAGTGATTACTGGACAACGTGCACTTACACAAAATGGCAAACATTTTTTTGTTACATAATTCAAGGCAAGATGATCCACATCACATTTTAATATTTACCACTGTACAAAACCTTCATAATCTGTCTCACAGTTCCATAATATACTACAATGGAACCTTTAGTATTGCCCCTGGACAGTTCCTCCAGTTATTTACTATGCATGGTAGTATACAAGTTCACATATTTCCATTTGTATATATCCTAACCTTAAGAAAAACTGAGGATATATATAGACATATATCAAACAATTGTAGAAAATGCACAAGAAAAACACACTAACATTGCATCTCATAGAATTATGATAAATTTTGAATCAGCAGATATGCCAGTTGTGAGTTGCATTTCCAGGAGCACAGATTAAGGGCTGCCTATTTCACTATCTACAAACACTGTGGAGGTGAATTGCAGCAATGGGGTGCAACTGGAATATAAGACCAATTATGACAGCAACTAAACATGCTTTTTTTGTTCTGGTGCATGAAATTCCAAATAATTTGAATTTCACTGCCGAAAGATGAGATGACAACTTACAGAAATTAATAGATTACATGGATTTGGTATTCATGACTAGTGTATGTGGGAAGACAAAGAGCTCATCACCACTATTTCCTCCGGAAGAATGGAATGCATATAATGCTTTTTATGTGAACAACAAACAAACAAATAATTCAATGAAAGGGTGGCATAATAAATTTCAGAAATAGTTTCTCTGCCACACCCTTTAATTTGGAAACTTTTAGACAAGTTAAAGAAGGAACAACTTGATAAAGAACAGGATGCTTGGAGGACAAAGAAACATAAGGCCTCTCACCTATAACCAGAAGTAAATTGAATTCATTGTGAGAAAAAACCAGGACTACAAGACCAGAGGGCAATTGGATATTTAAGGGCAGTGGTCTGCAACCTGAAGATCAATACCAGTCCACGTGTGGCTGAGACAGACAGTGAAGAAGAAATGACTCAGTAGCTACTGATTATAACAATTAAAACATAACAAAAAAATATTCCTTTCCTTTCTTCTTATTTAGAGTAGCTACCAATATCAAGAACCGAAAAAGTATGACTGGTACCGATATGCCTGGGACCTATGCATCTTGTTATCAAAAAAGAGAGACAGAAACTACTCCCAAACTTAATTAGAATATCTACCAAAAAAGCTACTAGAATCAATTTGCTCAATTTCACATCACTCTTCTGTTAAAAGGACTTAAGATATAACAGACTTACATTTTACAATCTTGCATAGTTTTCTGTTGTTCTTCATTGGCATTTCTAGTTGCAATCACTTCCTTAAGAATTTGCTTGTAATTTTTCTCCATATCCATCAGTTTCTCTTCCAAATCTTGCTTTAACAGCAATGAATCATTTGCTTCTACACAAAAAAAAAAAAAAAAAAAAAAAGTTTGGATCAACAATGAAGTTTAGTAAACTGATAATAAAAGTGAATCTTATATTTCTATGTTATGCCATGTAGTAGGGAAATTTTTCCAAACAGATTGACATTAGATCTGAAAATTACTTAATTTATTCACAAATAGGACCTTCAATATCAACATGCAGAGAACAACAATTGTATATATACAATATATATACAATTATAAAACAATATGACTATAAATGATCAGTAATTTTGTACAAAATATGCATTACTGTGAAACCTGGCCAAGCACCCTTTTCCAGTTAGCAAACAACTCTCACCGCAGCCAGTGGCCAGTCATATTACAAGGATTACCTGTATTAGATGCCTGCTTATGAACACCTGAGAGTATAATATCATTAAGGTGTTGCTCTGTAGATTTTATGAACTTTGTGATGGGATTATTGTTGTTTGGAAGATCAAAATTAACTAAATTTTCTTTGTTTTCAATTATGAATATATTTTCCCACACTGATATTTCTATGGGTTCTTGAAGAGCTTTTAAGAATTTAGGTTCAATTTGGAATTCATTTTTTTTTGCCAGAAATGGTATGCTATTGCTGATTTTTCCAAGTGTTTATATTTTACATTTCTCATGTGTTCATTAAATCATAGTGTAATGTTCCTTTTTGTTTTACCTATATGTTTTATATTGAAGTTTTTGCAACTGATTTCGTAAATGCCTGATTGTTTTCCTGGAAGAATTTTGTCTTTCATGTTGGTTTTTAGCACCATTAAATTCACAATGGAAATGGAAAACAACAAGATTCTTCCCTTCCTGAATGTAAAAATTATAAAAAATGGCAATATACTGGAATTTGGCATATTCAGAAAAGATACACATACAATAATTATATAAAAGACAACAGCCACAATAAAAAAAAAAAGAAAAAAAATTGCAATAATAAATAGCCTTGTGTTCAGATTAACAAACCTACCAATAAGCAAGACAGAATACAAATCGGAGTACCGAAAAATCATAGATGGCTACACAACAGATTTAGTCAAGAAGAAAATAGAAAAATTCAAAAAACAAAAACAAATAAAAGACATCACCACACTGCAAAGCTACAATGGAGATCACATATATATAAAAAATTTACATTTAATCCATGAGCACACCAAAAATTCCACAAGATTTTTAAAGATGCCAACATTATTTTGGCTCCAGTCAACAAATGCAATTTAAAACACCTAAAAACTAAGACAAAAGACAAATTTCTGCCAGGAAAACAATCAGGCATTTACAAAATGAGTTGCAAAGAGTGCAATATGAAATGTATAGGTAAAACAAAAAGGAACATTGTACTAAGGTTTAAGGAACGCAGAAATCTAAAATATAAACATACAGAAAAATCAGCAATAGCATACCATTTCTGGAAGAGGGGAGAAGAACAAAAAAAAAACTCATTACAAAGTTCATAAAATTCCTAGAGAGATAACTTAATGCCAGTCTGGGAAGCTGACAGTGTAACCATGCTGATGATGAAGGCAACAACCTTAGAAACATGTCTAAGTAAGCGGAACAAAACTAGTGAAATTTGTATGTATTATTTGGAGCATTTTTCATTGCTCATAGGGAAATTATGAGTCTGTGTGCCAAATTATTAATTACTATATTTTCATGTAGTCTTGGGTTAAATTTGGAGTCTTTTATGTAATTATCTGCAAGTTTTTACTGTAGATAATAGATTCTAGATTACTGTGACTTTTATTTTAATATCCAAGAAAGGTAATATGTTATCTATTTCTATTTTGTATATAGGTAAATTATATGTTCCATTCTTATATGTTCAAAAGCTTATGGCAATGATATGTACAATCAGAGAAAAAAGCAAGAATTTATCAAATATACTGTGCAAACTGTGACAGGAAAAACAAAGAGAAAAAAAAGTTCTCATCAGAAATATTAGACATAATCAAACAGAAGAATCCTGAGTTGCAGCTCAATTTTTGACAGAAAACCATGAAATACAGAAAAAAGTTAAGCTATTAACAACAGCATTGGGGACCTTAAGAATTAACCTCCTGGGATAAAAGGTACTTGCAAAAATACAAGAATAGGTTAATGTACATCAATATTCCAGGAGACAAAAACTCTTAACTTCAAGCTCATCAGATGTCTACCAGAGCAGCACAAGTATGCCCAAGGGAATTAAGAATCTTCTGACAGTTGGCAGGTAGCTGAGGATATTCTCAGAAATATGTTCCACATATAAACAAGAAAGTGAAGTTGCGAGTGTTTAACTCAGTCATACAAGAATTATCATACATAATTAAATTCACTGTGCAAGTTTCACATTACATTTTAGGTTAAGAATATATTTGTTTATTTATTTATCCAGTAAGCTAAACAGACTTACCTCTCCTCAAACATTCATTGGTATGCACTACTTCTTCTATTCTACTCTGAGCAGACTGCAACAAAATTAAAACAGATAAATTATATGACAGTACTAAATAATTATTATTTTAATTTCAATAATTTTGAAAGGAAAATGTTTTATATCATAAAGATATGATTTCATTTTAACTCTTTTTATACATATTAAAAAGATAAATTCTATTGATATTAGTCAAAATTACTACACAACTTTTTTCTGGCATTTGAAGTCAGAGTATAAAATGAAAAGTCATTAGTTAATTATACTATTTGATGGAAGTGCGCTGGAAGACAGGATCAACTGTGTGATAAATAGAACACACAACCTATGGATATAGAAAAATTACACATACAGATAACCATATCCAGGCAGATGGTTTTAACCCTTTAACATACAAACATGCAGTTTTTAACAACTTGACATATTTTTGGTTAATTTACCAATTAATAAAGAAGAGTTTAAAAAAGAATACAATAAAATAGAAGAAATAGCAATTTTAAATGGCTTTAATAAAGATCCGATATATAAAAAGGTGGAAAGATTTAAAAGGAAAAAAACTTATCAGAGATACCACCACATTATCAGCAGATATAGAAAAATCAATTTTTTAAAAAATTTACATATCATCCAAAAGGAATGAAAAAATTTCAAAATAGTTTTAAAGGTTTCAATATAAAATTAGCACCCATCAACAGATTTAACTTAGGAAACATCCTGAAAGATAAAATGGCTGTAAAGACCCCACAATAGAAAAAAACAGGTATTTACAGAATAACATGTGCAGATTGGAAAAAAGAACTATATTGGAAAAACAAAGAGAAATATAGGCACAGGTTTAGAAGAGCATTTCAGAAACATAAAATATAAACAGACAGATAGATCAGCTGTGGCATATCACTTTTGGACTAAAAACCATGAGATAGTGAAGAAGGTGATTTATTAAAAGAGACTCAGGTACATATAGAACTGGATACTTGGGAAAAAATTTACATTCATAAATACAGAGATCAATTAATGAACTTTGATATTCCAAAGGTAGAAAACACCAATTTTAAGTACATTAAAACACTACCAGGGTGGCACTTCATCTCTACAAAGCTGTTGGATTCTCCAATCAGTCGTACACTTGGCCGAAGATGACGACAAAGGTCTTCAAAACAGGTTCCAAATATCACACAAGCAAGTGAAGCAATTAAGAGTGTTTAGTGCGAAATATATCACATGATTTTATTCAACCTATAGAATGCCCTATATTAATTGTATTTCTTAAACTCAGTGTTAGTTATGTGGACTAAATAACAAAAATGAAACTGCAATACTATAAAAAAGATGTGAATGAAAATAGTGGTATATCTAATTCAAATGCTTTACCTATCTATAATAATGAGCAGGCAGTTCTATAAAGTTATATTTAAATAACTTAAATGTGTGTTCAGAAGCTATTGATGATAGAGTAATATCTTCATAATTAAACATATTCAAATGTTGACACAAACTTCACTTACAAGTTTCTTGGGATCCTTTGTTTCCATCCTCAGCTGTTAAACTGACAGGAATTTTCTCAGCATCAGAAAGAGACTGAAGTTCAATGGGGCTAAATCTGTGGAATAAAGGGAAATGTGGCTGCTTTTCATAGCCCAGTTCATTGATTTTTGCATCGCAACAACCCACGTGTGAGAGGGAGCTTTTCTGAAATATTTTTTTCTTTATTTGGTCCAAAAGGTTAACATAGCAGTAGGGGTTCCACTAGAAAATTAGTCATTTAGTCATTATGATACCTTTAGCATCCCAGAACACTGCTGTCATTATCCTTCCAGCTTACTTTATAATTTGGCCTTCTCTGATTATTGTTTTGTTTTGTTTCTGGTGTGGTAGTGCACCCAGTTATTATCTATCATTTGTCACAAATAGACAAATAAAATCAGTTGGATCTCTCTAAAATATGTTCCAAGTTTTGCTCAAAAATTTGCATTCTCTTTTACTTTTAATCTGGTGTCACAGATGCTGCACCCATCTTGCAGGTAATTTTTCCAAGAATAGTTCTCCTCAAAATGTGAAATATCCAACTCCTAAAATGCATACAGCTTCAAAAATTTCTGGCACTTTTACTGGTATTCCTTCAATACCAAATCGCATACTTTTTTGACAAACACGGAGGAATATTTTAGCTGTTTGCTATGTAGGTCATATTCCAAACTTTCATGACTGCATTTCAACTCAGTGGATCACTTAGAAACAATTAAAAAAGATAGTACACATTCCCTAGAATATTGATCATGTCTGTATGAATTTCTCTTGCCGTCATATTTTCCTCACAAAGTATTAAATTACTATAAACTGTTTGATACTTATTAATTGATATCATTGTATGATTCAGTAGAACTACACACTCTTAAAGCTTCACTTACTTTTCATAATATTGTTTGATATTTGCCATTTTTCCAACATGAATTTGTCTGTATTGCAACAAACTGTACACACTACAGTCCTTCACCGAGCAAACCATTGTCGCATGCGGTTTCTATGGAAGATGGCAGACTTTGATACAATAATTTCATGATAATTCCAAGAACTTTTCAAATGATCTTATTAGCATATGCAAGAACTCTGTAGCAAAAATTTCATTACTAATTATTTTTTTACATGCATTGATAATGAAGAAAGATAGTAGATCTAAATATGTTATGTTTGCACCATAATTTTTCTTGATCCCAGCTTGGAAGAAATGAAAAACTAGCACTAGGAGTGTTTACTGCTATAAAATATGTTCAATAGAACGTAATTTTTTTGACAAAATACTTTTTAAGCATTATTTTTTCATTTAGTTGTCATTCACAGCACCACGAAAACATTTTTTTTCGTTATAGAAAACTAAAGCAAGCAATGAAACCACTCACCTTAAATTTCTGCTCAAGTTCTTCAAGTTCAGTTTCCAGCCTCTGTATTTCCACATTACTGCAATCAGGCATTTCTGTCAGCAGTTTAGTTGCACTATCTTTAGATGCTTCTACCTCATTTTTAAAATTTGCATTAATTTCTTGGGCTTGAGTTACTGCCTCCTCAAACCCTTCTATCAGTAGCTTCATTTGGCAGTTAAGTTCTTCAATATCCTTGGATAAAATAAAAACACATGTTTAAATCATATGGTAGGCTTAGCAAAAATAAAAAAAGAGGAAAATAATGAAAGATGTGGAGCACTACAACTTTTGTTGCTGTTTGTATGATGCTTAAGTATATTATGCAATCTGAATGCAATTAACTCAGTATTATACCTTCCAGAAGATCCACCCTTATAGCCTGTAAACTTGGTTTTTATCTACCATCTTTTTTTTGGGAGGGGGGACATTTATTGATACATTACGTTAACTGAGAAATACACATTTCACATGTATCTGAAAAATTATTAGTGTAAGAAACTGTTTGTTGCCAATTTTAACAGTTTTTCCCTTAGTTGCATTACACTGCTATTTCCTAGCTCCCTACGTGTGACAGTTTATTTATATGATCCAGACCATGAAGTAGCAAGGAGCATCAACATCGTGATTCAATAACAATAGGTATATTACCTCACACCTTACATTATTCTCATTTATATTGGTGATTGATTACATTGTCTAAGCATGCTTTACCTCTCATTGGTTTGTCATTAATGCAGTAGAAATTGTGTGATCTTAAAAGTACAGCACAATAATATTTTTTTTGAGTTGCACATAATCTCAATATTTATATTATTCTCATTTATATTGGTGATTGATTACATTGTCTAAGCATGCTTTACCTCTCATTGGTTTGTCATTAATGCAATAGAAATTATGTGATCTTAAAAGTACAGCACAATAATATTTTTTTTGAGTTGCACATAAACTCAATATTTATATCTCCTAGGTCAAGAATATTATGATTATTATACTTATCTAGGTATTTTGAAAGTTTTTCCCAGTGTTCAAAAAGTCTTGCACCTCAAATTTCGGATGTTTATATAAGGATAAAATAATTAATTTAAAATTAATGAATAAAACCCACAATTTCAAACACTTCTTCAGTGTAGAAAGAGCTAAGCTTTAACAGTTCACATTCTTCTGAACGATTGCTTTTTACAAAAATAGTAAAATTCCCTCCCTCCATCGTTTGAGAAAAGACCCATATGTACATTGATACATGCACAATCTGCAAGGAAGATATCTAGCTCATGCTGTTTTTTTCTAGTAGATTGAAGAGTGATATGAGTTAAGTTATGGGTTTTTAGGATACCAGCCAAATACATAAGTGTTCTTCCTGCTGTAGTTACAATAGAATATTCATTCCACTCTATCATTACAAAAAGTTTATCAAATGCTTTTACATTTTTACCAGTTCCTAGAGTACATATTTTTTGGATGCAGTCTTTGACTATTCTCCTTCTCTTGATGCTATCTTACACCAATATTTCAAAACCACCATGCCTTTCCTACGAACTCTTCCCAATTTTACCAATACCACTGCATTTGGAATTGCCCTTGGTAATCCCAACACTATTTTACAAAAAGCTCTGTGGATAATGTCACATGTACGGCCGACTTTTTTTTAATGCATTTATTCAATAGGTCTGTTTTAACTTCATCAAATTTCTCATTTTTTAATATTTCTTACAACCTTTGCTTCTAATCTCCCTTATCTAAAATAATAATTTTGTTTTCCTTATCAGCCTTTGTTACAAATCACATCTTTTTATTTACAACCTTTGTTACTTTTTGATAAGATTTTGTGCCAAAGTTACTATTTGCCATTTCCTGTAGTGTTTGTTAGGATTATTTTCCAATGGAATTTTTATAAATCATATTAAGACCATTTATTGCCATTGTATATCACCTATATAAGCATTCAAATGACCTACACAAGTGTTAATACCTTTGTTAAGAAATTCCAGTTCTTCTTCATTGAAACTAATGTTTAGCTGATGATAATGAGGTTAAATTTGGAGGTTATGTTGTTCCTATCAACTAGGTTTTTTTTTTTGGGGGGGGGGGGAGCTGACTTTCTGTTTCACTTGAAAACTAATACATTCAAAGCCATATCCTTCTAAATTTTCCCAGATTCTCTTGTCTAATGATTTTGATAATTTTAAATGTAATTCATATAATTCTATATCTATTTCTGCAAATTCTTTATAGTGCTGGCATTTTTCCATCTCTAAAACTCTTTTCTGCAACATTTTGTTCTCGGCTGTCTTTATTGTATCTAATCACTTTTCTAATAAATTTGGGGCATATTTTTTCTTTCAAATATCTGTTAACGCATGTTTACCGGTCTTAATCTTTTTGCTTTTAGTTTCAAATATTGTTTCATTTCCGTTTATGATTATTTAAATATGATTGAAGGCATCATATATAGAATGGATATTTCCAATGTTGTCTTCCATTTATGTTAACACAAAAAACGGGATTACACTGAAATATGAAACTTGTATTTTTATTCCATCACATATCTTGGTCAGGTTGGAAACTTATGGATTATGTACAATGCAAAACTTTTAATTAATGATAAAATAGGATAAATTGTTTCCACTGTTGGGAACAGTTCAGGAATATTGACTCATGATGCTATTATCCTCAGAATATTTTCTTTCATCTCATGCACAACACTATACCGGTTCCTTTTCAGTTTTCTTCATCCATGGGGATAAAAAATATTACACAGAGCAAGGTGGATAAGGAGATGGGACACAAACATTTTGTTTAAGGCCTTGTGTGCCAGATCATTGTCATGATATAGGAATCAATCTCCACTGTTGTGGCCATTTCTCATGCAATCTTCAAAAAACATTAAGATAATAATGTAAATTCACTGTTTGTCCTGAAGGAAAAAACTCCTTGTGCAAAAGCCCATTCACATCAACATTGTTAATTGAATTTGATGCTTTCTTGGGTATTGCTGAATTTTGAATGTTTCTACCACTTGCTTGATGCTTGTTTGCTTTCTGAATCACAAGTATAGCATCAGAACTCATCCCCAATCGCAGTCTTTGTAAGAAAATTTGGATCCTTATGTAGCTCTCTCTTCGCTCCAGTAAAATTCATGCAAGTATCTCTGAAAGGCAAACAAGGCAACCATTTTGTGAATACCCCTTTCATGTGTAAGTCCTCTGCTAAAATTCAATGATAGGTACCATAATGGATTTGTTTCTTCCAAAATTTGTTCAATGGTCTTTCAAAAATCTTCATTGAACTTTTTTTTTTAGAGATTTTCCTCATTTCTGCTTGTTGAAGAATGGCCAGGTTGCAGAAAATCTTCAGTTGACATGTCACCATTTTTGGAATAGGAAAACCATTCATAATCACATGATTTACCCAAAGTATCATGCTTGATGGTATGCTAAAGAAAAACAATGGCTTAGATGCAGCTTTCCTATGTAAAAAAAAAATTTTCACACTGACTGCTTTTTCATGGCCACCCATTAAAACAATCATAGGGATGCACACAAAAGGGTATGAAAGACAATTCTACACATAAACACCACCCAGCAGAATGGTGCTATTAAACTTTAAGCTAACAAACCCAGTGACTAAATCTTCACCAAAAGGATGCAAGTAATGGTGCTACTATTTTTGGGTCCCCTCTTGTAGTACAGAATCTCTTTGCTTCATAAGCATAGTATTGTACCATGTCATGATGAGTTTGATGTATAATCTTTAATAAATTAAAACCTCTAAACTTCGTTCTCAACTCCAGTACTAATAACTCCTTACTAAAGAGCTCCAAAACTAACTTACCTTTAGTCCCTCTGTCTTAAGACTCTCAATTTCTTCATCTTTAGAATCCAGGATGCTGTATAAACCCTCAAATTGCTTGTGACATATGTTTAATTTCTCCAGTGCATCTCTCAGTTCTGTTGCCTGGAATAAAAGTTTTGGTTATATAATAATTCACAGCACAAAATTATAATTATCTTAGCTTCTAACACACTGAATGTAGATATAAAGTAGATTAAAACGTATAAAATTAAATATAATTAAATATATATTTAACAAGCATGTCTTTGCTATTGCTCTAAGCCCATCATCCAATGAATTTTCCATTCTGTATTCCCCAAGACCTTTACATTAATTCAAGGGTAGTTGTTTTATTTTCAGTATTTGAATCAACAATAAGAGTCATAAGCTTCCTGTTGGTAGCACCGGAAAGAGCATGCCATGATTAATTATCATAGCACATGGTAGTATGCGACACCCATTACTGCTACTGCTGCAAAATGTTAATTCTGGACATACACTCATTGCCTGATGTTTAAGATGGAGGTGGCTCAAGAGCATTTTCTTGAAGTGTAGCAACCTAGAATAATTAGAGATGGCTTTTCCACACTCTGCTCTTTCTTATACAATCTCTATAGCTGGCTTGTAGAACTTAAATGAGGAAGGACAGCCTTGAAAGAGAATGGAACACACGGAGCATCCATGTGTTGTACAATTGCTTGTATAATGCAAGTTCCAAGATTCCTTTAAAGAAAAGCATAGTTCTTAACTACTAAAACAATTTATGAGGGCTGCTCAATAAAGAATGATTCTAATTTTTTTTTTTGACAATACCTTTCACCATCTTCATATAATTCTGATGATCTTTTACAAACTGTTGGATGCAATGCACCCACTTCAGCATTCTGCCAGTCTTAAAAAATATGTTGGACTATTTATTTTCACCATTGCTTTTGGTGATGGAAAATGCCTTACAAGAAGGTATTTTCTTCAATTTGGAGAAAAGGAAAATGGAACAAGGTGCTAAATTTGGACTAATGTAATAATGAGGAACCTTCTTCACATTGATTTTTGAGAGATATTCAGCAAATTATTTCCATGCATGGCCATATATTATCATGTTACAACATCCAGCTTATTGCATTTGATATGGCCTTGCAGAGTTTTCAGAGCCTCTCTGTAGTATTGCTCAGTTACAGTTGTGTGTGCAGGTATGAAAAGCGGGTAACCCCATTTCTTGAATATCAAAAAATGAGATAACCAATAACTCTCAGAAGAGGTAACCATTTGCTTTATTTGGTGTTGCGATGGAAATTTCCACACAAGAGCTTTGTTTGTTTGCTCTCAGGATTAAAATATATTCAGGTTTCATCACTAGTGCTTATCTTTGAAAGAAACTTCACATCTTCCTGTAACATCATCTTCAACTGCATGCAAATGTCCTTTTGTTCCTGCATCAACAGTCTTGGAACCCACCATGCAAAAACACATCTCATGTGCAACTTTTCAGTTACCAACCCAGTGAAAATTTCAGAATTTCTGAGAATTATTAACGTTATTTAACAATGTTTTCTCACAATGATAGTAGTGGTGTTAATATTTTCTTCTCTTAAAGCAGAACCTGGAGTGCCAATTCCACCTTCCTTTCAAATTTATTGTTTCCTCTCTTTAAACATTTAAAATCATTTTCAAGCTGTGTCAAAGAGAAAAATAAACTCTCCATAGACTTCTTATAACATTGCATAGGCCTCAGCTGTCAGAAATCTTGCAGAAATATCTTCTTGTGAAGAAGCTTTATTTTTGTTGGATACCTCAGGTCACTAAATATACTTTTTTTTTTAAAGAATAGGCTGGAAAACGAATGCCAGTTTCTTCTCAGCAAGTGGTTATTTTGCAACCATTCCACTTCAGAAAGGGAAAAAGAAAAGAAAAAAAGGAGGGGGGAGTGGTAAAAAAGGCTTACTTTGGAAGGGAAGTAAAGCCGTGGGTCCCATGTCAGAACAAAAAAGAACCTTAGGCCTGAATGAAGAGGCCTCTGAGCAAAATTTGTCAGCCATTTCAAGCCCTGAAAGAATGGGATGCTGATAACCTGAGATGTTAAAGAACGTCTGTAAATAAACCAAATCAACAATAGCCACTACTTACTTTATCTTCATAGTTCTTCTCTAACTCTTCTAACTCCTTTACAGCAGCATTATGGCTTTCTTCTAGTTGCTCGTAGTCATCTTTTGCATCTTTTATCACCTCCTCCAAATTCTGTTTTAAAACAAAAATGCAAATCTTGAAAAAATTCTCTTTCTTTCAAAGAAAGTTTATTAAATGATTTTCAATTGGAGAGTAACAATATTGTCAAAACAAAATATTCTGGAAGTACTTCCACAAGATTTAGTAAGTAATTTTAAAGAAAAAATTTATGTATATATGCAATATAATGTATTAATATTCTGAATAATAACTGTTTCATTTCTCCATTAATCCTGGTTGCTGGTAAGCAATTTTTATACAAATTCTCCAAGAATAAATGGGGGGTTTCATGATGTTACCCTGAAATTTGTATTGTGTGTAATGCATTGAAAGTGCTTTTAATTAATTCGTCAACTCAAACAGATTAAGTTAATGTGTTCTTATTTTTTGCCATTATAATCTTCATCATAATAAAGTCATTGCTGTTAATGTATCATTTTCCAGTTATATGTTGGCATATGTGCATTGAAAATAAAACAATCTATATATAGAAAGCAATCAGTCGGATATACACAGTCAGAATACAAGTGCTCTGTGTGCTGTTTATGATTTTACTATACATGAAAATGCTACATGTATCTTGTATGGCTTAATGTAAATCAAGTGATTCTGGTACATTGATTCAGACAAGATCACAAGGATAGACTACATAAAAACAATATTAGACAATGGCACAAAAAGTTCCAGAAGACTGGTAATGTACAAAAAGGAAAAATAGTGGGAAAACTTAGAACATCAGAAGAAAATGTTGAAAGAATCAGCGAGTCTTGAGTTTGGAGTCCTCAGATATCCATTGTATGCCTTAGTCTTCAGTTAGGTCTTCCTATGTCAACTCTGCATAACTTTGTTCAGAAGAGAATGAAGTTACATACCTATAAATTTAACTCTTGCATGCAATCAAACCACACAGGATTGAGTTTGCTGTTAGCATGCATCAAAGAGTTGAAGAATAAAACTATCTTCTTGGATGAAGCCAAAATCCACTAAACGATTGTTTAAAGTAACACATTTGCCAAATTTGGAGCTCGGAAAACTTTGTGATATATACACATATTTGGAGATTCTCAAAGGCCAGTTTTCTAATTGCACAGCAAAATTTTTAGTCTATTCTTTTACCTTGAAAAATAATATCAACTACATTGCACATATGGCTTTGCTACAGAATGTTCTTTTTCCTCAAATTAAACAAATGGAAATGCACAATGGTGAGTTGCAGATCATCTTACAACAAGATGGAGCACAACCCCTCTTTGCAAATCACATGCAAGAAGAGCTGTATCATTGATTTCCAGATTTGTGGAATGACAGAAATGAATCTATCCCATTGTCCACAAAAAGTCCTGATCTTACTGCATTATTGTGGGGGTTATGTCAAGAATGAGATTTACAGTGAAAGAATTGAGAATACTGACTGCCTCAAGCAAAGGTTAGAGAAACAATTATAAGCATTACTCCAGATGTTTTTGTCAGAGTATGGATTGAAATTTAATTTAATTTTGACATTTGTTGTACTTTTAATGGTGAGCATATTGAAGCTTACAAATGTTATTCAGAATCTGTTTGAGTTAGGCACTGAATTAATTCAAAGCACTTTCAATCCATTACACATGATACATAATTCATAGTAACCATTCATTCTTGGAAACCCTTTACTTTATTTTCTTGAATAACCCAAAGCACTGAATAAGTTATGTGCCTTACACACCATTTTAACCCCCCCCCCCCAAAAAAAACACAACATCCAGAGTAATTATTTATTTAAAACCTTACAAATTGCTAATTTTACATATCCAAAACTATTTAAAACACTCGATTGTTGTTATTTTTTGGAAATGAGTCCACATGTTCATGGCAATAATAAAATAATGTTATGAACGGCAGAAATTTAAATAAATTCCTTAAATAATTCATGTAAGATATAGCTCAATTATCTAACAATGCATTTTGAAAAAAAATAAATAAAAAATAAAAAGTAGAACCTAAAAGAATCGCAAAATCTTCATGACAATTTACATGTATAACAATCTTCTTTTCATACCAAATTCACTGTCATGATGATGATGATGATGATGATGATGATGATGATGATGATGATAGCACCAATACTACTGCTTTATTGCTCAATGCAAGTACAGTAAACTCTCACTTTATGAACTATTAGGGACTCACGGTTGTCTGTAAAACTGAAAGTCATTAAAATCACCAATAACAGGGATTTTGTTAAAAATAAAACACGTTCAGTACTACATATTATAATATGAATTTTAATGAGAAATATTGTATTTACATACTGTATTACTGAAAATTATGCTTGAAAAAAATCATTCAGTTTTAATCGATTCCCTTCTGTAATGTTTCTTAATCATTAGTGATCAAAATTGTTGAAAATGTCTATAATAAGCAGACACCTCTGGATATGATGCAACTGTAAAAGAAATGTCAACCATTTGTTCTCCAACTACCAACAGTTTCAGGCCACCTGGAACAGCCTCCTCTACTTCCTCATCAATCTGATTGGCCCATAGAAAATCTTCACCAATCTCTTCTTGCCTGAGCATTTGATAGCCTGGGTCCCTCTCTTCTACATCTAGTCACTGTTCAATGTCATAACATCATCCCCAACTAACATCAAAGTTTCATGGAAATCAGAGGTTTCAAAACCTTTAAATTATATTCAGTTTCAGTCCCATTTAGTAACTTAGTCAAATCATTAGCCAGTGTTGCAGTCTTCATCTCCTTCCAGCCGATGGCTAAATTAAAGATGGCAGCCTTGATATGTATGCATGCAAGTTTTGACATACTTCACTAACTGATTAATTTATCAGAATATTTTACTTAAATGTAAATTGGAACTTGCACAGTGAAGCTAATCATATTAATTGATATCATTGATTCAGTTGAACTGCACACTCCTAAAGCTTCACTTACTTTTCATAAATGTATGGAACCGGTTTCGAGAACATTTTTGAAGATGGGAACTAAATGTTTTCGAAACCGGTTCCATACATTTATGAAAAGTAAGTGAAGCTTTAAGAGTGTGTAGTTCAACTGAATCATACAATGATATCAATAAATTATCAGAATATGTTTTAAGAGCTTTCATCTTCATCTCGGAATCAACTGAGTTAGAGAAGTAGTGTCACATAATACAAGTTTCTTTATGTGTATAATAATCAATTTCACTGTTTCTAATTTCTATTAGGTTTATAATCACAGTGTTTGATCTTAAATTATGGGATTTCAATTTCCTAATAACTAATGTATTAATTTCATTTTGGCTCATTTACCAAGCAATCATTGCCCTTAAATAGTTCCTGGTGATGACTCTCCTGTGCCCTTTTCACCAACCACTACATAATTTTCACCTCTGTAATAAATACAAAAGCCAATTACCTGGATTTCCTTATTTTTCTTATTTAGCTCTTCAGTCTTTTTGTACAGCTTTTCTTTCAGCTCCCTGACTATGTCTTCAGTCAATTCAGAACCTTCTGTTCTATTAGCCTAAAAGGAAAATTAAATATTTATTAAACAGCATTCTGCTTCCCTATTCAAATTATTAATATCTGAAAAAAGAAGGGGGATAAAAACCAACCATATTGGATTTAAATAGAAGTGAAAAAAATTAAGGAGTGACCAATGTACAAAAGAATAGAGAGAGCCTCCTATATGGTAAACAAGTTCATAATTATAGTTCAAAGTAAACATGGTTTTTAGCAACATACACAAGAGGCTTCAGCACAATATGGCATAATGGAGATGCAATACAGTAAAACTTGCTCAAAGCAGAATCCCATGGGACCAAAATAATTTTCCAAATTGTAGAAGTTTCTGGATTACACAAAATACACTAGTCTACATAGATTTTACAAATTAGCTTGCATCATAAATGTGCATTTGTAATTATGCATATATTTAAGTACATATACTCCTGTACAGAAGATGTTCTTCACCTACTGTATATTGCAATAATAGAACACTATAAATTGCACTAATTAACACTAACATAACATATGTATTTAGGTAAGGCATGAATTGTAATTTTAACTTTATTTTCTTGCGTTATTATTCTTAAGTTTACTAACCCTATATCTCACTCACTTTTTTGTTACATATCAAGAAGGGAAACCTATTTGAATTTTATATTCACAATTGGTTTTTCTATGCAATTTTTTGCACTATACAATAATTCCAAAACTTGGGAGTATTTATGTATGCTGTAAATTGCCTAAAATGTATGCTCAAAATGGAATCCCTTGTTCTACATGCAATAAAGGATGCAGTCTCCCCTTCTGATAGTGTTCTCATTAAAGTTTGTGAAGATACTGTGGCCAGAAAACCAGCCCAGATTCAGAAACATAGCCACAGCAATTATTTTCAGTAATGTATCTAAGCTCATTGTGGTAAGTGAATAGCAAAAAGCAATGCTATAATGGCAAAAACCAATGTTTTATCTCTGATTCCATATAAGTTAAAACAACTTCAATCCCCACTATTAACTCAACAACTTTAATCATCATTCTCATCACAGTTGTTCTTTACTAATTTCATCAGCTCTGTTCGGTTTCAGAATTAGATGCACACAAATGACACTACCTACACTCTTACCATATTAGCAATATTAAATTTTTCTGTAATGTCAGAAAGTTGAAACTGCAACTTTGAATTTTGTTGCTTTAAATCTTCATTCTCCACTTTTCGAGCCTCTAGCAGTTCCTGGGCTGCACTCAATTCCACTGAAAGAGATTCAAGCTGCTTCTCTAGATCATCTTGTTCCTAAAACATATAAAATTTGCTTCAATTGATGACAGTTTGTAAAATCATACCAGTTATTGTAAGTTTCAAATTGTGCTATATTATTTTTTTCTGTCAATAACTTATGGACTTAATATTTGGTCATTTATCTCCATCATTTGTACAAAAAAGAGCACCTATATTGTAAGCATTTACTTGCTTATAGTAATTGTGGTCCTTAAACAACTTAACTAAACTTGCTAATCACAATCATAATTGCTTCATTGTTTCTCCCATTTACCTTTAAATGAATTACTATGCTGTAACATTCAATTGCCATATTTTTTCCTCCCTCATTACATGCTAATATCTTTTTGCCATAGTTCATGTATCTGAAAATAAATTTGGAATGAAACTGGATGTTTTACAATTGCACAGTTTCTCCAGTGAATGCATGGCCTGTGGTTGTGCAACAGAAGTACAATTAGTCCATGTCTCAAGAAGAAAGGCCACGCATATGCTGTGTGTCAAAAAATCGTACAATGCAAGCTAAAAAAAAAAGTTATAAGTTTTAACTTTTGCTCTTTCTGATACCAGGCCACGTTTTATAAAACTGATATTAATTCCATTTTTAAAGTAGAATATCTTAACATGTATTTCAATATTATAAATTGAATGCAGCTCTTTAAAATACATTATAATGAAATTACAGTCTGTGGTTAAATAAATATGAATATTGGATGTATAACATAAAGAAAGCTTCAAAAAGGAGATATAATATAATTTTAATTTGTATCTGCAGTGATATATTTATTTTCAAAGGAACAATTTTTATTAAAATGCCTAATATTTAAACTTTACTATGATACAATGTACCAGAAACAAGGATTTCATATTTTTCAGAAATTATTCTTGATAATTAAAATATTTAAAAAAAAAAAAATACAAAAAAAAAACATTTACTTTGAAAAATACGAAACCAAATATTTTTAAATGTCTGTTCGACTTGATATGGAATGTCCCATATTCTATTTTTGGAAAACAAAACTTAGTACAGATAATTTTGAACCAATATCTTGACTGGCAAAGTTTACAGGACTAATAAGCTAGTTATAAAGTAATACAGATAACATAATAAGCCATTGGTGGCAGTATATCCAGAGAAATGTAGTGGTAGAAAGAAAATTATTTTATAAATGCTGCAACAATCATTTTTTTTAAAAAATGTATGTCATCAACTGTTTAATTCTCATCCTTCTGAATGCTTTTTCTCCTTTAGAACATTTTTTCTGCTCCATTCCACAATGAGCCATTTGCATACTGAAGTAATCACAGAGCAACACAAGGGGAGATAATGGGAACATGAGAATAGAAACTGTCCAAGGATTTTGTTATACATTACTTATTAAAAAAGAATTGTTTGAATTTGCTTCATATAGAAGTTTTCTTTAGTAACAAATTTTAACATACATATGGTGCATGGAGGGATGGCTGAATACAGAAGGATGGAAAGGATTAAATAATGAATGAATAAAAATGAAAGAAAATGCTGACTGCTATGATTTTGCTGTCTTAGCAAAAATAAACAATTTATATGGAAAACTGTCTGCTGATTTCGAAAGTGACAACAGTTTTTTCATAACACATACACATTTTTTGTAATTTGATATTCTATTGATTTATATATAGGTTGTGTCAAACATGGTAAAAAATTTACTGAGGAGAAATAAAAGATAAAAGAAGCAAAAAGGTTTCAGTAACACACGGACACAAATTAACCGTTTACAAGACATTGGCATTAATTTTGTTAGTTGGGGCCGCTACCAAAATGCATGGATACTATGTGAGGACCAATTCCAACAAAAGCTGTGACAATTTTATTTCATTTATCAATAAAGAAACAAAAAACTTCATAACTTTTGACTTCAAGAGTGCAGTTTGTGCTAAATTACTGCACTAATGAACATCAAGTGAAGACTTTTGCAGCAAGTTGTTCAAAATATTGACCCTGCACTTGAATGCAACTCTTTGTCAACAAGTTGAAGATGGAGAGGATGTGTCTTTGAAACCAGTCCCACCGTATTTAAAAGTAAGTGAAGCATAAGAGTGTGTTAGTTGACATATTAGATAGAATTTACATAAATCTGATGTCTGTTTTCTCAACTACCCCCTAAATTTTATTTTGATTTACATTATATATGAAAACTGTTTATAAATAATATTATAGTATCATATAACAAATTATTTTTGAAGAAGTCATTCAAATTTCACTAGTTTTATTCCACTTACTTGGAGATGTTTCAAAGGCAAATTTCCTTCATCGTCAGCATGGTTCCACTGCCAGCTTTCCAGCATGGTATTAAGAAGTTGCTCCATGTCCAAGTAAGTGGAATAAAACTAGTTAAATTTCAGTGACTTCTTCAAAAATAATTTGTTACATGATACTATATTTCACTGTGAAAATCCCAAACTATTAAATATTAATATTATAGTAACCTTATTATTTTCTCATACAAGATGCAATGCAGCAAGCCACCAGCAGTTGAAAACCACATCACACTCTCAAGTTTAGAACAGTTTCAATGTTCAGACTGGATGTATAACGACACAAAGTTGTTTCCTTTTAAGAACCACTGGTTTCATTTCAGTAGGAATATAGCATTTGCAGTTTTATAAAAGAACTAATATATCCCAAAAATTAATGCATGAAACACAAATTGGAATAAAGCTTTCATTACAGCACTTGGAAAATAAAGCTATATTTTAATGCACAATACCTCCCATGAATCATCACTACATCGTTTCCTTTTTTTGTTCATTTTCTCTATGTACTCCTCCATTTTGTTACACCTCCAATGCTCCATTTCTAGGTAGTGCAGTTCTTTTTCTTCAAGAAAAGTCCTAAAATTAGAGCAAAAAAAATACAGAAAGTTTTATTCTCAGTAGTATTAATTTGAAAGGGCACTTTGTTTTCAACTGAACTGGGATTTGAAATGGCAAAGTCAGTTCTAATAGAAATCAATGAAGTTAAACAATTTTTAATACTTGATTCCATTTGTAGTACCTTCGTTATATACACAACATATCTTAATTATGAAGAGCAAACATGTGTTCTTTCTCATTACCAGTGGTGTCATTCTAATGTTTTAATAATTGGTTCTCTCCAATAATTACCATTATGTTCTTAATTTTAATACAAAAATTGCCTATTGAATAATTTTATAATATGCTACAAATAAAGAAAGGAACAATATAACATACTTTTACAGTTATATGTAACAGTACAGTACTTAACATGTCTTTGGTCATCTGATCGTACCAACTAATTGTATGAAACATTCAAGGTTGTGAATTTATATTCTTGAAGCTATTAACAGTGAAGGTAAAATAATCTCCAGTAGGTAAAATATATTAAAATGCTTAAAAACACTTCCGTGACCTCATTTTCAATGAACAAGGAAGCAGTCTGAACAAGGAAGGAAGCAATTGAAATATCGATACAATAATAAAACACTCTTAACCTTTCACTCTCAAAATTTAAAAATTCAGGATGTGTTTCATGAGACCTTTGCTCAAATTGTCAACTGTTAAATGACTGGTGGATATTAGGTTTGAAAAGGAAGGCGATTGTGGTGACTCTGGTGGTCTGTTGATGAACTTGTACAAAATATTGTCTGCTTCCAGAATGTTGAAATTCATGAGTTTATGTTCATATTTCTTTATGAAAAACTTTTCCCATATGTAGAGTTCCTTGGGACGTTGAACAGTTTTTAATAAAGAGATGTCTTTTTCTATTGTTCATTACCTCCATTATGCTTCTTTCTGGAGCTGACACCACTTTGCACTTTCCATGTATGAGGACTGAGGAAAACCTGGAAAAAAAAAAAACCCAGTCAGGGAGGACGGTCCTGGTGGTATTCGAACCCCGACCTCCCGATCACGAGCCTGCGCCTTAACGACTTCGGCCATGAGCCCAGTGCCACTAACACTACTACACATTTCCTTCTCAACTGATGACAAAGCCATTACTTCTGCTCTTTCTCTCTTGTATGTTGTAACTTGCCTCTTTGGTGACATCATAGAGATTGCCTCTTCTTCCCCTCTCTGCTAATGTCATCCATGTCTTGCCAGTGTGTCTCCTCTTCTTTCCTCACACTCAAGCCCCGTTGCTGCTTGCTTCTAATTCTGGATTTTTAATTGACTTGCCATTTCTCATTATCTATTCTTTCGTATTTTGCCACTGACTTGCTTCCTGTTTCCTTTCATCAATCCATAATTCCATGCCTTTTACATATCCTTTCCCCCCTCTTCCCTTGCCAGTTTAATTTTCTTTATTAACAAGTTCCTGATTTCCCTCTCTTCTTTTCCATAGTCTTGATCTATAAAAATTCTTGTTTCTTTCAGTTTCCTACCATTTCACAGCATTGTCCATTTCATTTTGTTTGTTACCAGCCTAGCCACTATTGAACTAGGTTTGTTTCGGCTTCTAGTTCTGAAACATCTCACAATATCCCGCCCAGCCAATTTAACCTCCAAACCTTTCTCAATTATCTCTTCCACTATTTGCAGCAATTTTCGCTCTCTATTCTCCTAGACTCCAAATAATATCAGATTATGTGTTCTTACCTCTATTTCTATTTTTCTCTTCATCCTCTCGATTTCTTCTTCACATATATAAAGCTCTTCTTGCACTTCTTTTTCCATAGTATGTAACACATTTTTAACTACTTCTATTTTTTAATCTAATTTCATCTTTATCCCATTTTCTATTTACTTCTGCTTGACTATTTCTTCCAATATAGTTTTCAACATGTTCATCATCTGACTCGTATCTTCAGGACCTGGGTTGATCTCAATGCTCCCAATAATTATAATTATCACTAATACAGCTAACAACAACTGCTCATTATTCATTAGTATACCTTTACCTTCATTTCTCTTTCTTCTATTTACATAACGTCCAATTCTGGCCAATTGTGCTGCCACATTTCTCACACCTTTGCAAAAAATTTGCTTTAACACTCATTAATTTTTTTTTTCTGAAATTGCAGCAATTTTCCTTCTTACATTGTCTTTCAGTTCTCCCAATGTAGGCAGGTTATTCCGACACACTTTATTTTTTTTAAGATTTCCCATAAATAGTAATCAGTTAATCACATATGGTAAGATCTAGAGACCATGCTGGCCATAATCTCCTATTATAACTCTATTTTCAAAAATGTCCTCTTTAACAAGAGATCAACTGAATGAGCTGTTCTGGAATCTTGTTGAACATTTGTCTGTGTACACTTAATGTAACACAATTCTTCTAAGAATGGTAAGCTTATGTTATCCCTGCACTTCTGCCCATTCGCTATTATCTTCAAAAAATATAGGCCCTATTATTCTGCAAGCACTCATAGCACACCAAACACTAATTTTTGGTCATACAATGGCATTTCATGTACAAGGTTGGGTTTTCTGCACTCCAGTATCTATTGTTTTGTTTCTCTACACAGCTATGTAAATAAAACCATGCTTCATACATAAAAAAAATTAAATGCAGGTTAATGAAAGATTATTAACATTATCCAACACCTAATTCTTCTTCAATGGCTTGTTATTGCCCTAGGAGAGCCTTTGGCCTAATGCAGCAATCGCTGCATCCTCTACCTGTTACATGGCATCATTAGTACAGGACAGTACTGCAAGGTGACATGTGATCAGCACACTACATCCCTACCGATCACCTTATCATACAGTTTGTGATTTAAGAGTACCATTTCTCCAATAGGCAGCTTCCCAATTGTCCTCACAAGGCAGGTGGATCCCATATCAGACCTACCTAGCTTAGAAAAATCCCTAAGCAATTATTGGGAAACCCAGGCCTCCCAGCTAGCAGTCAGTGATGCTAACTACTAGAACAAGGAGGTAGTCCGAACATACAAGTGCAGAAATTAACTTCACATTATTACATAGTTACAATTTCTGAACTACAGTTATCTTATAGGATTTTAATTTTAAAAGTTTAGTGGCATTCCAAGCTGAGGTTTGCAAATTTCTGGATTTCTATGCAAGCTTTCTCAGAGATTTCTTTGGACTTCATTCTAACTTTTCTAGGTGTCGTTGAATTTTTCCTATGTAAGAACATGGCGTTTCTTTCCTAGAAAGATCTTTAAATCTTTTCACAAGATTACAAACTGTTTTTCTGTAAGGTGCACAAACAGCAGGTAATCTCAATTAAAAATGAATGTAGGAATCCACACAGTGAAACTATCATAATCTTGTTGAATTAAAATGTAAAAACTTCTAACATCATGTCAAAATATTAAACTCTCTTGGAAGGAGGTAATCTGTCTATAAATTGTCGTCTCACTTCCCTAAATAAGTTTGTCACACAGGAATCATACATGAAGATTTTCTGTGCTAATGTATGCAGAGTTTTTGGCATTATAACAGCCCTAACATACTATAACACGTGATCTCATGTTTCAATTTCTATACAGCACAAAGATTTCACGTCAACTTATTAGCTGGCATATAGAGAGGAGCAAAAATGGAGCTGAGAACAGAACCAGTTAGAAACAATGCAATGCAGACAGACAAATCCCCATTAAGCTGGCCACATCCCAATGAAGGTTCATTATTTTATCTAATTCAAAGTTTCTTTCTACATTTTTATAAGCAGCAACATGTACTAATAACTCGAACTTAAGTTTCCACTGGATCACACACTAAATTATATTTCTGCAGCCATTTTGTATCTTGTTTTTCACCAATTTGAGTTGTTTTAACATTCTAAAATGATTGTAGCATTGTCCATAATATTACAGAACCATCCTCCAAGTATTTTAAAATGCTGTTAATTAACAACTGTATAAAAGTAATTGATATTCATTTCTAAGTGATATTTGGAATCCTTTCTTTGTATTTGAGAACATTTGTTTTTGGTATAAAATCAGCTTGTGCCGATACTGAATGGTATATAATCAGTTAGCACCTTTATTTACCGACACTTTGAGCTCCCTCTTCCAGATGAATCTTGCCTCATATTCTTCTTGTGATTTTGAATAATTCAGGTATCATCCAGGTAAAAAGTAGGTTTGGTAACATACATAGAAATTTTCATCTGGCAGCAATGTTATTTCTTTCTAACAGAAATATCTGATCATTGGCCCCACAATTTTCAGAATTTTCAAAATTGTTTTCATGGAAGGCATTGAATATTTGTATTCTATTTTCTTTCTAAAAAAAATGATCAATTTTTTAGTCACTGGGAATTTCTCATTATATACATCATACACAGTTCAGTGTAAAATATTTTTTTAAAATCATACAACACATCTGGAGTGTGCAATGTTCCAGGAGACATGTTTCAGCTGATTCTTTGCTATTTCGCAATATTTGCAACAATGTGTACAGTAAAAGAGCAAGCCTGCATTTTCAAATCCTTATTTTGGACAAAATTCATCCTATCTGTACTTCTTTGATAGACAATTTTTCAAAAAAAGTACACGCAGAAAAAAATCACAATTCTGATCTATTTATGTAAAACTCTGAGTAATAATGTTATTATTTGCTTGTACAATACTAAATAAAAATTGATTATAATACAAACACTTCCCACAATTCAGAGGCACGTCCAATATTGAAATGTTTGGGTGGTTATTTACAGAAAAGGTTGCCTGGAATATACAACAGTTGTAATACATTTGACAGAGAAGGGCTGCCTTAAGTTCTAAGCTAAAGCTTATCTCTCCAGTCAAACATTCCACATACATGTATTTCTGATAAACTTATAAAGCAATATTTCTTATGAAATTATCAAAAGAGGTATAAATATTAAACATTTTACGTGTGTACAGAAAGAAGAAAATGCTTCCTTATAGTGACATGTTTAATGAGACTATGCAGCAACCTTCTCAACATAAAAAGCAAGTTTGCATAAAAAGAAAACAAACAAAAAAAAATGAATAAGTCTATATCGCTGGCTACTTACTTATATCTCTTCTCTGTTTCTTCCAGAAGTTTGTCATACCGATCTGCTAAATTCTCTCTTATTCTCCGTTCCAATGTAACCTTGTCTCTTTTTTCAGTATCTAGCTGCAGTTTTAAATTCGCTACTTCATTTACTAGCTCCTGCAGATGAAACATCAAAGAATGAGGCAAATTGTAATGTAAATTGTAATATTCAATCTTAAAGGATTTGAGATTAATATATTTCCTAATATAGACTTCTTGTAAATGAAACATTAGCTCTCCTAAGCAGTATGCCCCAATATTTTTACTGAGGTTTTAACATAATTATAGAACTAATGCACAAAAACCTTAAAGAACCATAAGATGAAATTGCCATATTATGAAAAGAAAACAACCACCAAAACTGCAGATAAATGTAATTTAGAACATTTTAACCAAAACTGGCAATATCTATGTAAGCGTGTAACCAAAACGAGTGAAGAAGTCCAACCAGTAACACTGTGTAATTTGTTATGATATACTAAGTACCCTAAATTCAGATGATGAAAATGTTTCAATAAAAAATGTGCGGGAGTGAAAAGTAGTCAACGAAAAAGAAATGTGGCTATTTATGGAGATAGCCATTCAAAGAAGATATCGCCATCCTGAAAGGAGCAATTACTACATAAAGACATGATAGGACATGGTAAACCAAATGTCAAAATTCAGCATATTACAAAGTGCATTGCAGAAGATAAGTATGACGATGAAGTCCCTGTCATTTTTGCTGATGGGAATGATATATATATAAATGAAGCTCTTAGTGTAGTGTATGAACTTCAAAAAGTATTAATGAACAAATTAAATGGAAAGTGTGATTGTGCTTAATATACCAATCCAGTATGATTTACGGTATGCAGTGCGCAGCCCTGCAGCGCAGCCAGCTCATCCCTTCCAGTGCCCTCGGTTGAAGCCTTGCCCGCTCCGCTCCAGCCTGTGCCGCCTCGCCCAGCTACTCTGCCGCCAGCTCTGATGCCTCTCCAGCCATCCCCTCTACCTGCTCCAACACTGCAGGACCAGCTCGGCGCCACCCAGCCAGCTCGCCAGCCCATCGCCACTTGCCGACCAATTTAGTGCGGTGATACGCGGCGTCCCGCGCAACACACGCCCATTGCTATGTACTGTGCACGTTGCAGCACCGCTGCTCGAACTTATAGAATTTTCTCAGACCACGGATCGACACTTCTCCGCGTGGTCTTTCACGACCAACATGAGCGCGACGCCGCCATTGGAGCTGGATTCGAACTTTTCGGCCGCGCTCTCCTCAATGAACACAGCCTCCGCAGCAACACCGCGCCCTGCCGCGCTTATGGACACATCGAGACCGACTCACTAACCCACCTATTACTGTGGCGCTGCCCAACTCACCGCAGCCGGCACCCGCCATGGCCTGACCCGCCGCCGTACTTATTGTGCCACCTGCGGTAGCCACAGGCGCTTCACTGGCCAAGCGTGCTGCCCACTGAGTCGCCGCCACCCCCGTAATGACGCCGATTCATCAACCACAAGGGGCCAACTCTTTTCTGCACACCATAACGCTGAGCAATCTTCCCCAGACTGCTGCAGCGATCTCGACCACCACTCCTACATGTACCACAGACACCCGCCGCCCTCTCCGATCTCGCCTCCAGAGTCTCGGCCCTGGAAGATCATGACACTTCAGCTCTCGCCACACTGCACACCACCGCCGACAACCTCCGGCAGGAGATCGCTGCAACTCTACAACCTACACCCGCTCCTGAACTAGTTAACTGCACCAGGAGCAGGCAGCACTGACACGTCGCAGTCGCGACGCCCTCGCATCGAGATTCGATACCATTCAAGAAATCCTACCAGAACTCCAGAAACACTGCACAACTCAAGCTATTGTCTCCGACATCCAATTCTTTACCCAGGAACAACCGGACAACAATTCCTCACATCTCTGGAACAAGTTACAGATCGCCTTGGCCGATTCGAAACAACCGTCAGAGGTTCTGACTTACAGCAAAACCAAACTTGAATATACCAGCAGTCATCTACTAGACCTCATTCTGTATATCCAGAGCCCCAACTTCAGATCAGGCGGAACGATGACGGACCGCCGGCACGCCGCACATGAGCAGCAATAACAGACCCAAAAACGTTCGTAACGAACGACAATCTAATGAAATATATGATTAAACAATGACTCCCATCATAACCCTTTATCATCACCCTCATTTCGCCGGCTGCATTCAGAGTCCCTGACCATGCTTGCACCCGGCACTAACACCCTTTGCTGCCCGCTCCCGTCCACTGGTCGGCAGTACAGCATCAGTATGCCCCATACTAACGAAGGTGCTCATGCGGGACTTCACTACCATCTGTCTTTATTATTTCCTTCCTACTTCCGCCTTTCAATAAAGTAGTTGGGGGGGGGGAGTATGCATCATGTGTAAACCAAGCAATTCATAGGACAAATAAACAAATTAATTTACTTTTTGCTTGTTTGTTTATTTACAGATGCTCTTTTTAACATCTTTACTTTTTGTGAAAAGTATCCAAAAGTAGAAATAATAGACATAAATAGTCTAGATAGAGGTATGCATACCACATATGGTTTGCTCTTAAATGACGAAGAGATATTTAGCTGAACAGATTAAGCAAACAATAAATGCTATAGAAGGTAAGACCAGATGTTTCACTGGTGACCATTCAAGGAATATTGACAGAATATTTGTAACCCTAATTTAGAAAAAAACTACCAAATTGTAAAATAGATGGATCACATTTAAACAAGGGCTGAGAATATTTCATCAAAACATTAAATATATTAATAATAAAATACATTGTGTAGATCTAGTAGTAGCTTAGGTAAATCCACAAATAATTATACTTACAGAACATGGCTTTGTAGAAAATAATATACATATGTGTAAACTTTCAAATTACATTTTAATTAGTAGATTTTGTAGAATCACAAGGGTAGTGGTGTTGTAATATATGTAAATAATGGTGTTAAATATAGAGAAATTTCTTGGGTCTGTAAATGAGTATTGAGAAGGTAATTGAATTAGCATTAGTTAGAATGCATAGCAATGTTCCATTGTAGTCTTAGGGCTTACAGATATCTAGGTTGTTCTATATATGAATTTCTAAAGTCATTAGACAATGTTCTTAATAAAATAAAATTATCAAAAGATAATTAAAGGTACAACTCGTGAGCGGGAATTCTGGGGTTCGATTCCCACCAGGATCATTCTCCCTGACCGAGGTTTTTTCCAGGTTTTCCTCAGTCCTCATAAATGGCAAATGATGGGAAGGTACCCTTAACTTAAGCCTGGAACGCTTCCTTCCTTTTAAAAAAAAGAAATACTCATTTCTTAGTTTATCATTCCATTTCATGTATCAGTGTCCACCACCTATGGTGCATCAGTAATAAAAACAGGCATTAAACACTATTAAAATAAATAAATGAATAATATATATGTACATAAAATCAGCGTACACCAAATACAAGATGTAATTTATAAAGTTACAGATACATCTTATGAAAAAGTAAATAAACAATTAACAATGGAAAAAGAATGTTAGGTTAGAATAGTGGTGGCCAAGCTGTTTAGAAGGCATTGCTCTTCTGCATAAGCTCCTAGGTTCAAATCCCACACATTTGATTTTTCTTTATTATTTGATTTATAAGTGTATATTAGAACATTATGTTGCCTTAATATCATATATACTTTAACATATCATTTGAGTTTTGTGACATTACCTATGCACAAACAAAAAAGTAATCATAAACTAACATATTCTTTACAAATAACTGAATAAATGCATGAACAGAAAAATTTATCTTCTAAAGTGAAAACATAAATAAGCGCAATGATATTGTGTATGAACCCTCAACTGGCCTCAATCTTCGGGGCATAGATGTCAAGATTTCTAAAGTAGTGTGGACGAGAGGCTACAATTTCCCAGGCTTCTTGAATTTGTGCGCATAAGCCATTTTTGTCCTCCTTGCATGTGCACGGATTGCTTGTGCAGCATATTGCATTTAGATAGAACAATACTAAAGGATTACTGTTAATTTATTACATTGTCAATAGTGTTACTTTATTTTTATTTTTATATTGTTTGCACCTCTGGTGTTGCTTTTTACCTTGCTTATTAAGTTTAATTTGCTTTGCGTGTGTTGCTTTTGACTTCTTTACTATTTATCTATTATTCTTTTGACTTGTCTTCTTGCCATAGAAGGACTCCATGAGTCTGAAATATAGCGATCTCAAGTGTGACTTTTTCTGAGTGTTTTTACTATTATATTAATGTTAATTTGTTACATTGTTAATAGTGTTACTTTATTTTTATTTTTCTTTTATATTATATATATATATATATATATATATATATATATATATAACATTAAAGTTTGCTAAGGGAAACAATATTATGAAGCTAATTTGTCATAATATGTAACAAGATTTTATTTAAAAAAGTATTTCATGCTGAGAGGCAAACCTGCACTCTTAACCATGACATCATTGCACACACTAATACAGAGCTAACAGAACACACATACTAGACAGCATCTTTAGTGCATACCATATAACTGCTGCAATGATTACATAGCCTTGCTGGTTACCTCATGAACCACAAACGAGTAGGATTTATAAGAATTTTGCATTCAAGAGGACTAATTTTTTTATGTCAAAGGGTGGATGGATATTGCTTAAACATTTCAAATGTAGAAAGTGCTAATATAGAACAAAACCCATAAATATTTATGCAAAAAATAATAAAATAAAAAGAATAATAGGAAAAAAATATTTGGGAAAGATATATTTTTATCTTTAATATAAAATGGAAACTACAAAACTTGAAAAAACTTACCTCTATCCTTTGGTTTAATAAAGAAGGGTTGGTCGTATTCTGTGCATAGCTTTCATCTGAAACAAAATAAGTTCATACAGAAACATGTAAAATAAATATATATTTTAATGTCTTTTATTGTTTAGTTAACTTTAGGACAAATGGCAGGTGCCATATAGTCATGCTCACCTTACTTTACTTTACCTTCTTAATCAAAGAAATGTTCTTGCAGCCCCCCCCCCCCTCCCCCAGGAATTAAATATGGAACATCAGCATAAAAGACAGGTGATCTACCCACTGCTTTAACAGGCCAATGTAATAATTCCTTTATGCAGTTTTAATTGACTGTTTCATTAGTTATTTATTTAGTTTAGCTACCTCATATTTCACAGAACGAGAAGCTTTTATTGATAAAATCCCTATTATCCCACATTTGACCATACAAATGAAATAAAAGTGTCTCACTTTAACTACTGCAACTTTTTTTCACTGGCCATAACAGGTACTCAATCCAGAAGCTTTATGCTCATAATATTTGCATACATTGGCAACATTTGTCAGTTTAAAATGACACTCCTCTTGAATTATTATCCTGGTTCCAACTAAAAGAATGAAGAACTTTTCTCTCTCTAACATTACTTTACCAGATCCTTCACACCTCCATCCTAAATTACCTGACATATCATTTTCATAAACTATCCTCACATCATTCAACAACAGATTACATCATCACTCTATACTATGGATACCTATACATTGAACTACTTCATATTTTCCCGCTTTGACAGTTTCTCTTGCTCATCTGTGGAATTCCTTAACTTGTGATATGAAACCATATCACAATGTAAAATTATTTAAAATTACATATTACTATTAATACTCAATTTATAGATAATATTGTGATAACAGCTTATTTTTAATTTAACCCTTTTCTACTGTACTTAATTACTTCATAGTTATAGGTATATGTTTATAATTTTACTATTATGAATAAAATCATAATTATATTTTATTTTGCTCACTGTACCCCTCTGTAATTGTTAGTGGTTACTGTATCAAAATGACTATCTTGATCAATTTGCTTATTAATTAATTTTTATTAACATTACTGTACTTATTTGTGGAATGCAGGCTTTTACGGCCAGTGTCAATTATGTTAACCGAGTCTTCCTAAGTAAGGCCGTGGTCCAATGGGATTCTTCTCTTTCATCTTCCCAAATGTTTCATCAACAACTGACATGGACATCTTCAGTAGTGTGGTCGCCGTAATCACCTTGAATACAAAGCAGCAACTGACTTGTTGGGATTGACAGCATTATATACGGCAGAGAAGCCTGTGGAACTGAGCTCTAATTGGTTTGCTTGGTTCAGGAGATTGGATCTAGCCCATGCTAGGCATGGCCAGCAGAGTGTTGGTTGCTGATAGGTTCAAGTTGTTTCTCTGGTTTAGTGTTCTGTAAGGCCAGATATCATGCCCAGTGCAATTTCAGTATTTCTTCTTTCTTATTAAAGTTGTATTTATGTTTGTGAATTTAAATTGCCTCCTAGTATAGGCAAGGAAGATTATGGGATGTTGAGGCTAATATATCAATGTCTTGAAAACTAATTTTATGCTCTCCTCAGTTAGGAGGACATGCTCAGTGACCGCTGATTTGTCTGTTTGACCAAGGAAGCATTGTCTCTTGTGCTCTGTACACCAGATTTTAATGCTGCACTTTGTGGTGCCAATATACATAGAGCTGCTGGAGCACGATATTCTGTAGACACCAACTGAAGCAAGTGATTTCCTTGAGTCTTTGGTGGAGCTGAATGTGTTTATCCGTTTAGTCGGTTTGAAAACTGTCTAGATTATGTCATCTAAATAGCTTGGAAATGAGATCAGTGACATTTTTCAGAAACGGAAGATAAGCAGTGCCCTTCTTCTTAGATAGTGTGTCAATTTGTTTATATTATTTCTGGGATGTAAACTCTTCTCACTTCATTTGGCCCAAACCCGTTTGTTCATAGTAGGTGTATATTACTGTACTTTGTATTTTAACTACATTGATAGTGTGCAAGAGAAGACCTGATAGTCTTAACATTAGTAGTTTAAATAAATAAATAAATAATCTAATCTAAAATTATAAAACCAATCTTATTAGCAATTTTGTCATTACTTCAGAAAATGTTCATTAAAAGCAGGAGTGTTAAAATTCCAATATATCCCCTAAAGGGTTTTTATAAATTATGTTACATACTTAAATACCATGTAACACAAATATAAAATCTAGGACAGCCCACTTTTGTTATGGTTCTTGAATGGCTTATGCACATACCCAAACTACAGGACTTCCAGAATATGCCTTTACTGCTCGAACAAGTTTTGCATCTCAGCAACTGGACATGCCACACATGTTTTTATCTGAACTCCAACTTAACTTCTTAGCAAGAGGACCATGTACCAGCTCTAATCACTCTATTTTCAAACATTCCCTAAATTTACCCATGACTCCTACTGTATGAGCAGAATTTTGTTGAAACCACCCATATGCTTCTCTTTTTCTATTAGCTGATTAAAACTATGAGGTTAATGTCATTTCAGTATCTCTCTCCACTTATTGTCTGCTTATAAAAAATAAGACTGATTATGTGTCTTACACTAATCATATACCAAACACCAATTTCCCTATCATCTTTTATACAAATTGAAATTTCAGAACACGAATAGCAAGTGTTGTGAATGTACATATGATTATTTTGGTGGAACCATGCCTTGTGTGAATATAACACAAGCTGTGGGTCGATTAAACCTTTAGTGATTGATGAAAGAAACCATTCACAATATGCACATTGCTATGGGATCACCTTGTCACAGACAATGGCCATCTGTACACTGTAAGTTTCGAGTTTTAACAATTTGATAATGTGTGAGCAGAAGACAATGAAAACCCAACTCGTGCTAATTTTGGTAGTGATTGGTGAATGTTCAAGATTTTGCCACTTTCATCTTATTTTCTGTTAAAATTGTACATCTTAGTGGGTATTTGTTTTGTACTGAACCAGTAATATCTCAAATTTATTCACAATATCATGAATGGTAGTTCTGGAAGGAGGTAATTGCCCAGGAGCTTTTAAATAAATTTCTCACGAACACTACAAGCTGATTCATATTTATAACATTTACATAAAAAAATGTTGCTCAAAAGTAACTGTCCTCCTATTCACATTAATAAATGTAGACAGATGAATGTTCAGAAGTTCCAGGACAGACAGGCAGACAGACCTGAGTGGGGAGGTGAGTCAGCAAGTCAGCCTTGGCCAAGATATCCCATACAAGTGGTAAGGACATATTCTGGAAGCCCAGTATCACATTAAATTAGAAGAGTGTTACCGCTGTTTTAATTTAATCTTAAAATTTACTATTATCTAGTAACCACATTTAAAAACCTAATTTGACTCACAGTCAGCTCTTTTACATCACAAATCACTTATTTGGACTTACCCTCCATAATTGAAGTGAATTTTGATGCATTAGATAACCTCTTAATGTATCTTGAGAAGCGTGATTCTTTACGCATTGGATGTGGTCTTCGTTCTTGCATAACAATCTGCAGTACATAAGAGTTATTAGCTTCCAATTACAGGCAAGATTCACATAAAATTGAAACTCCTCATAGAAATTTACAATATTACACCCACCTGTTTGGCAATAGCAGAAAATTTCAAAACATGTGAAGTTTCGTCATACAGAAAGGGATCCCGACTAACATTGACAATCATCCTCACTGCCTCTCTTCCTAAGAGTGCCTTCTGGAAAAGTCGTGTTAGCTTGGAGTCACGAAAAGGTATTATAGCTTTTTCTTTACTGTTTTGATTGTCCCTGAAACATTTCATCATTTACATTTTTCTTCATCATTGCAACCATTTACAGAGCACTTGCTACATCTTATAATTTCATGCGATCACAAATCAGCAACACTAAAAGGAAAGCTATTTAATTTTCTAGATTACAAAGAACTATGCACCATAGAAAGACATACATATGTTTAGAGGGCAGCAAGAGCAAAAGTATATAGCATATGGCTATTTCCATTCTTGCAGTTACTGAAAAAAGTTGTCTTTGTTGTAAGATGGCAACTTGAGAGAATATTATTTTCAGGCAATTTATGTCCCCAAACAATGTCTAAAAAGGTTACAAAAGGCATTGCCAACAAGTGTCTATTTAATTTTGGGGGTTTTGAAGAAACCCTTGAGAAATTATCCATTATTAACACTGGAAAGAGCATGTCTTTATTAGTAACCATATCAGAATTTTGCATGCAGCACCCATTGTTGCAGCTGCAGCATGATAATTGCTGTCTTGTGCTCACTGTCTGATATTCCAAGATGGTAATTCAAGAGCACTTTCGTGCTTTGACTTTTTTTTACTATTGTAGTTTTACTGTTTCGAAAAAACATAACATTACAATAAAATTACCTATTGACATTTATCACTATAATTTAATACATTGTAATTTTGCTAAGTTGCTTGTTAACATTCTGGTCCCCTGCACCGAACTCCAAGCTATTAGTGCATTGGTGACCATTATACTATATAATATACTTCAATTATTATACTTCTAAGGCTACATTTCCTTCCATCTTCCCCTTCATCATTCTTATCCATTTCTTTCTAACTTTACCTAAATAGTCCCCTATCATTTTTATATCCTTCTATCCTTTTACATTTAAAATCTGCCTAATTAAAATTTCTCCATCTTTTATTCCAAACCTTTTCTTTCCATAACTTTGTTTGATTATAATGTAACAAACAATGAAAATCTCTATTGTTTTCTCTACATATTAAACAATGTCCTATTCTAATATGACAAATTATGTTACGAAATCACTCAAATTTCACTAATTTTGTTCCACTTACTTGGACATGTTTCAAAGGCGATTACCCCCCCCTCTTCAGCTTGGTCCCACTGGCCGCTTCCCAGTGTGGTATTAAGATGTCGCTCTGTGGTTTTAACAAACTTATTGATGAGGTAGCTATTGTTTGGGAGATCAAAGTTAATCAAAAATTCTTTGTTTTTGTTTATAAATATATTTTCCCATAGTGTTAATTCTATGGGTTTTTGAAGAACTTTTAATAGTTTTGGTTCCTTTTGGAATTCATGGTTTTTTTTTTTTGTGCCAAAAATGGTCTGCCACTGCTGATTTTTCTATGTGTTTAAATTTAACATTTCTCACGCATTCCATAAAGTGTATGGTAATGGATCCAACAACCATTTCGAGTAGGCTGTTAACAGCTGATAATGGAAGCAAATAGCTTCAAAAATATGTCCAATGTTAAGTAAGTAAATGGAGTTATTGTGAACAGTTGGATTACACTAATGTAGGATATATTACTACCCATTGGTTACTCCTTCGTAAGTACAATTTATTCTTTTAAATCCATTATAAGCTTGAACTGAGCCAACAAGAATGCCTGGAAAAATTAGAAAGGGCTTTTCTAGATTCTACTCCTTCATGAACAGAATTTAAATGAGGAAAATAGCCTTGAAAGGTAGAGGAGCACACAGAGCATTCAACAACGGTAGTCACAGATGAAAACATTGCTTGTGTAGCAGCCATATTGAAGATCAATCCATGTGTGACTTACAGGGAAGTAGAGAAGTCGCTAAATATGCATTCCCTGCATGTGTCAGAAATCATACATAAATATCTTCTTGTGAAGAAGTTTTGTTGTTGCTCAGTACTCCACAACCCCATAAAATAAAATGCAGCAAAAATAAAATGGTGTTAGGATATTTCTGTTTGCTGTTTCGATGAAGATTGCTGCTTCACCACAATATATCTGTATACAATACACTGTGTATAATGAAATTTTTCTGCTGCAAAAATTGGGAAAAACACTGGTGAATCACCCACTATATAGTCCAGATCTATCTCCCTGCGACTTTTTTCCTGTTTTCAAAATGTGTTATGGAAGACATATTCTTGAAAGTGCAATGGAATATGCAATACGTAAAACTTATAAATGGCAGTAGATTAATGAACAGAAGATTTTCCAATGATGTGATTCTATGCACCAAAACACCAAATTACAAATAATGCTACAACTCAACAAACAAAACAAAGCAAAGTGGCAGGCCTATCAATAAATAAGGTAAAAACATAGCTAATAACAAATAGAATGGAAACTCTAATCACAGTAGGTGGGAGTACACTACCATATATAAAGGAATTTGTATACTTAGGACAGTTAATCCCCTTCAAAGACATGAAGAAAAAAGAGATAAACAGAAGAATATACCCAGTATGGAAGGAAATCTGGTCCTTCAGTTTATACTTTCAGACAGGAAAATGAAGCAGAAAGCTTAAATTTAAAGTACTAGAAGCCTGCATCTACCCAGTAATGCTATACACATGTCAGACATGATCGGCAACAGATGAATGCACATAAGCCAAAGGAAAATGGAACACAGGATATTAGGAATAACAAAAAGGGACAAAAATCTCCAACAAAGCACTAGCCCAAATAACATCAATGACAGATATCGCAGAAAGAGCTACGATACTGAAGTGGAAATGGGGTGGCCATATAGCAAGGATGCAGGATGACATGTGAATGCATAAGACCAGCATGTGGGATACATGCCTACAGAAATGACAGAGGCAGGCAAAGATGCAGATGGGCAGACTTCTATGTGGCACACGTAGGTCCAAAATGGCTCAAATAGCAACAGGAAGCAGAAATATTTGGAAAACCATCAAACTTTAACTTTGCAACGAGTGAAATCTGATCAACAAAAGCATAACATACAGGATAATACTACTGAACACATTTGTTCTACATATAAACAAATGATTTCAATAAGAGAATGTAGTTCGACTCAACCATACAATAATCTTGATTAACAAAAATTTAGTTCATTTTGATCTTACAAACAACAGTAACCTTATTGGTAAATTCGAAAAATCTAGAGTGACATCTTAATAACAAGCTGGGAAACTAACAGTGGAGTATGCTGATGAAAGCAACAGCCTTCAAAACATGTCCAAGCAGAACAAAATTAGTAAAATTTGAGTGATTCCCTCATAAACAATTGCAATAGGGATCAACAACTCCTTTATTCAGTGCTATAGATCCATATAAATGGACAGATCCCAATTTACCATCTATCTATTGGGAAGCAAAAAAGAAACACTCTTCAGGCTTTCACAATCGGTATGAAATGTTAATATAAATGATTACTTCTAAAGCTTGCCATTGGAATTTAAAAAATGATATATAGTTCTCAACATATCATTGAGAATGAGAGAAAGAGAAGATAAGAGATGGAAAATGAGAAAGAGAAGATAAAGGATAGACAATTAACTTGTTATCAATTGATATGTTATATCTGCATTGTTCATTATACAAAAAAATAAACAGAAGCCATACCTTATTATCCTTAAGCACATTCCAAGATAATGAAGTGATGTGTTAATTTTTTGTGATTCTCTTAGTCGATCTCCAACATTTTCAGTTTTTTTTGCCCTTTCTGCACCTGCTAAGTCACAGAATGAGAACCTGGAATTTAATTTTCAATTTTAGTTCTGGTTTAATGAACAGAATTTACAGGTTTAAGATTGATTATATACTAATATCAAGACTGTTTCAATCTTTACCATGAATGTTTAATGCTTAATGTAATTGGAAATTTAATGGTAGGAGCTATGCGCTCGATTTATTACAGTGCATGTGAAATCTGAGATGGTTTAGGCAGCAGTAGAATAAGAAACAAATATTGCAGAAAGTGTCAAGTTCCTAATTCCCACTAATTGCATGCTCTAGTGCAACATTAGTTAACTATGATTAACTAATTATTTTTCCTTATTAAATATAATACAATGTTACATTTTTAATGTCTTATTTCTTCCAATTACCAATTTACATGCAGATATACATAAAAATATTATTCTTTTAGGATTTCTCCTACCTACTTCGAAACAATATCAAAACCTAATATTTTATATCAAATTTCTCCTAATACATCTATAAAATATATTTAATTTTAACAATTTAATCTAATTAACTATTGAGCCCTAGCATTCAATTCATCAGCGGTTTCATTATAAGCATTTGATGTCAGTAGTGATTTCTTTAGAGCTTGCAAGTTGATAAATGGTCTTATCTCCATAATTGAGGATTAACTTCCAGATTTTCAAAACAAGCTCACAACAGCATTAAAAAATTATCAGATGGTAAGAGAAACTGCACAAAAGAAAGAAAACCAATGAACTCACCTACTCAATCTACATCTGTTTATCTCTGTAAATTCACACACTAGCTTGAGGGAGAATACACAGTGTGATCGACTAGAAGCTGCATTCAGACTGGTAGGAGCATAATTCAGATTATGCTGTCCAAAGAGTAACATCTGGTATGCTTCCTTTGCAGAATTAACCCATACATGATTTAAACCTGTGTAAACAAAGAAACATTTAAATGTCGCTCTTATCAAAACAAAGCTGCTCCATAAGCACCTACCTTGAACTATGTTATTGTCATCTAGATTTAAGAAATTGTTCAGCATCTCTAGATTATGATTCCTTTATTCACTATTAAGCTTAAAACAAGCCATCATTACAATATAGAACAATAAAAACAAATACAATATATACAATTACATTGAAACGCTAATTGAAACTTGTACAGTAAAGTTAATCATATAATTAAGATCAGGCATCGAGTCAAACTATACACTCTTATAGGCTCCAATTACTTGTTTAAATGTAGTATATGTTTCATGTACCCTTGTCCGTATCCTCAGCTACCCATTGGCTGTTGTGGATAATTCATTATGCTTTGGGGATGTGAATTCTGCTCTGGTGGAGGTGTGATGTACTTAAAGTTTATGTATTCTCCCCGGAAGTGTCGAAGTTTATTAATCTGTCTCTGTGTTTGTAAATGTAGATTTTCTCCCATGTTGCTAATTCTGTACGTTGTACTGATTTTAATAATTTTGCTTTATTCACTATGTCATGGTTTTCTGTCCAGAAATGAGATGCTACTGCTGATTTGTCCATTTGTTTATATTTTTTATGTTACTGAGGTGTTCTTTTAACCTTGTGCCTAAGTTTCTCTTTAATTTTCCGACTTAGACATTTTCACACTATGCACAACTTATTTGGCAAATACCTGCTTTTTTCTGAAATGGAGTACTGTTATTCACTTTGTCATTCAGGAGATTTTTAATATTAAATATGCTTATAGCTGCCAACCTAATATTAAAATCTTTAAGAATACTTTGAAATTTTTACATAGCCCATGGATATGTGAATTTTTTAAAAATCATCTCATTTCCTGCTGAAAGTGTTATGAATTACCTAATAAGTTTTTGTCTCTTGAACTTCTATACTTTTTTGTGAGCTAGTTCTTTTTAAAACCACTTTTAATTGCTGTTCTTTCTATTTGCTTGTATTCTTTAGGGTATTCTTCCTTGTTAAGTGTAGGCTAACTAGCCTGTGTGTTAAGCTGTGGATCACTGCATGTTTGTGTGTTTTGGGTTAAATAGTTAGCTTTGATGTGATTGCGCACATGTTTTCTTTCTCTAGATTCCAAATTCTAGATTCACTTTCACTTTCAGCAGGAAAAAGAAGATAATTTTTAAAAAAGTCACATATCATCCATGGGCTAGGCAAAAATATAAAAATATTCTAAAAGATTTTAATATCAGATTGGTACCTATAAACAGATTTAATGTTACAAATCTCCTGAATGACAACATTTCGCAAAACAGGTTATTTACCGAATAAGTTGTGCAGAATGCAAAAATGTCTATATTGGAAAAACAAAGAGAAACATAGGTACACAGTTAAAAGAATACTTCAGGAACAAAAAGAAATTACAAACAAATGAGAAATCAGCAGTAGGATATCATTTCTGGACAGAAAACCACAACATAGTTAATAAAACAAAATTATTAAAATCAGTACAAGGATCTACAGAATTAGCAACATGTGAGAAAATCTATATTTACAAATACAGAAAGAGATTAATGAACTCGACACTTCCAAGATAAAAACAGGTTCATCACAACTCCACCAGCAAAATACACATTCTCAAAGCATAAAAAATCATCCAGCAGTTGACAAGTAGCTGAGGATGCGGACAAGATTTCGTGAAACATATACTACATTTAAACAAGTGGAGCTGATAAGAGTATGCAGTTCGACTCATTCATATAATAATCTCAATTAAGCGATGAATTATATATTTTTATAAGAATTTTTATGGTACTGGGATTGAGTTTAACTCAAAATACCCTTAGCTAACACAAGTTCTATCAGAAAATTCTGAAACTAATCTTGCAAATCTACAAAAATTATAGCATTTAAAATTTGCTGCCAACACATTCAAAGTTGTCTCAGCAGTATGCACTAATTCCAGTGCCTCTGCCACTGAAAATGCTGCATGGAAGTCATGGTTTTCTTGAAGCTTGTTGAGCGATATTCGCAATTCACAGTGCAAAAATAGCAAACCATTGGCTTCAACTTCATCTTGGAGAACAAGAAGTTGCAGGAGCCAAATCCAGCAAGACAGGGAGGGAAGCAGCAATTATCTTGGCACAGGCAAAAAAACTGCACGTTATGAATGCTGTATGAGGGGGCACACATGATGGAAATACCCAACTGCCCTCACCCTACAGTTCAGGTTATTTATGAAGGACAGTAAAATTTAAGTGTATTCAACTCATACAATGATTTGAATATATGATAGTTCACTGTGATAGTTCCTATATTAAGATTTTAAATTAAAATGAAAATGGTGAGTTGAATTTTAGCTGATGATCAGAACCAAGTGTTCTCAAAACCGGCTACATACATTATGAAAGTAAGTGAAGCATTAAGAGTGTGTAGTTCAACTGAATCATACAATAATATCAATTATATGATTGGCTGCACTGTGCAAGTTTCAATTTACATTTTAATTATAATATATAGCATTTGCTTATACACTGGCTTTATTTATTTTTGTACATGATTTATGCACTTTCTGTTTCTATAGATCCATCATTTTTTAAACCTGGTCCCTTCAAAAACAATGAATTGAGATTCTACTTTATATGCACCTGCATAAAATATTGTTTTTATTTTGTAGAGTTACATACTCATAAGATTTGTGTTGTCTGTAAGCAGAAATTTACCCTTTATATAAACATCACCAGCAGAGTCCTGTCCTAAGATCAAACCTTGCCTTTTTCTGTTTGACTGAGGTACAAGGAGGTCAAAAATCTGTTCATTGTATATTTCCACAAATGACACCCAAACAGAATATGCAACTTCTCCACAATATGTTTCATTGTAACTGGCACGCATACCTGCAAACAGTCAGTATTAATAGTCAACAAAACAAATATCAAACCAAAAGTACTGCAAAACACTATTAGTTCTATCCTGATCTTTGGTTGTTTAAATTGTACTTGGGAAACTATAGACATCAAGGTGATTAAATATTATATTAGAATTTAGTAAATATGTTACAACCAACTCCTTACATATACATCATTAGGACATGTTTCAGAGACAATTGCTTCCCATCTGCTGTTGGCTGACTAACCAAGGTGGCTGGATCCCAAGCTACTTCTGTGGAGATATGATGGTTTGAATAAGAATTTGCAGAGTTCATCGGCCATCAGGTAGAAAATCAAAATTCATAAATTCTCCTCTATTTTTCAGAATGATTTTTTTTTTTCCAAGTAGCTATCTCAATTGGATTATCAAGTTCTTTCAGCAGACTAGCCTCTGGTTTATTTTAATGATTTTTGGTCCTAAAGTGTACTCCTTGCTACTGCTGATTATCTTTTTGTTTTCCAATTAATAATGTTCCTAAAATGTTCTTCTCCGAATTCCTAAATGTCTCTGATTTTTTAATATATTCTACACATTCAATGTCATAAATTCCTGATTTTTGGGCTGTTAATACAGGGTCTTTTTAATGTGGAATATAGTAAATTTTTTATTTTATATTTGTTCTTGGGGCTATCTTCAGCCATGTTCTTTGAATACCCTATTCAATTTGCTGCAGTAAGTCAGACGATATGTGAAATTTTGAATTTGCTACTGTTCTGGATGTTCTCCAGAGCATAAACGTTTCTTATAGATTGCTGTCATTTAAATTTAATAATAATTTTTGTCTTTGGGTTTCCCCTCCCCCTATAGTGTTTAACATTTTTTTTTTTTTTGAGGCACCACAGGCAGTCATTTGTTGATACAGAGATGAAATGATAAGTTGTAAAAGCATTTTATTTTCAATTAAAGGAAGTGTTCCAGGTCTAAGCCCTGTGAGGGAGTACAATTCTGGCGGGATTCTGAACTCCCACTTATGAGTTCATCCTTAATGACCTTGATCACCCATTGTAGTGTGTCTGTTGAAACCACTGACTAATGCTGTATTGATTATCTGTTGCTATTTTCACAGAAACACAATATGGGGAATATTTGGGAAAAAATTTTCATCTTGAAAAATAAGAGGAAAAGTAATTAATTTTGATGCTTCACCCACAGTGAACTTTGCAAGTTCCTAATCAAACCACCAATGCCTCTACAGAAGCACCTAGGGATCTAGCCATAACTTCAAGTAGTTGGTCAACAGCTGATGATGGGAGTGAATGGTCCCTGAAACACATCCTGTTATATATGAAAGTGCAATTAGTGTCATATTTAATAAATTCTAATAGAAAGTCTTTGGTATTCAATATTAGCCAGTAGTGACTGAACTTAAATTTTATTTTATTTCTGAAGAAAGCATTCACATATATTTTCTTGATTACCTATATACAGTTTTTCTCGTAATGCCATTGAATAATGACATGTGCAGCTTGGTCACATATAACAGATGATTAAATTGCAGTTCATATGATTTACATGTATAGCTCTTATACAAACAACTGGAAGTTGCTTGGTTACTATATCCACTTAATAGAGAGAAGATGCATTTTTGAAACAAAAAGAAAATGACTACAAAGAGTGATGACTATGTTTTTTATAGCAAATGAAAAGTGAAAGATAATCGCAAAAGAAATTGGCTATTATGTACTAGATGTAAATATGATACGAGCAAATGCTGAATTACAGATTGGAGGAAGAAAAACAACTTGTTCTCCATGTCAAAAGTAAACAAATATGGACAGAAAGTCAAATATGCACATTTGGAAGAAAATGTTCTTTCATTTGTTACTGCAGGAAGGCAATACCTACTGAGATGCTTTAAATGAAGGCGCTCCCAGTAGCAGATATAATAGCAAGTACAAAGTGGGCTGTGCTATTTTTAATATCTCATCATAAGGATGAGAATCAGTATTGCACAAAATCTAGGAGTTGCATATGACAAAATAACACCACAGTTTCACAAAAATACAATTGAACTGAGAATCACATTTAAGGAACTAACATTTTAAGTTTCTTAGATATAAAATATTTCTATTCATACAGCATTTTTATAATTTCAAGATGTATCGACATAATTAATTCATGGAAAATGGCTACAAACGTGCTTTAACACTTCTGAGCATATAAAATCAGCAATTTCTAGCTTAAAAATAAAATGAATTCCTATTTATATAAAAAATTCTTATTAAATGGTATGCATAACTTTTTAAGAGTGAAGGGTGTTCAAATAAATATGAATAATATGATTCCATTTTTCTTATCAGAATAATCTTATAAAGTTTATGGCGGAATATCAATATAAAATGCACTCCAACATGCCAGGCCACCCAACTACACAAAATCAATATATTATCTCTCGGCTTATTAAATTCTTGTACAATTTTAATACTGAGTTAATAAAAACATGCAGATAACTTTATTTATTACCAGCAGATATCAGGAATGCCTAATTAAAAACAGACACCATTTTGAACAACTCTTATAATACAGGTTAATACATATTTAAAAATAAAATTGGGTGCCTGCTTTTATTGATCAACATTAAAGTTGTATGAGCATTTCACATGCTGGGGTCGGTCCAGCAGAACTGCATCCACTGGCATGCAGCTGGGTAGGGTTGCATCCCCTAACTCAAAGTTTGGTTTAAATATTAATTACTCTCATTAAAATATTAATTCAAGTTAGAATCGAACACAGTGAAACACCCATTCATGATTTCTTGTACAGCTGATGATGTGGACAATAGTTCCACGAAACATGTCCTGAGTAAATCTCATTTAGGTGAAACCATAAAGAGTGTTTTAAACATCTGACTCAGAAGAGATTATTATTTATTCTCACATAAATTATATTGGACGTATCAGTAGCATTTATATTAGAGAACAGTTTCTATTGATTACATATACATGCCAATTTAACAAATATGTAAGTATATAATACAAATAAATGGTCACTGGCGCAAGTAAATAACTTGAAATAATAAAAATGTAAATAACTTGAAATAATGAAATAATTACATTGTGAACATTCAGTGTACTACATACAACCATCTATCATTAATTTAATTAATTTATTATAATAGTTCTTGTAGTTTAAGATTCTGTTAACTTTAAAAATGAATACAATAAAACCCCTTATTTACATACTATATTCAACGATTTCCCACTGTTTACATTTTGTGTTGGTTTCCTATGTTCCCAATGCATTAAAATTCTCAAGTTTATGCTTATGAATTTTAAGTCTAGAGCTGTTTACAACATACCAAGTTCAATTGAGGAAAAACAATTCAAGCAAAATTCAAGCAAAATTCCATTACAACTAATCCAGAAATGTCTTAAGTGACCTTAAACCATGGCCTAACATTGAGCGAAGAACCACTGCTTTCCCCTGCAGAGATGCAATTTTACATTTTGCAGCTTTCATTATTCTCTTTCGCAAAGCTGCAATGGTACGAAGTTATCGAGTGATCCTGTATTCATCTTGCCTCAAATCCTTTGTTTTGAGGTTTCTGTTGTACAATTACTTTTGTTCTTGCATTTCTCAATGTTATTGTTGTTGATTGACATATTTTACTATTGTTACCTGTAACCACTTTTGTTCTTGTTATCTGTTCCAGTCAAGCAGTCGTAGTTATTTCCCACATTTCTTTTTTTCTTTACTTGTTTAGGTGTTAATTCTTTACTTATAAAATTCATGTTCACCACATAAAGTGAAAGGTTCTCATTTATTTGACTGCTCTCCCCTTACTTATTACTGTAAAAACAGAATGCTGCTGCACATGAAGAGTGGACATTGTTCTACGACCAGTAACCAATGTACATAGACATGTGCTCTTGTTTACACTGGGTTCCCTTCTTAGGCTGGATAGACTTTGGGTGTTGCAGTTGAAAAGTTATTGCTACCAACACCAATATAATTCTACAAATGTAAAATTGTAATATTAATGCTTAACTTGAGAATGATAAATAAAATACAAAAAACATACCTAAAGATGAAATACTGCTTATTGAAATTTCTGATAGAGAACTGAAAGTATTTTCTATACAGGACTCCAAAGATTTGAGGGAATAAGACGTATCACTTTTCTGAAACATAAGAGATAGTTGTAAATCAATCAAGTTATTGCAAAACACTTACAGCAGGCAAGATACTTGTATTTTATGTAGTATACTATATGTAAATATATTTTAAAATAAAAATTATTGTAACTCAGAAGAGCACCATCATTGTAGAATGGAATGAGACATTAACAAACTGTTTATGGCAGCTGTGGAATAGGATCTGAAAGCAGCTAAACATATCTTAAATGTTTTAGACACAATTTATTATATCAAGAAATTAAAAGGTCTTCCATGATACTTTCCATATGCATCTAAATAATCTACAAAAATATTTGATGTATTCATTTTCAAGATTGGCAATCATTCAAATACAGGTTCTCCAATAACAGACATTGGTGCATGAAAAGATATTTCCCACACATAATACTTAATAGTTCAAATTTAACAGTCAAAGAAATAAATCAATAGTGAGTTTTAAATAACCTATTGGTGCTTCTATTGCTACATACTTCCATCTCAAGCATTCTAAGGTAATGACTACATCCATGAGGTGATTGATAGATGCAGGGATAGGAAATGATAGTACTGCTTAATTCTTTGTTGGCATATTCATACAAAATTTCCTAAGAATTTAGCAAGAGCAAATCACTCAGACAGCAATGGATTATTTGCAAGTTAATTTCATTTTGCCAACAAAATTCCAAACCATTTAAAATATTGTGGCTACTGTACTATAAGAGTGGTCTGCTGTCCTGCCTTCGTTCTTAAAAAAACCTGTAAACAAAGGAGTGCCCTTCATAAATACAAAGAGGTTCTATACAGTCCATCTGATGTAGTTTCAATTCAGTCTCTTTCATTCTCTTTAGTGTTTGGAAGATTCCAGTGAAATTATTATTAGAGAAGAAGAGTTTAAATTCACCATAAATGAAGCCAGTACCTGTTAACCCTTCCAAGAAATTTCTATCCATTTTTAATGAAAGACAAATATAACATATGAGGGCAGGTTCATAAGTTTCCAGTCTCACAGATAAGGATTATCGCCTTCACAACACCCTTATCTGTAGTTAATAATTGCAACCATAACTTCCGCTCAGCTGTGTTCAGTTGTTCAGATATAGTTGCATAAAGAAGGCTATGAGTAGAAGATTGTGACATGTTCAAAATGGAGTATCGAACTGGTATTCAGTTCTTCACAAAAGAATAACTTACTCGAAATGAAATTAAACAGCAATAGAAAGGTGTATATGGGGTAGCATTTCCCTCATATTCTATCATAAAAGAATGGGCCAAACTTTTTCGAATGGGTTTAGAAAGCATTGAAGATGAAGAGCGTGCAGATTGGCCCTTGGAGGTGCTCACTTCTGAAAACATTGTTCACATAGAAAGAAAAATAATGGAAGACTGGAGGCTCAAAGTTACAGAAATAGCAGCAAGGTTAAGTATTTCTACACCAAGTCCTTCGAAATATTCATGAACATCTAAACACAAATAAGGTTTATGCAAGATGGTGCCTAGACTTCTTTTCTCAGTACAAAAGCAGCAACAAATCATCTGTTGTCAGGAATTTTTGGAGCTCTGCCTTGGCAATGAGAGAGAAGTTCTGCAAAATATTGTTACAGGAGATGAAAGTATGGTCTTCAGAAGCACAGAAGGCTGTAGATATATGTTCAATTCCAGCAATAATCCAAAATTTTCAAGTCTGATTTTTCCTTTTCAAAAACCATGTTTGTTAACATTTTTTCAGCATATTTAAAGAAGTTATTTAATGTAAATTCCCATTAGAAGATATATAAAAATATTGTTACCTGCAAAGTAGATAACAGACTCTGTTTGTATAAAAGTTCTTTACTCATTGTATTGTCGTCCAATTCTAAAACTGAACTGGCCATATGTGGTTTGTATCTGCAGGTGCTGCTTTCCTGGCCTTTAATACTGTTGAAAACAGCTGTAATTGCTCGTAGAATAATTCCAGGATTTTCTGGAGTACCTAATAAAGAAAACCAAGATTGTTATTCCATGTCAAATGATATTTTGTAGTTGCTGTGTAGACTGTAATGTAAAATCCTCAAAAATAATGTTTCTAATAAAGAATGTAAGCTTTTTTTTTTTTACCTTGCACAGTGAAGGTTTTCCCTGCACCACTTGCCCCATATGCAAATAGCAAACAGTTCTGTCCAGAAATAAAACCTTGTATGCATGGATGCACACATTCTTCAAACATTGTTTCCTGATTTGTTTCAGGGCCAAATATTTTTGTGAACTTATATCTGAAAAACAAATATTCTTATTATTATAAAGAAATTATTATTTTTCAAATGATGGCTGTCTCAAAATATCTTGCTCAATTACCACAAGAGAATCAATAATTCACATGTATGAAAGTTTAGCTATAATTGCAAGTACAAATCATAAATATACTGTTAATAAATTAAGATACTCATATTCATAACAGAAACAGTATCAAGCTGAACTCCTCTGCCCCAAACAACACAATACAATATAGCCTTCTACCGTCCTTGCGTGAAACCCATGGACTACAAACTAATCCATGCTTGAGGGTCTGCAAGAAAAGCACCTACATATTGAATTTCAGGTGGTCCATAAAATAACAGTTGGTTGGGTGCCAGGAGGGATGTTAAAGGCAAGAAATGGCAGATACCTTAGCAAGATCTGCAAGTACATTTACTGCTTATTATTGAAAATGTAGATGAAGACTCTCCATAAAATTAATACAATTTCCTTTGATGCATGCTTTAGAAACCTGCATTAAATAAACCATTTGAGAAAAATGATTTGATATTTCAAATGGTTTTTTTTTTTTTTTTTTTTTTTTTTTTGGTACAGTTTAATGTCCCTCATACCAACGAAGGTATAAAGAGATGAATGAATGTTTCTGATGAAATGAATGCATCAATAAGCCCAGAGCCTGCAACACTTGAAATTATATGGCATTCACCATTTCAGGGTAAGGAAAAAGTTCATAAAAAACCTTACCCGCAACCAGGACCTCTGGATTTGCAGGCAGACGTGCTGATCACAAGATTATGGAGGTCCAAATGAATGCTTAAGACACATGTACCAACATAAAAAATTATCCAAGAACTTTTCATGCTGCTTATATTAAATTAAATTCTACAGTTAACTACTACTGCAGGCATAGCAATGCTCAAGAAAATACATATGTATATTAACTTTAAATAAATTTCTTTAAATGCATGGAGGAACGTTTTAGTTGATTAGCTGCTGATCAAGTTACTGTTTAATGCTTTGCCACTTAGAAAGGAAATTAACAGGAAATCAGCAATCAAGCTGAGCTTTGTTCATTTGACATGTCATTTACAAATTAAAAAAAAATTAAGAACCTTACTCTACATTAGGATCCTTGAAGCCTTTCAGAAGAAGCGTGCTCTGATTTTGTATTTTCATCATTTCTTGCTCCTGTACAGAAAAAGGAAAAAATGTTCATTACACGTTTATGCAAAAAGTTTCTGTTTTCAGTTGCAAACACCTAAATAGAACAATCATGAAGCAATATTCTATAAGGAGAATATCTCAATTTCATGGCATAATACATTCTCCTGAAATGGTATGCCAATTGAAAAAAGTAAATTTTCTTCCGACTTTTCTGATGTTCTAAAGTACAGTCAGGTCAATCTTTAAAAAAGGAGATGAGCATAATATTGTGAACTACAAATTTTACTCTTATTTCTGTATTTGGTAAAGTGTTTGAGAAAGTTATAAATGCTAGATTGATCAATTTCTTTAATATAAAAAACAGCTTATTGGTTAGTACTCAGCATGATTTTAGAAAAAATCATTGAACTCTCATAGTTGTGACAGAGCTTATACATGAAACATTTGCATACTTAGACAATGATAAATTGTCTTCATTGATTTGTCAAAAGCCTTTTGACAATGTGCTTATTCAACACAATAAGCTACAATGTGCTACCTGATCCAATATAATACATTGCATTAAAGCATTAATCTTTATTAATTGGATGGTTAGCGAGGATGCAAACAAGGGCTTATGAAACATGTACTACATATAAACAAGTGGAACCAATAAGAGTGTGTAGTTCGACTCAATCATACAATAATCTTAATTATCTCTTTGTTTCACTTACCTCTGGTCTGCATTTTCTTGGTTTAATTCTTAAAAATACTTTAATGCCTTTATCATCAACTTCTTCTGAAGAGCAACCATAAAAATAGAAGAGATTTTTCCCCTTTCCTGGATGAGGCCTTTGTAAGGGATGGGTAATGCTTGGATCTCTTGGTTTCAAGAATGAAAGATCTCCATAACTTTGTTCATTCATGTTCACTGTTAGAGAAAAAAAGTATATCGTTTTTTTTAACTCTGAAACAAATAACACTCAATTCAGTGCTAAGAACCATTATTTATGTAATTTTAACACCTGAACTATGACAGAGGGCTCTCTTCAATAATTTTAAATTTCCCATACAGTATACAGAGCAGTTGAAATTGCATTAATCTATTCCATAAATATTCTTAAAACATTTTTTCTTCCTAACCTTGAAGTAATTTAAATAGATCAGCTGCAGATAATAATTAGCAATACTAAACAAGATTAGGTTTGAACAATCTGCAGTCGAAGATGCATCTAGAGAATAAACTGCCTATTGTATTTATTTGCAATATATCTGCTTGGGACTGTAAATCACAATAGATTTCCCATTAAATATTCATTTTACATTTTGAATATGTTGGGTAGTTTTTCTTGGTAATCTTTAATAATGCTAGTAATTCTTAACATACATTAGAATTGTAATAGTGAAGCAAATGACAATTATTTATACATTGTGGTATGCCACTATGCATTCTTGCAGCTTCACTAATTTACTATTTCACTAATCATGTTTTGCAGACCTTTGCCTGCATTATCAGCTACTTGTCAACTGTTGGAAGGATTGCTATAATCTTTGGAGGACATATGATGAATTTGAAATTTGTATTTTCTTCACCCAGGATACTAAACTTCCTTAGCTGATTTTTTCCCCACTTGTGTTCTGTATGTCCTTCTCTTGTCTTTAACAGTTTCATGATTAATTTCTTGTCTTTTTCAGTTTCATGATTTCCCGTCTAAAGAGCTCCCACAATGGATTTCTCTATTTCATTATATGTTACATTGCTGTTATGATCATCCATTCAATATTTATGTCCCTTTCAGTTTTTTCCAATATATATTTTATTGCTATTAAATTATAAATTCCTGACTTCTTTTCTGGTGGTATACTATCTGTTTGTTCTTTGTAAATTTTTTTATATTAAGCTTATTCTTTGGTGTTAATATGAAGTTACTTTCTTAATGATCTTCTGAAATTTCCCATAGCACAAGGATAACTTAAATTTTACTTTTGCTGCAGAGAGTACTGATTGGCTACTTAAGTTTCTTAAACCTCTATGCCATCTTGCAAATTAATTCCTTACAAAATACATTCTCCACTGCAATTTTTTTCTATTTGGTTGAATTTCTGTTGATATACTGTTTTCTCCACAGATAAATTCATGAGTCTATCAGCTAAATTAATAATTACTGCATCTTTGTTACCATGGATTGAAGCTATTGGATTTTAAGCATGTGTCCTTTCTGTGCAACTCAAATCCCAACTTTATAATTTTTATTATTATTTTGAGGTCCAGCAATGGTAGCACATTATTTGTTTACATTTCAAATGTAATTTAATATCAGCTTATTTTAAACCCACATTACAAAATTCTTTCCATACATATTCAAAACATGGTACAGGTACATTGATGATATTTTTGCAATAGTAGATGAAAAACATATTAATGGTGCCAAAAAACTACTAAACTTACAAGAACCAAGTATTAGTATTTTCAAGAAGTGAGATTTGTAAGTGATGAATTTCATAACATTTGTTTTATCTAGATTTAGAGATAATTTGTTTGCTTTAAACCATACATACAAGGATCTCAGAAATAGATTTAATTTAATGGCTGAATCTTTATGGCTATTTCCATTTATCAATATGCTTGTTTCATCTACAAATACTTCAAAAAGAAGAAGATCCAGAACAAATCCTTGAGGAACTTCATGTTTAATTTATTCCTCACTCTGATGCATTGTTTTTACTTTTAAAGGAGCAATTTATCTCTATTTTTTTGTTTTCTTTTGTCAAGGCAGGATATAAACTATTTTAAATGTTGGTTTTTATTACATAGAAAACTGATTTATCATAATTTCATAATTGACACGTCGAAAGCTTTTGCTAAATCACTATCATTCCCCTTACATGTACTCTCATGGAACTCAGTTTAAATTTCATTAGTGAATTTAAAGACTGCATTTTCTGTTGAAATTTCCTTCCCTAAAACCAAACTGACCATTAACTAAAATAATATTACTTTCAAGAATGTAGTCTATTGTACATTACTTAGAAAATGTAGGTGAAATAGCTATGGATCTATAATAATTAGAGAAATTTTCCTTTCTCCCTCTTTGAACAGTTTCCATTAGTCTTTCAGGTAATACCAGTTTTTAAAGACTCATTGAATAAATGACTAAGGGGGATACTAATTTCCTTTGCTGTTAAGTTCATCATAGCCAGAAGAGTTTTTTTTATTGGTTTTCTAATGATTTACTAGTTTCCAGTGGAGTAGTGGTATTTGGTTTGAATTCATTATTTTGATTGGAAAATGACAATTGTAAATTTCTTAATCCACCTCTCTTATCAGCAGAGTGTAGGTTTAAAATTTTTGTTAAATTAAAAAAAATAATCAAACACATTTGCCTGCAAGGTGTTGTATTTCATGATTATTAATACTTAAGTTTGTTGTATCTTCTTGTTGCAAATTTTTAACAGTTTCTTGTTTTATAACGTTCCAAGTAATCTTTACTTTCTTTTTTGAGTGACTGATAAATTTTTTATAATGGGGGCCTTTCCTTGCTTTTATTACTTTCCTAACATACTTAAAATGTATTTTCAATTTAGAATTTTTACGGAACTTAGCTCATCATATAATTATCTTTTATTATGAACATGATTTTTAATTCCTTGGATTAACCACTCCCTACTCATATAACTTTTCTTTTTAATTTTTTGGAGAAATTTGCTTTAAAATACTATTTAAAATTGTTTAAAAAATTGTTGAATTTAAACATCATTTGATTATAGACCCTATTCCAGGATTCTTGTTCAAGTGCCTACACCATTTTATTGCATTTACATCATTAGTATATCCATAACATTATTTGAGTTTTATTTTAGAGTCCTTAGCTATTACTTGAGCATCATGGTCTGAGAGATCATTGATTAATGGGGACATAGAATATGACAATTTATCTGCATATATGTAATAGTTCGTCCATTATTTATTATTTATAAACAGAGACCACAAAACTCCAAATGATATACAGGAATAGATTGCTGACAGTTAAAGTAACGGCTAAAAATTTAATTGGAAGTTCATTTTTCAAGCTTAATTCTGGAAATTCAGTAATTTGTTGCTTCATTATACACATAAAGTTACACCTGACATTATATGCCTCAACAGCCTTTAGCGGGCTTAAGCAACTATTGACAATGTTTACCTTGCCATGAAAACCATTTGAGACGCTGAAAACTTGAAGTTACTTTTGGTTTATATTCGTTTATTTTATATATATGAAGTAACACTTTGAAGGATGTAACTTACAATAACTAAAGAAGCACAAAAAGAATTAAACACCTAAATATTCTTCAAAGGCAAGAACACGAGTGGTTCGAAATATTGAGAGTGATAATCTGTGAATATTTTAGTGTTTTATTCTTCTTCTGCTTCTTTAGTTGTATATGTATATATAAGCACTGGTTCTCGTTTAGACCGCACTTTGCTTAGGCATATCTAGCTAACAACCAGTATTAAATTCATTGCATGGGTTATTGCAACCTTCATTTATAGACATTGATATGGGTACATACCTGTAACTGTGCAATCACTATATGACTGCAAATACGATCTCGTAAAATTCCACAACTATTAAGCGTCCTTGTGCAAATTACTGCTTAACCCTACAGTTTAATTTCAGAATAATTGCATAGGCTCATTTTTATAACTAAAAATAAGTCATCAAAAGTCACATTAACGAACTTCCTCACATCATCAAACTTCAGAGACATTCGAATATAAGATTCTAGTGGGTTTGTTGCTCTGATTGGCTAAGTGCTTGCACACAAGGCAAAGAGTATTTAAACAAAAGATAAATAGAATAAAGCTGTAGCTAAGCAATAGAGCCAACCAACACATTATTGTTTTGTAGTGTTTTGCTTATTTGCGATCTAGCTGGTGATCTTGACCTTAAAAAAAGGGGAAAGTGAATTTATTCGTGAAGGCTACATTCCCTAAAGGACATTAATATATCCAAGTTCACAATTTACACCTCCCAGATTAGTTATAGTGTACGAATAGCAAAGAAGATATCTGTGTTCCAGTCAGTGTTGAATCCAACCACTTTCCTCTGGGGAGGATATCAAACTTTACGTATGTGGAAAGGTGTGGGGGAGGGGGCTATATCATAGGCTTCAAATTTTGTTAATACTAATAAAATTACACCGATACTAATTTTTTTAAATTTCTCTTTATCTTTTACATGTAATTAAATGAAATATAATTAGGTAATTCTTTAAGAACGAAATTATGAGAATCAATAAAATATTATAAATAGCGTGCAATGCTAATTACATTTGCAGCAAACGAATGCGACAAGGCCTTTTTACAACAAATCTGCGGATGACATCATCATTGAATCTTTCTGTTGGTTTCTGACATCGTTGTTCCCTTAAACAAGCTTGAAAAGTATCCTGACCCATCCTATTTCTTAAGTTTCCTGTTCATGGTGCTGAATGGCCTTTCTACATCGGCAGTGCAAAATGGAATGCATAGTACTCATTCATTCAGCGAGTATCCTTGGGGCTTCATCAGTCAATAACGGTCCTTAAAATAAAAGTAACAACATCAGAAGATGAATCTTTTGATTTATTATGAGCAGTGAACTTAAAAGAACGCAAGTCTGCAATAACAGCATCAAAAAGTTTAAGTCCTTATATCAAGCACAGTTCTTTACAACAATTTTGACTTAACCCTTAAAGTGTTTTAAAACTTTCAAAATATGCGCTTGCTTCTATCACTTTCACAGTCTTGTCAATAAAACTTTGCTATGCTTTGTCATACTTTTCACAAATCTCCTTATATTTCTCATAGTTTTCCCTCTTACGTGAAAAGCACACACATTTTTTTTTTTTTTTTTTTTTTTTTTTTTAAGAGAACCTCAAGCCTGAAAGAGAGGCCTCTGAGCAAAATTTGTCGGCCGTTTCACGCCCTTGAACGGGACGCTGATGATCTGAGATGTTAAAGAGTGCCCATAAATAAATAAATAAATAAAAACTCCCATTTTTTTTAAAAAAAAATATTATTTAGTGTTTATTTTCCCGCATCATATTCATGACAAAAGTGGTTGATGTTATTAAAATATTCCAAAAACAAGTGCAGGCTAATTTGAAACTTTGGGCGAACATTTTTGCAGAATTTTGCTTAAGCTTGACACGCATACGTTTAGTCAAAATCATTAAATCTGCAATGAAATCGTGCCTCATATTTTTCAACAAGATCCCCACGAAGATGATCAATAGAGAGAAATAAGAAATCGAATTAAAATAACTAAATTGTATTTTATTCGATTTTTAGGTAATGTAGTGTTATATATGTAACTATTTGGATATGTTCTATTTTGAGATTTGGGGTATCTATCTCAAATGGAGAATTTAAAGAATTATCTATATATAGTTAAAAATAAGTGATGTAGTTGGTTAACAAATGAGTATCTTGTACTGTGTTAAATTAATTTAAAACTAATTGTTCTCATATATAATGATTAGGTTTACACAATAATTAATTAGCAAATGCTGTTTTGAATTGAAGCAGAGTGGAATATGAAAAGTTTATTTGTTAATTAGTGCTTGATGAACTGGAGAAGATTTGGAACAGAGTAGGAGTTTAAAAAGGAGCAATAATGAGGCAAATATATAAGTAAAAGAGTAGAAAAAAACCCTCTGATGTGAACAAATTACCGGAAGTGGTGATTGAACCTCTGTCTTCTGGAATTCCAATAAGAGATTAATGACCAACCTGTGAACACCCCCTGGTTCTAAAAAAGGTCTTTCCAGGCCGTGTAATCACATAGTCAACGTTGCTGGCTACGAGCAGTACAAAGGGGTGAAAGGGGCACAGACCGTAAGAGTAACAATGAACGTCATAGTATGTTCTCATTTGTTCTTGCAATCCGAAAAGTGTGTTGCCAAAGCATATGCTTAAAGTATATGCAGTTCTCTGTGCAACTTGGAAACAATTCCACAGTTTATTTTTACTTTCTCGTTAAACATTCAATTGGTTTTTGTCTGTAAGAGTACAACATGGCAACCATTCACAGAGCACAGGTTTCCGCAATTTAATGAGGATTGTAGATGTTACACAGGGCCCAGGGGGTACTCTAATTATGTTATTATTCCGTTTTGTATTGTTACAGGAACAAGAATAATAAAATTATATTTAATTCAATTTAGTAAAGAAATGTACTGTACATACAAATTGTATTCGTGTGTGTTATAACTAAGGATGGCCAAGGTCAAATAGGTGAAAGTCTCTTGTATTTATTTTTGTCTTAGCATTGCAATAAATAAATAAAAAAAAACTTATCCCCTCTGCCACTTTTGCTAAATTCGCACCGTCCTTGAGCATATGTTCACATGCCATCATAATGAACAGGAATACTGCAGATATTGGAGTTTCGGATGTTTTTAAAACAGTTTGTTCTAATGCAAACTGAATTTCATACAATATATTTTCATGTTTAGGAAAAGCATTAATAGCTTTATAAATGTTCTTAAACAAGATATAATGTGCGTTTTATTATGGAGTGTACATTTCTACAACTGGTGACAGCAATTGACAAAATATATGCTCTGCAGTGAATGTACGGCAACTCGTATCCCCTTTTTCGTGATAACCGAGCGCGGACATCAATAACAGAACCATTAAAATTAGCAGCACCATCGAAAAAATATATTATTAATTTGTCGTAACAAAGTTTTCGTTCTTTATTTCACTGTAAATTGCTGTGAACTTATATTCAACTGTAGTATTGCATTCAACCATACATAAAAAAATAAATAAATAAAAATATATATAAAAATAATAATGATAATGATAATAATAATAATAATAATAATAATAATAATAATAATAATAATAATAATAATAATAATAATAATAATAATAATAATAATAATAAGGGGGGAAACTTTGCTTCAAAACACGACGATGGCGCAATATAACGAACTAGTAAATACAGTTCACTTTGGTTGCAAAAGTTTGTAGTTTCGTCTGCCATTAAGCAAAAGAATGTATCATGCAGAATGGTTTCCTTTTGATATCTAAACCCTCTCCAATACAATTTAATAATTCTGAAGTAGTATTGCTAATTAAAGAAGACACAGCTTGCCAATTCAATGCTTTTTCATTTTCATTTTGCTTAATTATAAGCGCATGAACAGGAGTGTTTAATTCCTGTAATCTACAAGTTTCAAGCGCAATGGCATTTGTGTATTTCTTCTAGTTTTCTCGTGCTTTCGTAGGTTTTCTAAATTTAGTGAAAGACCTTTTTTTGTACAGCTTTAATATATTTTTAAATACATTATTTTTCCAAAAAAAAAAAAAAAAAAAAAACAACCTGCCCCGATCGCGGTCAAAGTACAACCAATTGTACTTACATTGCCATTTTGCTGGTACATGAACAGAAGGCATATTATTTATTGTTTCTCACTTTGTCTTCAAATGAAAGTGTACTATTTTTCAATACATTTTTTACTTTGTTCAGGATATGTCAGAAATAGTACACTTTTCTTTTGAAGACAAAGTGAGAAACAATAAATAATATGTCTTCGCTATATTATATCATAGAATTAACTGTTTATATTTATTTTTAACAGCTCAGTAACTTAGTTCTCTAATCTTATTACGTTGTACTGGATTAACTCTTACAATCAAACTGAATTGCATAACTAATTCTAAGTAACACAAGCCTTTTTAATGTTAATGAATTAAAAAAAAGTGCTTGTTATTCCAACCCTCACTGTCCTTCTCTGAGCATAACTACGGCTACATTGTATAGTATGAGTTAGACACTTCACTGTAACAAGGAAAAAATGCCGACGCTTGTCCACATTTATTAAAACTTCAAGTGTAAGCCAAATCAGTGATATGATACACTTATTAGGTTACTCCACTGGAAATTTAGAACTCACAGACCACAAGTTCTCTATTTCAAAAGGCTTAACTTTGATCTCTCCAAGCAGAGCTTGGAATATGTGCTGTTGAATTTTAAACACGTTTTTCTATTGTAAAGTGTTTAGTTCATTTTTAAAAACGTTACCTTAATTAAGAGATCCCTCTCAGTGGCTTTTATATTCACCCTTAAATGATAATAGTTATCTTCAATTCTAGTGTTAATTCTTATGTCAGTCTTGCTTCCTATAAACAAAATTATCTTGTACATATTGTTTACATTCTAGCTTCTATGAATTTTTCCATTTATGCCATGTAAGTACCTTACATGGTCATAAGTTAACAATCTATTCAAATTTGTAGTATAAGGTTTGCCCAAATTAAAGTGAGAATCTTTTTTTTTTCCTTCTATCCCTTTACTGTAATGATTTATTGGTTGGAATATATGAACATAAAGAAAGTAAGAGTGACACATAAATCACCTTGTATATTTAAGCAAGTGTCTCAGCAGGTGACAAGATTATGAATACCCTAAGCAAAAAACATCTGTGTTTGACTGTGGAACCAATCTTGAAAGAAATGGACTCTCCCCTCTGTTTGTAACATAGCAGATGCTCCATGCAAGTACCCATTTGCCAAGCCTTCTGCTCCTCAGAAACATGCTTGGAGATACACTGAACGCAAATCTTGTGGTATCCCAACTGTCAATGGAGAATGGGATGAACAAATCCCTTGCTCATTAGCAATGTTTCTGCAATACTGGGTGGTGATTCTTTCTTATATCGTCTACTGCTGCAATTAACTCATTGGTGATTGTTAAGTGAGTTTGACAAGGTCCATACATATCCTGAGTGTGCATACATCAATCACAAATTCCCCACACTATCTGAAAACTTATTATATTCACAGAATTAACTTTGAAACCATTGTTGGGAGAGGGGAGCTGAGATTAGTTATAATTGGGTTTTGACAAAACAATGGAATAGAAAAGAACAATTAACTTGAGGTACGTAGGGATGGTCATGTGCCAATGTTAGAGTAAATTCACTCATATATTTCTCTGTTCATATAACATGTCCTGTGATCAATGAATGATCTTCTGGTTTTAACAAACAGAGAGATTTTTATGACATTGTCATCCCGTGACCAATAGGGCAGAAAGTCTAACAAAGATCTCTGAACACTTTGTTCTCCTGTATCCAAATGCAAGGGAGCTTCATAGACTACATGGATAATAGCAGAGAGATATTCCTGAAGAACTGAAATAATTTTGTGTAAAGACACTTTCAGTCAGCACTTTGGATTGTGTAAAAGGGTTCAGCCTAATGAGCTTAATCACCTTTAAGTAATACTCCTTCTGTTTGTCATCTCTAATGTTTGTATTATTAGTCAAAGCTCCAGTACATCAAAGGAACCCTTAGGATTACAATAAAGTATAAATCAAAACTCAAGCATGCCAAGGCCAGTCAATGCAGAAAAGCATATTTACACATACAACAGTCTGAATGGTACCCCAGCCTCTGAAAAAATTTTAGGTAAGTCCTCCCCATTTTTTATTTTAGGAATACAGTTCTGGAATAATTTTCAGGGCTACAATTTCTTGCATTAAATTAAGATCATGCATAATCAAGATTACTGTATTTTCCAGTTGTTTTGAGATAAATGTTCCCAAATCTGACAAAAGACCACGTTCTATACATCAGGATACTCTAATTTGAAAGTGCTCTTGAAATTATCCAGCCAATTTTAATTACTCCAGAACCATGTGCACAGTCATGAAGCACTGTGAGAGTCACAAGGGGCATTTACTTTTCATGCACAAATCATTTCTGTATGGCTATTTGTATGCAATGAAGGTATACAATTCCATATACTACACCTGCCCGTTGTTTACATCTTGGTTTTTTGGACAAAATATTCCATCACCCTAGGACCCAATTATGATACCCTGTGACTTCTGGCTTTTCACAACTACTGAAAAGGTTAACTCTGTCTCACTCAAAAGCATTTTACTTTACAATTTTATTACTAATATTTATAAAGCAAATCACTATGCTAATTAAAAAAAATTGTCTTAATCAAACATTTAATAACTTTGATGAGTTCATAGAACACTGCAAGTTACTTTAAATGTAACTTATTTCCTTATTATACTTTTAAATATTTTTGTCTTAAACTTAGTATATTATAAAATATAATAAACTTAACAATTTGAACTAGGGTATTGTGGATTTGGATATTCAACATTTTGGATCACTGGCATTCTACTGCATTTCATGAAACGAACATTTCTATAGACTGACACAGATGGCCCAGGTCGTTAAAGCATAGACTTCTGAGTGTGGGGTCTGGAGTTCAATTCTCACCAGAATCCTCCTCGCTGGCAGGGTTTTTCAGTCCTTATAAATGGCAAATGTCTAGGAGGTATCCTAAACTAGCCTTGAAATGCTTCCTTCCCTAAAGAATTCTCTTTCAATTTATCATAAAATCTTATATCATCAGTGTCCACTGCATGTGATGTCTCAGCAGTAATAAACCAGCATTAAACACCATTAAAAAATCTATAGAGAAATGTTGGTGAATTATCATCATAATCTTCATCATCATTACTGAAGAGAGAAGATTTTAGTCAATATTAAGAAAGTGAAAGGCAGTTAATGATGATTTTGAAAGAGGCACTTACACCTATACTATTCTGAAAAGAGAAAGGATGATGGAATAAGTGGAAGCTTTAAAGACTGAGCTAATAAAATACAATAATTATTTCCTTTTTCCAGAGCATATATGAGGACAAATCAAAGAAATTTAATATAATTTATTGAACAAAAATGGAACATAATTCAATCATTTGTTTTTAAATAATCTGTTTGCCATTCAATAAGGTCCTCCAGTGCTTACAAAGTGCATGGATTCTTTTAAAAAAAAATTTGGGCTGTGTACAGAGCTACTCATGCATCACCGTGTTTTAATAATGAAGAATGATGCCATTTTTTGCTTGCTCCGATTGATTTGGGTTAATGGTAGTGTACTCAGATTTCATCTTCAGCAACAGTTCTTGCAAGGAAGTCATCAACTTCTGCTCCAAAGTACCGTAAAAGTTCTTTATAGGCATCAATATGTCACTGTTTCAATTCTGGAGCCAGCTGCCATTGCATTCATCTTGCAGACATTTTCCAAAACTTGAGCACATCATGAATATTGTGCTGACCATGACTAATGTTCAGAATTGTGTCTTTTTCATCCATCATCACATGGAAACCGCCTATGGAGCCTCAGTAGTAAAAACGGGCGTTAAACACTAATAAAAAAAATCATCACATGGCAATTTTCCAGCAGCTTGGGTGTCACAACTCAGTGTGCCTGATGAGGTGAGAAGTGTCTGTTATTGAAGTCACACCATTTCTGAACTTCTTACTCTACTCATGCCTTGTTGATGTGATCACTCTGCTGAACCTTCATGTATCAAAGGATTTCAATTGGTGTCCATATAACAAATGACAGGACTTTGTTTTTATTTTATGCACATTGCAAGTAGGGTTACCATCTTTAATAAAGTTGATAAAGAGTTGGCTTGGTGACACTTTTAATTCACTTGCTTGGTTTTTCCAACTATGGATATTTTCAACAAGTTTCTCCAACTGTCTACAGAGTATGCTTCTTCCAATTGATCTTCTGCTGATGGTGGGAATGAACATTCCTAAAACATGTCAATTTAAAAACCAAGTAAGTGAAGTGTGTCGCAAAATAACTCTATCATATCAACTTTATTTTATACTACGTTAGGGAAAAGTACGTGAAATCAGGAGACAGAATGGTGAGGGAAGGAATTGAATTTTAAAGGTTTAAGAGGGCAGAAGGGATTTGAATGAATGTTCAATGTGTGGTAAGAAAGATAATTATTGGCAAACTATTCTTGAATGCAAAGAAAAATTAAGGATGGAGAAGTGGGCAATCTACCAACAGAAATAGTGGGGAAAAAAGATGTTGAATATGCAATCATGGAGATTGGTGATTATTTAGGTAAAGTAAACAGGAATGTAAATAAATAAACAGGAAAAACAAAGCTTTTAGAAAAATAATTAAAAATAGAAATGGAAAGGGTGTAAGTTTATGTATAATGTGATCCTGGTAGAAGAATAACCACAGTGCTGAAGTTTTCTTAGATACTGGAGTAGTTAGCAACTCAGGAAAGCAGTCAATTTTGGAAGCATACCTTTATTTGTAATTAATTAGAAGCTAGTAACTATCAGATTGTATTTTTATTAAGAATATATATATATATATATATATATATATGGTTAGCATTGGAGCCTGGTCCCTTGGATATTCGGTAGGCTTACCAGGGACTAGGGTTCAAAATTAATAATAGTATTTGGTTATTTGTGAAATACTGGAAATATTAAAATTTTAATTATAATTGTAAATTATTTTATACACTTCATCATGAAGTTTGAGACATTGACTTTGGAAATTTTAAATAATTCCTCCAACTGCCTGTCCTGTTGGTCTTCTGCTGATGATGAGAAGGAATATTTCTGAAATATGTTCATTTAAAAACCAAGTAAGTGAAGAATATGTATCACCAAACCAACTTTATCAACACTTTTCACTACTTCACTGTTAATAGCTTCAAGCATATAAGTTTATGCACCATGTTTAAGCAGGTACTGTGACCACATTTGTCAAGTTTGCACTATTCTGCCAATTACAGGACAATCTTTAGGGCATTGGTAACCACTTACAGGACAGTAGTGAAATATTTTGAATTTGTCACACTTTTAAGGTTTTCATTTTACTCACCCTTGTACATATTAAACTGCTAAGGCTCATATGTGAAAAAAACTGGAAGGAAGGATAAAGCAGTTTGGAATGAACAGAGGAAGGGGGAAAAAAAAAAAAAAAGACTTATGGAACAAGTGTGCAGACATTTTAATATTACACTTCAAATATTACAGACACTATTATATCATACAATTTTTTTTTTAACATTTAATAAAGAAGTTGTGCCTAGGACAAATTATAAGCCATTTGGAAGACATGAAATATCATGTCCAATGGATGGGAATTAATCAGACATCCCTGTAAATATGCTGATTTTTTCCCTCTTTTTTTCTTTTTTTTTCGTTTACCAAGATTTGTATTCTTTTTCATTTTTTTTTTTAGTAAATTCAAACTCTGAAACACTAACCTACAGATTGATCAACTTACTGTTTTATTAGTTCTTTTAACATTTACATGATGTTGGATCTGAAAAAATTTAAAAATTACTTTTCGGCACATGCACAAGTATTTAAGAGATGACATTTTAAGTAAAATTTGAGCAATTGAATATGTATTTTGACACAGCCAATCAGTCTTGCAATAGTTGGTTTTTCCCTGCATTTCTGTGGATTTGACACACGTTCATGCAATGGGTAATGTCTGAGTTGTGGCACCTTTCTCTGGCTGCCACAGCACTATCACAATGAAAAGCCCTTTAAGCTTGACTTTGAATCAACTGAAGTTATACAAAATAAAACAAACAAAAAATAAAAAACAGTTTTAAGTTAATTTTACCCCAATTACTACTCTCTTCATAACATTCATATTTCTTTACCTTTCAGTCTTTATACCATATAGTACTGTTGTTTTATTTAAGAATATAAAGGTCTTTAAATGCTTAAAGAGTTTAAACTCTTCATTTTTGAGTACTTTTTCATCATCTAAAATGCCCACCTAGTTCTTCATTTACTTGTCTTCAGCTTAAAGGATTGTCACTAACTATTTTATAAAAATATGCTGATCAAGGAGGACAGTTTATGATCCAGCATGCAGAGTGTGTGTCTCTAAATCATATCATTATGCATAAGTAAGGCATAAAGAATAACTATAAGATATTTGTTAATAATTGCTATGGCACTTATACCTTTCAACAAAGCTAAAACAAACAATATGTAAAATTTACTGACAAGAATTCTTAAAAGTGTTCCAGACCTCTTGGACAGAGAGCAAATGAGTGAGATAGGTAATCACCAGTCAGAAAAACTATTTCAAGCACAATCAGGTATTCTTGAACAACAATAAGTTTGAGGATAGCTTTTTGTAAGCTGTTTTACTTTTCATAATAAACAACTACTTGCCATATAACTATTGTACTTACGAAGCTGTTGACAGTGGAGTGAAAACATATCCTAAACTTAGGTATTCATTTGCATTTTCATTTTCGAGTAAGGGCGGTTCAGTGAGCAACTGAAGATGGAAGAGATTCTCTGGAAACATATCTTATTCAGTGTAAAAAATTAATAACTAAGTTTAAAACTGCTTGCCAGTCAATGTTTATTGGCACTAGTTCGCAAACCAAAACACAATCACCTGTCAAATTTCACATTGCCATTTATGTTTGTTTACTGTTTGTACTTAGTTATAGGAGATGGAACATATACAGCATGGGATTTGGCAGACATGCAATGGTGAAGCAGGATGTAGTGCCTAAAAGCTGAATGTGCAGAGAATAGCTTTCCAAAGACATTATCCAAACTGGAAGACATTTATTGCCAAAGAGAGGAACTCAAGAGAGGATGAGTCATTCAACTAGTAGACTGCTTTGTCTAGCACCCAGAGTTTGTGTAGATAGTATTGGATCTGAAGCACTATCAAAAAAGTACTCCAATTGCCTGTCAAATGCAAGCTTCAAAGACTGATGGACCAGTAATTATATCTCTATTACAGACTAGGGTACAAGCCAAGGAGCCACATGATGTTACACCCAGAGTTCAATTTTATTAATAGCTCATCTAGCACTGTGCTACAGTACTCAACTTCCATTTTGTACTATTTATGGATGAGATCTGTCTCAACCATAATGGTGTTTTCAAATGATGCAATTGCAATGTCTAGAATGACGACAACCCATAAATTATTGTGTCTGAATCAATTCTATATTAAGTTCTGGACTAATATCTGCTGCTGGCCCATTTGGATAAACCAAGTTACATGCACTTCATTTGAAATGAACTGCCAGAGAGACTGAACCAGTACCTCTTGATATCTATCAGAGAATATGGTTGCAACATGACAGGGTATATGTCCACTTCAATGGAATACCTGGACAAAACATTTCCTAGTCAATAGCTTGGAAAGGGAAGTCCCTTCTTTGATCAGCTTAATCATCAGATCTCACTCACTCATCCAGATTTTTTCCTTTGAGGGACAAATCCCATTAGAAACTTATAAGGAATTGATTGTTAAGGTACTAACAGCCTGCCACATTGTACAACAGGCGCTGGAGATACTTGAGAGTGTGGGAAAATGTCGCACACTGAGGTACTGTATATACTGAGCAGTTTACAAAACTCTCCCTCAAACCACAATAAGCATTTCCTATCTGTAGTTTTCTATATCAAAATATTTAGTTTAAACCCATCTACCATCTGTACTATTTTGATCACAGAGGTCAAGAACACCCTGTATACATAGTGTAACAAAAATGTATATCAAAGCTTTAGGGGCATATTTCTCTCATGTAGATGATTAAAATATATCATATAAGCATGGGTCCAAAATGCTTTATTCCTTTACCACAGCTCTTTTACTATACCTCTACTCACATTGCATGATGCAGTTCTTTATTAACAGCACACCACAAGGAAATTTGTCATAAAGTAAATGCAAAATGGCACCAGTTTGCATGAAGCTGATGACAGTGACTGTATGCACTGTAAATGATATGGATACAATGGGTTCTCAATTCTCATGCAACAATCTCCAGACAATCATATGGTCAATATTACTTCATAAAGCTACCTATCTTATGCTGACACTAGGATTGTCTTTCACAGTATTGCCTTCTCCAGTTGTGCTGTCCTTGTCCTTTTAGATCTCTCCCCATCATAAGCAGCACACTTGAACATTCCCTACTCCCTAAGATGATCAATTGCTTGAAGCATTCTCCTATCCCAGGCATCATATCTTTCCCAGTACAAATGCTGAGCAGCATTGCCATACCCATACTTTCTGCTTTTCCATACAACAAATGAACATTCGCCAATTTTGCATTTGAATAACCTTTCATTATATTTATCATGAAACCAAGTCCATGATGAGCATTCAACTGCTGAAACTACATACATATGTGATTGGTGCTAGTAAAGCAATGAAGAGAGTTGCATGATAAGATGGCTATGCAGTACACCACTGAAACATAAACAATGGCGGTAAACCTAAGAATTATGAGTTGTTACATCACTCCACCCCACACCCACCCCATTTGATATTCTAATCACGGGTAAAAGGAACATTTATTTGTAATCTGTTCGGTATGGGGTTGTTACAAGATTGCTCCTATGTCATACTATGCAAAAACAAAAATAGTTTGAGCATCATACAATTTACATATGCACTGTAGAAAAAGATTACATATTTCCAGACTATGCTCATATGACATATTTTCATACTCTACATGACAGGAATATGCCCCTAAAGTTTTGACAAACATTTTTGTTACATTCTATATATTTATATATATTCCATACCTAGATTCTCTATAATGAACTTCAAAACAGTTTTTTGTAATTAAACATGGTAAATCATTACCAAAAATCACATTATCATACTACAAATTGACAAGTGCTTTTCCTCAATGCAAATAAGTCATTATACTGCAAGGTCTATCAACAACTTAAGAATAACAGAAAAAGTCATAAAAAATTGTAGATGTAATTTTTTCTGTTAATATACTATTTCTGAGAGAAACAAATGTTATAATTTATGTTAATAAACTGAATAAAAGATTAAATATATATTTTCTCTCTTTTATAGTGATTGTTTAATTTCACTCTTACAATACAATACATGTCTAGTGCACTATCATAAGCTGTACTTTTAAAACCCTAATTTAAATCATGTTACAATATGTGGACAAAATTACTCACTCTCAAATGTCTTTATCCTACATTGCAGCACTCCTTTACTCCTTCCCTCTTTGATCCTACTCTTTTAAATGATTGTTTATTATGCTTCAACATGTGTTTATTACAGTGTATTTCTGTCCTCCTCTGACATTATAGACCCTATCTAATGTTTCTTTGTTTTACAAGCCTGCTCTTTCAAAAGCTATCTGAAACCATATCATCCATCTCTGCATTACTTACTCCTTATTCAATAATGCAGAGGTGTTCATTTTTTTCCTTAACCAGTATTAAATGCTTGTACTTACTGTGCATATCTTATATTCACCAATACAGTCATGCATTATTTTCTGCTAAACCATCTTTCCTGAAATAAAAATGTGTGCATATAAAACAAAGGACAATAAAAAAAATTGTGTATGATATCTAAAGTGACAGAAAAGAGTAACAGTGGCATTCTACAAAACCGAAGATATATTAACTGAAAACTATACACTTCCAACAGCAATTATAAGTGTGTTAAGTAAATCAGAGAAAACTCTTTGGATTTTATTCTTATGCCTAAAAAAACAAACAAACAAAAACAAAACCAACCACACACACACTAATATTTTAGTAGCAGGGAAAAGAAAACTGCAATGATACTCTCTAAAAGGGTTAATAGAAAAGATAAATTAAAATAAGGATTCTTGAAGTCAAGCTTGAAGCGCACTTTAACCATATAATATATGTGACAATCATACACACATAAAATTTTGATATAATAATACTGTGACCAATAATCCTTGTTGCATTAAAAATAACAGTGTCTTTCTGCACCTTTAAGATACAAATGTTTTCATACATGCATATATCTATACAGTTATCTGTAAATACATAGGTTCTAAGATTCCATGCAATACAACAGAACTTTTATAGGCAGTAATATTTGGGTGTTAAGTATTTCAACCTCTTGTTTCTGAACCTTTGCAAATGCCATATTTTATAAACTATCTCAAAGCCAGGTTTACATGGCTGGAATAACCCATGATTTCTATCACTGTTACTTAAAGAAATGCAAGTTAATAGTTAACCACTTGCATTTTCAATAGGAATATCATACCAGCAGAAGTTTTGTTAACCATCAGAATAAACATAATAATATAACATTTTATTTTGTGATAAAAAAAACAATTAACTAGTTTGAATAAGTTATCACAAAAACATGTAACATCAAATATCAGCCACATTTAAGAAATAAGTTTTTGCTTAATACAATAATCCTAACAAAGTACTAAACCAATGATATATATTACCAAGATATTTACAACTATATTCTTGCTATCCCTTTCTTAAACTTTCTGCTTGCACCAGAATACAAATATTTTTGAATGATGCATTCAGACGTCCTCAAGAGCCTTAACCCTGTGAAATCAATATGCTCTTAATTCATGACCGAATACCTAATACAAAATTAATTTACAGCTCTTTACAGTTCTGCTTTATGCTGAAAATATCCTAGACTGCTAACACTTTACTTGGAAACTTTTATTTCCTTTAAAATGAAAGCATAAAATCAAAGACAAAAAAGAAAACAGTTACTGCAAAAAATTCAGGGTATTTCAGCTTTATACAACTTGTAAAAAATTACATTGCTACTGCACTTTTTCTAAAATGTTTTGGTAAGTACATTTTGTTTTGAACGATGCTCTTTAAAACCAAGACCTATAATAAATTCTTCTTTTCTTTTCCAACATTCAAAGCTATAACTAAAAATTATAGCTGGACTTCAATTTATAGCATATATATAAAAGCCATATCCTGTGACAAGAGCTTTCTTTAATACCTGGGCTCACTGTGTAACGCACTTGCAGATATGTCATCAGAAGACATTCAAATATTCTAATTCAAAATGCTGCTTTCTTAATGATCTGCAAATTAGAAATGGAACTTCATAACTGCACAGAATAAATTTTACAAAGGCTCACTATGACAACTGAAATGTTAATTTCCTAAATTTGGAGACAAATTATTTTCTCCTAGTGCTACAATAATTATTGCTTCAAAATAACCAGGTTCTCCTTCAGTACAGATTCTTTTAATAATGAAGAGACAAAGATGACTTAAGGTATGTATTCACATTGGAGACAAAAATCTCATTTTTATCTTATTTTTATTTTGATATAATTGACATGTTTAGATTAAATAATTTTACATCAGCATAAATTAAAAATATTTTTGACATAAAATATTTTGAAAAAATCACAAATTTTTTTAAAACACCTATAAAAATTACAATATCTCAAAATTTCATACACAGGTATCTTTTCCTGGATAAAGATGTGAATCTGAAACATTTTGGATAAGTCACTTGTTTAAAATGCTTTTAATATTCAGTATTAAATTACCCGTTTATAAGAAATTTTTATTTATATGGCTGCAAATTTTGTACAAAACTTTTGAATGCTTTGCAGGTTCAAATCATTGCCTGTTTAACCCTTAAACCAAAAAATTGATCTCTTACGCACAATGTAATTTTTAAATTTAAATTGTGGTAATACTGATTGAAATTATAATTTCAATATTTTTCCCAGCATTGAGTATTGGCAGTTTGAATTGCATGTCTTTGTAGTTGATCATTTAGACAGTTCAGTGCTTGCCATGTCTACTTATTTTGATGATTGCCTTCCTTTTATGTACTGTTTTTATCTACTTTAAAACTTTAAAAACATGGCAATTCATCTCGTTTTCCTAGAATCTATTTCAAAAAGATAAATGTTTTATTTCTTTTTGGCAATTTTTTATTATACAATGTTTTTCTATTCCAAATCAAAATTGCTGCACAGAATGATGCATTTTCCCCAGGGTTAAAGAAAATTACATTTGTGACATTTGAACAACCTTTTCTAGATCAATTGGAATAATATTTGTTTCCATGCATTACAGATCTGTTTTATGTGTCTTTCATTTTGCGAACTGTTAGCCTACCCCACACCACTCTGCAACTTATCTGCAGACCCCACAAATTTAAGGCAATACAATGCTGCCTCTTAGTCATATTGAATGTTGTCAAATTTTTTCTTCAAGCTCAATGCCCACCGATACTAATACAATGTAGCAAACAAAGAATTTATTACAAGATTAAAGAGCATCTCTTGATAAGAGATCAATAACAATGGCCTCATATAAGGCCATTAAAATTTAAGTTTGGTAAGAAGATTGTCTCTTGAAAGCCTCTTTTTTGTGTGGGCTCCAAAAGTCATTTTATTTTTACATTCCACTCAAGGCCATTTTTCCCCACTTTGCAACCATTCCCCCCCTCTATTCAATTCCTCTCTAGCAACAGCTGTAGTATTGTTGTAGCAGTGGTAGCACCAGCAATATCTGTATTTCTGTGGAAAGAATAATGTATGTTTCATAATGAAAATGGCTTCAAATATGAGCAATATTAGACAACAGTTGAAAAACATTATTTACAAAGAGTATAGTTTCTTTAAATCATTCGTAAACTGCCAAGAGAAAATTAGCATCTTTTTTTAGAGATGCACAGAGAATAACTCCAGAAGTGTGTCAGGTATCTGCCAAATATTCAACATATACACGATGAAGCCGAAAAAAGGAAGGTTGATGATTTAGAATCATCATGGGCTTCTTTTTCCTCTCCAAGGAAAAATATATGGGAAAAACTAGTCGCAGACCTGGATGATTTCAAGAAAGATGTTATCTGATGTTCGGTGCAAGAGTTTTATAATTGTGGCGATATAAGATTAAAAGGATGCTAAAGGAGAAAATTAATTATTCTGGCGGCATAACTTCTCTATACAAAATATTGAGAAATCTGGAATTTAAATACTGGAAATATAATGATGGTAAAATGTTTTTGATGGAAATGAAGGATATCGCTGCAGTATGGGTCTCTTTTTAAGAACTTAAGATCATCCTCATCCTATAATCTACCTAGACAAGGCATTTATAAACCATACCACAACAGATTATCTATTTAGCAGAATTCATAAGGAAATGGCGATCTCAAAGTTCCTGTCTTGTGATTCATTTATTTATTTACTTTATAAATAAATAATTAACACGAAATAATTATACGAGCTATATAATTGTGGTCTCAAGCAGTGAGGAAGGCAGGGATAGCATTCCATCTGCCAAGGGCATAGCAGTAAGAGAGAGATATATAGAGCAAGAATGGGGATTTACAAGCATGACCTGAACTGAACTGGACTGGTCTGGTGAGAGTCAAACCACTATAATAACAGTTTATTCTTGCAATAGCTACATGACCTTGCTCATGGAGATAAATTTTGTAAAAATATGTATATATGATGTTTTTAAATGCATCTTAAAAAAATTTCAATTGATAAGTTAACATATGTTAATCAACATGTTACATGTCTACATGTAACAATATCCTTTCCCAATATATCATTTCATCTCATCTATCACCAGTGTCCAGCACATATGGTGCCTCAGTAGTAAGGGCATTAAACATCATTAAAAAAAAAATTACATGTAACAATTCAGGCTTTGATCCACTTTCCCCCAAATGAAACATTCTCCACCAGACAATATGCCTGCATACATCTGTGCTCATTACACAGTTCTAAATTTTACTTTATTGTCCTTTTTTGGGTTCTCTTCTTACTTTCATTCAAATAAGTTTGACAATGCTGATTGCTCTTGTTACATTTTGAGATAAGCTTTGCAGACAACATGTTTCTATCAATACCGTTTTCCCACTATATGTAGTCTGCAAAAAAAAAAAAAAAAAAAAAAAAAAAAAAAAAAAAAAAAAAAAAAAAAAAAAAAAAACCAACAACTTTGATTGAGAGATCAAAGCCATCTATACTGCACTACAACAAATGATTTACAGATTACAAGTATTTCTCTCATATTCTATATCAGAATTAGAGACAATGGCATTTGACAAATGGTCCTACTCCTCAATGAAATATTACAAATAACCAAAACACTCACCAAATTAAATAAAATTATCCACTTTCAATGGGTACCTCACATGATTGTCTTAAGAAATGAAATAGCATATTCCCTAACCATAAAAGAAATAAATTTCTAATGAATCAAAACAATGATGAATTTACATTCAACAAAAAATTTAATTAAAAATAAAACTAAAGAGCACAATTAAATGAATAATTATACTTATGAAGCTATATAATATGGAGTGGTAATACTGTATACATTAAAGTATTCAAACTGTTCATTCTAACTCCATTTACTGATATAACACAGGACAGGTTTCAGAAGCTATTTGCTTCCATCATCAGCTGCTGACTGACTACTGGAACTGGTAGTTGTATCCCAAGATGCTTTTGTGTGGTGGTCTCTGACGGTTCTAGTAGGAACTTGCTGAATTCGTCAATGGGTAGGAAATCAAAATTCATTAAGTTTTTCTTATTTTTTAACTTAAAAGACTTTTCTCAAATGGATAGTTCTATTGATTTGTGACGTTCTTTTAACATCCTGATCTCTGGTTTAATTTAATGATTATTGCTCCATAAGCGGGCTGCTACTGCTGATTTATCAACCTGTTTTAAATTAATATTCCAAAAGTGTTCTTCCCTCCAAATTTCTCTTAATTATCTCTGTCCAGTGTTAAATAAGTAAATGGAGCTAGTATGAACAGTTTGAATACTTTAATGTAGAACTAAAGAGCACTTTCTCTAAGACAAACAAATAACAAAACATGGAAAAACATACAAGACTACAGGCACAATAATAAAAACAAACCAAAAAACTAATCAACAACAATCTTTCGATTAAATACAAGCCATGACTGCTTCCCAGCTCACTTGCACATAATAATAGTAGTAGTAGTAGTAGTAATAATAATAATAATAATAATAATAATAATAATAATAATCTCTATTGCTTGCAGACTGTTATGAATTTAAACAGGATATTATCAAAATAAACAATGTGTAATATGCAACCAAGCAGACACAATTATGAATAAATACCATCTACTAGAATGTGAAAAACTGAATAATAATAATAATAATAATAATAATAATAATAATAATAATAATAATAATAATAACAACAACAACAACAACAACAACAACAACATAGTTGAACTGTATTGGGATCATGAATTGTTTGTCAACAAGTAGACATGTAATAAATATCACCAATGCTGATTTGATGACAGATACAGCTATGGTTATCCGATATAAATGTAGAGAATAATGATGATTGTGATTTTTTACATTTCTGATGATAACCCTTATTTTTCGTTAGTGATAATTGGGGATTGGGTAATAGTGTTCTGGTTGATGAACAATCAAATGTAGAATGTAATGTTGAAAGCCTGTCACTCGTCTCTTCTCAAGAAAAGCAACATTTTTATGACAAAAACAATGGGAAACTACATCATGGACATCATAAAAAAGAAGTCTAAAATGATTTGCTATTACACTACTACAAAATCTGGTGTAGGTTTACTGTATATGAAAATATTTGCAAACTACTCTTCAAACAGATACATAAAACGATGGCCCATGGTGACATTTTACATTCTTGTGAACATCGACTATGTCAATTGCTTTATTCTATACCTTTGCTACATGATGTCTTGATTCAATAACATCATGACCTTAGCATTGAAGTTGGTTGAACTGCACCTATGAAGATGTATCCAGATTCCAAATCTTGCCACAGAAACCAGAGCATTTGTACAAGTACGAAGATACTAAGAGAACATTCAAGAGCGGCAAGAACAACAGGAATCAACAACAAACTGGAAAGGAGAAAAGCATACCATGAATGTCCCTCTTCTGGGAAGGGGGAGGGAAAAAAAACTGATTTTGTGTGTGTGTGTGTTTTTTTTTTAATTAAGTTTAAGGGCTCTTCAATATCACATTTAAAGCAAAAGATTATATAACAGAGCAAGATATATGTTTAGAAATTATAAAAAGTAGAGGAAATAAAAAAGTAGCACATCAATAAAATAGGAAAAGTTAAACATGGCCATTGTAAGAACTGAGTTGTACAAATTCAGGGTCCTATTTATTACTACAGAATCATTAGCAAGTAATTTGCATAATGTACTATTAAGGGATGAAGTATCCCAGATTAAAGGAAGACTATGAATATATATATATATATATAAATTAACACTAATAATAAAAGTAGATAAAGATAAAACACACAGAAAGAGTCACACTTGAAACTGCTATATTTCGAACTACTGCGAGTTCTTCAATGGCAAGAAGCTAGACAGAGGTAATTCACCAGATTCAGCACTTAAATTAAGTATGGGGATAGTACAAAAGCCCTCAGAGATAAATATACCCTTTTATGCTAATTGGAACTTGTACAGTGAAGCTAATCATACTATTAAGATCATTTAAATTTAGTATACGTTTCATGAACCTTTTGTCTACATCCTCAGCTAACGTACTTAGAGTTGGCAGTTAGTGTGGTCAATAAGAGTGTGCAGTTCAACTCAATCATACAATGATCTTAATTATATACCCTTGTGTTGAATGGTATATAGATAATCTAGCAGAACAATAAACAACAAAACCATAATCCAGCTTGGATTGTATGAGACTATGATAAAGCCATAACATCACTAGCTTCCCATAAGTTGGAGGAGAAATAGCCTAAAATTTGTAAAAAAAATGTTCACCTTTTACCATGTAAGGGGTATTCAAACTCAGTTTATGGTAAAAAAATGAAGTCCAAAAACCTATGTTCGATCACAAATGGTAATATAGTTCCTCCAAAATAGAACATGGAAGCCATTTACTGCTTTCAGTGTTGAAAATTGAAACATTTTGTTTTGTCACATACAAATGCACAAAGTACAAACAACCCATATGTTTGGAATGCAGTAAACTGTGCTAAATATCAGTAAGATATAACCTACCATAAACGTAATTTTAATATAAGTTTATTTTAATTAATTAGCCATATAAAATTGTGAGCTAATCTTTTATGCAACTAATTAACCAATATAACAGCATTATTAAAGTAAAATAATGAAAATCAATGTAAGCTCTGAGGGACTACGTGTATCTAATTATGTACCTTTTTTAAACGTCTCTGCTTATGGGTTAAAAGCTTTAAAACGATGTAAGAATGTATTTCTTTGTACATTTTTTTTATGATGGAAGATATAAAAATGCTGAAAAAATTTAAATTATGATAGAAAGGAAAATCAATTTTGCACATCTGAAATGGTAAAATCTTGCTTCTTTTGCTAAAATATTTCTGATGTGCATGTATTTTTCTGTAAAAGGCAGACTCTCACTTGAGTCAAAATTTAATTGCAAAAATAGAAGAGAAAATATCTCCAACTTCTGTGAAGTCTCTGTCTTTTCAACACCTCATCTGGAGGGTTTACTGTATTGATTACCATGAAAACTCACTTTCTCTTTCTTCTACTTTTGTTTTGAACCCATTATTACAATACACATAGTGCCAGAGAATTAAATCCCTCCACATGAAACTCACCAACAAAACTACAGGATGTATTAGATATATCTGCACTCTAGTAAAAGCTTGTACTATGACTCTCACAACATTAGAAGAAAACAATAAAAATATGGCATTCAAATTAAGCTTCCAAATTACTAAAAACGTTTGCTGCAAATAGCTATACATGGAGGCATAAAATGCTAAATTTAACTCATTTTTGGTGTGAAATATCACATAAATCATACAATCATCATTTTTGGAATCTTGGTTATGATATCAAAATTGAAAATTCTGAAAAATAACTATTTTCAATGTGAACACACACCTTATATAAATAATTATTTCTTTGTCATATACAAATTTCTTGTAATGACATACCTGCAGTTAGTACTAATATTCCAACAACAAAGCCTCTTTGAAGCACTTTAATGTATATAGTCTTCATTTTGTTCTACCCAACATGTGGATTGGCTGGCAGATAGAAGCACACAGTGCAGCTCCCACACCCAGCCTGCTGAGAGATTGGCAAAGTACTAAAAACGTACTTACCTAAATCACAGGCAAAAATTTCTCCTTCCTGAGTCAGTGCGCTGTGAAGCATGCATTTGACCACCACCATAGTTTAGTAGTAGCATTGCACTTCTTATGTAGGGGGCCCAGGTTTGATTCCCAATTGGGTTAGCTTTGTAACAGGGGTTTTGTTCTGTTCTTTAGGTGAATGCCTGGGAAAAACAGGCCTCAAAGTCCTCTGAACTCATTCGCCCAAGTTATCATTTATTCATTCATCATCTGGCCAAATAGATCTTCAGGTCATGGTGCCATGATTAAAAAAATAAAGGAGGGGGAGGGAGGCAAGTACACTTTATCAATCTTATAGGGATGAAATATGGGCAATTTTGCAGTATAATGTAATGTCAACCCCCACTGGTTGTACTAACTTTCTAAGAGTTTACATGGTAATTATTCTAATTGAGCAATGATATTATCCAGTGTTCCTTTATTAACACCTTATGCCTGCATCCTATTTTCTATTGTCCAATATTGATCCTATTGTTTTGAATTTAAGTACTATTTAATGAACTGTAGATGTTGAAATTCTCCAAGCTGATTCATTTCTTGATTTAAAGCATTTAAAGTAAATAAAAATACATTGTTTTGTATTTAATCTTTGAACCATGGCAGACATGAAATGCAATAACACAGTAGCTCCTCACTGTTCCAAACCTTAACATTCACTAGCTGACCTTAGAAGCAATATGTGACTGTTGGTGTGTGCAGTTGTGACCTGCCTGTTTCAGACCCAGTCCTTGTGCAGGAAAAACAAAATGAAGACCCAATACATTTTATATCTCTTCATTAATAAATATTAAGAGCATTAATACATTCTTTTATTAAAAATTCCTATAAACATATTGATGTGACCATTTAATAATATACTGCTTTGGCTTACATATCTATTAGAATTTTATAACATGATTAAAAGAAACTGAATATATAATTAGGATAGTAATGAACATAAAAAATATAAAGTATACAAAAGTCATATAGCTACACAATGAGACAAAATGTTGCAGAAAATTTAGTAATTATTTTTATGAAAAGTTAAAAAAACATCTGAGAGTGCTTAAGAATAAATAGCTTAAAAATTCTTCTTTTAACATATCTAACATTTACAATTTACAAATACATCAACAAAATTCTATTAATTAATACTAGTCTAACAATTCCAGCATAAATCACTTTTCTCCATTTACTACATGTAACAGATTATGGGATTTAGACAAATCGTATAGCATTATTCCTATATAGTTATATCTAAGAATAAATAGATAATAAAACTTTGCTCTTAGATTCTTGGTAAAAGGTATACTCTACAGCTATAGTATAAAATTCAAACACCATGGAACTTGTATGTTCCTACCAGCTGCTTGAAATAAACTCTGAACAAAGAGAAAAAAGACTCTTAAGGATCTCTAGAAAAGGAATGCAACTCTCATAATTCATTATCTACAGGATATACTATTATACTTTGTGTTATTACGCTAAAACAAAGACAAATTGCTTTCCACCAATGATATAGCGATAAAATGTCAAAACCTCACATTATATTAATATGAATATTAATTTTAAATCTTAATTAAGATACAGCAAACATGAACAATTACTGCATTTGGATAAATAAAGAAGAGATGCTAAAATGCAAATCATTGAGAAAGACTAACGTTGGTTTGTAATACTAAAGGATATTATCACGTGCTGGCCATAATACTTCTCTCTTAAAGACCACATGACATACTATTGCCAACTGTAATTAACACATCATTGTCTATAAAAGTACGAACGAGCTTACTAACTTCCATTCACACTATATAAAATCTATTTGTTTAAAAAGTGACACTGTCAAATCCAGTTCTTCATTATGATTGTCTATTTTACACATACTATTTGCATGTTATATTATTCAAAGCTACTAAATTCAGATAGGAGTGTGACTGCTGCAAGCAATATAATTTATTTTATGAACCAACCGTTAGTGACATGAAGAATGAATCAAAGCTTTCTGGTATGAATGGAGGAATCTCAGCGTTTTCAAATTGAATGCTCCCCCTCCCTCCCCACAAGTAATCTCAAACTCAAAACTGAATATATGTGAATGTTGATACAATCTTCACTTACTTGTTTTTAAAATTTAGGACATGTTTTGGAGGTCATCATCCCAATTCTCAGCTGTTGACTAACTGCTTGGTAATTTTAGGATTGTCTAGTGTAGTTGTGCTGGTACTGAATTACTTCTCAGCCTATATCTTTTGGCTGGATTTGGAACTTACTGAATTCATCCAAAGATGGAATGTTAAAATTCACTAACTAGATAATTTTTTAAAATGAAAAATTCTTTCCCATATGGACAGTTCTACCAGAGTATTAATTTCTTTTAACAAAATGATTTTTTGCTTAATTTCATAGTTGTTTTCCCAAACTGACTTTGAATTGTAGCCTGGCTGAAGATGAGAACTAAACCAGTTCCATACATTATGACAAGCAAGTGAAGCATTACGAGTGTGTAGTTCAACTGAATAATTCATATAATGATATGAATTATATGATTAACTTCACTGTGCAAGTTCCATTTTACATTTTAATTAATAGATAAGGTTCTTTATTAAAAGACAGCATACCACAGAAAATCAAGCATGTATTAAATAGAATGTTCAGTCTGCAATTTAAAACACAGGAAAAACTGAGAGAAATTTAAGGTTATTCACAAGTTTGGAAGAAGAAACGGAGGAATTAGAGAAAATACTGAAGCATAGAATGTATATTAATGGGAGATTTGAATGCGAGAATAGGGGAAGAAAAAAATTAAGTTAGTGGAAGTGGGAGGGTGGGGGTGAATAGATAAAGGTATATTAATTATGAGGAAAAGTAGAGACAAGATTTGTAATTAGGAAGGCAAAAAGCTAATAGTTTTTTGTGAAGTCAATAGTTTCACAAAATGTAACAGGGCAAGAGGAGATGCTATGGAGGGTGAATTTACAATTGTAAATACAAATGGACAGTGTGTCACTGATTTCATTTTATGTAGTTAAGGTATAGATGAGAACCTTATAAATGTTAAAGTAATAGATGAAGTAGTTAGTACGGAATGGCACAAAAAAGAGGGGGGAAACAAATTAAGCAAGCAATAAGGGAGAACAGTAAAAAATTTGGTAAACTGTAAGGTATATATGCAACAAAGAGAGAAATTGAAATATGATTGCTCCAAAGGAATGGTTATAATATTTTGGGAAGATGATTGGGGTAGAAGTATCAAGAGTATGATGAAATGGGTAAGGGGGGGGCTAGATAATAAAAATTAAAAATTTGACCAAAAAATTAGGTACTGTTAACAAGAAAGAGTGGCAAATAAAAAATTTGAAAAAAATACAGCAGTGGGGATAGATGAAATACCCTGAGAATTTTGGAAAATATTCAGTATAGGAGAAAATGGTATGAGAATGGTTGAGCTTCTAAATAAAGTAAAAAAGAGTAAAGTGATACAATGGTGATTATATTATACAAAGAAAAAGGAGATAGGAGTAAACCAGAACTAGAGGGATTAATCTCTTGTCTATTTACAGAGATAGGTTATAGGAGGGAGCAGATGAAGAAAATAAGATATCTGAGTTTTAAGCAGCATTCAGAAAAGGGAGAAGACCAGTAGATGGATAAATGATAAATATTTAGTTAAAAACAAGGAAGGATATATATTTCTTTGCTGATTTTAAAAATAATATTTAATACCCTTAACAGGGAGACGTTAGAATGGAAATTATGGAAAAAGGGGGTTATAATGAATTTGACATAGGGATTAGGAGAATGTATGAAGGAGTTAAGTTTTGTGTGTAAGACGTGATGGAAATGGAATTACAGATGTAGTGTATTAAAAGCTGAGATTAAGCCAGGGATGTAAGCTGAGTTAGGATAAAATTTATTCATAGACAATATCTTGGAAAGTGTCTATTCAGTGATAGAGAGCAAAGAAATACCATGATTGCTTTGTGCATATGATTTAATGATAGGTGCTATAACAGTACAGGGGTTACAGAGGGCAATCAATGAAGTAACTAAATTCAGTAGGGAGTGGGGCATAAGAATAAATGTTATGAAATCCAAAATAATTGTGTTTAAAAACGGAGGTAGATTAAGAAAAGATGAAAAGTGGTATTTATATGGAGAGTAGCTGGAGATAGTGAAAGATTTTGATAATTTGGGGGTGAGGTTCAGTAGTGATAGAGATTGGGAATAACAGAGAAAGAAGATGATGGCTAAAGGAAAAATTACTATGAAAGGAGTGAAAAAGTATCTAAATAAAATACCAGAAATATTGGTAAATTGGTTAGAAATATTAAATAAGTTGTGGTGGAAGCAAAAATGTTAAATAGAAATATGGGGACTGCCAGAAATTATAGGAAAAAATTAAAGTAATTAATAGGATGTTTTATTAGGTTTAATAAAAGTATTGCCAAGATGAGCAGCATTGGCAGAATCAGGTAGAACAGGAAGAAAAGAAATGATGGTAGAAAAGTTTTGAAATGTTGGTATAGGAATTTGCACCTAAAAGAGGATAATATAATAAAAATTTGATAAATTATCAAAAAACAGTTATGCATAATGATAGTTGGAGAAAGAAATTGAAAAAAAATATTAGAAGAGATTGGAATGGCGGATGTATGGAGGGTGAAAACTATTTTAATAGCATTTTGGAGGAAAGTAAGAAGGAAGATAGAAGGTATGGAGAGGCAAGAGATATGGTCAAGTTTTGAGAATAAAAGTTCCTTGAGATTATACAAGATAATAAAGAAAAATTGGGACAGGGAAATGTATGTAGGTAGTTGTGATAAAGTAGGGTTGGAGGGGTATGTATGGATACGAACAGAGGCATTATATCTTAAAAGGATTCAAGAATAACAAGGAAGTATTATTAGTCTGGGGAAATGGAAGGGGCATATGATTGTTTGTTGTAGTGTAGGGAAATTAGTAAGTGGAGAAATTTGGTTTATTTATGGATGCTCTTTAACATCTCACGTCATCAGCATAGTAAGTGGAGGCCATTTAAGAACCAAAATGAGATAAAAGGGAAAGAAATATTGTAGCTATAAAAATGCTGACAGAGGAAGAGAAAGCAGTAGGCTTATGGATAAATATTTAGTAAGGGTATGAGAAAATGGATTAGGAAATGTATCAGGGAAAAGGGAAGGAAGGATTTAAGTGAAAAAAGGGGCCCAAATACACGTTGACCACAAAATAATATGTTAGGGTTTCAGATAATTTTGTGTCAGTCTCAAAAGTAAAGAATTGCATATAATTTATAACATTTTTGTACATTGTTTGATTAAATTAGGAATTTATGAAAGATTTGGGAACTAAAAAAAACAAATTAAGCAAGAAACCATTTTATAACATTCTTCAGGCTTTCTCAACTGGTAATATTATTAGCATTTATAATTACTGGACTATTTTGCAATGGTCATTGGTTTTAATGAAATTTAAAACCCAAATATTTTGCTTGCTAATGCGGCCAGCATCGGGATTGGATTGGGTAAATGTGTCTGGAGAGGACGAAAGGAACAAAACTGTTATAAGTGGGAGGGGTAGGAATGGTGCGAGAATTGTAATGTAGTTGTTTGTTGACATGCAACAGATTCCATGACTTGCTCATATGAGGCCTTTAGAAGTAGAGCAGCATCCACATAATATAACAAAGAAACAGGTTTTAAAATAAGCAAGACATGGAATTAATTACTAGTCAACAAACAACTGTATCACAATTCTCCCACCACTCCTCTTTTTCCCACATATAAGGGTTCTGTCCCTCTCTGCCTTTCCAGACACTTTCACTCAGTCTACTGATGGTATTGGGTGCAGTAGCCAAAGAAAGCTTTGGTTTTAAATTTCACTTAAACCAACGATTATGACAAAATAGCCCAGTAGAAGCCACTTTGTTGCAAGAAATGCACATTTTCCCAGAATATTTCTACATACTAGAACTATTCACATAGAAAAGAATTTTAATTTTAAAAAATTGAAATAAGTTCATGATTTGTGATATTCCATCTTTGGGTGAATTCAATAAATTCCTAATCAAGACAATGGGGAAAATCCAGAAGAAACACAACCACACCAGACAGTCCTAAACTTAATTAAAACAATATTTTTTAAAAATTATTTTAAAAAATATATATGGAATTAACACAGTGAAGCCAAGTCATATGAATAAATTCATATGATATATGTTGTACTAAACCTCTTATTGCTTCACTTACTTGTGTGATATTTGGAACCGTTTTAAAGACCTTCCTCTTCATCTTTGGCCAAGGGTATGACTGATTGGAGAATCTAACAGCTCTGTAGGGTCGAAGCTCCGTCCTGGTGGTGTTTTAATGTACTTAAGAATTGGTGTTTTCTACCTATGAACTTTGATATTGCAAAGATAGAAAACACCAATTTTAAGTACATTAAAACACCACCAGGGTGGAGCTTCAACTCTACAGAGCCATTGGATTATCCAATCAATCGTACCCTTGTCCGAAGATGGAGATGAAGGTCTTCGAAACTGGTTCCAAATATCACACAAGTAAATGAAGCAATAAGAGTGTTTAGTATGACATATATCACATGAATTTATTCATAGTCCTAAACTTACGAAAGAGTCAGTCAAAGCTGAGGATGGAAACAATATTTCCCAAAACTGGCGCAAATTTTAAAAACTGTAAGTGAAGTTTGTGACAAAATTGATAAATATTCCATTTTAAGTATATTAGTGCTTGTCTGTCAATAGCTTTTAAACACAAATTTAAGTATTAAATGTGTTTCATATTTGCATCACAGTAAGGCTAAGAAACACAATTATTTTTTTGCAGACTAAATTTCAAATACAGCAGGGCTGATTAAGAATGTGAATGGAAAATAAAATATTGTGAATAATTCAAAACACCACTTTCTCTATATATGAAACATATTTTATTCAGCCAAAGGAGTAGCCCGCAATATTTTTTTAAAATGAATTACTTAGGCTATTTTTATTTATTGCATAAATTATTTTTTATGGAAGTAGTGCCATTAAAATCAAAACCAATTTGGTTCATGTTATCCAGTACATTATCACTTGACTCCAAGGCAACATTGTGACTAATACAAAGAGCAATTTTCTTTACTTTTATTATTTCCCTCAGTCACCCCTTTAACAAGATCATTCTCACTTACAACATTATTGACAATTTTAGTGTTGATTTCCCATGTTTCTTAATTCGCAGCCATCTGCACAACACCTCTTTCTAAAACTTAATGACTAAATCAAATTTTTCTTGTACTGTTATTCCTAATATCTAATTCAAACTGAATTACCCAGCCTAATTGTTGCATCATATGCAGTATGAAAGCCCGATTCACATTTATTCATTTTTCATAACAGCATTTGTGATTTAAATGGAGGAAAATCAATGCATGGATATTTTATGGCTTTGCAACTGACAATAATGAATAATCAGATAAGAATATTAGGAAATTCAATGACTCATATTGAAAAAGCTACCTGAGAAATTTTGGTTTTATACTGCTGGGCCCCCTTATCTGAACAGCCCTGATTACTGAGTGCTCTGTCGTTTAAAAAAAGTTAATTAAAGCACAAAACCTGTACTTAGGAATAGAATTTAATCATCAAACCTTAAATCATAAGGCCCCCAGTTATAGTGCTTATTTTTGCATTTCAAAAACTTGATTTCTGCTTTAGAAATTTCCTGCATTTCTTAGCAGTTCTCTGTATTACAAGAGACTATTTTACTACATATTTTGTATTCAAATCATCTGAGTGCATACAAACTTCTTTCATACAGTTTCTTTTTAAAGCATCCAAAAACAAAACCAAGTTTCATTAAGGACAGAACACTCTTTGTGTAACTATAACAATGGAAACACACCTGCAACCTACACATTTCCTAGCTTCTGAAAATGCTGGAGGGGGCTGGCAAGAGCTTGCATGAACCTTTAATAAATACTTATATTGTTCTGAACTCTTTTTTAAAATGCTTGCAAGGAAAAAAATCAATAAAATAAACACAATTTTCCCTGACTTAACAATTGTAAGAACAGGTAATCATTTGAAATTTAGAGTATACAGAAAGGATATGCAAACTGACAAATTACATAAAAGCAAGTGGCTTCAAACCCACAGCACAAAAACCACGCAGTCCTAAACAGCATAGCATATAGACTCATTAACATATCCAGGAGTGGGTTTGAATATAATGAAGAGTACTCACAGATAATACAAATGGCAAAAACTAATGGATGCAACAAAGAAACTGATGTGCACAAGTTAAAGGCAAACAGGCGATGAGAGCTATCAGAATAAGTTTATATATAGGATTCCAACATTACCTGTGAAATGGTTGGAGAGAGTATATGAGGCTGTGGTAGAGGCAACGATGTTTATGCAGTCCAGGTTTGGGGAGTTGAACAGGGATGGAGGAAGGTGGATGTAGTATACAGATGTTTTGTAGGGAAATATTGGGATTAGCCAAGTGTTCTCCTAGGGTGTTTAGTTTGCTTGAATTAGGAAGGATGAGGAGAAAAAGACTGAGTAATGATATATTGGATCGTATTCTCAAATTAGACAGCTCAAATATATTATAGGAATGTTTGAAATACCACAAAGAGGAAGGAAGAGTTGGTATGAGGAGGTGGGGAAGGTACTAGAAGAAATAGGTTTGAGGAATATATGGAGAGCACATGAAAGTAATGTAAGTAATGTTAAGTAATGACAAACGATAGAAGATATTGAAAAGCAAGAGATTTGGGACAGTTTAGATGATAAAAGTTCCTTGGTTGTATGTAAAAGAATCAAACAGAATTGGGGAAGAGAGAATATATTGAAATTTATGATCAAATGAGTAGGATGGGTTGGGTGTGGATGTGTACAGAAGTAATACTTGAAAGGATACAGAGGAGACAATAATGATAGCTGCAGTATGAGTGGGGGAGAAGTCAGTGTGTCCCATTATTTATTGGAATGCGAGAAAGTCAAATAGTGGCTGGAAAAAGTTTGGGACAATTTACAGAAGGATTTAGTGTGAAATAAAATGTTAAGTAACAAGAGCATAAAAAACATCCAGAAAATGGGAAATATTTGGGTAAAGTTAAGGAGAAGTGGGAACGAAATAGGAAGAAAGTAAAAGGAGGTTTCTTACAGTCAAACCACCACGTGGTTAATGAAGTAGGAAACTGTATTTTGGAGAATGCTGTTAGGTCTAGAGTAAAAAGAGTAGGTTAATAATGTATGTAAAGATATAGTTGTTATTGTAAATTGAGGATATATTGTTGTAACAAATTGTTAAGTTAATTGTGGAATAAATTCAATTCACATAAAGAAACTGTACAAAAAAATCAAGAAATTCAAACAGGTTACAACTTTGACAGCAAGAAAAGAAAAAACCATTCATAGGAAATTCATTTATCATCTTTAGGCCATCAAAAAAAGTTCAGGAACTCAGAGAGTTCAATATTAATTTGTCCCCAGTGAACAAATTAAAATTTAAGGAATTTGAAGGCATATACATTTCATTCTAAACAGTAAATGATAGCATATTTTTACTATGGGAAAAAATTTAAAACGAACATTAATTGATTCCAACTCTAAATTATTAATATAAGCATTTTCTCTTAACATAACCTTTGCAATGGCAATAATTATGGTACAATCTGCTGCCCAATCTGCCTAATTCACCTGATTTGGCTCTATCAACTTTCCTCCTTTCCAAAGGGTGAAATAACTTCCTACTGGTGATGAATTTTCAGAAAAAAAAAAAAAATAATAATAATAATAATCTTTATTAGCACTTGAGTCGATTTAATAATCTTATGCTCCAAATGAGTCGGCCCACAGCTGATGATGTAGGCAAAAGCCTGTGAAACATGTTCTGTATAATTCAATGGTAAGTGGAGCATAGGAGTATTAAATTGACTCAAGTGCTATTAAAGAATAATTAACTGCTGCACTGTATTAGTTCTGACAAGAAATTCATTTTAAATTTAAGAGATGAAATGCTTAAGCAGCTACTTAAAGAGTAGTTTGCAGACTTGAAGGAATCCACCTTCTGTGATGGCATAATATCTGTGGAACATGCTGGACAAAGTTAATTAGCTTAAAGGAAGACTACATTGAGAAACAAACATTTTTTACAATTATATTATACATGGAAAAATGATCTGCAAGATTCAATAAAATACATATCGGAATGCACATCTCTCAATAAAGTTCAGTGCATTTTCAGATAGACCCAACTGATTTTATCCCTTGATTTGGGACCAGTGATGAAACATATACGCACCACTGCACACAAGAAACAAAACAATGGAAATATTATGATTTTCCAGAGAGAAGAGTACTAATGTATGAAAGATAAAGGCTTAAAGTATTTATCCTGAGGACTATGTTCCTACTGGAACAACTATTACAACATAATATGCTTAATTTTTGGATAAACTAAAGGCAAAAATATGCAAGAAAGGACCAAGTATGTCAAAGAAGAAAGTGGTCTTGCATCAATACACTGCTTGATCTTGCACACGTGTTGTTACAATGGCAAAAATAGATCAAATAATCCAGGTTTGCTGCCACACCTTACACCCCATAGCTGGCACCATTGGACTCCCAGTTGTTCTGAAAACAGAGAAAATTCCTTGGTGGAAAGACATTTTCATCTGCTAACTTGAAGCATCAATTGGGTATTTTGCAGGCCTGGAGGAATATGACCGCCTTGATGGGATAAAGAGTTTAGAAAATCATTGAACAAAGTGAGAAATAAGAACAATTTGGAAAGAACCTGCCTTTACTTTGGCTTCATTCCAAGAACTTTTCAAATGATCCTCATAATTAAAAATACCCATTACTTATGTTTAATAATATTTACTATGCAAAACATACAAAATCAGCTTATTAAAAACTGTTGGTTTTAATAAGCTGAATATACTAGAACATTTTAGTTCTGGACACCATCTCCTTGTTGCATTGTCATGCTGCAATCCCTATATGAGGAGTGCAAAGTAAAAGTGTTCTGTTTATCAATTAATACCACCATTTGGATGACTGGCTCTGCATTCAAGAGCTTGTTCTTTATTCATATTACAGGAGGTACTGCATGGTATTAGATAGTTCTACACAGTATTTAATTATGAAAAAAACCCTCATTTTTGCCATTTCCATTGTCCAACATATGTGAACCATAGTATAAATATTTTCCAATCAAACTAATTTTCTACTCCATAGCATTCCCATCGAAGAAGAAGATAGCTATTATGGAAAAAACTTATTGTTACATCCTAAGCTACTTCTAGTGAAATACCAGTATAAAAATTTTGTTTATGAGCAAAGCGTAACTAGGAAGATTTTACAGCTATCTCCATGCTGATTATTGTTGCTTGACCAAATACAATAACAGATAAGGGAAACTATTACTGAAAATATACCTTATGCCTTCATGGTTTTAAATGTGTTTAGTTCATATAAGAAAATTTTCCCGTTAATACCAGAATTAACAATGCAGAATAAAAGTTTCTGTTATTTGTTCTTAATTTTAAAAATAAATTCCTAAATGTGCTCATTTTGTTTTCTTTAACAAGTTAGATAGAAACTAGAATTGTTTAAAGCATATGATTTTCTAACACAAATAAAAACAGCAAAATGAATATCAAGCTAAGACCATTGCTCCTATTGTTTTACACCAAAGAGAATACATTCTTGCCCTTATTTTCAGCTAGTTCCTCCAGTATTTATTTGAAGGCAAAATACTTGCAAATATAATGTGTATTATCATTTTTGTAAGCATTTTAAAATATCAAACCTCATAATTTTCCTACCAATAGCCCAGCCAGGGTCAATGGATTTTTTCAGGCATAAAAATCCCAAGTATGACTTCCTTCAGAAGGGTAGTAAAGCCTTGGGTCTAATGTCATATAATTATGGCAAGTAAAAGAACCTCAAGTCTAAAAGAAAAGGCCTTTGAGCAAAATTCATCCACCGTTTCATACCCTAAATTGAATGGGTCGCCAATGATCTTTGATGTTAAAGAGTGTCCATAAATTAACTAAAATTAATAAATAAACCTACCCATAGAGTACCCATTCTCTAGCTGGCTTTCATTCTACCTGCCTAAAATATGTTCATTTATTAAACCTACATTCATTATTTCTTCTTTTGGGATTTTATGAGGTCTGGTCCATCAGTTTCTGGCCTGACATTGAAGGCCATGATTCTGTGTTGCAATGTTCATGATTTTCTGATACATGTTTCAGGAGAGTATACACCTAGCATTTTCTTTCCAGCCACGCAATTCTTTTGCTTGCAGAAGCTCATATAAGTCAGAAATGTTGCATAAAACAGCATGATATTCACTCAGTGATATTCCACAATGCCCTGACAGTGTGTAAGGAGAAGCTTCCCCTTTGTATTCCACTGGAAAGATTGGTCAAAATTGTTTTATTTGGGCACAGAGAGATTTGAAGATAATTCGTGCGAGGGTAGACCAATGTAATGTGTTTGATACAAGAAAATATCACCCTTGTCCAGAAAGAAGTTGACATTCAAGGACAAAAGAAATAGTTCCAAAATTGAGGCTTTCTAAAGGAACTGTACTTTGCATTCTTTATCACTTATGCATATGCATAAGACCAGTGCAAGATGGGTGTCCCAAATTTTTTCAGCAGTTCAAACATACATAGAATGTTGTCAGAATTTTTTTGAACTTTTGTCATGATAACAAAGGGACAGTATTGGAATCCATTATCACATAGGACAAAACTATGGTCCTCTAAAATGACCCTCTTTCAAAAATGGAATCACTAGGCCAAGGGCCAAGGTAACACAGTTCACAAAGAAATTCATGGCAATAATTTTTTGGGACTGTAGAGGAATTATAGACAATTTCTCAGCATGTTCATGACTGATTTAAAAACTGTGTAATAAATAAATGGGAAAAAATCTTATTAAAACTTCAATATCTTGTGTTTATGCAGGATGTAACAAAAGTACTTGGACAAACTTTGGGGGAGAATTCCTCACACAAAAAAAGAAAATAGTCATAAACATATGTCCAGAAATGCCTGGTTTATGATCATTGAGTGAAATACATTTATTACAATGTTAACTGTTTAAAAATTATCAGCTGATAGAATGTTCGCAATGTCCTCCACCGCTTCTATATATGCATGGATACATTGGATTATATACTACTATACACTTTCATAGATATCTGTATAGTGTCAAATTGTTCTGCAGGCTTTTATGAACTGCCATAGGTGGTCGAGGTCATTAAGGCGCAGATCTTCCTCCCTAATTAAGGTTTTCTTCGGTCCTTATAAATGGCAAATTCTGGGGAGGCACCCTAAACTTAGGCCTGAAATGCTTACTTTAAATCTCATTTAAGTGAAACCATAAAGAGTATTCTAAACATCCAACTCAGAAGAAATTATTATGATTGTTTCACTGTGTTCGATTCCAATTAATTTAATATTATAATCATAGTCTGCTTGTAACCAGAGTTATGTTTTCACATCTGTTAGCAGTCATTATACTGAAGTAACCACTGTGCAAAACTAAATTTATTTATACAAAAGAATATATATTTATAGTACTTATTTCACACAAATTCTTTTGGTATGGAAATGCAGATGGCTAAGAATGATAAAACATTAATGCATTTAAAAATTATAAAATTTTGCAAATATTTCCAAAAAATATCACATTGTTTTAAGTACTTAATTCTTTTTTATCAAATAAACATTATAAAGATCACACTATTACATTCATATTAATTACCCAAATGAGCCAGTTATTTACAAACTGCTGCTAATGAAAAGCAACAAGAAATCATAACCACTGGCATGGTCTAGTGGTGGCATTCTGTTTCCCACATTGTGGATCTGGGCTTAGTTCTCAGTTTGATTAGTTTTCTCCTGGTGTTTTTCAGGGATTTTTCCCTCAGCTCTTACAATGAATGCTTGGGAAACTTAGGCCACAAAGTTCCCTGAGCTCATTTGATCAAATTAACATTTATCACTTATATGTACAACTGACCTTAAGGGTTACAAGGCCAAGATTAAAAAAAAAACAAACAAAGAGTCTTGCACAATGTTGCCTCAACCAAAATTTTTACCTGTGCCAAAGTACTAATTTTTTGAAATTGTTAATGCCCTGACCTGTTACTTCTTAACCAATAATAGGAGTACTTCAGTTTGGCCTTTTAGTGAAGCATTTCTATTGCATCAATCATGGCTACTCAGTCTAACGTCGCTGCAGTCTATACAATTAACATGCTGAACTAGCCACTCAATCATGAATGTTTGGCAATAAAGGTGACAATTACAAATTATGACAAATCATATGTTATAATGAAATACAATGAATGCAGATACTGTATATACTTGCATATTAGACACTTTGACATTTAGAAAATTATAATTTTTCCCATTTTAACCAATGTTCCCAAATGCATCTAAAAATGCGGATAGGCTGTGGCAGCCTATTCCATAGACTGGCAGGTCTCCAGAATTAATACCTGTAGACTTTTTTGTATGGAGCTACATTTAAAGTTTGATATACAATAGCACCCTTGTGGAAACACATGAGGAATTGATAGCAAGGATTCTTACTGCTTGTGAGGAGGTAGAAATTCTCAAGCTGTTTTTTGAGTGTGTGACTTTTTTGAGATAATGTATTCTTTGCATACAACAAGATGACCAAAATTTTGATCATTTGAAAATATGGTTAAATTTTGGTTTCAGTTTGTTTGTAATAAATATGTAATGCTGCAGTATATGATCGTATTTGTTTCTTAATATTTTGTGCTCAACAGAGGATAACAGACAATACCTTGGTTTAGTTTATAACCACACTCTACGCATAGTACAAATGTTTACATAAAACTTACCTTTAACCTATCATCGGATGCAATACCTACTGTTACACAATCAGATGCAATGTATCTTGAGCAATACCAGCAGCATTAATAGTTCTGTGCTATCTGAAAATTCTTCTACATATATGTTGTTGTTATTATTATTATTATTATTATTATTATTATTATTATTATTATTATAATTATAAATAGTGCTTTATTAAATTGTAGTATTGGTCATTTTAGTTCTACAATATATAGTACCGAGATGAAAAGTGCTTATTTTACAGGAAATCAGCAATTACTGCATCGTCTTCTTCCATCTTGTGACATCATTGGTAGAGTTCAGTATTGCAGGAGGCACGTGATCAGCTCACAGTGGTTAGATCAGAAGTTGCTTCCTATCAGGCATCTTCCCAATTGTCCTCATGGGTGGACCCCATTCCAAATCTCTCTCACTTAGAAAATTTCTAACCAGTGCCAGGAATCAAATCCGTGACCTCCCGGTACCGTCAGTAATGCTAATCACTACCAAGGAGGTGGTCATTGCACAATAAATAGGTAAACAATATTCATCATCTGGTATTTTAAACTTTTCATGAAATCAGCAAGTTCTCCCACAGAAAATAAATATAAGCTTTGTAATGCTGTTCCTTGGAATCTAAGAAGAAGCAATTTTCAAGATATTCTTGCAAAAAATGTAGGGTTTCCTAATGTTTAGAACATGCAGGCCAGACATGCAAGAAGTGTGCCAAGAATGTGCAGTGAATCTTTTCAGTGTATAGATTGATTACAGACTGACACAAATTTGCAACTAACTGTAATATTACATTCCCAGGTCTTTCTTTAAGTTGAGGTTATTTAAATTCAATACTTCTACATTGTAAGCATAAAAAGTGGCAGACAGCAACAAAGAATTTAAAAAAAAAAAAAATAATTTAAGTACATGAGCAGGCTCAATGTACCTCACAGATACTACTGTTTGATAGTGAAAGAAAAATAACATGCAGCTGATCAATAATGCCCTCCTTAGAGGTTACATTAACTTGTTGCTGGTTGTCAAAACGTCCAACGATCCTTTGGGCTATGTTGGCAGTAGCAAAGCTACTGGTAGGGTTACTCTTGCCAGACAGGTCAAAGGGGAAGCCCCAGACTAACCCGGAAGAGGAAGTCAAATGGCTCCAAAGGCTGAAGAAGAGAAATTCCAAAGGCAGAGAAGACACCTTAAAAGCTGCTGCCTTGTTGCTAAGGAAATGATTCTCAAAGGCTAGGGCAGTAAATCCTAAACAAATCTGGCAGGCCTCGAGGTGGTAAGGAGGTACCGCCTACACTAGGGCAAATTTATATTATTCAGAGTAAAATAAAGGAAAAATTCGATGCCTATGAGGCATAAGGGATAGAGAAAGAAGATCAATAATGAGCAAGGAAGGCCTACAATGGGTTTTAAGAAGCTACAATGGGTTGGAGCCATTAGCATCAACAGTTACATTAGTATGTTGAAAGAGGTGTCTCTCAGATACATCGTGACCAATGAAGGGTTATTTTTCATGTTTGAGAAATGTGATTGTATTTGCTTCAATGTATAATATTGAAAACATAAACATGTTTGGTGTGAGAACCACATGAAATCACTTAAAACAACAGCACCTTACTCATTCATGTGACTGCAAGGTGTTCTCTCTTTTTTTTTTTGAGTAGTGTTTAACGCCCGTTTTTACTACTGAGGCACCACAGGCGGTGGATACTGATGATACATGAGATGAAATGATAAATTAGGAAAGAATTTTTTTTTTAAGGAAGGAAGCGTTCCAGGCCTAAGTTTTAGGTACCTCCCCGGCATTTGCCAGTTATGAAGACTGAGGAAAACCTGGAAAAAAACCCCAGTCAGGGAGGACGGTCCTGGCGGGATTCGAACCGCAGACCTCCCGTTCACGAGTCCGTGCCTTAATGACCTCGGCCACTCGTGGCGGTCAGGTGTTCTCTGTCCTGTCTAATCAGTCCCATATTAGATTTGTTTTTTACTATTCACATTATGTCAACAAAAAGGCTATATATGAATTATTTCCAGTCTTAATTTCAATATCTATAGCACTGATTAGTTTAATTTGCAACAGCCTGTATAGAATAAATAATACAAATAATAGTTCAAGATAATAAATTATAGTAATTTTAAGTTTAGTAATAATTTTTTTATATCAACACAAACTCTATAAAAATTCTGTATTTTATGTAACTGTTTCCATTCTAACTTTGAAATTAGGTAAAATCAGAAGAGGTCTAATATGCAAGTATACACAGTGATTTTTAGTAAAACAGACCACATATCCCTAAGAATAACTTTCTATTTTCCCTAAGTTCTATTGCTCGTTACAGAATAGTTCTGTATAATATAACATTTTCCAGGAAGAGCTTATCATGTTATATGAAAACAGACTGTACTCACTAACCTCTTAAACAATTCCACATGTACTGCATAAATGATTCAGTAGGCTAACAGCACACAATACTAGCACTCTCAGTAACTACACCAGCTGGTAACAGACGCTATCAACTCAAACTCAGAACTAAATTCAAAATCCTTCATTTTCTGAGTACATAATTCAAAACCTGCTGATGAAATTTATTCTGACCTTCTGCAATACCAACTGAGAAATCTCCCTATGGACATTCATTTTTAGTTCAAGGTTAATAAGTTGTTAAAAAACAAATCTGTATAATGTATATTTTATTTTTTACATTTAGGGTGTTAATGAACTACACTGTAATAATATCAGAGATTGTACAGGGGTCTCAAACAAGCAATTTGAGAATAGGGAATCTATGTTCCACATGTCTGGGAAGAGAACACTCTCCTATGGACCCAAGGTTCCTAGGTTCAAACACTGCTGCAGTCGATTGTTTTTAAGGCATAAAAATCTTGAACACATATCCTCTAGGAAGCAATTTAAGCCATGGCATGCTTAGTAATTATGGCAAGCTAAAGAACTCCATATCTGAAAAAAGAGGTCCCTGGACAAAATCATTGATCGTTTTGTGCCCAAAAAATACCTTAGTTTCTGTCAGATGGCATTGGAGGCAATGGGCCTACTATCTGTATCTCTGCTCTCAGTTGGGAAATAAGGGCACTATTAATTCCCCTTGGTAATTGAAATGTGCCTCAATGTGCTCATGTTCTGGGATAGAATAACAGGTACTAACTAAAAACACTATGGTGATAACGGAAGTTGACATTAGATGCTAAGGCAGTGTTAAAGCAAATTAGGGTAAAAAGTTACCTTAGAATATCTTCAAACCTGCTTTGCAAGTAAGGAAATCTCAAATTTCAATAACTCATAATCATCATTATCCGTGTTTTCAAGTTTTAGTGCTAAAAAAATCTCTGAAATTCGATTAATCATATGAGGATATGGCTCTGAACAATGGTTAACCAATTTATGATGTTATGTAGGTTGTCTAGAGGGAGCTGTTTACCTGATTGTGTGACTGGATAAGGCAATAGACTGTGGTTTCAAAGATCATAGTTTTTGCACACTGCAGAGTATGTCATTTATTTATTGTTTTAAATTCTATAATGAGGCCTGATCATACATAAGATGTAAATATATTTAAAAAAAAAGTAATCAATCAGACTCAAACTTGAACTCAAATAACAACAGACGTGCTCCACTACATCTGTCTGTTGGTATCATTTTGAATAGAAGCTTTAATAGTCAGTGGCAAACTGGTCCTTTGAAACTTAGTGCCATAACTTTGAAATTTGAACAGGCAAACCATCTATTCCCAATCTGAAATTGCTTATCTAAGACCCCTCTACAATCTCTGAAATGATAGCAGTGTAGTTCATTTACAGCCTATATATGACCCACTCAATGAGCTTCATAAGATTGTAAGTTAAATGATTACAAAAGCAAAAATTATTTATAATTCTTCAGTGGGTATACAGTTATAGTGTGTGTGTGTGATGTGTTTAGGATTTCAAACTTCATACTGACCCATGTTTTGGTAAAATGTTTTTCAACTTTTTTCCAAAAGTTCCACTTTTTAAGAAATCTTCCTAAAAGAGTGAATTACAGAATTTTAAATTGTGTAGCTCTCCTGGTGACTAATCCTTAAAGTGTTGCTTCTATTACAATGTGTCAATACTTTTTATGATGCGAAATATTTGCTCATTTTATAAAGCAAGATTTAAGTACTGCGAATCTAATATGCCTAATAATTTTTTTTAAGTGCAATGTGAATGGATTACAAAACAGACTTAAACTTGATACCATAAAGCCCTTAACTATTGTAAAAAAACATTTTCTGGATTTGTCTTGTTCTCAGTTCCATGCCCAAATATCAAAAGAACATTTTTTTCTTAAAAGATTCATAAATCTTACAAATATTCTGACATATAAATTTGGCATTTACTTGTGTATTCTAAAGTGTTTTTATTAGAGTAAACTTGAGATGTATGAAATGTAGTGTATTTATTTGTTTTATCTTTTTTATTCTGTTCCATTATTTATAAAGTGTTCCAGATTTTTAAATAAAAATGTTGAAAATGTCCCATTTTTTATTCGGAAAACTTTATGGGGATCCTAGATGTGCTGTTAATAATAATTTATTCAACCCCAAAGCATAAAATGCCTAATAGCACTTTAGACATGTTGCTGGTACCCTTGACTTAATATTGGTTGTCTGGAGGTCTAGAAAACACTAATTTTAAGAGCATAATAAAGCAGGAAAATGAACTGGCACGATAACTTTGGAATCAACATAAATAGCAGTCAACTAACAAATCTAAGATTTGCCAATAATGTATTCCTATTTACCAAAACACCAAGAGCACTACAAACTATGTTGCAACAATTATGCGAGAATAGGAAAAATGCAGTGCACTCACTGAACAAAATGAAGATACAGTTAATATCAAATGCACCTGAAATGTCAATACAAATAGTTGAAACAGTCCTCACCTATGTGAGGATATACATATACATACCTAGGATAACAGATTTCAGATTTCCTTCCAAGATAAAATGGAAAATGAAGTACAAAGAAGATTTCCTGGAGAGCATTTTGGGTTCTTAAGTTTACAGTGTTAGATCAAACACTAACTAAGAAAATCAGATTCCAGAGGCTGGAAACCTGTGTATATCCAGTAATACTCTATGGGAGTCCGATATGGCCATTATCAGAAAAACAAAAGAATAAAATTCAAATATGCCAAAAAAATGCAATGCAAAATTTTGAGAATAACTTTGAAGGATATAATATCTACAGTAGTAATAAACCAGTTATTTCAGACAATACACATCACAACTAGCACCAAAATCAAATGGCAATGGGGCATCCACATCACAAGAATGCAGGACAATAAGTGGACTTACGAGATGTGCATATGGGACCGCTGGATAGGAAAAAGGACAAAAGGCAGACCTAGAAGATGGACAGACCTCTTCAAGGAACATGCAGATCCAGAGTGGTCAAGAATAGCTAGAGGAAGGGAAAATGGAAATCTCTCAGGAAGCAACTTGTGCATGAATAACAATGCAGTGAGAAATAGCATACCCAAAGAATAAATCAGATAGAGTATCTTAAACAGTATACAAACAACTAGCGTGAAATAACTCACCATGTTGGGGAAAAAACAAGTTCCCTCTACTTGTTAGGAGATCCTTGCCTTTTAAGAGACACAGTAGGCTATCTTTATCTTTATTTAAGTATAAAAATTATAATTTTTTCCAGCAACAATGCCAAATACATATACTTTTTAGTAATTTAAATAAAATCAATAATGAAATTACAATTCGGTAAGAAAAAGGACAAAATCAGATTATAGTGGGTAAAGTAATTAATGGTTTGGAACACTGTGCAAGAAGATTGTATCATTCAAATTGATATCAGTGCATGACTATCTCACAAATCTTCTCTGCAGAACTGGCATTTACCAAAACAACAGATGCAAACTGTGTAAACCTTACCTCCAAAAAGTGAACCAAGAATATTGTTGCAGTGCTTACAGCTTAATCCTGAGCCACAAACTAATGAAGTTATTGTGAGTTTATGCTACGAGGCTAGAGGGGAATATAATGTAGCTGTCGACTCCAGTCATTTGGCAGATTAATTAGTAAAAAGTACTGGCATCGGGAACCTTAATGTTTTAATTTCCCCACAACGGCAGCCCTGACACTAGACTATTCATTTATGGAGTTCCTCTGTGTATGTACCCAGAGATAATTAGATCCCTCACAATGACTGATCCTGACATTAGTTTAAAGTCCCAGGAGGTGTAATCAACACCATCTAGAGACAAGATTGCACAACACACCAGTGATGCAATCCCTACAGGGTGTTTACTATCCTTCTGTGCACAGCAAATAGATTACTTCTGTAAAATCAGAATAACCTGCTGAATAAAATCACCCTGCATTTCTGTATAACATTACCTGATACTTTTTGTTGGTGCAAGATTTTGTTGTGCATACTTTTATCTCACCATGGCTACAAAGGTGCTACATACGCCATTATACACATCAAGGGAAAACACCCATGTTAAAGGATGAGGTTATCAGATCAGAATTGGTCGGTCCTGGTGGTGTAGTGGTAACCATACTTGCCTTCTACACCAAAGATCGCAGGTTCAAACCCGGCCAGGATCGATGGATTTTTTTGCGGCATAAAAATCCTAAGTATGGCTTCATTCGGAAGGGAAGTAAAGCCATGGGTCCCATGTCATATATTTATGGCACGAAAAAGAACCTCAAGCCTGAAAAAAGAGGTCTCTGAGCAAAATTTGTCGGCCATTTCATGCCCTGAATTGAATGGGACGCTGATAACCTAAGATGTTAAAGAGTGTCCGTAAATAAAATAAATCAACAACAAAAGATCGGAATGGCTGCATGTACTTCTAGACAGAATTTCACAGCCACTATTAATTAAGCAGTACATAGGTAAGGCCCTCCACCTATTTAGGAAATAATGACTTAGTGTAATATTCAGCACAGCTTAATTCATAATCATTAGTTCACCTGTGCTGGAACTCAATGGTTCACCATACTATAGAAGGCATAAATATTTAAAATTACCATATTATTATTGTTGTTGTTGCAGATCAAAGTACTATTACTCTTCTACTACTTGCTAAGTCTAAGAGGTAAGGTTCAATTGTTAGCAGCATGTTGATTATTGGTAATGGTATCGCATTCTCTCTCAATCCTAATAATTATTATACCACAGAATACTTAGTAATGGTACAGTTTTGTTTTGAGATAACCTCTATTTTAGGAAACTTAAACAGTATACTTTATCATCAAGATTATATCCTCCACATTTCAAAATATAACACTTCAGCATCAACTATATATAACACTGCTCTATTGTAAATATGTAATAGAGCTGGTAACATTGATTAAAATAATAGCAACAGTAAATAACTGCATATGACAATATATTTGCAAAATGGTGGCAACATTATAAAATATTCTGAGCAGCTGTGATGCCTTATATCCAGGTTGAGTAAAGGAAGCAGAAAAAGAAGACATATTTCCAAAATATAGGTTAGAAAATAAATTTCACAATCTAGCAAATGTTGTTAACTAATGCTGAGTTGTTGCCAGTGAAGTCGAAATATACAAGAGGTTTGTGTATCACACTATCTAGCATTTGATACAGACTGGAACTGTGAAAACACTGTCCCTGGCAAGGGAGACCATGCACAGCACGGACTCCATAATTGGCTAAAGAAGCTATGACCCATGTGCTCAAAATTCTGGTAAGGAGATGGCCCATGAACTAAAAATAACTAGGATGTCTATGTCTCGTGTTAAGTAGTGACCTGGGACTAAATGCTTACAAATGATACAAAGGACACCTTCTTACAAATAAACTGAAACACCAGAGATACAATAAAGCAAACCCCTTAAGTGTTGGAATAACTGAGTCGACTTTGTAACACTTACATCACTAATAGTTTTTAAAAGAGGAAAACTAAGTTTCTGGAGCTAGTCGCTCCCATCTGCAGTTCCAGTTCGACTGCCGGCCTTGTTCTTCGTAGTGGTTTGGAGACAAACTAAACCACCACAAAGAACAAGGCCGGCAGTCGAACTGGAACTGAAGATGGGAGCGACTAGCTCCAGAAACTTAGTTTTCCTCTTTTAAAAACTATTAGTGATGTGTTACAAAGTCGACTCAGTTATTCCAAACTTATATTAAACATCACTGTTATAAACGTCCACCATATTTAACCCTTAAGTGTTACACAGCAAATGGACACAGACAAATTTTTTTCATTGATGAAAAAGTTTTTATGCTAAGAAGGCATTCAATACTCAAAATAACAGGATACATGCCAGCAGTTCAAGAGAAACTGGCAAAAAAGTCTCCAAAGGTCCAGAGGGGGCCATCATCCTGTGTCAATCATGGTTTGGTGGGATGTGAGTTACAATGACACAAATGAGTTCCATTTCTGGAAGAAAGAAGTAAAGCATTTGTCTAAGCATACAAGGAGACAGTGCTGGAGAAACTGACCAAGACTCTCTTCCATGGTCATAACTGTTGGTTTCAAAAAGTTTTGGCCCCAACATATAAGGTTCAGACAATTGAGCAGTAGCTTATGACCAATGTGGCAGACTTCATTTGCACCTCTTATTGGACTTCTAATAATCTGGAACTAAACCCTTTTGACTACAAATTTTGATCCATGCTTCAGGATATGGCTTGCAAGCACAGACACCCAAATATTGATAGTTTGAAGCACTCTCTTATAAAGGTAGCAGTAGAATTCCCTGTTGCTATATTGTGTTATGCAATTAATGAATGGCTACAAAGACTTTTAAGGACTGCATGCATACTAAAGGTGCTCATTTTGAATAATAATGTGATTTGTGTTCTTTACATATTCATACAAGTGGTATTAGGATATTAAAATATCTCTCAGCATCTTGTCACAGTTTATTGGAAACTTTGTGACAGAAGACTAGGTATGTAAAGAATAAAATATACTCTTTATTTCATTATTTTTTTCTGTGATATTTTTGAATTTCAGTTCATGTTAATAAAATTTTTAGGTTACTGGGGGTCAGATTAATGGGACTTAATATGTATTTAATGTGTTATGAAATTGATGCTCTGCAAATGATAGGCCTTTGGCATTGGTAAGCTTACTAAGAGTGCTAGTGTTGGATCACATTTGTGTACTGACCTTTTCACCTTCACATTACACTTCTAGTGATAGAAATAAAGCAAATAAATGTTAAAAACAAAGCACTGCAGAGTTCAAAAGGCAGATAAAAGCTTTTTTTTTAAGTCAATTTGTTATATTTTTTAAATAAGCTTCAAATTTAACACATAAACACCAATATTAAAAGATAATGTACAACTTTTCCTTTCTTTCAACATGGGTTTAAATTAATAGATCATAGTTTTCTTTTAAAAAGTTGAATAAGGGGTAGTTCCCCATGAGTCCAGTGCTCCTATCTGTCTTCGTACACCAACAGACAGCATTTTCTATTGCTACAGCCATTTTAACACTCACTAGCAAAATATTTCTCTGTTTTTTTTCTTCTTTTCTTTCTTTTTCCTTGTTTTTATTTGTTCTGTCAATGAGTTTAAAAGAGGAAGACACAAGGCAAATGGTAACTATCACTTCATTACATCCACTGTGAAAAAATTTGGCACACCATGGTCTGATTTTGTTCCTCACTCATCCTTGTATCCCATTCAAATATTCATTAAAAACTGTTTACTTATTGGTGTCAACTGTTCTTAAAAAATATTAAGGTTAAATACATCTTTGAAATTCAATTCCATGTTTACAGTTCTGGCAGCTGTTTCCAAAATTATTTATCAACTGGAGAACATTTGCCTTGGCCCTGACAATATCTGTCTCCTTCATGGTAGCAATCATTTTGTCATAGACCATAAGGAGGCAGTGCATATATTTACAAGTTTTCTTATACTACAAGCAAAAGAACCATAAAAACATGGAATATTTATGTATGTATTTTAGAAATATATTCAAAACTATCTGAAGCTACTCTTTCAATATCAGAGAATTCCAAATTAGAATAGATAGTAACAGCAGCAAATTTTAAACTGCCAGCTTAAAGAAGGAAAAAATAAATCACTTTTGTGTTCCACAATGATATGTAATAATGGACAATATTTAACTGAAGTCTGCATTTTATACATTGAGCATAGAAATAAATTGCTACTGAGTATTTAATATTTAATGAGCACTAATTACATATGGAAGGAATATAAGATTAAAATCACAAGCTACAGTGTTAACATAATAGTGCTCTAAAATAACAAATCAATTGTGCTATATATCCTTCCCTAATTTAATACAAATTGCTCAAAATATATAAGATAGTATTTTCCACTATATTAAAATGTTTAGACAATCACATTTGAAACTACTTTCCATTAATGTGCTTGTTTTCTCTTTATCCTTTTTCCCTACATATTGGAGAAATAATGCTGCACAGAAATGGGGACAAAAAGCAAGGTAAACACTTAGTTAAAATAGAACACTAACTGACATAAGAAGTTAAATATTGGTGTTACAATCCTCTTGTTTAATTATCAATTAAAATAAAATTTAAAGTTCACATGCCAAAGGCATCTTGTTATGGTTCTTTACCTGAGTCAAAACAAATCTTACATAGTATAGGTATATGAGTTATTTGTTTGAGCAATACACCCATCTCATTGTTTGAAATCAAAGCAGGAGGTTGTTAGTGGAAATGAGAGGAAATACAATCGAGACAAGAGACACTCACCCAGGCTCTCTATTGTGAGCCATGGTACATTTTGAGCAACTCCATTGCTTCTTGAGCCTGACGTTTTTCTGACAGGAATCTGCCACTGGCTTCCTTCAGCTGCTCCAGGAAGGTTCTGCTGGAACAGGCAACATCTTACTGCAACTAGAGCATCATCCATGTATCTAATGCCCTGCAAAATGAGAATCAGGTTGCACCTCCGCCGCATGCATATCTACTAAACTCTCATTAAGCGTCATTGCCAATATCAGTGAATGTGGGCTTCTGCAACTGATAACATTGCTAGGCATGCAACTTTCCCTAACACATACACATTTACATACAGTTCCATGTATTTATTTTATTTGAGGGCACTCTTTTAACAGCTTTGGTTAATAGCATCCCATTCTATTCAGGATGTGAAATGGACAATGAATTTTGTTTAGAGAACTCTTCTTCCATGCTTGATTAGGCTCCATGTACAGTCCTGTGTAAATTAATTGAAACAAGATAATTTTTTATATAATTTTCCCAGTAGTTGGCAACAGTGTGCTATATATTGCTTATTTTTAGATCCTGTGCTTCCTATGCATTCTTTGCACTGTTTTTCATTGTTGATTAATGTGTGATTTTTGCTTTAGGTTAAAAGTATATTTATTTTGATAAATGTCACTTGTGAGGAATTTTGAGGTTTTCTTGTGTGATTAGTAATACATATCTTCAATGAATAAACTCCCACTCCCAGGATGAATAGTGCTAACATTATATCAGAATACTCCATGACACAAAATTTGGTGTCGGTGTAAGTACTATAAATAGAATTAATCATTGCCACACATTGGCTCAATTTTACTGAAGAAAAAGGGGGGGAAAAAACCCAAGGCAACTGATGAACGTTTTCTCCCCCAAAGAAGCAAATCAAACACCAGGCTCAATCCTGTGGACTTGGCTCATGAATTAGGGGAAAGGGAAGTGAATCTGCGGGTTTCTAATATTTGTCGTAGACTTCTCGTAGTTGGAAGGAAAGCCTGTAAATCTTTAAAGAAACACCTTCTAACAGGAGAAATGAGCAGGAAACATCTTTTGTGGGCACTTAGTCATCAGGATTGGACAATGGAACACTGGAAGAAAGTTCTTTTTGCTGATGATAGTCACTTTGAAGTGTAGGGGAAAGGTTCAATATGTGCCCCAAGTGAATAATGAGGCAACTTCAGCACATTTGCAACAAATTGTAAAACACCCCATGAAGATGATGTTTTGGGGGAGTTTCACGCATTAAGAACCTGGACTCTTAGTACCAGTTGACGAAATGATGAAATCTCATCAGTACATTCAAATACTGGAAAGAGGAATTGTTGTAGATGTTCAGAAGAGGTTTCCAGATGGTGACGGAATTTTCCAGCAAGTACTCCTTGCCACACTTTAAAGAAAGTGAAGAAATTCTTCAGTGAGAACAATATTCGTGTATTAAATTGGCCAGGGAACTCCCCTGACATTAATCCAACAGAAAACCTGTGGCTATTTGCAAAAGAAGACTGACAAAACTTAACTGCTCTACAAAAATACTCATGATAGAATCTCTAGTTAAGGCGTGGTTTCATGATGATCTTAAAAATAAGTGCTCAAAGCTTATGGAATCTATGCCAAATCATGTAAAGCAACTTATAAAACAAAAGGGACAACATATTAGCTATTAGCAAAAATTAAAGGTATGTGTTAGGTGAATAACCACAAAAAAATATAAAATGTGTATGTTATTCTCTTGATTCAATTATTTCGCATGGGACTGTATAGCTTTATCTTAAACACAATTGCTTTTTTCAATCTTCAAATTTAACATAAACTAGTTAGAAAGAGCTCCTATCACAACTGCATGATCTTAGTAAATGACCCTGATTTATGAAATATGATTTTTTCATATGTCACGTGCTAGACTAAGGTATGGAATCAGAGTCAGAGATATTAAGTTGAAAAGTGTTTTATTTGATTTTTAATTAAAATGTAAATTGGAACTTGCACAGTGAAGCCAATCATACGATTGATATTATTGTATGATTTAGAGTAATTGAATTTTCGCCTAGCGGATGATAAGAACGAAATGTTCTGGAAACCGATCTACATATTACGACAAGCAAGTGAAGTATTAAGAGGGTGTAGCTCAACTAAATCATACAATAATATCAATTTGATTTTTATTTGCTGACTATCCTGAATAAGGAAATTGACATGTTCTGTTTGTGCAGGTTTAACTGCAGTGTGCAGTAGCTTGATTATTCACACTACCTTTACCTTCTAGCCTTTTCGTCCAGTGACTGACAGTGAGTTTATCCATTGCCATCTCTCTGTACATAGTTCTTAAACACCTCAAATTGCTGGTGATAGTCTGCTTTTTGGACAAAATAAATTAAATTAGTCTTTATCTCACTTAAGAGACTCAATTTAGAAAGCTAACTGCTTTATTGCCACTGAGCAGAAAATGAAACTATATGGGAATAATGTACAAAGTTCACAGATACAAGGTGCAATCTATAAGTTTCTTGTCAGTATCTGATACTCCCATGTTTCAGGAGTATAAACACTGGATTTCTTTTCCAACCACATCATTCATTTGCTTAGAGAAGCTCATTTAAGTCAGATATGTTGTATAATACAATATGATAAAAATTGAATGCATAGCAGTGATTAAATATTTAACTAAAGAATTATTTTGATCCTGTGATGTTAAACAATACCATGAAACTGTGCATGGGGGAGCTTTCCCTTCATAATCCACAGTGAAAGAGTGGCCAAAATTATTTTATTTGGGCAGAAATAGCCTTGAAGATGGCCCATGTGACAACAGACTGGTGAATTACTGGCAGAAGAAAACATCTCCCTTATTGAGCACAGGTTTGAAGGGACAGGCATCTGAAGACAAAAGAAATAGTTCCAATGTTGGATCTTTCTAAAATAACTGAGCTTTGTATCCTTCATCAACATTTACTTAAGGTCAGTGCAAAATGGGTGTCCTGAATTCTTTCAGCAGTTCAAATGCAAGTGAACATGCAATGTCAGAAGTTTTTGAACCTTTGCCATGGTGACAAGAGGGCAGTGCTGGAATTCATTGTCATAGTGGACAAAAATGTGGTCCTCTACTATGACAATTTTCAAAAAGAGAATCAATAACAGTGATGGGAGAAGGGTAAAGCATTCCCTAGAAAGATCAAGGTAATTAAGTTCACAAAGATGATCATGGGGCAATTTTATGAGATTGTAGAGGAATCTTGATGATATGACTTAAAAGAAAGGAGTGCAAGGTCACTGAGAAGTACTATGCTGAGCTATTGCATAAATTATGCAGTCCATCAAGGAAAAGATACTGGAATGCTGAGTCAGGGGCCCATCTGCTGCACAACTATGCACCAGTCCATATAGATGCTGTAAACATAGAAACTGGATCATTTTTTACAGCCCAGACCTTACCTCAAGTGACTAATATTGTTTTAAAAACTGAAATCTGACCTTTTGAGAGTGAAGATTTACAAATAATAAAGAATTGAAGGATGCTGTTTTTCAATTCTTTGCATACAAAACTTTGGACTATTTTTAGGGGGGATTTAAATGTTGATCCAAAAATGTGAAAAATGCATATAAATAGAGGGAGATTTGAGTGAAAAGTGATACGTGTATTTTCATTCAATCACCTTTATAATGTGATGAGGATGAGAACTTAAGGACCATACTATATATAAATATTGTATTTTTTTCAAGATAAACTGGTCAAGGAAAAAAGTGTAGCTTACTGAATGCTCCTCATAAAATGCAATGATTTGCTGTTAAAACCTTAATGACTATTTCACTTCCACTATTGTAGATATTGCATTAACATTATTTTGATAATCAAATTTAGGAGAGATATTGGAAAAAAAACTAAACTGAAGATCTGTGGTTCAAGATCTGGGCTATGAATGCAAATTTTCTCTATCTGACTGATTCCAAACCTTAGTCTACACATGGCTTGGCTGAAAAAAAAAAATCATATTGCATATAAATTAGCTCAAATAGTGTGATTAAATATGAAGCCTGGGCCATAAGTACTTTAAAGTTTCAACTCACCTTTTATGGATAAAAACTCTACAATGTAATAACATTGAAGGTCTTCCAGGGTAAGTAATTAAATAAGTTACAAATGGATATAGAACTTAAACAAATAAGAGTACAGATTTGAAAAATACTTTTATTTCTCAACTTAATTTCCCTTACATTGAGGCATTTCCCATCATTTCACAAGTTCCTGAAATCTAGCAGCATAAAATTCTTTAGGCTGCTGTCCATACCAGACAGTGACTTCCCTTTCTACAGCTTTATTGTTAGGAAAATATTCCCCCAAAAGATGATGTTTAAAAGGGCTGAACAAGTGGAAGTCACTTGAAGCAAGGTTGGGGCAATACAGAGGATGCTCCAGGACTTCCCACTTAAAATTTTGCAGCATATCATTTGTCTTGTTGGCAGCTTGAGGATGCATTTGCCAAGCAAAAGCAATATGTCTCTCTCATTAAGAATCCTGATCGTTTCTGTTGAATGACTTTATGAAGTTTCCTGAGGATGTTACAGTAGGACCCAGCATTTATGTTTTGTCTTTGAGGTTGGAATGCGGTGAACAGTATGTCTTTGTAATCCCAGAAGACTGTGAGCATTACTTTCCAGACACATGGTGTCCCTATAACTTTTTTTTGCAGGTGACACACAAATTTTTCACTGCATTAACACACACTTTATCTTGGGCTTGTAATGGTGAACCACAGATTCAATATCTGCAACAATTGGGATGGCACCATATCCTCCATTGTAGTAATAATTGAGATGCTGTAATGCTAGATCTATTCTTTGCATTTTGTGTTGTGATGTCAACATTCTCGGCACCCACTATGCACAGACTTTGTGAAAACCTAACCTGTCATGCATTTTGAGGTAGTGTCTATAGTTACCTTCTGTCTGCTTGGATTAAGTCTTCAGCTCATAGCAAATTTGCCTCTGTGGCAATCTCCATTAGCAGGCCGACATGATGTTCATGCCCTTCAGAGAATTTTTGCACCCAATTGTAAACAGCTTGACATAACAGGCACTTCTAACCATAGATGGGAAGTATTTATCCACGAATTTTATTTGATTCCATACCTTTTGTCCATAAAAATGCATAACGAAGTGCTGTTCGAGGTGCAACTGCTGTTTTGCTATTGTAAACACCAATTTAGCTACAATAGCATTAGGTATCTCATTTAAACATGAATTTGTAACTTAATGACTTAACTTGATATATAGACTAAGATGGGAGATACTTGTGGTTATGGTCACGAAGGAAATTAAGAGCATTTGTGGTTCGAGTCCAGTAATGACCTTGAATTTTGTTATGCAAACTGTTATTCCCGCCATATTAATACTTTTATGTTGCAAATGATCCAAGAACCCTTTATGGATTAGGTTTTGAAAAATTTAGGGAGTGCCCCAGTTTTAGTCCATACTATTATCAAGATAACAAATCGCTGAAGATTGTTATAATGTGATATATTTACTTTTTAGTGAAAATAAAAATATGCATTACTAATAAACTTACTTTAAATAATAGTCAGTTCACACATTATAGTGTAATCACAGTTAACAGGAGACATATTTGCTTCAATATATGTATTTTTTATGTGGAAAGATCAGATTATATTCCTTTCAAAAACATCATAGCAAATAAATAATTTGAACCAAATTATGTACATAATTAGAATAAAGAGCTTATATCACAGAAGATTACCAAAAATGCTCAGAGAAACTGTAATCTCCTGCATATTTATTGAAATATATTTGTTCTATAATTACAATACAATTTTTATTTTTAAATCTTTGAACTTACATATTGGATGCCCTCCATATACTGTGTTATATTGGGCTCCTACTGTACATGCAAATATTTTCATTTTAAATCAGTAAAGTGTATTAATTGCATTATAATCACATTGTCGATAATCATCTTCACAGAAGAAAAAGGTGTAACGTGTCTACAAGCCAATTAGAGAACCAATTTCATTTGGGTTTGTTTTCTTCTACAGAACCTTAATTTGGATGTATGGCTGGCTTAACAGGGATTTGCCTGCCCTGTTTTTAACTCGTTCTGATCCCTGCTTAACTTTTCCACCTCTCCATGTGCCAGCTAATCTGATGGTGCAAAGTCTTTGTGCTTATAGAAGATGAAGATAGTAAGATTATATGTTTCAGTGTGTTAGTGCTGTTATAATGCCAAAAATCTATATACTTTAGCACACAGAATCTTTATGTATGATTCCTTTGTGACAACAAATTCTTGTAGAGAAGTGAGATGCCAATTTATAGACAGATTTCTTACTGTTTATGCCCCTCGCAAAGAAATGTTAATCTTGTGAATGGATTTACGGAAATGAAATCTGTTCTTGATAAGAAACTGAAAATAAAGTGCCTTGTTTTTACAGAAGAAAAAGTTGATGACATCAGAGAAGAATAAGAATGAAGTCCAAAGAAATTTCTGAGAAAACTTGCAGAGAAACAAAAAATTTTGCAAACCTCAGCTTGGAGTGTCACTAAACTTCTCTAAAATTAAAACCATATAACAAACTAGTTCAGGAATGATAACCATGCAATGATGTGAGTAGAGTTAATTTCTGGGTGTTAGATAATGTTAATGTTTGCTCTATTGATGCATGTTTGATTTTTTTACGCACAAAGCATGATTTAATTTACATGGGCATGTGGTGACACAAACAATATTGGAGTGCAGAAATACATTTTGTACATGAAATGCCATTGTATGACAAAAAATTGGTGTTTGGTGTGCTGTGAATGCTTACAGAAAACTATGCACTTGAATTTAATGGGCTATGAATATCCAACTCTGCTAGTAATCAGCATGTTCCAGGCCATTCATCCAAACAAGGACTTCGTATTTCACACTCAAATACTTCTAATTATATATTCAGAAATAGTCTTGGTGGGAAATGACTATGAACTCCACACATTTGTCACCAGGTGGTTCTGGCAGCAGGGCATGCCATTTTCTGAAGGGTTATATTAGTATACATTTTACAATCTTTAAAAATTCTATGGAATTTATATATAATTAAGTTTAAAAATAGAATTTTTCTTCATTAGGTTTCCAGGGTACATATGTAGAATCAGGTGAGATTCGTGGTTCCATGCTTGGAGAAGGACATGTTAGCTCAGCTGGTTAGAGTATCAGACCAGAAAGCTAAAGATTCAAAATTTTCAAGTCTGATTCTTCACTTTCAACTTACATCCCAGACAATTTCCATGTATGAAATGCCATTGCTTGACAAAGCCAATATGGTAGACAGTATCCCCCCCTTCATAATAGGACAGGTGCAAAATCTTTGGGTTATTCCTGTAGTACCCAATTTTTATTAAGAGATAATGGTTTTTGCAGTTACAACACTAAGCAACTTATTTCTTTTTTATTATTAATTTTATGAATTCCTTATTTTACTTTTTACTCCTGTAACTTTTATTTCCTGTTAACATTCATCCTTACAGAATTGAAGTATTTTTTTAATATATATGGAAAGATCAGATTATATTCCTGTCAAAACGTCCTGCTAAGGTATTTTAATCAGAAGTTTGAAATATTAGAAAACCACATGATATTGTTTCTCTAATTTTGGCCGTTAGAAATGTTACATTTTTCTCTTCTGTGATGCTGCTACCTTTTTTCTAAGTGCATACGTAATTTGGTCCAATTATTATTTATTTACTATTCTCTAATATTGTTCTCTTTTTAGTGAAAATAAAAAAGTGTGTTGTTATTGGCCTTACACGCTTTAAATATAGTCAGCTCAAAATGAAGAGATGAAAATATTTGCATATTCAGAAGCCTAATATAACATGGTTAAAAGGAGACATACTGGCTCATGCATTGTAGTGTAACCACAGTATATGGGAAGACAACCAATAAGTAAGTTCAAAGATGAAAAGAAAAGAAAGAAAGAAAAAAAAAACAAAAACAACAACAACAACAACAACAACAACAACAACCTAATTGTACTGCAATTATACAAGAAATTTATTTCAGTAAATATACAGAAGACTATGGTTTCTCTGAACATTTTTTGTACTATGGGAAGTTTTTCAACCCTTCAGAGAATGGCATGCCCTCAAAGCCACCTGATGACAAATATCTGGAGTTCATTGTCATTTACCATCAAGATGATCTCGGAGTTTGAAGAAGAAGTGGAAATCTGAGAGTAGCAAATCCGGTGATGAAGGAAGGTGGGGGAAAATGTCTCATTGGAATTGTGTCACAAGATCAGCTGTGTTATGGGCAGTGTGGGCATGTGCATTGTCATGAATCAGAAGGACTTTATTCATCAATTTTCCTAGTCTCTTGCACTTGACGTTTGCTTGCAGTTTCTTCAGGATTGAATAGTAAAGTCTACATCAATAGTGGCTGACTTTGGCAAAATATTAAACAAGAAGTGGATTTTCCACTTTGTGGCTTGTAAATGTCTTTTCTTCCCTCTGTGAACATTTTCATCCAGTGATGAAACATGATGAATCATGAGCGAGTCATAAAGTTTAACCCCACACATTTTAATCAACTGTTCATGGATTTCTGGTGTTGTTTGCTTTGTCATAATGAGAAATAAAATAATGGACATATTTCACAATCAGACACATTGCACAAGGTTACCTCCATGATTGTTGAGACACTATTGAAGCAGACGTAACTAAGGAGAAAGAAAGTTTGTGGGTGTTGCCAACACAACCAAAAAGAACTTTTCTCCACGTGGCAACTGTCTAGATGAATTTTCATATCTGTAATACTTTTTTTGAGCTTACTCATGGATGCCTGTTGCATTAGAATGTAACTACAGAGAGCTATAGAGTGCCAAAATGTTATATAACAAATTATTATTGAACAGATCACTCACAGTTCACTAATTTTGTTCCACTTGCTTGGACATGAAAACCAAAACAATCAAGCATTTATGAAATTGACTGCAATATGAAATACATAGGCAAAACAAAAAGAAAATTACCATACAATTTATGGAGCATATGAGAAATGATAAACATAAACAAACAGAAAAATCAGCAATAGAAGACCATTTCTGGCAAAAGAACCACAATTCCAAAAGGAACTGAAACTCTTAAAAGCTCTTCAAAAACCCATAGAATTAACAGTGTGGGAAAAATATATTCGAAAACAAGGAAAATTTGATTAATTTTGAACTCCCTAACAACAATCCACACAGCAACATCTAAACACCACACTGGGAAGCAGACAGTGGAGTAATACTGAAGATGAAGGCAACAGCCTTTGAAATATGTCCAAGTAAGTGGATTAAAATTAGCGTAATTTGAGTGATTTCCTCAATAATAATTTGTTATATTATACTAAATTTCACTGTGAAAATTCCTGATATTCAAAACTACATATATTGATTGTATAATGTTTCATGTCTGTGTCTATAGGCAACAGTTGAATCTCAATGGACATGACTGTATACTTTTTCATTTTGTGCATTTCTTGCTGTTGGTACAACTGTGATCTCAGATACGTATGACACCACTTTCTCATTCTTTGTTCAATTTCAGCTATAAAAATCTATGCAATCTCATAATTTTTACATTCACTCTCGCATATTACTCTATGGAAGTTTAAAAGTTTTACTTGTTGGATGCACATTTGGAAGTTGAAAGTTTTACCTTGTTATCAGCTGTGTATGTTAATTTAGTATGCATTATTTACTTCAACAAATGAACAACAATACCCTTTTTAAACCCAGCACCATCAAAAAATATGTTTAGTAAATTATAAAAAGGCTGCTATCATCCAATTCTTTGAAACAAGACATTGTGGAATGGCTATACAAAAAGGGGATAGAAATATTGTACTGTAACCAAAACAAAAATGAAACTCTTACTTTGTATTGCAGCCATTAAAATATAAGAAAGGTTTAAAATTGGATCACACCTAGTGATAACCTTACCATACTGTAATCCATTTAGCCTTATTTAGGCAACAGTGAAAAGTGAAGTGGCAGATTGAACATAATGTTCTGGTTAGCAGATTTTAATCATAAAGTATTGATAGGTTTGCCACTTTGATGTATGGTTATAACAACACAACTCTAAGGAGTGTTATTTAATGCATGTACTTTTATATTGGATAATAATTATGATTCTTAATTTATAAATGTCATTTCTTTTACCATCTTTATTCAATAACATAATGCCAAAAAAAGAGGAAAAGAAAAAGCCATTAAAATTATATGATTGGCATACTAATCAAACTGTTGGTTCCTTTAAGATTTCTGTATAGCATACTGCTTTTGCTACATGCTTCCAAAAGGCATACAGTGCAGAGGAGTAAGAGTTGCAAAACATAAGTTCTCTTGAGGTATTTATATTTTCATACCTTCCATTCTTTTGAAGGTCCAAATGTTAATGTACACTGCTAAATAATCAACATCTTACAATACTGTTTTGCATCAGCTCATCTACAATGCATTTAATTGGTTTAATTATGAACAGTGCTCTTGTCTTTAGGAAGTATAAAAGCAGCTACTTTGCAATAGATGGCTGCACATATTTTTCAACACATGCAGATCCTGATGACTAAGAAATGGCACACAAAATGTGCAAAATGAAGATTGCAAAGCTTACTCACTTGTCAGGCATAATATCAGCCAGGCTTTCAGGATCCATGTCACTCAGAAGTTCTAGATCCTTGCCACCCAACATGGAAATATGTGTGAGGTCACCTTGAAGTCTATCAACAAGCCCTCCAAGATCTCGTTTTGTGTGTGATCCACTTGAATCAGGTTCATCTACTATTATCTGGTATCTGAACAAACAAATTTGCATCAAATATTGCTTAATAAAACATCTACCAGAAGAGAACATGTATTCTGTAGTAAAATTCTAAATGAACATAGTTATCCAAAACCATATTAATATATGATACTTTAATAAGTCATTGCTAATATTGCTCGCACTATTTAGAAAATATATGCTTAACTAAAGATATAAATGTAAAAATAACCTAGGAAGCTTTCCTGGAGGCAGCCATTTCTGATCATTCAACAAGATCATCAAAGTCGTATTTCTCTCCATAGTGCTAAAATATTCATCATCATCCACTTCTGTCCCATCTTGTTCCAACACAATTTTTACTGGAATGTCCAAAGGAATGCCTAATTTTTCTCGTGCTGAAACAAATGTTAACTTTTACTCCCTGAAGCATATTATACAACTCAAACACTGTCCAACTTAAGTAGTTGGAAACATTTTAGTGAAATTTGAGCAATTTCCTCCTAAATAATTTACTATATTTGTTCAACTTATCTTTTCTGTCTTTGATCTGCAAATTCAATTGCAATTACAGCTCAACAGTAATGACAGTATAATGTATACTACACACACAAGGCACTATTTCTGAAATGAATGCAAATTTTTTGTGATATGACAGGTTGGGTCTAAACAATAATTTAATGCTGGGAAACATGGTAATGCATAATTACGTGTTATAGGATGCTTAAGTGGACTCATATCATCTGGGAGGATAGGTAGTCATCACATATCTGCCACCTTTTGCAGATGTCATGCAATGCAGTTGATCACCTGTGCATGAGGGCAATCATCACTCGTACAAGTGCAAGAAGAAGCCAACTGATTTTCCACATTGGTATGCATTTTGCATATGGTGATTGCAACAACAGTAGTTAAACCCAGAGCTTTCATTTATTGTATTGTGGCCTGATGAAAAACAGTTTATTCTGGAAGGAATCTACAACAGTCGAAATAGCCTTATATGAGCACATCAAATGCAGTTCACAATTTAAGCATTGTTTGGAGTTAATGTTTGGGCTGACATGGTTCACAACATGTTGCTGGAACCTTACATCCTTTTCATCCTCAATGGCAAGTCACACCCCATTTTCCTCTGGGAGATTTTGCCAGTATGCTTGAAGAGGTCTCACTTTATATTAAGAGAATGTGGTTTTAACATGATGGGGCACCTGTCCATTTCGATTATAAAGTGCAAGCATTCTTAATTGAGAGATTTCCTACATATTGAATTGTTCAATGTGGGGTGGTTCCTTGGCCAGTATAGTCACTGGATCTTATTTATGCCAGTAGGCCTTTATTTATGGGGGCACATGAAGACTTTGGTGTAAACTCTACTGTTGATGACTTAGTAACAAATTGCCAATGCTGCTGGCAAAATATCAAGCAAACAAATCACTCCTGAATGTCCAGCAGTCCACAGTTAGGCAATGTAAATTGTGTTCCCAAGTTAATGGTGGACATTTCACTTGAGAGATTCTCTCGGATGTAAATTTAATTAAAATCTAATTTTACACATCCCAATGTTTGATCTTTGTTTACATTACTGTGCTTAGTACCATATTTTCCATCCCTTGATAACATATTACAGCCCTATTTTATCCTCCAAATTATGTAAAGCTAACATTAGCAATGTGGAATGCCATAATCATGCATCATAAACTTCATGTTCCCTTGTAGAAAATGACTGCCCACATTAAACATATCATCATTCAAAAAATCTCATTTATTTCAGAGACACTCTATAGACACATTAGAATGACATCTGTCATATATCAATTATGTACATATTAAAAGTATGCCTGTCTATTATAACATTTTTTAACAGAACACATTCTGTATCAAAATTTTATCAATCTATATTTGCTCTTTACTGAATAAAATAAAATACAATCACTTACCTCGAATAATAAGATCATGCAAACAAGTTGCAACTATGCCTTTCCTTTTTTCTCGTGTTAAGTCAACAACCTTGAAAGGTACACCATTTCCAGTGGGGGAATCATCACTATCTTGTTCCATCTATGCCTCCCCAAGATCAGAACAAACCTGCAGAAAAATTAACAGTTACACATATGAGAAGTATGAATATATTTTATGATCAAAATTTACTGACCAGTTCATTAAACCATGAATTAAAGTTTCCTTCCTATTTTTTCAGAATTTTAATTAATTTGTATATTTTTAAATTTATTTTCCTATTATATTACCCATCTTTAAACTTAATTACTCATATGGTCTGTTAAAATCCAGAATAGGCCTTCAGTTTAATCCCTCTAAGTCAATGATCACAACCATTATCATTTAGTCTATGTGTATGTCTTAAAGTTGAACACACAGGCCACCATTTATGTTATTTCAGAAATTAACACAATATATTACAATTAACCATTTAAGCCCCCATAATATTGATTAAGATAAAAACATCATTAGTAACTTAATAAAACAAATTACAAAATATGTATATTTAAAAGAGAAGCACAAAGAAAAACATTACTTATCCAATGCCTGTTAACATAAAACAAATGCTTAAACATATTACTTGAATGCATTTCGAAAATAAAATGCCCCACAATATTACTTCCTACAAATATTATACACCATTTTCTATAAAGTTATTAAAGTAAAACATCTGAGACTCATGCAAGTAGTAAAATATGTATTCATGCTTTACCAACACCAATATATTGTGAATTTTGCAAAACGTCAAAATATTTATTGGGATAGGTCCTGGCACAACCTACCACAAAGAGCAACACTAGATAACTGAATGATGGAACCAGACCCAAGATCCTTTTGAGGTAGGTCAGGGAGGGATGGGTCATTGCCCTCCCACAATCTGAATGATCAATACTTACTCCTAAGGCGTTGACCTGTACTTTCGGTCAAAACCCTCTGACCCCTTCAATACCTGCGCTTTATGACACATTAGATATCATTTATACGCCAAAGCATGCAAAACTTGTACACACCATACTACATGATTAAGTAAATGTATACATTAAACAACGTATCAACAATATTGTTTATTTAAGGATTAGTCATAACAGAAGATATAATATAATTTGGCATACTTTTTAAATTCCACCGTGAAACACCACGAAACAGCAAAAGGCCTCAAAATTTGACACACCTTTTTCTTACGATTAGGTTACACCAGCTAATTCATTTAACAGAACTGCAAACCTAAGCATCATGAGCGAAAATTTACCTCTGACCACGTCAAGCGAAAATAATACATTTAAGTGTTAAATACACATTATATATTTGTCCGTCTCTTGATACGTTGTAATGGTTACGAGAAACTTAGCTGAAGAACTGCATTAAAGCACGTGATTACCCGATCAAAGTTATCGTGCTTTGTTTCGACTCAATAGGGAAAGCTTTGCAAACAAAAGGTGTGAAATGGTACTGTAGTCTACACAAAGAGAGGGAACTACGTTTTTTATTTTATTTTTTTGATCTTATGTATTATTAATGAGCGCACACGCTCAAATTTCAAATTTGTTAAAGGTGTGCTTATTTCAAGGGCTTTCAAAGCTAAACACAATTACATCACTTTATTTACAAACACATAGGCTGTGTATAAATCATGTACGGCTCGAAATCTAAACCGTGAATCTTAACACCGATAAAATCGGTTGGTGAAACTAAATAATCTTCTATGAGAGGAACATTCTCTTCTGCTCACAAATTACACAGAACAGTGGCTCTCTCTCTCTCTCTGGAACAAGGCTAATGACTTTACACATCCCTCACTCCCTGGATCCTTGATTATAAATATATAATTAAATGCACTTACCTTCTTCAAACACTTTTTCCTCAATTAACATTATGAGCACGAAATTGAATTATACGGTGTTCTAACTCACTTCATTTTCTCATCTAGTACGGATTCGATCCACGAGATTAATTATTATAGGTGATGTAATTCCGAATGTTTATTTTCATCTGGAAAGGCAATTACTAGTGCTAGCGTTCCTTAGAATAATTTGTTCCATTACCGATTATTTTAATTATTCTTAAGAACATTAAAGGTCTATTAAAATTTTAAAAATAAATTAAATTCTACATAGTATGATGCATTACCTGTTAGAAGGAGTAGTAGAAGTATTCCAGGAACATGGAACCCTAGCGAATTTGTGTGGACGTGCTTAAGATATATTTTCCCCTTGTGAAATGTATAATACTGTGTGAGCCGTACAAGTATCGGCCACTCCCACGGATTTGCACCCATGATCGACAAATATACTCATTCAGTGTTTAGTAAGCAAAGCCACTCCACTAGCAAGTCACCAGTTAACTTGCTAGGGTGAACGTTCATTAATTGGAAAGCACACATTGTATAGTGTGTTTTGGGTCACCATATGTTATCCATTGCACAACGGCTATTAACTATTATTCATGCGTTTTACAGAGTTAGATTATCCAATTCTGACACAATTTTAATAAAGTTTCCCTAAAGGGCATTGGACTTAATTTTTGAAAATTATTTTTATTTAAAATATGCAAAATAGGAACCAAAAAAATCACAGGCTATAAAATCTTTGCACTCTCAAAATTTTTCTCTGTTAGTTTGAACATTAGCTTTTCTTCAACAATTTAACATTTAAGACTTTTAGTCAACAATAAGAAAGCTTGAGGAATTCGAAACTGCAAAAATGTTTAGAGAAGCTTTTTAACTATATATATAAAGAAGAAGTAACGATAGCATAGACTGATTTGAACAACCGGATGAAAGATAACATCGTTTCTACTTCCAAATACATGTTACAGTTCATATGTTACAGCATTTATAAATTAAATAACACATAGTTATAAGCATTATATACGCATTTTGAAATAATTAATACTATTTTGTGTTTATAATACAATGTCAATGCACAAAACACAGTTCTAGTAAACAGAAATAATTTACTCTATTTGTGTGCATAATAAAAGTTCAATGTACAAAACACCGTTCTATTAAAAATTTTCTTCCGACGTCTAATAATAGATGTGATAACACTAGATTTTTTTTTTTTTTGAATGATTTATTTATGGACGCTCTTTAACAGCTCAGGTCATCAGCGTCCCATTCAACTCAGGGCGTGAAACTGCCGACAAATGTCGGCAGAGGCCTCTCTTTCAGGCTTGAAGTTCTTTTTCGTGCCGTAAATGTACGACACGGGACCCACGGTTTTACTTCCCTTCCGAAGGAAGCCATACTTAGGATTTTTACGCCCCGAAAAAATCCATCGGTCCTGGCCGGGTTCGAACCCCCGATCTTGCGTTTAGAAGGCATAACACTAGATGGTAGAACAATACATTTTAATGTATTATTGCATATAATTTTTTTTTTAAAAAATAAGCAGATGACCTCATTTCAATTATTATAAGAAAAGAGAAATATACTAAAGATTTAAATATCCATAATTTAATTAATTAATTTTGGAAAACGGAAGGGTTTGACTAAGAAATAAAATATTCTTACATTGAAATAGTAACATTAGTCAGCAGTGGGAAAATTCTTCCATAAGGTCCTCTGGTACTTTTAACAACAACAGTTCTTACGGTTCATAAGTAAATACTGTAAAAATATCTCGTGTCCAGCAACTATGGGATAAAGCCAGTGCCGAATACCCTATCTTGCCGATAATGGATGAATATAGCTATAACTGTAGAAAATACTTTTATAGGTTATGTAAAGCCATGCTGCTCGATCCATAGGCGCCGACTTCTACAATATATTGGTGGAGTGGCGGGGGTTGGGGGGGCAACCACCCTCTGAAACGAAGTGCTACGGGTGACCTAGGTCATTAAGGCAAGGGCTCGTGAACGGAAGAACTGGGTTTGATTCATGCTGACAGTTTTTTTCCCCCCAGGTTTTCCTCAGTCATAAATGGCAAATGCCGGGGAAGTACCCTAAAACTTATCCTGAAACGTTTTCTTTTCTTAAAAAAACCCTTTTCCAATTTATCATTTCATCTCACATATCACCAATGTCATGGGACAAAGCCTGAATAATATTTTTCCAATAACTAGAAAATATTTTCATTTTATAGGTTATGTAAAGACATGCTGCTGGAATCATAGGCACCGACTTCTGCAACATATTGAGAAAGGGGGGGTGAGATTTATCAATATACATGTCAGCAATATCAAAAGCACATAGGTTTTTAATGTTCACCCCGATATAACAAAAAAATTGATTTTTTCATAATGCTATGCATTAATAAGCAGACAAAATAAAGTAACAAGTTTATTATAAGTAGCAAACTGAAATAAAAGATATGTGTTTATTCAACAACTCAACAATTTGATTTTGTTTTACAAATGCAAATCAATAAAAAAAGCTTATGACACAAAAAAAGACTATAAATTAAATACATTCAAATCAATAAAAACAAATCATTACCTATTTTAATGAAAGCCTGGTGAGCTTCTAACACTGCCTTTGATGAACTGGTTGGCTATGCCATTGAGATCCAAAGAGCAGGTTTTGTTTCAGTGGTAGTTTAAAATTGTGTTTTCTTCTGTAGCACAGTTTTAACTGCATCAATTTGATGTAATATGTTACATAAAACACACACACAAATAGAAATGGAAAATTAAATTAGTGCATTTGAAGACAGAAACATTTTGCTTTAGAACCTATGTCTGACTAGTGTGCTTCTGACAGTTCTTCAAAAAAACAGAATCATCTTCTTCTGCTCATTATTGGACTGATGACAATAGCAACTGCTTGAAGAATTTTAGGCTAATTCCTCAAAAACAAATTTACATATTTCATCAAATTTAGCACATTCAATCTAAAAATTATATGCTGCATCTATGACACTATTAAAATATAGTGAAAATTTCATTGAAATGATGATATGTCTAAAACCTCTATTTTTTTTTTTATTTGTTTGTTTCCCCCTCTTTTTTTTTCTTTTCTTTATGAAAAACATTGTTGTTGTGGTATTGCTGGTTATTTGGGTGCTGAATAGAGCTGTCTATTTACAATTATATAATGAACTATTTACTTCATAATTTGTTGAGAAAATATTTTATTTTGGTTGCATTATCAACACTGAACAATCCCTATAAATAACAACAATAACACAATTGTTGCACACTAATGGTAAATATTTGTATTGTTCTTCATATTAGGTAAACTGAATGTTCATCTGCAGGTTTGTGTATGTGTGTATATATATATCTCCACATATGAACATCTGCAAAATCTTTTGCAGAAGAGGTAAAAATTACACTGGTCTACAAAATATGCTTTCAGATTTTATTTCAACAAGCAGTGTTTTGCAGGGAAGCATGTTTATATAGTTTTAGAACATTTATTCTTATGTAGCCTAATAATGCAAAACAGTATTTTATTTAATAATCTCTTCTGAGTAAAAATATTTAGAACATTCTCTATGACTTCACTTACTGGAGAATTATTCCAAACATGTTTCGTTAGTTTAATAGCTGAGGATGTGGATGAGGGTTCACAAAACATATTCTGAGTAAGTCACCAGTAAGTGAAGCCATAAATATTTCAACTCAGAAGAGATTATTATTGCACGTTTCACTATGTTAGATTCCAAATTGAATTAATATTGAAAAAGTATTTCTTTTGTTGCTGAAACATTTTGTAGACAATTTATTTATTGTTTCTCAGGCAAATTTTGCCAGTACCGTGTTATATGTTGAACAGTCCAGAATTAGATAGTGCACCAGATTACATTCAATTGTAGAAATCTACTGGTAGGAACTCATAATTGACAGCTGCAAGATGTGAAGAAGTCTAAGTGGGAAGCCAAAAGTGAATTTCTAAAGATATTACTTAAATGTAAATTGGAACTTGCACAGTGAAGTTAATCATATTAATTGATATCATTGTATGATTCAGTTGAACTACACACTCTTAAAGTTTCACTTACTTTTCATAAATGTATGGAACCAGTTTCGAGAAAATTTAGTTCCCATCTTCAGCCAGGCTAAAGTTCAACTGTCGGATCATTCGTTGAGCTGTGGGAATGTATATTCTGCTCTGATGGCAGTGTGATAAACTTGTAATGTTTTCATCCCTGGCAATGTCGAAGTTCATTATGCTGTCTTTGTATTTGTAGATGTAGATTTTCTCCCAGAAACCTACGAAATTAGCAACCTGGAGAAAATCTACATCTAAAATACAAAGACAGCATAATGAACTTCGGTATTGCCGAGGATGAAAACATAAACTATAAGTTTATCACACCGCCACCAGAGCAGAATATACATTCCCACAGCTCAACGAATGATCCGAAAGTTGAACTTTAGCCTGGCTGAAGATGGGAACTAAATGTTCTCGAAACTGTTCCATACATTTATGAAAAGTAAGTGAAGTTTTAAGAGTGTGTAGTTCAACTGAATCATACAATGATATCAATTAATTCTAAAGATATGTTGTATCCTTTAGTTTTATATGACTTCACAAAATTAATAACTCTATTCCAATAATTTGCTGCATTTTTATTCCCAGAAAAATACAGTTAATATTCTTGGACTATGGCCAAAATGTTTATAAGAGAATTAAGCAGTTTTTCAGCTACATACCATGCATTAATTTTGTATGTGGCATTCTTTTCATCACTAACTTTAAGACATTTTCATTTCAAATACTTAAATTTGGCAGAATTTAACCATTCCTTTATAGAAGTGTTTTCTTATCAATTCAAGTTTAATATAATGGAGCTAATATATTTTTTCAGGTTAATGAGATATTTAACACATTTTTTTTGTCTGCAATAAGTGATTTATGTATGCTCATGTAGTTAGACTTCCTTTTACTGCTGAAATTAACTTCATATCTCCACATATACTGTAGTTATATTTTTTACACAGGAGCTTTTATAATTATATAATTTCATATTTTCATTATAACCTTCAAATTGATAGCATAAGTGACTGCTATTGTGTGAGTCATTGTCATTATGCAGAAGCAGGCTTTATATTAACTTTGAATTAACGAGAACTGCCATTCATCCTGCTGAATAAGTATAACAACCACAGTAAAACAAACATCTCTACTAAACACCATATTATTTTCTTTGGAACAATATCTTTGAAATCATTATAAAGACTATAGTAAATAAACAGAGAGTTTGCATTATACTTGATCTGAGAAAGCTTGACTCAAATTGTCATATATGTTTATATTTTTATAAAGTAAATGCTTTCCTTTTAGTCTGAGCATTATTATTCAAACAGCTATTTTGACAGGTTTTTTTAAAAATCCTGTACAAGCTCATTTAGATGTTCTTCAGTTAAAAATTAAGATTAAATGAACACGTCCTTCAAGTGTTCAGATTCTATTTAATTATCTGGTTCAACATATGGGTCTGAAGAGTCTTCATTTAAGATAAAAAGTTTAATCAAGTGCTCTATGGAACAGGAACAATACATAGATTAGGGATCAGAATGGGATCATTTCAAATAGTATAAATTCTACAATTTGCATACATTTACATATTTTGTATTTAAAATACAAATGGAGTATTTAGAAAGAAACACAGAAATACATGGCTATAATACATGCAAAAGAATGTATTTGCACTTAAAATTCTGTAGAATTTTACACACACAAAATAGGCAGTAAAATTTACAATAAATTACTAAAAATCATCAAACTAACGAAAAGTAAACATAGATTCAAAAAACAAGTAAAATTTTTTTTTCCTGCTGAATGCCTTCTATTCTGTTAATCCCATCAGATGATGACTGAATTACAAAATGTTGTAATCTTCCACTGGAAGTCAGCTTTAAGTGTCCAAGATACAATTTTGATGCACTATCAGTCAGCTAGCAGCCAAGGGCATGAACAAGGGTCCATAAAACACATTCTGACAATTAACATTGATAAGTGAAGAAATAAGAGTGTGTAATCAACTCACCAGTTAAAACCTTTAATTTATATGTTCATCATAGATTTCAATGAAGTTATTAAATGCAAACTCAAGAGACAGCTTCCATGTTTTGCTGAATTGTAAGATGATTTTATAATTAATATCCATCAAACTGACAAGAAGAATTAAAGTTTGCCACTCACACATTAAATGGTGGGAACACTGATAAACCTTCCCCAGAATCATCTACACATTCAATTGTAAAAATCCTCTACAGCTATTTTAACTCCATTATGAATTATATTGGCTGCAAAGCCAATGCTCACTGTTTCTGCCTAGCTATTTTTGGAGCTTTGCAAACAAATTGTTTCTTCTCTTTTCTGGTAAACCCACAAAAGTTAGTATTTGTATTGTCAGCTGAAATTCTTATTACTTTATCAGCAATTTCATGTTTATCATAGTTTCAAAATCATGACCAACAATATCAGAGGTTTTCCCAAGCAGGGTAAACTAATATTTCATTTTCAATATGGTTTTTAGAATAAAAATATTCCACTATAATAGGCACAACTTTTGCATCAATATAGTTTGAAGAATTCGCTGCTAAACAACAATACTTTGCTCTCTTCAGACCATTAAGAATATTTTTCCTTTCAAAAGAAGCCAAGAAATGCACAATTGTGGCCTTGCACCTTTTTTATACACAGGTAAATTTCTTGTTAACAAACTTATTCAGATGCTGAAGTTAGGATCATAAACTGAAAACTATTAAGATCATATGTAAAATACCATTGTAGCTTCTTGTATTTCTTGGTCACACAGTCCTTGTGTTTTAAAAGGTTAACTGTTGATTAGAACTTCTTGTAGCCATGACAGTTTTATACTTTTTATATGCTTATGTGATCCATGATATTGGCTTACTGCGATGATACATGCTCAACATAGCATGACAGAAAATATGTTCTACTTTGGAACCAATGATATTAATACTATTTTCCTTTAAAAATGGAAATCACTCCTTCAAAGTGTCCTTGAAAACACACTTTTCACTTTGGCATTTTAATGTCTAAATCAATACCACTTACATTCAAAATTAAAAGTAAACTAGCTTGTGGTTTCACTTTGCAGCATTTCATGTGAAAGCAAGCACAGCACAAGGGGAGACAGAACTCCCAGAAGTGTAACTAGAGATCCTATTATTGAAGTACCAACACAATCTTCAGGCAAATAAAGATTTCCTTAACAATATGTATTTATCTGATTGCACTGAGCAGCAGTTTCTTGACTCAATTGTATCATGTGTTTACAATTAGTTATTTTTTATTATGGACAGCAAAAGCAGGATTTATGATAAAACAAAATTATTTCCACACATTACAATTTCAAGATATTTTGTGTCATAAATACAATCCTTAGGAACATAGATACAATCCAAAAAAAAAAATGGGACTGTCTGGGAAATTCAGGGCTATGCTGAACTATGTTCATTGAATGCATGCAATACCATCTATATAATCTTATAAGCAAGAAATACAATAAATGCTTAAAAAGAAACAAAACCATATGACAAAAACTTACAGTTTTAATCACATGAGGTAACAGTGAGGAAGAAACCTTACTTATTGAAAACTAAAAGTTACAACAGAATTCATTGGTTTGAAGTATATATAGTCTGGCAACCTAAGGTATTTCTCTTCTTAACAAAAATGGGAGTAAGAGGAAAGTTAAACACAGATTGTAATTCTTTCAGTTAATTTATTATAGAAATGCATTCAGATGGCAGTGCTTATCTTGAACAAAGAAATTCCTTAATACTACAATGTTTAAATAGCACAATTATCAAGAGTGATAATATGTTTCATTCTGATTACTAAAGAAGCAGATAGTAGTATAGTGTAAATTTGTGTAAAAACTTGTAAGATCTAAGGAAACGATGAAGATGAAAATGGTGGAATTTTGTCATTTACTCAATTATGTCAAATTATTTCAATCCAATGTTGCTCCAGTAAATATAGCAAATATATCACTTGATGAACAATGTTAAATGGTGAATTTGCAAAATTTAGAGTTTTTCTTTGCTTTTGTTCAATAAAGGACTTTGTGATTAAAAAAAATAGAATATATAGACATTTTATGCATATTAGTCTTTTACTCATAGACCATATTAAAAATGTTAAGGTAGACATATACTGTATTATGATGTATGACTGACCTCTGAGACAATTCTACATAATTCCTGTTCTATACATATGTACCTCAACTTCTTGTATCAGTTCATGTATCATTTGACTGTTCTAAATTTATGTAAACAAACAAACAAGTACACAAGTACACAAGCTACTGACAGTTAAGAGAAAATATAACATAAAATTGTATATAGGTGTTAAGAAACAGGAAAATTATATGCCTACATAAGAACATCCATGGTACATACTCAGTGGTATTAAAACAGCATTAATTTTTTCTGGTATCCCATGCAGTATTAATTTTGGCATATTTTATATTTATTTTATGGGTTAAAATATATTACCGTTGACTGTATAATTTCTCTTACATTTTCACATATAAAGTTTGTACTAGTGCCATGATTAGACTACTCTGGCATTTAATTCATACCATTTAAAACAAAAATAAATTTTGTTAATAAAATAATCTCATGGTCCTTACCCCCCCAAATAAATTCCAGTTTGCTCAAAAATATATTTTGCAGTTGTTTTACTGTAACTGAAATTATTATTTCAGTCTTGTTATGTGATTATTTCTTTGTATTTTTACCAAAGAAACATTGTTAACCTAAAGGACTACACTACAAAATTAATTAAAAAAGAATGTTCCACTTAAGCTGTTTCCCCTCCAGTCTTTTGTTTTTTTTTAGCTTCAAAAACAAAATGTTTGCCTAGATTTCTATTCAAAACTGTATTTTAATTAGTTTGTTAAGATCTATGAAAGTGTGACATTTTTCAACCCTTGACTGTTCTAAGTTACTACAGTATTCATCTCATAAAGATAATATTTAACATTAACATTAGCGAACATCTTTTGGGTTTGATTTAGTCTAAACATTCAGAGCTTTATTCACTGATTCCATGATATCTTAAGACTAGCACTGCAGTTTCATAAGCTGTCACTTATTTTATGTTCATGTGTAAATGATGTCATATACAGAACGTGGAAGATGATCTGCTACAAATGCTTGTACTTTCTCAGCACGGGTAACAGGGGTATAGCGTGAAATGGGGAAAGTGCGGCATACAGCATCTGATAATGAGCGCAGAACAGGAGTCAGGTCTGTTTCCTAGAGATAAGAAAATGTAGGTCAAAAATTATATCTGTTTTTTAAAATTTATTGTAATCTGTCTTGAAGCTGGTATATACCTTAAAAGCTTGAAAAGTCTTTTATAACTCACCTCTCCCTTTGTGTATCTCTCCAAACTTCTGACTTGCTCCTCAAAGTACTTTTCACCATAATCAGCCTTGGCTTCTTCATTCATGGATTTCCACATCAGTCTTGCCTGAGCTACAAGTTCATCATTTGTAAACCAAATGTTACCTAAAAGCAAACCATTTATTTGTAACAGTTCTGCAAGAAGTACACATAGCATGTTAATTGGTTCATTTACATTTAAGTGTCTTATTACACTTAATGTACACATTGTCTACAAAGATTTACTGCCTTGAACATTCTAGAGAGTAAACTTCTTTTTAATACTGCATGATTGAACACTTACAGAAAATTAAATACAAGGGTCGTTCAAAAAATTCACAGATCTCTCTCTATCTTTCTTTCTCTCTAAATAGTCACCTTTTAACTCAGCACAACTTGACCAACATTATTCTAACTTCTTTATATCTTCAGATCTTTATATCTTCAAATCATATCTATGATTTTGCTAACTCTGCAAAATAAGCTTCTATAATTTTTGAAAAGTTTGGAACCAGTGAAACAGGACAATAATTGTTGTGTGCCATACTTGCTAGATTTGACCACAGTGACTTTTTCTTATTTCCAAATGTGAAGAAATGGGTCAAACAAAGATGTACCCCAAATACAGAGATTTCATAATACAGGCAATGTTAAAGTTTTGGATAGTTTTGTTGATAATCTGTTATCCTGGGAAGCACACATTTTATTACATTATAATGTAGACTGTCTAGAGAAATATATTTGCATAAAGCAGTCCTAAATGCCATGCACCTGATAATTATATTTGATCAGCATTTTTGCATTTTTTCAAAGTGTAGTTTCACATGAATATTACTCTAAGGAAATAATTCTTATGTTAATTACATTCTACTTTTACAAAAAATGATTGTTAGGATAACAATATATTCACAAAAGTAGCTTATGATATTAAAACTACAGACTGTTGTAAATATATATACATTTACACAGAATGTTTCAGATCAAAGACAAGAATTTTGAAATAGGCAACTTTTGATCTGCAGATTACAAATTTCCTACAGTTAATTAAATTCTAATAAGGATAGCATGCCAATGATTTAACTACCATTTGTTATTGTGATAAATGTAGACAACCATTGGGAGAAAACGTGCTGCTACTCTGTAACATAATGGCTAATTCTTACTATATAACAAAGCTGCTGTTCTTTCAGAGAAGGAAAGCAAGTCTTTTCTTTTCTTCTCTCTTTTCTTTTTTACTTTCTTTCTCTCTTTTTATTTTCCTCCCCCTCCCTCCTTCCCTTCCACTCTCCCTTTTTTTTATTAACTTGAAAAAGTAACTTTTGGTTTTCATGATCTGTGAAATTCAATTTGAATATAAAAACTAATGAATTATAAAACAGAAGGGTTTATGAAACAAAGTAGCTGTGCTGTATATAATGAATGCAATTGTTTAAAATTGTTTAATGAAACAAGGTAAGTTTATGAAATATCCATTACTGTTTTTCACTTTGGATTGCAGCACAAAGTTTGAATGCAAACATATAAGTTGAGAAAGATAAAAAATAGAGAAGAATTAATGAAAGCAACATTTTTGCTACTTCTGAAAAGGAAAAAGATGTAAATTCTACATAAAATGTTAGAAAGTAGTATCACAAAGAAAAAGATTATCATATTTTAATTTTAGTTTGAAGAAAGATATTAACAAAATGAAGAAATTATTATAAAAAACATTTTTCACTTATGAGTAAAAGAAATATTAAATGATATGAGCAGATAGGATCATTAGAAAACCTATTTGTTTTCATGAAGAATAATGTTTTTATATGGAGACACTTTTCAACTGCTGTTGCCATATCATTGTTACCTGATTCTCACTTTGAGTAGTCGGTCCTAGTGATGTAGTGGTTACCATACTTGCCTCATAAACCCAAGATCACAGGTTCAAAACTGGCCAGGATCGATGGATTTTTTTGGGCATAAAAATCCTAAGTATGGCTTCCTTTGGAAGGAAGTAAAGCCATGGGTCCCGTGATGTACATTTATGGCACAAAAAAGAACCTCAAGCCTGAAAAGAGGCCTCTGAGCAAAATTAGTTAGCCATTTCATGCCCTGAGTTGAATGGGATGCTGATGACCTAAGATGTTAAAGAGCGTTCATAAATAAATAAATCAAAATCACTTTGAGTACAGAAACCAATTTCAGAAGCTGCTAAAATTTATTTTACTCTATTACAATATTGGTAAGCTTTGTAATATTGAAATAAGGGCTGCCCAAATGAAACAAAGACTTTTGTTGTATCATCTCAGCTAACTATACAAAACTTTGTGTTGGACATAATTCTTTTAATGAAGGATGAGCTATTAAAACAATGCAGTAATGCCATAGAGTTTTCTCTGGAAATCAAGTGCAGGTGGAGGAATGTCCTAACTTTGAGGGCTGATATTGCTCTCATCATCAGTAATGATGTTGTTCTGGATGTACTGCAGTAATGTGTTAAATTGTAAGAGCGCATTTTGAAAAGTTTTCAGCCTGAAACAGAGATGGCACTGGTAGTGATAAATAACAAGAATATTTCTCAAGTATGATCTTTTAGATAGTATATGATGAAATTTCAAACATGCACTTTTGTTTGTGTGTGTGCTATGATAAAATAAAGTAAACAAGAATGTTCATCATCAAAACGTGGAAGAACAACTTTATTTAAATTCAGCAGCTGTAGAAAACAATGGTGAAGAGTCTTTTAAAGTGAAGCCTAACTCCTTTTTTTTATTTTGTTAAACATTTTAAAACAAAGTATTTTATTATTGTGCAGCATTTTATTTTTTATTCGTTTTTCATAAAACAATTTGCCTCAGTAACTTCATACACTTTAATTTGCCTGCCATCTCATTTTATATTATGTATTTGTTTACTGAATTTTGCTGCCATTGTGCTTTTTCATTGTTCTTCACTGTGCTATCTTTAAGGCTGGTATGGTTATGTTTAACTTCAGCAGCCTATTTTTTTAATAATTGAAAATGAAAGAGAAAACTCCCCATAAACTTTATTACATTTCGTATAAATTCCCTCTTGTGTAAAGCACCTTTTACTACAAGGAAATTTATCATTGATGACACTCAAATTGATTTATTTTATGGAATGTCCACAACACATCTACTTTAAAAAATCCATTATAAACTATTTTAAATAATGATTTCCTATTTTAAACAAATGTTTAAGATAGATGTACAAACTTAAAAAACAATTAACTGGCCAATTGCATGGCTGTCATGGCTAAGAACTTTTTAAACCATTCTTGTAAGTCAGCAATGAAAAGGAAACAGATGTTTGATGTCAGAATCAGTCACATAACTGTATAAAATTAGCAGCAGTAATACTGATTCAAACTAGAGGCTTGCAACTTTCATCACTTCATTTCTAAGTAGCAGATAGCAATCCAGAGCTGTCATGATATAATGCCATCAATTGATATCATACTGGGATCCTTCACTGTTGTGCTTTGTGGGCTGTGTATAACTTGGATTTGGTTTGGCCTGCCCAACTTGGTTAGTAATATGGATTATTCATTATTTTTTATTTTCCATCTACCCATTGCCCTAATTTAGAGTTGAAAGCCAATATTTTACCTTGCATCCATTGATATTAAATTCACTAATTTATTAGAAATGGTTTAGAAATGGCATGGTTTATACAAATCCTGGGCTATTTTATTTTATACTATATTCTACATTATGATTAGTTACTCCATTAATTAACCAAGGAATAGAAGGAAAAAGGAAGTATTTGACAAAATCTTTGCTTGCCACTGCAATCTTCATCAATATTACTACAATTAGAGCATTATGTACCAGTTGTATAATCTCCAGGTTCCACCACAATGATGTCAACTCCCCAGCGCCTCATCTCCAGGCGCAGGCAGTCACTGAAAGCTTCTACAGCAAACTTGACTGAGCAGTAAGGTGAACGGAATGGGGAAGCAATGCGGCCTAAGATGCTCACTACATTTATAATACGACCTGTAAAACAAATGTAATTAAGTAAAAAAATCAAGTATTGAAAAAAATTAAAAAGAAGAATTAATGTCAAGTTACAAAACATGCTAAAATGGTCACTATATTTATAATATGACCTGTAAACCAAATGTAATTAACTACAAAAATTTAAAAAAAAAAGATGAAATATCAAATTACAAATATGCTAAATATGTCCATATCCTGCCAACTTACTTTGATACCCCATAGTTTAATCCCATATATCCATCTCAACACCATCATTAATATACAAATTCTCTTAGACCTTACAGAAGATATACCATGGCTAGAATGAATGAATTTCAGTGTAATCGATCTGTTGGCAGATGGTTGAATGAGATGAATGACAAGCATCTCCCTAATAATTCCACAGCTTATTATCCTTTAGTTTCAGGAAATATTTATGCTTATTTCATCCCCCTGTACTGCCTAATTTAACTCTTAAATAAATAAAATCCTTCACTCCCTATATCTCCTTCCTTTCTATATACACTGTATCCCTACTCATTATTTTAGTCTTCTCTTGATCAACTCTTATCCTTTCTTATTTACAGTATCTTTCAGTTTCTATAATTGCCTGATTTAATACAATTAACATGAAGAAATCAACTATCAGATGATCAGCACAAAGTAACCAAAATTTCTAACTACTGGACTATGCTTAATAATTTTTATCAGACTAGCAAATATACAATCTAAATAAACTGAAGAGAATTTATTCAAATTTGCATCTTTGCCAGAGAGTCACATTCTTGTTGCACATCTATAGTTATTTTCCCATACCATAGAAGGTATTTTGTGGATGAAGTACTTTCAATACACCAATCAGATTAGTATATTTATATATATATATATATATATATATATATATATATATATATATATTTTTTTTTTTTTTTTTTTTTTAATTGCAATTGTGATTTTTATGGAAGCAAATATATTAGTCTGTAGACATCTTAACCTTACCTAAGTTTAAATAATGTGGTAGCCTTCTTAAATGTTTCAGTTGTGAACACTGCTTAATAAAATGTGATCTTCTGTGGAGTGATATAATACTGTGACTCCTAGCTGAAACAGGTCTATTGAAATAAATGCTATCTATCTAGCCTCAAAAATACTGTCTAGTCGTTCTGAGTATAATGTTTTTACATGATTTTTATACATCTTATAAATATATATATTTATATATAATTTTTATATATAAAAATGTATATTTAGACAAATATGTGTATTCTTTTAATTGTGTTTATACTTGTATTCCATTTGAAATGTTCTGTTCATCTATTTATTATAATTTCATTGACTTGTCATAGTACTATATGGATGAAAATAAATAAAATTTGTTAAGTATATATGTGTGTGTATTTATGTATAAGATTGATTGAGTGGGAGGAAAGGCCCTGAGGTCTTAACTCTACCAGTATATATAAATAAATAAGTAAGTAGGAATTACAAAAGTTAATACCAATGATCACTTTTTTTTTTGGTAGAACATACTAAGTGGTAGTGGTAAAATTCATTACCATAAATAATAATGAACATGACTTGATGCAAAGTAGGGCTCTACTTTATAAAGCTAAGTTAAGCACTCATCTTTAATATTACTAGCCAGTAAAAATTAAGACTTTTTATAGTGGTTAATGCATGTTTTTACTACTGAGGCATCAGAGGTGGTGGATACTGGTGGTATATGAAATGAAATGATAAATTGAGAATTTTTTTTTAAATGAAATGATAAATTGACAATTTTTATTTTTAAATTAAAGGAAGGAAGCTCATAAGTCTATGTCTTAACAACCTTCACTACCCAGATCAATAAACAAAGACATGAACTAGCTTAGCTAAAATGTCAATGCTAAAAGCAGAAATGAACTGAGGATATCTGAATTAAAATCAGTAGCGTTACACTACTATTTTGCAACTTCAGCTTCTTCCAATGTGTTCCCTCCCTGGATAGAAATGAATAAATGTCTGCTTTCATATTGATATTTTCCAGAGCAAAAATTGTTTCCTTTATAAAAATTTTGTAACTCAATCATACATTAAAATGAAAATTGGAACTTGCACAGTGAAGCTTATCATATAATTGATATCATTATATGATTTAGCTAAACTACACACTCTTAATTCTTCACTTGTCAGAATGTATGGAACTAGTTTTACTGCCCAAAATGAAAACATAAACCACAAGTTTATCACACTGCCACCAGAGCAGAATACACATTCCCACAACTCAATGAATGATCCGACAGTTGGACTTTACCCTGGCTGATGAGAACTAAATTTTCTCGAAACCGGTTCTATACATTATGACAAGTAAGTGAAGCATTAATAGTGTGCAGTTCAACTAAATCATACAATGATATCAATCAATCATACATGTTCATTCTACTTAAATTTGTAATGACTGGTCAAGAGTAACACACCAATTTGGGTCATCAACAATATGAGAGGAGGGTGGATGCAAGTTGATGATGATTGACTTATTGTGAAGGCATTCATCATTAATAGTGCGTAAATTATGAAAACTTTTTTAACTGTAATATGTATATTTATGACTTCAGAATTTTAGTATTTGTATTAACATATTTTGCCATATAGTTTTAAATTCCCACATTTAATTGAAAAGTTGACAAAACGAAAATGTCATACAGTGAAGATAACCATGGAATTTCAAATTACCTTCTCAAAAACATATAACAGATTTTACTATATTATATTTTGCAGATATAATAAGCAGGATATTTGTTGAAGATGCATTTCCAGAGTGTCTGAAAATAATGTTTGAAACTATTTTAATAATTAAAAAAGGAGATACAGATAATGCAATAATTATAGCCCCATTGTCCTAGTACTGAATCTACTGATCATACCTGAAATTATAGAATATTGTACTAAAGATCAAATTGGTTATATTATATAAACTACTAAGTTGTTCCCTGTATGGCTTTAGATAACAATAAATACTGTAGAATCTATAGTAACTGAAATAATTAATTGCTTTGAGTCCCAGCAATGTGCATCTGCTATAGGTACTGTTAGATTTAAATAAGGTATTTGACAATAAACTTGCCACTAAATTATGTGTAGAATACTATGGAATAACAGAGCAAGAGTTATATTTGATAAAATACTATCAGCATAGTAGAAAATAATTTGTTAAAATTAATAATAATTGCATTTTGTCAAATAAAAAGTGTTAAAAGGTATTCTCCAAGGATATGTGGTTCCCTGCTTGTAAATGATTTCCCTAGCAATATACCTTGTAAATATGTTTTATATGCTGGTGATTAAACTAACTATTTATATTAAGAAGTCAAAATACTGAAAAGTAATAATTGCCAGATCTTAAATCAAACCAAACCATTGTTAAAATATATAGGCTGTATTTAAACTATAATATAAAAATAATTTTTTTTTTCATGTAGTAGTAATAACTCAGCATTTCATATAAAATCAATTAAACTGTCAGTCTTCACTTAGATGATAAACAATATGAAAAATCTATATTCAGTAATTCAATAGGCTACTGCTGATGAACCGGGGACTGGGAATTGATTAAACCAAGGTGGATATTTTGTATTTTGTTAAATTATTTTGTATTTAGGAGAATGTAATAGAATTAAACATATTATGGTAAAAATAATGTAATTGGGAGGGGCCACACCTAAAATGACCTGGGTCAGATAGGTGGAGGCCCTGATGTATTTTGTACATGTAATTTTCTTAGCACTTAATAAACATATCATATCATATCATATCATATCATATTCAGTAATTGGTTAAAAATTATTCCAAATATTATTTTTACTTTATCATTTAAAAATTCCATAATTTATAAACAATTAATGCCAGGTTATTACGCTCATAATTATATTTTACACTGCTATGAAATAATACATCTGATCTAATATATACATATATTTAAGTGATAAAAAAAAACTTTCGGATTTATTTATATCTAAACTAATAGAGATTCCTCTATCTTTGAAAAATATAAAATCATGATTCTTCCAGATATTTATATTTTTTATTGTTTTAGTAGCATTAAGATGTGCCATTCATAATGAAACTATACATAATAGGCACAAGTAGGTCTCCCAACAATATGACTAAAATGCTCACAATACAGCTGCAATTATGTTGGCTTGAAATTATTTATTTTGGCCTTTGACAAACTTAAATAAATATTTACTACTTGGTTTTTCCAGAATTTTACATATAGTATAGACGAATTTGTACAAAATACTCTTCAGTCTGTATAATGATTTGATTGGTATAGTTATCTATTCTCTATACTTTGGACCTATTTTTTTGTATGTTTACATGAACTTCTTAATATTGAAGTTTTATTATTAATTTTGTAATATTGTTTGTAATCCATGGTGACAAAACATATTAATACTATATGCTATTTAATCTAATTGTAAAATGTTGTGCATTTTATAAGAAAATATCAACATAGCTTGTTTCCCTCCATTCCCAGCTAACCTTCTGCCATAATGCTAATGAACAGAATAGGAATGTATATTAATGTTCTCATAAACAAAATTCTTGAAAGTGCTCTCAAAAAATGTATAAATTACTTATTTGGCTATTTTAAGTCAAACACTTTAAATGTATGTTTGTCTATAAATGCTGGAGTATATAGGATTGAATGAATACCAAAGCAAGTGTACTAAAGTTAATTTAAAAGTAATAATTAGTACATCTAAACACTTTTCTCTATTGATGGCAAGTAGCTAAGTAACTCAAGGAAACATGATAATGATAGTTATTCCTAAAAGCATTCTCTTTAACACTCTGCATGAGAATATATTCTGATATATTTTAACCTTCACATACAAGAAAAATGTTGGAATAATATTTTTAATTCCAGATGCTCACATGATTAAACTGGGCTAGACTGACAACACTGCAGTAAATTCTAGCAATCTTTATGTCTGCTGCAGTGCTCCCCATTTTATACTGCCTCTGGAATCTCTGAAATAAGAGTTTCTCTTATATTAAAATCTTATAAGCTGAAGAATTAAAGGATCATATCTAGTTACCTTTAGTTTTACGTACAAGTGGAAGAAATACTTGTGTTAGGTAGACAACACTAAGGAAATTAACTTCTGCTGATCGCTGGAATACTGAGAATGGAACCCACTCCACTTCTCCAAAAGTAGCCCATGAAGCATTGTTTACAACAGCCCAGAGTCCTGCAACATAGTTTATTGTTCTAAGGCCAAAAAATATAAACATTTTTGCAATGGCTGAACTAAAGTTGTGTAAATAAATATTTAAAATAAGACATCAATTGGCCATATTTATAAATAGAAGTTAATTATGTGCTATTAAAACTTTTAAAAGGATACTATTAGTTTATGCTTTAAAAATAACTTCTCCTAAAGCAAATACTGGGTCTTTCATGGCATCTGGTGGGTCGGCAGTCAGAGTAACTGCTAACAAAGCAGTTGTAATACCTGTGCAACTGATTCAAGTTCTTTCAATTACAATGAAAATAAGCACCTGTATCTTAGGATAGGAAGTGTTGGAAATCTTATCCTACTACATCCACACATTTCTGGCATCTTTTTAGAAAACTGTTATGCACCTGTATCTGTTCTTCTTCCTAACTCAGTTAATTCCTCACTTGATATTTTCTTTCATTTCTTCTAATGCATGGGGTTTAATTTTTCAACTTCTTCTATACATAAAATCATATATTGTCAATCACCCTGCAGGTAATAATACCCTACTTATTATCCTATATTCAGAAATTCCCTTAATGAAATTTAATGATTCATTAGCTGTATGCATGATGGCAGAATCTTGCTAGAATACCCAAGTTGGCATTCAATATCAATGTTATTAAAAAATTGGTACAAATATGTCATTGCTTGCATTTATGGCTTCCTCCCCAAAATAAACTATATTCTTATAACTAGAAGTTTCTTCTGGGCTTAGGAGCCATGGTCTGTTGGAGCTAAGGAGTCCAAACGTTTCATCCTCAACTGCGGAGGACATCTTCAGTGGCATGGTCTGAGTCTTCTGGGCGAAGTCGTGCCAGGACCCTTTGCCTTTATTAGTCATTATTTTTTCACTTTCATCTCAGGTACGTATTTTAAATTTGTTCCTAGAAAATGGAGAGTATTTACAATGAATGGATAAGTTTACCTTGAGGCATCTGGTCCTTGATATAAGCTGCTACATCTAATATTTCACTTTCAGATGTGACATCCAGCTGAAGGATATGAACACGCCCAGAAGATTCCTCCTTCAGCTTTTTAGCATTAGAACTCTCATTCTTATTTCTGAAGCCTGCAAATATAGTGAATCCCTACAACAGAAAAATATCCATTTATGTCCTTAAAATTTATATATGAAAAATGTATGTGTACACAAGATTGCTTTTGTTATTATGTGCAGATTCAGATGTGCAGAACTTGAACATTTCTATATGAACAAAAATATTGAAAGCAAGTGTTGCAACAATTCAGGTGTAATATAAAAAGCATCTAAGGATATCATATCAATATGGATCATACAGAGCACACATCATTTGCCAGAAGAGATTAGAAACAATTACCTAGAAGTAAAAACTACTGTTTCTTCTGTGAAGATTTTTTAAGGCCGTGAGCTGCATTGAAATATCCCTGAAATATTACTAGAAATATGTATTTCTCCAGAGCCAATCATCATTCACAGAGGAACATGGTTACTGGCAGCACTATTATTATCACTGCGAAGCAATAAAAAAGGTGAATTTGATATCATTAAAGCTGTTAGCACTCAAAAGACTAAGGTTTGCTTTAGAACAGCAAAAAGATGGTTTCTTCTACATTCCTCATAGACAACTTTAGTAATTGATTTAGCATTTTATTTATTAATATTCAAAATAATTTTCAATGCTTACATCTAATATAAAAGAATCAACTCAACTCAATAGCTCTGCAATTTGGCAAAGAGAAGAAATATTGCACTTTTTGCATTGAATTATTCTAAATAATTCTGTAAAAATATGCTTACATGTAAATGATACTAGTTAATTATTTTAATTTTTGTTCTACTTGCATTTCTTAATTTACCATCAAGAAAAGCATATTATTTACTGCAAATTGTTCTGTATGCAAGCTAAAGGCATTATTTTGGGTATTATTACACTTTAAATATATGTCATTAAAAAGGAAACTTATTTTTATCTCTGTATAAATCCTGAACATGCTTACAAAATTCTAAAAATGTTGTTCTTACTAATAAAAATCATTAGTGATATTTATTTATCATTTGATACACTAATACATATCTAGGCTTCGTAATTTTTATATAGTGAAAACACAATTCTAAATATTATTTATGTATAGTGAGTGTTTAAAATAATAATAATAAAATAAAATCTTGAGAATTACATTTAAACAGCAGATACAAAAGAAACAATATTCCCTACGCTGGAAAATTTAGATAATTCATAAGGCACATGATGTATTTTTAGAAAAAACTTTTTTGAATCTTGAATTTTTTATGTCCATATATAAAGGGCTTTTAGGCTTACAGTGACTGTAAACATATAAGTGAATATTGCTACCCTTTCTTGTAAATGTGATAAATTGAATATGAGTTTAAACATTTTATGCATAAAATATACTAAGCTCTAATTGCAAAGTAGGAGTAAAATATTTAGTTCTTTAAAGATAATTTAGCTCTTAGACTTTGTTGGTAGTTATACAAAGTTTTTTAAATGTTATTTTATAGTCTACAAATTTCTTATGGTTATTCAGGTACCTACCATAAGAGTATGCCATATGTAATAAATTTGACAGACACCTTGGTAAAAGCTGTCTAAAGTGCAAGGCATTTTTGCTGGTTGTTACTCCAATATATTCCATTTTTCACCTTACCTACATAATGTGTAAAAGGAGTAACTTCTTAACTTTAATGATAATCTCTTGTTAGTCAAACTATTTAAAAAACACTTTTCCTACCTTCACTTACTTAAGAATTATCATGATATGTTTCGTGGATCTTTGTCCACATCCTCAACTGCTATAAGACTGTCATTTATTGGAGTTAGTTAATTGGTGTCCGAGCTGATGGCTTTAAGATGAGCTTGAATATTGAGTGTCTACTTCCAGATGTCAAAATTCATTAAGTGTCACTGAGATTTTTTTATATTAATCCCTTCCTTTGATTTCTGAACAGTCTTTAATAACTTGATGTTTTCCTCTATTTCATTGCTTTTGTTCCAAAAATAGCTGCCAATCATATAACAGCTGAGCATGTGGATAAAGTTCACAAACATGCTTTGATTAAATCTCAAGTAAGTAAAGCTAGAAAGAGTGTTTTTTAAATAATATGACTCACATAGATTATCATTAATGTGTATCTCACTTTGTTAGATTCCAGATTTAATTAACATTGTTCCTGATTTTACTTTACATTACTTATATTTAAGACATATTTTTGGCATCCTTAAACTTCAAAACTTGTTTCTAATAAGGTTTAGCAATTTTATTAGGTTTATTTCACCTATATCTGCAAGTTCTAAGAACATTTTAGAAGCATTCCTGTCTGTTTAAAATAGTTTCTTGGTACCTCTGCCCTTAAAGATTATCATCTCTGTGCTGTAACCAATATATGCTATACTTACCAAATCATCGAGTTGACGAGCAAATGTGTAACCAATCCGAGAATCACATTCAGTTATAAGCACACCTTTACCAGCAGCTGTAACCTATAAATAAATTAGATTTGACAATAAGAATAAAATTTAAAGAAAAGAAGAAAATCAAATAACAATTACCAAAATACAAGGAGCATTCCGAAATTATTTACAATTGTAGTTTTTGTACTTTGTTTATAATCAACATGTTTCGATGAACATAGGATCTCTCAATGTACTTCCCACCAACGTCAATGCACCGTGGTCATCTTTCTGGTAACTTCATTGTGGCGAAACCAATGTTTGAGACTACTACGCCAACATTCGTAGGCAGGTGCCTGAATTTCCTCGTCGTTGCCGGATTTTTTACCTCTCGGCATTGTCCAATAAGGAGCAAGATCTAATAAAATAATGAGTGTGGCACAGCAATGAACCTCAGCGATGCCAATTTTGCGCTCTTAGTGTTGCTGATGTGGGGCCGCTGGTCACTCCTGTTGATCACTATCCCATTCGCCGTTGCTGAATCTGTATCTAAGTGTGTAAAGGTCTCGCAGTACACCTCTCTGTTGATAGTCGTTCCTTGAGAAAGCCAGCCCATTAGTAGTATGCCTGAAGTGTCCCAAAAGACGTTGATCATCTGCTTGCCCACAGATGAAGCAGCACGAAATAACTTTGGCAGGGACTCTCTGGATGTTTCCATTGATTTCTTCTCTAGTATGTGATAGTTACACCAGGACATGGCACCAGTAAACAGCTTCTCCACTTGATCATTATGCATTTCCAGAAGCCAAAAACATACTTCAACCCCTTTTGTCCTTCTGTAGTACCAGTGTAAGTCTCTTGGAACCAATGTACACCTTTTTCATAAGCAAATCGTGGTGAATAAAGGTGTGCAGGGTTGTGCAGCCGATTCCTGTCTGATCTTCCAGTCCATCAAAGGTTGTGCGCCTATCAGTCACAATCAATTCAGGCACAACCTCAATATTCCTGGAGAGCGCCATGTTGACGTACGACCAGTATCCACATTCTTGTGCACAGATTCTCTGTCGCTGGCGAACTCATTGGCCCAATTGTCAACGGTCTTCTGTACAGGAGCTTCTTGACCATACACCAGCTAAATGTCAACGAATTTCCGCAGATTTGCGCCTTCCATCTTGTTTACATCTTTCTCTATTTGACAACGAACGAAAACTACGTCGGTCCTGATTGTGTAGTGGTTACCATACTTGCCTCCTACACCCAAGATCGCGGGTTCGAACCCGGCCAGGACCGATGGATTTTTTTCGGGGCGTAAAAGTCCTAAGTATGGACTTCCTTCGGAAGGGAAGTAAAGCCGTGGGTACCATGTCGTGCATTTAAGGCACGAAAAAAAACCTCAAGCCTGAAAGAGAGGCCTCTGAGCAAAATTTGTCGGCCGTTTCACGCCCTGAGTTGAATGGGACGCTGATGACCTGAGCTGTTAAAGAGCGTCCATAAATAAATAATTCAAAAAATAAAATCTTTTGCTACATATTCTGCTTATACCCGCCCTCTAGCGTCTGCATGGCGTATTAGTGTCAGTCCATCGCACTACGAATGGACGTGTCCATACATTGTGTGGTTTTTGAAAATTCCATTATTGTAAATCATTTCCAAACGCTCCTCGTGGAAATATAAAGATATTACATGTGTCTGTTTAAGAACTTAGCAATAGAAGCATTACAGGGACTACAGGTCTTTTGTATTCAGCAAGGAATCTCTAATATCCTATTTGGAACATTCAATGCAATTCACCATATAGGTTCTTTCATCAAAAAGTTACAAACATCATAATATGCCTGTAATTTAGCAATATTTTCAGAGCTGTACTGTAATCATTTTAATGTAATTTCATTAGACATATTACAACTACATAATCTATAAAGGACACGAATAACTAACTATACATACTAAATTTCTACAAAAATTGTTTACATACTGAAAAATTAATCCTATATTATATACAAAAGCTTTAGCACATAGTAACTACTGCCAATATATAACTTGATTTAATTTAATAATGTGTTACTCGTTTACTCCAGCTAAACACGTTGAGCAAATTTTAGTGCACCAGGAAGTGGAATTCAAATATTGCATTACAGGGCAAAATGTTGCATAAAAATGGATTTTATCTTCTTTTTAAAATATTTACTTTTCATGTTTTTATGGGAATAAGTTATTAACTATTTAAATTTAAAAAACGATGTTAAATACCTAATATTGTAATGTTAGTAATGCTAAATTGTTGGTTTTCGTGGTTTTTTCCTTCACATAGGCGAAGGCAGGGATACATATTTACTTACCCTGTCCCTTATTCCCTCTCATTTTATTTCCTTGTTCATGTTTCAGGGTTGCAAGGCCAGATGACATGGTTTAGGATTACCAGCCCTAAGATATTTGAACCAGAGACCTCTAGAATGCGAGTTCCAACTGAGTCATCCCACTAGATTTGTTTGAAGACGCTCTAGAAGTTCTTGTTAACTCTACCGTTCCCCTAAAAAGCACTGGGAATACACATCTGTCACCCACACTGGATGGTATAGGCATATGCACCGACTTCTATAATATATTGGAAGAGGAGGGAGGTAATCTCCCTCTGTAAGATTTGTAAATACGCATGTCATTTATCAGCGACATCAACTGATATACAATTTGTAAATGTTCACCTCGATGTAACAAAAAAGCATATTTCTATTAATGGTATGGATTAATAAGCAGACAAATGAAAATAAAGCAACCAGTTTATTACATATAGTAAATTGAAATAAGATATATGTATTTGTTCAATGACTCTACCATTGGATTTTTATAAAAAAAAATTAAGACATTAAAATAACAATTATAAATTTTAAAAAAATCAAATTAATGATGAATATCTGCTTCAGCAACTCATTTGTTCCGATTAATGGTCGGCTATACCGTCGAGATTCGGCGCTCTTTGGAATGAATTGTTGAATTTTAATTAACAGATAAGAAGCAACACTTTCAAATCCAGAAAGAAGACATTGGACTTAAATATCAATTATTTATAAAACTTTGAACAGTAGAATCATATCTTTAAGAGTGGCAAGGTTATCAGGAATTTCCAGAATCTAATATTTTTGAAATACACTTTTGGCATGGTAGCTGTAGTTCTTGTAATTGAAGAGATCGGACCTTTTTATGATTTCTTCCCTAAATGTATCATACATAAGTGGATTCGATATGTAAGAGGGTGTCTGCAAGGCGCTGAACTATCGAATATGCTTCCTGAAAATTCAAGCGTTTTCGTCTGTAGCACAGTGTTAACTGCATCAATGTGTTAAAATATCTTGCATAATACACACATAAGTAGAAATAAAAATTAAATAAACGCATTTGCTTCAGAACCTATATTTGATGAGTCTACTTCAGACAATTCTTCAAGAAACTTAATCAGTTGCTCATAATTGGAATAAAATTATTAATGTTGACAACGATGGGAAGGGAACCGTGCATTGAATGTCCTTATGTTAATCGCATCATCACCTTTAACGTCTTGAAGAAGCAAGGTCTTTTAGGCGAATTTCTTACAAACAAATTTACATATTTTATCAAATTTAGCACACTCAAACTAAACATTAAATATGCGTGATATTATCACCATTCTTTGCAAATATTGGGGGGCTCAACCCTTTCTCCGAAAACTTTGGGGAGCCCTTCGGATCCTTTGAGTAGGCGCCTATGGTTATAGGCCCCATCTGTGCGCCCTTATGGTTTGTCCATAAGCAACTTGATCTCCTAGACCCGCAAACTTAAAATTCGTAGGTCACGTGAAATCGAAAACATCTAAACTTCTGATTTTTATTCTGACACGTCTCTAGTTTAGGGCGAGGGATCGGATAGTTTCATTGAAATAAGTGAAAATGTCACTGAAAGAGATCATTGTTGTTACAATCTCACTCTTCAGGGATAGCCTCTCTGCTCAGTTCACGCAAACCTCAAACAAACCGTGGTTTAAACTATAGGTAACATCATAGAACTACAAGTTCTACTGTTTCTATTCTGCTCTATTTCGCTCCCACCTCAATTCTATTCAATGCACGTGAACTTTTGTACCTACTTGTATCATGCAAATGCATGATTTAGTAATGGGATTCAAACTTCAAGCTTGGAATTTGAGTTATCCAGGATAGTTTTCCAACCGTCTAAGCTGTCGAGCGAAATTCAGAATTGCCTATTAAAATAAGTATTTTTATACCCACAGTTGGATATTGAATAATTTAATGAGAATTTCATCATGTTTTCATCTCATTGGCCCTGACACGCGATTGAATTTCTATTGCTTGGAAAACCTCAAAATATAGTCCTACATAAAAAATATTGAAGAGAATAAAGAGCGACATCATTGCCCTATCAACGTATTAAGCAAGCTTTGTTGATAGCAGCGTAGTATGAGATGAATTTCACCATGGCATATGAGCATAAAGTAATCCCCAACTGTGTTAACTGAATTCGAGTGATTGTGTTAGTCGGCAAAAAAGGAGAAAAATAATACCTATTCATTATGTTTTAAGTGTAACAACTTCAAAAATGAAATGTCTAACCTGCAACACATGATTTGAAAATGTGGAAATAAAAATACGTCAGAGCTTGCTTTTAATTTATATATGGAAAAAAAAAAAAAAAAAAAAAAGGCAGACTTGAAAGAGAGCGTCTGAGGTTTTGGAAGCATCGTTTATATTATAAGTAGAAAAAAATAGATAAAACACTTAAATACCTCTCATTAAAACAGTCATCAAGCCACTGAAGTGATGGTGAGTGAATGGAAATCGTCAATGATTTAAAAGAGAGCGAAATTCCTGAAGTTGTGAATCACTCAATACTCTTTGTCTGAGAAGACGATTCTTCTTTATCACCCAAACCGTGGAATAAGTGTGAGAAACATTCCGAAATTAGTTTTGAAAATAGAAGGCAGAGAAGAGAAAAAAAATATCATTATAAGTGTTTGAGTTCCTGTACTCTGAACAACAGAAATTGAAAGAAATTACTACATCCATTAACATCTTTCTGCGGTTTCGACACCATATTAAAAAGATTTAACCGAGGTACGGAAAAGAAGGATTAAAAACGAAACAATTCGTAACTGTTGGGAAAGTGAACAGTGACAAATAAGATTGTGGGTACCGGATTGTACAGAAATATACCAGCAAGTGTTCAGGGAGTGATTTTTACAGTGCTGACCTGTTATAAAACTGCAAAGAACGTTCCATGTCTACATCTTAAGTAAGCTATATAGTTTCGTTTTCTAACTTATTAGTGAATGCCCTATCAAAATAATTAATTACATGAGCCATTTAAAAGGAATATGAAGAACTAATCTAACCTCACGTATAAGTGTTCGAAATAAATTGAGACGTTCGCTTCGCTCGTGTCTTTTGAAGGTTCAAATGGTCTAAATTGAAAGTAGGTGCTTTAATACAAACAGTAGACGTAATAACGTGTATGAATTACAGAGCAAAAAGTTCTGTGAAATTACCAAATGATAATAAGAACTACCATCCACCAGGTTTTAAAGTCAAGAACAGCTTGTGTTTCCATGAGTTATATGCTTAAAATGGTATTTCGGGTTTCCAAGTGTCGAAACAGCATCATAATGGCCAGCTAAACTGATTAACTACTTGTTTAATTCTTCTTGTTAGACAGACCTTATCGCGATAGAAAGGGGCATTCTACAACCAAACAATAATCAGCTGAAAGATCCGATGCTAGCGCCGCCAATCGCAAAGATGACTAGGCATGATGCCGCTATTAATATGCCACCGGAGAGGGTAATTTGGCAAAGACTTCGGGTCATGGTGACTAAATTTAGTGTCCCTAACTCCAACCCTAGTCCACACGGACTTTATAAACATACTGCATGCCTCGGAAATGAAAACCAACAACACTGTTCTAGTTTCGAGCCTGCAAAGGATGTTTACGTAAGGTTTTAATATTCAACAGTACTGCAACATCCGCCTTCTTTTATTTTTGCGCAAATAGACGTCAAATCAATTTGATCAGAAATAAAGATATATTCTAAGGAATAAACTAAGGACGGTACATAATCCTAAAACAAATCTTCAAACAACGCAACAAACACTATGCAAAGGCAGAAGTTTCTTTTCTCTTTTTTTCTTTTCTGCTAAGATTGTGCATTCCTTCTTCCTATTTATTATTTTCTCTGATGCAGAAAAACGTTTCAAACGTCTTTGCTTCTTGTCAAATAGGAGGGGGAAAAAAAAAAGCAAAGAGGGGAAAAAAATTAGGGGGAAAAAAAGCACTGTGCTAAGAGCTACAATTGTTTTTAAAACCTGGGTTCACGTAACAGTGACCTGAAAAATGTCAACACATTTACCACGATTCTTGGATTCATCTCACCGATAATATCGATCTATGCCTACCTTTTAAACAGATGATTAATTATTTACTATATAACTAAGAGAAGACTTAACAGGACGTCATTCTCTGCATTAGCATAACAAATTGTTACAGTTCTTCTAATTTCTTTTCTAATTTTAGTGCAAAGTATGGTCAAGAGAATTCTGTTTCCCGTTATGAAAAGTAAGTTAGGATTGTTTCACCACTATCAACTTTGATTTACAATGTTCTTTCGCTCTGAACATAGAAGCTGCATGCACAGGCTACTGCTGTGACATTTCATGTTTTGGCAAATGCATTGTGTACAAGAGTTAAATTTAAACCGGCGAAAAGACAGTAAACGCAATACAATTCCTTGCGTTTTTACTTTACCAACACTGCAACATTTAAAACTCCATACTGTGCTTAAGTTGACGATACACACATGATGATGCGAATGTTTTCTAGATTTTACTTTGTAAACAAAACGTGAATTTTTCGTATTTTGGTTTTGTTCCAATTTATTTTCTGTTCATTTGAATATGAAAAAATATCAACATTTGTCTCTTGTACATGCTACACGTTATGTAACCGAATTCTATAGATAACTTCAGACTCCGGCGGATCCTGTGCCGTAGTTACTTATTATTTTTCACTATTCCGGAAATGTACAGTTAGCATCAGGCGTTGTATGCTTTGTAATCGAACATCTCCTAACGTAAAACGTGTGTTACTCTTAAAGTCTTTAATGTACAATGGCTGTTCAATAAAGAAGGAATATAATGTATGTAAAGTATCACAATGACATATTTTTACTCATCCTCATACTTAATCAAAGTAGTCCCCGTTGGATGCAATGCACCTGTCCCAGCGTTTCTGCCGGTCTTCAAAAACATGCTGATAACTGTTTTTTGACAGATCCTTCAGAATCGTCTCAGTAGCCTTTGCCACTGCTTCCGCTGATAGAAAATGCCTCCCATGTAACAGTTTCCTCAATTTAGGGAAAAGGAAAGTCACACGTGGATGAATCTGGACCATATGGAGAGTGAGGGACGCACTTCATATTAATTTTTGTGAGGTATTCAGCAACAACATAGCGATGTAAGGCTCTGTATTATGTGGTGCAGCATTCAGCTTATTGCACCGAAATGTGCCCTTTGGTGTGTAATATTCCCTTGCCGAATATTCAGGACATCTCTGTAGTATTTACCAGTTATAGTTGTTTGTGTGCAGATAATGCGTGTTTTGTTGATTTGGTTTACTTATGGACGCTCTTTTAACATCTCATTGAATTCAGGGAGTGAAACGGACAATAAATTTTGCTGAGAGGCCCCTTCTTTCAGGCCTGAGATCTTACGTGCCGTAAGTTTACGACAGTATGGTAAAGTACTCCTTGCATATCGAAAAATGAGATTATCAAAAATTTTCCCAGCCGAAGCAACTATTTTGTGTGTTGGGGATGATGAACATATCCGCATAGAGCTTTGATGTTTGTTCTCAGGATCGAAATAATGTAGTCAAGTTTCATCAGCAGTGATTACCTTTGAAAAAAATCCCACATCTTCCTGTAACATCATCTTCAACTGCATGCAAACCTGCACGCTAACGTCCTTTTATTCAAAAATCGACATTAAGTTTCATTGTGTGTAATTACATCTGCCTCCAACGTTTTGAAGTCACCGCTTCTTGCTGCTGATGTCGAGATTTAGCTACTTTGTTTTGCATCCCGCTCTTTGCTTTAATGACCTACAAAAATTAACGATATAATTAATAGCTTAGAGAGTCAGTGTCTTTAATACAACACATTACTAAATCTATTTCTAAAAAAGTGTTTCTTTAACTGCTGCAGTTGGTATGTGTTGCAATCAACCATTGTTCACTCCCTGAGCAAAATTGAACTCTTTTCTTCATAAAGAACTTTATTCTGTAAATGTAATGATCCTAACAGTTTAAAACATTGCCTTAAGGGCTATGGGATTGTTAATCCCTATAACTAGCTGTGATTCAATGCTGCGTTGATTTCTTTGATCATTCCATTCCATTTTGTTTTTTTTGTTTTTTTTTTTTTTTTGTCGGTCCTGGTTACCATACTTGGCTCCTACACTCAAGAGATCGCGGGTTCGAACCCGGCCAGGACCGATGGATTTTTTTCGGGCGTAAAAATCCTAAGTATGACTTACTTCGGAAGGGAAGTAAAGCCGTGGGTCCCGTGTCGTACATTTACTGCACGAAAAAGAACCTCAAGCCTGAAAGAGAGGCCTCTGAGCAAAATTTGTCGGCCGTTTCACGCCCTGAATTGAATGGGACGCTGATGACCTGAGACGTTAAAGAGCGTCCATAAACAAATCAATCAAAAAAAAATTAATTTATTTTTCATTTTTCCTCTTTGAGACGATTTCTGTCTGGCGTATCTAAGAACAACTTACAATAATTCCATGTTTGTAACATTATTATTATTATTATTATTATTATTATTATTATTATTTAATGCAGTGTTAACGCTTGTGGATGCGATTTGTAATAGATATGAGTAAAGGACGTTTCTTAGAAACAAGCTTGCATTTGGGTGGGATAACTGACGCTCCCAGACCAAAAAAAAAAAAAAAAATCTTTGTGTTTATTTAATTGTGAGACTTAACGTCTTCCATAGCTGGAATGCAGTTATGACTTCTAGATTATGCTTGAATTGTTTAGTATTTTTTTATTATACCTATTTATATTCATAATTTCAGCAAAAATACAATTATAGTGTTTCCTTTCAAGGTTTTCGTATTTTACTTCTATTTTCTTGAGTTTCTCGACTCGCACATTTAAGAAGATTCCTCCCTTATTTTAAGCTATTACGAACAAGTTTGCTTTGAGGAGCTCAAAAGTAAAAAGAAGCGATCGAAGCGACAAAAAACCTTTGCTACTCCTCCCCCTTGCTCTTTCTCTATGTGTGTATTTAATTCTGTTTTTTGTTGAAATTATGATGAATATAAAGAGGTAGAAAATACTAAACAATTCAAATGTAATCTAGAAGTCATGAACGGCATTCCAACTTAAATCACCATTCATCGCACTTTGAAGAAAAGAGCTCATTTCCCCCGGAGTAAACAATGGTTGATTGCAACATGAACCAACTGCAGGTAAAGTAATTTATTCAGTAAACTCTAAAAAAGCAACACTTCCTTCAAAGCTTTGCTTCTTGATGGGAAGCGAGCGGTGTTAACCATGGCGCCACCCGTTAAGAAAAGTACCAGGACATTTTCTGATAAGTTAATTAACGTCAGTATACCAAATCACAAAGTCACAATTGAACTGATCAAAACACAATAACTGATCAGCAATGAAAATCCCCACTAAGGTGAGGAATTTAAATTTTAAAAATTGGAGACATGTCGTTAATTCACCCAAACTTCTTGTACGGATTTTCAGAAATGTTGCTACTCTTTAAAATCAGATACCCAATTTGCCTCCTCCTCCCGCCAATCCCTGCTTAGAAATATCATTGTGCAAAGAATAGTGGAAACTGAGAAGAACATAATATCAGTACCGTATTAAAGACTGGGTTCACAGAATTTTAACTATTTTGAGTAGCATTTCCACAAACGTATACATATATCAATATATTTGTGGGAGTAATTTGGTTGCAAAATTAGTAAAAACTGTACTGGAGAGTTGGAAAGTTAATACGGGAGCTCAAAAATGACCCTACTCACGATTTTCAAACTCTTGCTACCCACTGTACTACGTAAAGTGTGCCATTCTGCCCTAGGCGTTACAAGCAGATGCAGTTTGCTACGTCATACCGGGATAGAATTCTATCTTAGGGACTCAGTGCCAAATCCAGCATGCCAGAATAACAAAACAACATTTTCAAAGAAACATCAAAAGCAGAATGCGCAATCTGGGTCAGTAAAGTCTGAACTTAATTCACGACAATGATGCCAACATTGTAGTGGCTCATCACATCCATGTTCTATTTAACGCTTGAAACGAACACTTGCCTATTTAAATTACAGAAGATATAGATTATGACAAAGTTAGGAGATTATACGATACAGAGTAGTGGACTAAACATAATTAGTCCTAATATTCATAATGTCGCTAAAACTGAGCGCTAAGGTATTAACTTTAGAATGAGTTTTAAATCGTTACAGGAGTTTAATGTCAACTTAAATAAAGAACACTGTACGGTGAGAATCTTATTTTTACAGCAAGTGCTTTGAAACCAGCAGAAAATCAAACGTAGATAAACCTACTGGACGCAGGGGATGAGGTTTCAAAAGCCTCGAAAACACAGAAATTTCGAAGATGCAGAGCTTATACAGAGAGCCATACAAGTACTAACCACTGGCGTGGCCTTTTCGTATGCAGCTGTAACGTCGCTAGTTACGGGCTACGACACTCTTCAGTGTCGATAAAAACATCGAAAGTAAACGGCTTCCTTCGCAATTAATGAATAAAGCACTTAAATATGTAAGTAATTATTATGTAGAATAATATAAGAAATTCTCCTTGTTGTAAAAGGCTCCTGGATGAGAGCCTTTGGTTGTATTTTGCACCATTTATCTCGAACTCTTTCCGTTTTCTGGATGCATGGCTTTGGCGCCATTAAGTTTAAACATCGGAGAATCTTTGTTCAAATGATGTTGGAATAATAAAGATGCTCACTGTGCAAGGACAACATAACGCACTTCACTTGTTATTAACTTTCTCACATAGAGCAATCACCTATAAACGACGGTAGATGTACATTAACTTCTTTATTTTTTATTTATTTGGTTATTTTCTGTTTAACACAAAAACAGTATATACTTTCAGTTTCGGTGTCTAGTAAGTAGGTTCAATGGAGATTTGAAGAAATATTTTAAAAAATCTTTTCATGGGTACAAGCGCAACAGCTACATTCCTTCGGAATTCGCTAAAAGCAATTCATCAGTACTTTGCAGTAACCTTACAGGGAGTAAACAAAAACCTTCACACGGAATTGCTCCAAATTATCTATTGGAAATAGCATCCAGTTCCATCAAACATTTTTCGCCAAGCACTATAGGATTACATAAATGACCAAATAAGAAAATAGAATAATAAGCAAGAGCTTAAATCAGCAAAAATATAATTCGTACAATAGAAAGAAAGCAGGAGAAGATCTGGATATGTGGTAAGAATGACAGATTAGATTGCCGAGGAGAGTATATGAAGCAAGACCGGAAGGAGTGGGGGAAGACCAAGAATGAAGTGGAAACAATACATGGAGAAATTGGTATAGTCATGGGAAGTCTTAATACGAGAAATGGCAGGATACAGGAGAGTTTAGAAAGTAGTTGAAGAAACCCGACGCTTAAGGGCATAAGGGATACAGAAAAAAGAAAGACAAAAGGAGTGTAATAGAAAATGCTCATCAGCAAACACGTTTAATACTATTTTTTTTTTTATTCCCTTTTAAATTTAAATATTTGGATTTGTCGTTTTTCATATATGAAGAGAGGAGAGAAGAGCATTCATAAATAACTAAATAAAAAAACGAGAGAGTGAGAGAGAGACCTCCCTTGTTAGGATAAGTCGAATTAAAAGGATAGATAGCCACGTAAAATGTGCAGGTAGCCCCAGCGCTTAGATTGTATTGATGGGACTTTCAGTTACAGCCGTAGAAAAATAATGTTTTGAACGTTAACTGGAGAATCATTAACAAATGTTAAAACTTTCTTTTCTTTAAAAAAAAACAAACAAACAAAAAACAAAACAAAAACAAAATTTAGTACTCTTGCTCGTAGTTCAGCCCAGGCATGAAAGAAGCATATCTCTTTAAACTCGCAGTTTAAAGTTGTGTAAATTTGGCCGCGGACCGTTGTGTCCTCTTTCACAGCTGCCGCTGTTCTTTTGTCAAACCGAATCATTCTTCACAACACGCTTACAGTTGTCTGTTGCGTCACCATTCCTTGCTTTCTTTAACCTTGCGCAACAAACTGGGCCGGCACTCTTCCAAAGACAAAATATATACTTTCGATGCAAGCCCATTCATAAAGTTACGGTTTTTGATTAAGTACATCAACTATGTTTCGGTACCAGATGAACTGATAGCTGTTAATTATTTATCTACAAGTATCATTATAAAAGCCCAGCTCACTTAAAGTACTGAACGAAAATTTAAAATCATAATCATGAAATGACCTTCTATGTTACGCTGCGACCAAATTTAAAACATATAAACTGATTATATGAATATGTTATTTAAAAGCAATTCGATAACTTATTTAAAACTAAATGGATACAAAACTGGGGGGAAAAAAAAAAAACTAAAAGAAACCCCATCGAAATATTATTAAGAACATTTACACATACTTTAGTGAACTTTAGTGAATGCATTATTCACTATCTCATTTATTATCTCAGCTATTCAATAGCTGCGATATGGCTGACTACTGTTTTTTTTTTTTTCCCGGGACTTTCATTTTAAAAATGCAATAGATAAACTTGGCCGTTTGTTCTATGTAACACGAACACTTTGACTTTTTCAAAACAGTATGTTATGACTTTATGCAGTCCCAAATTTCCTATGCCATAACATTCCGGAAGGAAATAAATTGGTCATGAAATTCTGAAGTATCTTTATTCAAAACTTTCTTGACCAATTTAAGTCTTTCCAGAACTGAAAGTCAAGATAATGTGCACAAAATTAATATACTGGATTAGTGAAAAAATTGTAATAATAATAATAATAATAATAATAATAATAATAATAATAATAATAATAATAATAATATTATTATAAAAACAAATGAATTTAAATTTGTATCATATATATATATATATATATATATATATATATATATATATATATAAACCATAGGGAAAATGCACATAAGAGGAAAAAAGTGACAACTGGCTCAAATCTTGAACATTTGCCAACAAAATATCTCTTGAAATTACCCAAACGCACGGGTTTCGGAAAGTAAAGGAAAATATTAGCAATGAAATTAGCTCTTGTCAATTAGAATTGTTTTTATAATATTACTTATCCTATTAAGCCGAAGGAGGACGACAAATAGCATCTTTTGTTAAGTAAGATTTAAAAAGGAAAGTCAAGATGTAAAACTCGCGTGATCGGACAAAGTTTATAAATAAAACTCGGTGTATGCTTCTTCTTTGCATTAAAAATACACAATATCTTGGATTATTAAAAATTACGTTTCCGTGACCATGTTACATGTTTTCAAAGTTAGCTGAGAAGATCAAAGGAAGCCTAGTGTGAAAATGCCCTACTTAAAGAGCATAAGTCATAACACTCTTTCATAAATACAGTGCGGCTCTTTGAGTTACAGGCGTGCAGTGCGCAGTTGCATACTGGGAGAAGTTAGTCAACTGCACGTGCAGTTAGTAGCTTATAGGTAGTTTGAGGAAGGCTTTGTCCGGAGAGGTTATGAGTTCATGTGTTACTTGGTGCTTTCATTCTGCATAAATGGTGTTCAATTGTTAGTTATGCCATTACACAAATATAGTCTTGAAGACCGTACCATGCATATGTAAAAACTGATTCTGGCAGGTAGAGAAACTGTTGGCCAACTTGTTAAACAGTTACGAGAGACAGGATCTCTCAACGACAATAAATGTGCTCCGAACCGTCGTGTTATTAGGGAAGAAAATTAAATGACGTACGGGAATGCCGGCATCTGGGTAGGGGAATCATTTTTAATATCTCTTATAACACAAGCTAGTGTCTCTTTATTATCAGCATTAAATTCAATATCATTTTATGTTTTCAGTAAATATAAATACGAAAATAAACATACTAACTTTATGCGCGGCGGCTATATCTCCCTTTTCCGGGTGCAGTCGTCCTGGCAGGAATCGAATCCCAGATCTCCCGCTCCTGAGTCCGTGTCTTATAACCTCGGTCACCCGTGGCGGTTATCACTTGAAGCGTCTCAGGGTACCCATGTTGTTGTTCGCGACTTGTGGTCTTGCACTGTTGTGCAACAGCATGACTCCCCGGGACAGAAGGCTGGTTGTTCGCTCTTGATCCATCCTGGCAGGTTGACCAGAATCACCGTGTAGTTGCCGGAATCAATGTTGAGGCATGACAGAAATGAACCTCGGTGATCGAAGAAGACAATCAGCATGACTTCTTGCACTTGGCTGGGTGCCTGCGGAGGCGACGCGTTACAATGCTCTGCAGAAATCCATCGCCCTCGGGATGTTTTGTACTAGCCGTACCGGCGCATGCATGCACTTTATAGTAAGTACTTAAGTGCTGATGGGATATTATCGCTCTCCGTGGTGTCTTTTGGCTTCAACTAACTCATTCAACATGACATGGTGTGCCTGGCCAAACCTTTGGTCGTCCAGATCGATCCTGCAGTCCATACTTTTAACTTTTAACCGACTAGACAGTTCTCCCCATATACAGCACTCTTTCGAGGTAACTTTTGGCAGCAGTATGCCTTTCTGCTATCAAAAAGAACGACTGCTCATTGTTCTTGCTTGCTCGTTTCCATCTTGCACGTTTCAAGCGTTCATTGCTGCGCAACTAGTCATTGTTGCCCATTATTGCGCACATAAGGCTTTCGCTAGCGCTGTTCCTTCTGGCTGCTATAGGCTTCCGGTCGTTTTCATCTCTTAAAATACTACTATAGCAAACCATCTATAAATAAGTTTATAAAAAGCCTTTATATTACTGCGCATAGAGGAACGTGTCTATATGTAACTTTCATAAAAAGCTAAAATTGTCTTCCAAGACAATAAACAAATATCACATGCCTTACTCATAAAAAGAATATATTCGTCAGCAAATATGTGAGAGTTAAAATAACGTATCTTCTTAACTAATACGTGTGTTCAATATTGTCATATATCAATCCTCCTCAACTTTAGTTTTCAATGCATTCTACATACTAGCTTTGTTTCATTATGAAATACGTCCTTCAAGAACGTGACAGAATGCCGATTGGTGCTTTTGAAAGACTGGATTTAACATTAGATTTACATAGCGACTTCACGGACTAACAGTGCAGCTTTGATGCCAGACTAATGCGATTTATTTTATGTTGTTAATATAAATTATTAAATGGGCAAAGTAAAATTTAAGGAAATGTAATTGTAAACTTTAATGATTTTATTATTATGTATTTCATTCTCTGACATGATTAGATAGACGAAAATAACATTTAACTAAATTATACCTGAAATGTTAATAAAACCATGAAAGGGAGGTAAAAATCGGGTTGCTATTATGTTCTTTACAAGTGTGGGATAAAAGAATGTACTGACTTCAGAAGCTACGCCCATTACTAGTCTATGTCATATATGTGTGTTTGATGGGTCCATGATCGTCCGACCTGAAGAAAGTAGGTATGCATCATCATACAAAGATTCAAAACACACTAAAACTTTCTTCGTAAATACCAAATAAAGTAGCATAAGATACAAATTTCCCAAAAATCCGCATTTCATTTAAGAATTGGTCAACTGCTCACCTTTGATCGATGAAAAGCAACGAAAAACTTCACAATCATACTACCAAGCTATTAGAAACATTAGAAGGAAAAAAAAATGGCTTAAGATCCGCTTTGGGGGATTTAAGTTTAAATTTAAACGCATAACCAAACATCAATACACACACATATTTTCGGAAAGTTTGCCTTTCAGAGTAGTGACCTACTTTTAAAACATTCCAAAGATTTAATTATCGGCATAAGTTTAAATGACATTGCGTATCTACTTTTCCTAAAGTAATATTTTATTTTTCCTACTGTTGGAAAATGTCTTAACTGCCATAAATATTTGAAAAGCGAATGCAGGTGATTGCATCATGTTCTTGCTTAACCGGGCACAATAATTACAACAATTAACTTAAAACCGCTAGTCATTACTACATTAGCAGTTGTGTTAAGTGAATCTAACCTCGATTTCTCGTAAACGCCATTAGCGAGCTGACTTATCCGTTAGTCATATATATATTGTCGCAGCAACTAGAGATACCAACTTGTTCAATCATATTTCAATTGTGGAAATAGTTATTACTGTATATTACAAAACGAGAAAAGAAAGAGAAATGGAAATTAGAAAGTAAAAAATAGAGTAAAATAAAAGCAGAACAAAAAAAAACCGACGAAGAAATAGTTAAGTTAATAAAGAAATAGCTGAAAATGTTACTCCTGCCTTGTGCTTAGGGTTCAATTTCTGGCTGGACGCAAGAAATTTTCTTTGATTAAGAAGGTTCATTGTCGTGTACAAAGTCTGGTGTGGTGCGTGTATAGATTATTTAATGTATAAAATTATTCTAAAGTCAGTTCTCAGTTTCAAATGACCATTACTTTAGCAAAGCGTTAGATTCTGCAAAAATTAAAACATCAATTTGTTCTTTGGATTTTATTATAACAAGAATACATAAGAAATAATAGAAAAATAAACGAATAAAAGATAAATAATACCACCAAGGTGTTGTTTAAAAATACATGTTTTTTTTTTTTCCCTATGTTATAAATGCCATTAGTAAGTGTATTCCTAGGAATATTTTCACTGGCATCCGATATCGATTATTTCAGTTCCTAAAGTAGTAGTAAATCTACTATCTTTGAGGTAATCCCATAATGATATTCATATTTGGAGACCTAGCTGTTTGGAATATGCCTACTATCATCAAATGAGTTGCTTAATTATGTTTTTAGGTATTTTGAAGTGGAGCGCGTCTTGCATAAAAACAATGTTTTCATGCCATGATTCTGTAATGGTGGTATTATAAAGTCTTGCAACATTCGAAAATATCGCAGCTCGTTTACTGTTACGGTTTTCATTTGTATATTTTCCATTTCTTCATAGAAATAAAGCCCTATTACAAAATGTTACCAGACAGTAGCCTTGACATTATGTAATCTTTGGTGAACAATTGCGCTCAGGTTATTTTCTGCCCTTATTGTGCAAGTGAGTATTAACTCCTCCATTTAATTTGAAATGTGCCTCACCTGACTAAAGATGTTGTCTAGCCGTTCAATATTATGCTGCATTTCTGCTAGCATTTGCAATGTGAAAGTGACACAAACCGCTTATCTTGTCTTTGAGTTCAAAACTTATTTTCATTTTATAGGGATAGAGCCGAAGCCGTTTCTCATGAATCGCCACATTGTTGAATAACTCATCCCCAAGCTTTTACAACTTTATTAACACTACAATCATTAAATGCAGAATTTTCGCGATCTTCCTGGACTTGTAAACCTAGAGCTGCATTCACTAAGTTTTCCATTAATTTCAGATAACCCGATTGCTTTTTATAGCCTCAAATTGCTTACTGCTTACGAAATTATTTTACGAACCAGGGTCCCATTAACATTCGAAATGTTTTCAGTGCATTGGGATGTTTACATTCATAATAGCACTGAATGCGGTCGATATGAATTCATAAAGGCAAAACCATTCTAAAAATTCTGTCAGCATTCTAAACCCCAGTTGAATATACCATACAAAAACATTTAAACAAATGCATGCGAAAAAAAGCCCCAGTCACTCTACAGCATAATGGTATATATAGAATGTTAACGAACTACACTGAAATAATTTTAGAGACTGTGAGATATTGTGTATAAGCAATTTGGCATAGAAAACGTATGGCCTGTCTGTTCAAATATCGAAGCTATGGCTATTAAGTTTGTAAAGCTCCACTGGCTATTAAAGATGCCTTGAAAAGCATAACACATGATAACGAAGGCAGGTTTCTGAACGTATCACTCTGGCATCATGGTTATGACATTAGCTTTCGAGTAAGAGGTGGTCAGTTGTTTGCGAGTTCGATTCTCGATCATCACTTTTTATGTCGTTTTTGATTAGGACTTAATAATACAGCTTATAGCCTACGTTATAAGATATTTCAATTTATACACTTAAATCTTAACATATCAATTCATATAATTACAACCCTTTCTTACCAAAGGTAATCTTAACGAATTGGTGCACATAAAACTGCATTATGTTTACCGTAGACCATACATTGTCTACCTCAAATTGTTTATATAGGATATCTCTACAGTCTCTGAAAATGTTTCAGTAGTTCATTAACAATCTGTATACATGGAACCAAACTGTTAATACGTATAGAAAGATGCTTACGTTCAAAGCGGGAACTTATAATAATCAAGTACGACCAATCTCTCTGTCTCTCTCTCTCTGTCTTTGTCTTTCTCTCTCTCTCTCTCTCTCTCTCTCTCTCTATATATATATATATATATATATATATAAGCAAAATTACATAGAGGCCATAAGTGTTACAGAGTTAACATAAAAATAAAGTAATTATAATATTACTGCATTGGTAGTGTAGTCCTGCTGCAACAATTAAAAAAGAAAAAAGCTGAAAACCTAGCTTTTTCTTATGAGAAGAATAAAATAACATCTGTTTTTTTTAAACACTGAAATAATGTTAATCATAATTAAATTATGATAAAGTAGAGAATAAAAATGTTTAAAATAATTCTAATAACACTAAAAGAAGCTTGGATAGTGGTAGAGCATTGGTATAAGGTGTTGCCAGCAAAATTGGCTAATAGTTCATCATACATAACAAGTTAAATATTCCTAACATTTGTCGTTCATAAACAGCGACAAATAAACTTTTCCAAAACTATCAGCAACAATTTAGTAATCATTTGTGCACTGTCTTTAATATTGGTGCAGCGTTACAGCTCTTGTGACATTTGTAAAGAAATGAGCTTAAAGGCTTGGCTAAGTATTGTAAGCAAAAGTATGTTTACACGTGCCAGTATTTAAATGTTAACTGATAAAGTTATGAATTACCTTCATCCCTCAACTATATTTCTTTTCACTTGGAGCATAATAACGTTTTAAATCAAATAAACAGTGAAGTTATTTGAGCTACGTGCAGGCAGAACGTGACTGTATACTGGGAGAAGTCAATCGTTAAGGCCTATAGTGCATGTGCAGGTAGTAGGTTGTAGTTAAAGAGAGGTTTTGTCAGCGGCTGATGGTGTGTTCGTATGTTAGTCGGCGCTTTCATTCTGTGTAAACTGTGTGCTAATTGTTCTTCATTAATTATGCCACTACATAAATATAGTCTTTAAGAAACAGGTTTTTATATACGATGCATTTTTTGAATGGTGTTTAACGCCCGTTTTTACTGCTGAGGCACCACAGGCGATGGACATGATGATACATGAGATGACATGATATATTGGGAAAGAATTTTTTTAACGAAGGAAACGTTCTAGGCCTAAGTTTAAGGTACCTCCCTGGCATTTGCCATTTATGAGGACTGAGAAAAACCTGGAAAAACCCTGTCAAGAAGGGCGGTCCTGGCGGCGGACGAACCCCAGAGCTCCCGCTCACAGGCCCGTGCCTTAATGATCTCTCTCTCTCTCTCTCTTTTTTTTTTTTTTTTGATTGATTTATTTATGGACGCGTCATCAGCGTCCCATTCAATTCAGGGCGTGAAACGGCCGACAAATTTTGCTCAGAGGCCTCTCTTTCAGGCTTGAGGTTCTTTTTCGTGCCGTAAATGTACGACACGGGACCCACGGCTTTACTTCACTTCCGAAGGAAGCCATACTTAGGATTTTTACGCCCGAAAAATCCATCGGTCCTGGCCGGGTTCGAACCCATGATCTTGGGTATAGGAGGCAAATATAGTACCACCAGGTACCACCAGGACCGACAATTAACGACCTCGGCCATCCGTGCCGGTCTGATACATATGTGAAAAAGAATTCTTGCAGAGAAGTGGTAAGAGGATTTGCAAGAAAATATCTCGGTGATTGTATTCCAACTTGCTAAAAAGTTACGAGAGACATCCGAACCGCCGTGCCCATCCTGAAGAAAAGTTAGATTAAATATAGCAATTTCCCACGCAATTGCTGACAGTGTATTCAACATCTCTTATAACACAAACGACTGATGATGATTATTGTTGTAATTGTTATTTTAAAAAATCAGCATCGTTTTATCCTTTAAATAAAAACATAAATACTGAAATAAAAATATATTGCCTTTTCATTTAGAATTCAGTCGCGCTTAATAATTGATAAATAAACAAACAAATTAAAATAAGAAACAATCAGTCGATTGCAGTTGCGAGGTCTCCCGGTGACAATAATTACTAAGTTTACGTTGTATTTTGAATACGCTTTCCGGGTAAAATTCGAACTCAGTACGGTCCCCGTTCACATGATGCTTTTTTTCAGTCCGTAATGAAACCTTCTAAGTAAGTTTTATGCCGGTTACCCGCCTTAATTTCTTTTTATGTTGAATAAAGTTCCGGATAGTCTATTTAAACAACGAATTAACTTTCGATTCCACAAGTAAAACTTGCAAAGCTATAGCAGATACTAAGGTTAAATCAAATAAAACATACGCATGCGTGTTTCGTGGGTAAATATGAAATGACGATCGATAAACATTATTGTTAGCAATATTACACACTCAAATCGATCCCTGTTAATATGCATCTCAATCAGGATTGAATCTATTCCATTCCCAATTTTTAGTAAGATCGTTGCAACTTGGCTCTTGAATCCCTGTTTACGTGCACATTTCAATCCGGAAAGCGTAATCAAATCGATTTTAGTCCCGACATATAAACATAGTGAATGCTCCCACTCAACCACAAGCTCTCCAGATTCACTCACCTTAAGATTGTGATAGAAGACAACGGCGCCGAGACTGGAGGTGACGAAGATGAGGAAGAGGGTGAAAGTAGACACTTGGGATATGTACAGCGTGTTGAGTACTGTGGATATGATAACGGCTGCGGCGTGAGAAAATACCACGGGTAACAAACAGCGGTCGAAAAGATCCCAGGGTATTTCATCGCCTCCTCGCGGCGCCATGGCTGCTTGTAAACTGCCCATCAGCTCGGGCATATGGCCAAAGTAAAACCGCCTACATGGAAACTGACTGCACGCCACTCGTCGGCAAATTCGTAGATAAGTTTAGTTAATTTCAGTCATGTAATGTAACCCTCTCTTGCTCTATATGTATTTCTCGCTTCGTTTCACGAACATTTTCTTCCATTAGAAATCCCTAGAAAACAACTAACCATACGATTAAAGTAAATTTAAATCTTGTTTTGTGCCCATTCAAGAGTATAATAAAAATGCATACAGAAGAGTATCTTAGATACCTGCCAGTGGAAAGATGTTAGCGATAACTAAACATTCTAAACATTGATCCACCTAAAAGTTTGTTATTAATTAAAGCGTGATTTCAAGCAACTTGACTGTAAAGACTTTTAAATAAATATCTTATTCGTGAGTAATGTGTATCTAATCACATTAGGCTCAACAAAAATTCCTTTCAGTAGAGATGATATGTAATGTAACGAAAGAACAACATATATATTTTAAATAATGTGGCGGTTCTCTTATGAGGATGAAAATAACTATTCTTATCAAACGACGATCTGTTGTGCATGAAGGTGGAAAATGTATAAACTGCTGCGATAATAAAAAATGTTGCAAATAAACATTTAAGTTTTCGTTGTTAGCGAAGCTAAATAAGCAGTTAGCCAGATAGAAAGTTTGTTGTTTCAAGCATGGGATCCGTCCAATAACTCCCAGGAGCTTTACGATTGATTTTTTTTTAATTTGATTTGTTTATGGACGCTCTTTAACATCTCAGGTCATCAGCGTCCCATTGAATTTGGGCGTGAAACAACCGATAAATTTTGCTCTTTCAGGCTTGAGGTTCTTTTACGTGTCGTAAATCTATGACACGAGACTCACAGTTTTACTTCCCTTACGAAGGAAGCCATATTTAGGATTTTGCGCCCGAAAAAAAAAAAAACAATTGACCTTGACCGGGATTGAACTCCAATCTTGGATTTACTGGTACACAGTTAATTTATTCACTCCCTCCTTGGTTTACCAGTACCGCATATATTAAACCGGCCTCCTCCCGATTACGGTAGAAACAGACACGCTGCATATCCGCGTCTTGGCCATCCGGTTTGTCAACACGTTAGCAGAGAAGTTGGAGAACACGTGGCTTCAACAAGACAATGCCACTGCCCATACAGGCATGAACACTATGCGTTACTTAAGAGGATGGCTGATCTCATAGGGGTTATGGCCATCAAGATCAGATTTAACCCCTCCTGACTATTAATTGTGGGGATGTATTAGGATGCTGTCTACGTTACTCATCCACACAGTATTCCGGAACTGCAAGTGAGTATTCAGAACTGCGTTGGTGCCACCTAACAGCACACATTAGAAAGGGTATTCAGCAACATAATTAAACGTTAGTCGCTTTCAGTACTTATTGTAAAATAGTTTCCCCATAAGGTGCATGACTCTTTGAACATTCTGTTTTTAACTGTTTAACAACTAAAACTTAGCAAAAGGTGGGTCGTACAACAACTGAGCAACTTTTCAAACTACCGGCCCGCTCTCACATTTGAAAGTATTGCATGTTTACTAGAGATGAGCAAAGCGATGGTCCTGCCGAGGAGACCGTAAGGACTGCAAACCTCTGGCTTTAGAGCCTGGTAAGAGCGAATTTGGCCAGGACCAATGAGCAGTCAGGTGCTGCTACCCTTCCATACAAATTCAAACATTTTCTGGTTACACGTTATAAATTAAAATTTATAAAAAATTTATAAAAATTTATAAATTAAAAACAAATACATACTGAAAATGAAAATAAATCATTTATATTAGGAAATGAACGAATTGCAATCTTCTACCTAACGGATCAGTATGCATCAGAAATACAGAAATATAGAATTTATATATAATATTTATAGAATCAAGATCTCACTGTGATCATTTTCATATTACTGTTTACCGTTGTGTAATGTAACATGATTTTGTAAATCATTTTTTAAAATGTTATTAAGAACATTATGAAAATGACCGGAAAAAATGAGATCGAGGTAAGCAATTATTACGTAATGTTATGTTATAATTATATGTCTCAATAATTATGAAATGTGTTATTTATATAATAATAATAATAATAATAATAATAATAATAACTTAATGGTATGATAACTGCATTTATGAAAAACTTTGAATTACATCACAATAATTATGCGTAATCATTGGAAATAAAAAAACAGTATAACGCAATCCAATAAAATGTTGATATTCTATAGTTTTACAGTTTATATATTGTTGTGTATCGCTCTTCAGCAATAAATAGGCAGTTCTACAATGCGCGCGATTGTACACCATTGCGCAGACACAAACAAAATTGTAAAAGACCGCGACTGCTGCTTACGTCAATTTTGTGCCTGTGATTGTCGAGGTAGGGGGCCCGCCCAGGCTCAAGCCCGTCTCATACGTCTCTAATCTTTATGCATTATTGTAAACAGTTTACTCAGATTCGGAAACTTTGTCCCTCAGTTATACACATACATATGAAAAACAATACAGTGGTTTTTGTTTAAACTATTCAATAAAGTCGTTTGACTTTACACGACACTGGCGGGCCACTTACCTGCAGCTAGATTACAAACACAGTAACACTGAAATATATGTAATTGATTTTTTTAGTAGTGTTTAACGCCTATTTTTACTATTAAGGCACCACAGGCGGTTGATGATGATGATGATGATGATGATGATGATACTACTACTACTACTACTACTACTACTACTACTACTACTACTACTACTAATAATAATAATAATAATAATAATAATAATAATAATAATAATAATAATAATAATAATAATATGCTTTGTAAAGCACCCAAATACTTGACTAAAGACTTCCTCTGCGAATAAGAAATGTGGGCGGGATAGTTCTTCAGGCACTCTCAAGACAGCAAGTTCAGAGATTCAGGTAACATAAGTACACCTGTATCATAAAAAACGCAGCACAACTAATATCTTGCTACATTTGAGTAATTTAATGTCAACGTTTATAACTTGATCAGCCGTATCTTTTTCATAAGCCCTGGTTTAAATACAAGCCAAATAGATCAACAAAGAACCGCAAAAACCGCAGGTAACTACTGCTATGGGTTTCAAAAACTTTTGTAGTTTCGTCCCCTACTCTTGCACCCAGGCTACTGGAAAACGCCTATTGGTTCTTGAGAATGAATCAGCACAGCTGCCGTGGCTTGCAGGTGTGAAATATCGTCATCGCAGAATTGTACGTACAAAAGAGGTTGGGATAGGCTGGGCAGATGTCAAATTTGTTTGTTTTGCTTCATATTGTCCGCAGCCCGTGGTAAGGAACGGTACGAAATTTTAAGAAAATGCGACAGGTCGTCGTCTTGATGAAGAAGCTAACAGGCTAAAAAGAATATTACACAAGGTATTACGTCTGCAACGTAGTACACCACTGCGAGAAATACGAGCAACCGGTGAGAACTTTTATTTACTAACAATCCCCATTGTTGGTGTATTTAGTTTTAGAACGAACCATGATATTTGCAGTATTATATATTAAGGAGTTTCTGGCCGGCAGCGTATATAACTTCCTAAAGAAATTGTTGAACAGCATCCATGCTTAAATAGAGCACTTGCGCAAGCGAGAAAGATAAAGCTCACTCACCTGTTGATCTTATAAATGATGTTGAAGCCAGATCCACGATGTAGTAATTCAAGAGGTCAAACAGATAAAGGAATAATTAACTGTCACACTATTCCTTTGGGAATTTCAATGCAGGGTTAAAATAACATACAGCTAATTAAAACATACATTGAATCCGTAATGTAGAATAAATGACATACGATATTCAGGTCAAAACGCGGGTGCAGTGTAATTTTTATACATTTTAAGACAGTATACCAACATAAACAACATTATTGTAAACCAATACTTTGCATATAAGTACAAAACATTATTTATTATATAGATACCTAAGATATTATAAATTTGTTTAAATATTTTGTATTCAGGTAATTATTAAGTTAAAATAAGAAATTGCATTTATTAGTCAAGAATGAGATTAAGGTTTATTTGCATCCCATGAGATCTTCTACGATGTATGTACAAGACATTTTTGTTAATTTTGTAGGAGCTGCTCTATTAGTTAACAGTTTAAACTTTTGAAATGTTAGGTACAGCATTCAGCAATATTTACATTATTATGGAATCCTGTGTTTCTGAAACAATGAGTATTGAGGTGATTTTGGATAAACCCAAAATACCAGAAATTCCATTTATTTTTAAAGGGAAAAAAAGTTTATAATAAGTAATACCATTTTGGTCTAAATTTTATTTTCACCTTGTTGCTATGTATTGTTACCACTATTAATTTTCCATCACTCCACATATCAATTTAAAATGTATCTTAACTCTGTTATGTTCTCACAAAACACATTTGTACACTTCCTGAGTATGTAAAGCTCCAAACAGGAGGTGCAGTCGTAAGTAGTAGATAGTTGAATATGTTCTAAATTCTACAGTAAATTTCAGTGATTAAAAAATTTCTCTCCTCACACACTCTTTGCCCCATTGTAAAAATCACTAATAAAATGAAGAGTTGCTTTCAGACAATGGTAAGGATATGGGACATTCAAGGATATATTGTACCTGCTAAGGAGTCTACAACATCTAAAGTATTTGCCTTAAACCTCAAATTAACAAATTGAGTACAGTATGTTTTGTTTGATAAGGTCCCCCAAGCAACTCCCAAAAGAAAATGTTTAGCTAACTCATATTTCAATTTTTTGACTTTCATGTAAATGAGATTCTATGTAAATATATGCTTTATAGTTTTCATTGCATGATATAATCTAATATTTCAGAAGCAAAATGCAACTACCAATACTTTTGCTGATATTGTTGAAAGTTTGGGAGAGCAGTGGAATATGTGGCCCAGAATTTGGAGGCAAATGTACATGTGGAACTGGCCAATATGAGGATCGACCACACCAGTATATTGTAAATTGTACAAATACAGGTTTCACAGATGCCAAAGTTCTGCAGCATTTGCCAGCAAATATTCAGGTAAGAATTTTCATTAATAATATCATCTTTATTCGTGTAAACCAGTTGTTCAGTAACATTCTGGTACATATAGAAAACATAAAAAGGAAACAGGCAAAGAAAAAGAAGCAAGCAACCCAAACAACATGTTGATAATAGTAATGATAATAACGACAATATAAGTACATGCAGTGTTAAGGATAATTCATAGAGTAACAATGTATCAAGTTTGTAGAAAGGCAATAAATGTATTATTTCATGTTAAGGCACAAAATAATATTTGTAATTAAACAAATATCACAGGCCATAGTTAGATTTTTTTTGTGTGTTTAATGCCAGTTTTTACTTCTGAGGCACCACAGGCAGTGGACACTGATGATATATGAAATGAAATGGTAAATTGGGAGAGGATTTTTTTTAAAGGAAGGAAGCATTCCAGGCCTAAGTTTAGGGTACCTCCCCAGCATTTGCCATTTATGATGACTGAGGAAGTCCTGAAAAAAACCTCAATCAGGGAGGACAGCCCTGGTGGGATTTGAACCCCAGACCTCCTGCTCACAAGAACCTGTGCCATCCATGGCAGTTCATAGATAAATAATTAGAAATAGAGTAGAAACAATGTTGCATTGTAGGGATTTCATGTGTCTTTTAAAAACAGTGATTTGAGTAGCTTTTGTATGGAATAGGAAGATGGTTGTACAGTTTGCAGCGCACAATTTTTTGCAGAAGAGTGCTGCACATCTAATAAGTGTTTGACTTCTGCTTTGTATTATGTGGATGTATCATGTCATTTTAGGTCAATTTACTCATTTATTGTTTTAATAAAATACCAACAGCTCATAAATATACTGAGATGGAAGTAACAACATTCTAAGCTGTACATAAGTGCTTGTGTGAATCTGTGTGTTTTCCTCAACTCATACCTCTGAGTACTCTTTTTCTTGAGATAAACATTTTTTGATGGAGAATAACCCTTACCAGAAATGAAAGATGAAATGCATTGTCATTCTCACATTATTGGGATATAGTGCAGTTATGAAATAGTTATTTAACATTATTTACAAGGAAATTTTAATGGAGTAGAAGCAGTGGTTAATTAGACATGTCTTTAGGAATAATTTGAAACTTTTATCTTGTTGTATTGCCTTTAAGTAGTTTGGAAGGTTATTGTGTATCTTTATGCCAGAGTTCAATATGCTTCTTTGGTATAAGGAAGTATTATGCTTATATACATGGAGGTTTGAATTTTGTCATGTATTGTACTTATGGACTGCTTCAGTCTTAATGAAGGGGAAATCTGTACTATTGATGGTTTTATGGATAAACCTTATTATTTTGAGTATGTAGATACAAGGAAGATCAAAAATGCTCAAATTTTTAAAAAATGGTTTACATTTGTTCTTGGAGTTGTTCCTATCATGGCTCTATTTTTTTTTTCTTCCCATTATGAAACATACCTTACTTGCAGTTGATTCTCCCCAGAATATTATACCATACCTCAACAAGGAGTGGACATATATTTTTCTCTTTCTCACTTCATGATTCAATCGTAATTTGTATGATTCTCTTCTTAACCACGATTAACTATTTGCAAGGGGGAGAAATTGCTTCTTGCTCATAAACATTATTTTAGTAGAATATGGACATGTAATATAAGCTATTCTAAGGGTTTTTGTATTTACCTTTGTACAAGCTGTCAAAAATTGAAACAATAACACTTAACTTTTTAATCAAGTAATGTATATTGACAATAAAAGTGTAGTATGTATGTGCATCATGTTTTACATTGTTAAATTCAAATGCTATAAAGCACATACTATTTGTGCTTTGTATATCTTTATTTTTAAATACTATTTGTTTTTCAGTATGATTATTTTGCTTCAGATGAAAGTGTAAAATTTTGTTATTACCAGTGTTAACTATTAGTTTGCTTATGATGTGTAGGGTGTAATTTTATCTGCAAGAATTTTTTGAGTTTCTTTTCATGTACTTATTACCAAAATAGTTATATCATCAGCATACTGACGCTGATGACCTGAGATGTTAAAGGGCGTCCTTAAATAAATCAATCAAAAAAATCAGCATACTGAATTATTGTTTTTGGAGATATTTTGGATTTTAGGTCATTTACAAATAAAAGGAAAAAAAGTATCCAGATATGATCTCTATGGAGCATTTGATATGATCTCTCTGACAGAAAAGATTGGAGGTACCACAAAAAGCCAGAAATATTTTATGGAAGAATATTAAAAAATGTATGTACTTTAGTAGCAAGAGATGAAAGCTGGATATATGAATATAATTCAGGAAGAAAGAAGCAATCATCAGTCTTAATCTTTGCAATGAGGCTCTTCCAACAAAAGTGAAAAATGTTGAGAAATGTAGGCAAGAAGATGATTTTTGCTGCTAGTGACTATATTATTACAATTCCTCATGAAGGTCAAAATTTAGATAATGCAAGAGAGTACAAGACAAAATTAGTGCCTAAAGTGAAATTACACTGCATCAGGACAATGCCTCTGCACTCACTGCTTTAATTATTGATTTTTCTGTTAGAACTAGTTTAAAAGTTTGCCCCATACCAGTATAGTTTAAACCTGGCCCTATGTGATTTATTTTCCATTCCTGAAAGTAAATGAAAACATTTGGGATCATTAAATGTATGAACATTTTATCTTTTTTATATATTTGTAGAGATTGAGAAGCCATTGCTCTGATGATGTGTATGTAGGAGTGGGGGATTTTACAAAATTCTGCTGCTTTATATGCATATGGGGCAGGCAAAATACAGAAGAGCACGGCATAAGACATGAATGGAGAAAAAAATCCATGTACAATTGGATGATACAATAAAAGCTTTACTCTCACTCTTTCATATTAACCATAATTTAGCTAAAAAATTCGTGAAAACCATGGGAGGACAAATTCAAAAGAATTTAAGTATGCAAGTGAAACATTTTGTAACTAAAGGAAGTTGTGTTAATGGAAAAACAGCTAATAGGGGATGAATCATTAGAAGAAATCTTGAGTAAGAATGAAATGAGAGCTTGGAAAAGCTTCAAATGGCATTGTATGAACATCCTGGTAAAGCAGAATTCCCTAACAACAGACAAAAAGTGCGGGAAAATGGATGTCATAAGCCGTTCAAACTCCGTTTCTTACACTTGCATTTAGTTCTTTTCCCAACCAATCTTGGTGATGTCTGTGACTTGATGGATGAGACATTTCAAATAGATAATAGACATAGCAATTCTTTATAAGAAAATAACTCATATTTCACTAATTTTGAGTGATTTTTTCACAAAGGGTTGCACATTAGATGTTCAATTGTTGGAAAAATGTCATCAAGGCTTCTGACAAGATTTCATGTTGGCACATTATTTGGATGCCCTATTGTGATAATTCATATAAAGTGCATAAAAGAAAATCTTATGCTAAACATATAACTGTCAGTTCTGAATTGAATTGAATTCAGGTGCTAGATTTTAAATAATTTTATGTTAAAACTTTTTATGTGAAAAAAATGTTTGGTGATAATGGTGATACCATTTCCAGAACAGAATACTCGTTCCTCGTACCAGAACAAAATACTCCACAAACTTACTGAAACATGGTTCCCACTGCACTGCAGTCAAGTCCCCTGCATATAATAACTGCAAATACAAACATCGGGTACAAGATAGATATCTGCTACAGATTTTGCACATAAGACACATTAAGCAATAGTTATAGGAAAAAATGTTAAAATTTTCAGAGGTAGCTCAAATGAGTAACCTCCTAGAAAAACATCCCTGTTGCTTTATAATTTCTATTTCACTGTTATCAGCTTCTATTAACAATAAATCAATAAAGATTTTGTTTCTATATACTGACATAAAGTCATGACCCAATTTATAATGTCATGTCTTTCTTTTAACCCATAATGTTACATTAATCAGCTACATTCTTAATGCTTTCTAATATATGAGAATACAATTTCAGCAGTAGGTACTATAGTAGAAAAATTTGAGAAGTCACAATACAAAAGGCCCAAATCAGTGACTGCATTCAATAAAAGAGAATTGTGGCACACAAATTCAGAGTACTAAGTGTAAATATATGTTTTGATATGATGAAAACTGATTTATCTGTTTTTACAGGTACTTATATTCTCTGGAAATCACATCCCGGAGCTACCATGGAATGTATTTGGTACACTCAACAATTACTCAGATCTCCGAGTGGTTGACATGTCCAACAACCACATACAAGAGATCCGTGGCAAGTCATACCATCATGTCAGCAATGTAGAACGGTTGATCTTGAATCACAATGATCTCACTATCTCAGCAGATACAGATGGTGTCAACCATCATCACCCTCGCATATTTTCAAACTTTATCAATTTAATGGAGCTCCATTTGACCAATGCATTTGCAGATAACACAGATGAAGACCTTGCATCTGATCTGCATGATATCTTTGTGAACAGTAACCTCACAAAGCTTGTCAAGATTCATTTGGAACAGAACGAAATCAGGGGTTTTCGTGATCAGCGTGTGTTCTGTGACTTGCCAAGTCTTATGGACCTCCATCTTGCAAATAATAATCTCTCAGGAATAGACTTCAATGTTACTTGTTTGCATAATCTCCGTTTTATAGATCTGGAATGGAATCAAATATACAGGCTAACTGAGAAAGAACTTGCAACCTTAGACTTGTTACCTGCAAGGAATCAAAGTCTCATGATTGATTTGACAGGAAATCACTTCCTTTGTGATTGTCAGATTCGAGAGCTATATGCTTGGCTTCAAGAGACACGAGTAGAAGTCCGTAACAAGGATGTGTTGAGATGCCATCGTGGAATTCCTGCAAGCAATGGTGGGAAACCTATTCTTGGCTTGTCCAAGATTGAGTGCCCCCCAAAGGTAGCTGAAAGTGCTGCATTTGGAGCACCCCACCAAGCCACTGCTATTGTTTTAGGGATTTTGTCAGTCATTTTGATTGGTCTACTGGCTACTGTTGCATACATGAACAGAATAGAGATAAAGCACCATTTCATGCCTATACTGGATACAGTGTCAAGGAAAGTACAGTATACGACCATTGGTAAACAAGATGAACAAGAAATGGAAGTATAACAGACCTTATTTTGATTTGCTAGAAAAAGCCACATCATTTCAAGAAAGTACATTTGCCTACATTTCAGAGGCTTTAACCCAGATATCAGTGTATTCCTTTAACATCTGCACATACTAGTCGATAATTAGCCTTCTATTTGAATATGCCTGCCATACTGCTTCAGGGTTAGAAAAACTTGGAAGCATGTAGAAAAGATAAAGACTATTGTAATAAAAATATTATATAACTATTAACACATAAAAAGAATTGAAATTATTTTCAGCAGTAGTGTTAAAAATCAAGTGAAAGTTAATTTCTCTTTTTGCAATTTTTTATGAGGAAGTCATTCAAATTTCACTAGTTTTGTTCCACTTCAAAGACTTGCCTTCATCATCAGTATGGTTCCACTGTCAGCTTCCCAGTGTGGTATTAAGATGTCAGTTTGCAGATTTTATGAATTCAATGAGATTACTGTTGTTTGGAAAATTCAAATTAATTAAATTTTCTTTGATTTTGTTTATGGATATTCTTCACATACTGTTAACTTTGTAGGTTTTTGAAGAGCTTTTAAGAGTTTTGGTTCATTTTGGAATTCATGGTTGTTTTGAAAGAAATGGAATGCTATTGCTGATTTCTCCAAGTGTTTATATTTTTCATTTTTCTTATATGTATATATCATATTGTGGTCTTTGTAACTGATTTTATAAATGCCTGATTGTTTTCCTGGTGGGATTTTGTCTTTCATGTTGGTTTTAAGAATATTTAAGGAACATGCGAGGAATGAAAAATATAAGCACAAGGAGAAATGAGAAATACCATATCATTTCTGGGGAGGGAGGGGAAAAAAACCTGTGATCCAAAACTCTTAAAAGCTCTTCAAAAACCTGTAGAATTAACAGTATGGGAAAATATGTTCATTAAGAAAAACAAAAAAATTTAATTAGTTTTTATCTTCCAAACAATAATAACCTCATCACTAATTCATAAAAATCTACAGAATATCTTAATACATAATCAGGAAACTCACAGTGGAATGATGCTAATTATGGAGACAATAGCTTTAAAACATGTCCAAATAATGGAATAAAATTAGTGAAATTTGAAGTGATTTCCTCATAAAAAAATTACACAGTTATACAATGTTTCTGTGAAAATTCCTGCTATTTAAAATTACATGTACTTCTCTTTGTTTGTTAGATGTGTAGTAGAAAAAGAATAATGTAACATAACCACACAGCTTTAGAAATCTCTGCTTTGGTACCGCAAAATTTTATGCCCTAAATCTGCAATAGCATTATTAATATTAGAAATTATCTCACATTTTGTGTATTTTTGATTATATTTATTATACAGACAGAGTTAAAAAACAAAAAATTGTATATATCTGAAGTTGTTTGAAATGTCACAGTAGTTACTTTAAAACAAATGTGATGTTAAGCAGAATATTTCTAGTTGAAACTGTAAACTATAAATGAGTAACAGAAGTAGTATTTTAGTTTTTGCCAAAAATAGCTGCCTTGATGTTAATTTATAATTCTGCAATGACAGCACAAAAAGACTCGGTTCATATTCATATATAAAATACTGTAAACATAATTATACATTCCTAGTGGAATTTGCAACAGTAAAAATACTCATTGAAAGTGATATTCTCCATAAAGGCTCAAGGCAGCAGCATTGTATGTAGGTTGCCATATATATGACAAGTGAAATCTGGACAATTTTTCTGCATTGTGTTGAATATAGCTGGGAGGAATAAACATTATCTATGCACAAATAATAAGAAACCGTTTATTTTAACATGATTTAGTAAATCAGTCATATATTTTTTTTTGTTATACATCCCGGCAGGTTTTTGTTTTTCAAAATATAGTCATAAAGTTCACTATAACTAAAATTTTTGTCATCCTGCAGTAGCAAATTACTTTAATTGACAATGCTGTTAATTATTACACTGATTAGACCTTCATAAGAGAAAATGTTTTCTACACATTATGGCTAGGAATGCAGAAATAAAACTGAGCTAATTTTAGTAATTCCGAAAAATGCTTGGAAGATTTGCATGATTGTAAATATAATACCCTCAATGCATCAACATGCTTAGTTTTGTAACTGTCAACTTCCCCCCCCCCCATCTAATTCTTTCTGCATATATTGTTTTAAGCATACTGACTGGTCAAATAATAATGAACCATTGATCTGATGCCTTGTGTTAAAATAAATTCCATAGGCTTTTCATTGTTTTCCTACTGAGGGAGCTTGTGTAAAATCATCCACTTAAAACAATTTAAATCTTCAAAACAACAAGCCATCCATTTTTCAATATATGCATAACATACATTACAAAATCTCTCTGAGTCGAAATATTAAAACACTCTTTTTGGTTTCACTTAAATGAGATTTTACTCAGGACATCAGGACACGTTTCATGGAAATGTTTTCCACATCATCAGCTGTTCATGACTAATGGATCATTCGTAGAAGTTGGGTAGGTAGGAATCTGCGTGGACTCTTGTGGTCTTGTGATGAACTTAAATAAAGTGTTGTCTGTTTCTGGGATATCAAAATCCATAAGGTTACACTCGTGTTTTTTTATATAAATCCTTTCCCATGTATTTAGTTCTTTTGGTTGTTGAAGAAACATATGTCCTGAGTAAAATCTCATTTATGTGAAACCAAAAAGAGTGTTTTAATATTCCGACTCACAGAGATTATTAATGCATGTTTCACTGTGTTTGATTCCAAATTGAACTAATATTGAATACATTACAAAACTTTGTGCTTTATTTTTTTTAAAGAGTTTACTTCACAATCTGACAAATTATTTAAAACATTTTTGATCTTAAGGCACAAATATGTTAATCACAACTTTCTATAAGATTGGTTATCATTTATTTTTCTCAGTTTAGTATAGATGACTGAAAAACATTCATTTGTGAATGAAAAAATAAAAATTGGCTTCCAACTCTGGTTTTAAAAAAAATCACTCAGTATCTTGGGATGATTTTCTAAGGACTTAAAAGTGAGATTTTAATACATTAAATAACAATAAGATTCTTCCAACAGTTGGTAAGAGACTTAACCAGCAAATAATTTGGAAGTGGCTTAGCAGATCATGAAATTGTACATTTGCAAAATCACAAAATCCTTTTAATTCATGGACTCTTACAGTATATATAGAAAAATCAATATGCATCAACACTTAAGGAATCAGCCTTTGTCTGCAGGCTGTTGTACAGCATATGTGCAGGAACCCAATGCCATAAGGTTTTGGGCGGTAGGAAGTGCATTTTTGAGATGAGTAACAACATTATTACTCTCCTTTTGATTTATTCCTACAAAATTAGAATTATTATTATTAATCAAATAATCACTAAATTTGGTTTGGCCACATCATGATAAAGATGTTGAAACAAAGAATCAGACATAGCAACTCCCTTGAAAATTGTGAAAGAGATAATAGCACAGATGGTGGTGCTAACTTACTGTTTCTCCATGCTGTTAACTTCGCATTGTGGCAGGCAGCAAGTAATATGATTAGCTAGTGGGTTGGAAAAAACCTGTTTTATTGTTTAAGGCATTGCCATTCTATTAATTACTACCTTGCTTAAAAGAGATCCATGCCGATTAGTTATATTACAACTTGGCCATAGTTAGATGAACAAGTTAAAGAAATTGTCTACTGTTAGCACACTAATAAGATATGTATCTTTAAATTGAAAAATGTAATATCATGATTGTCTCGACTATTCAGTCTCAGAGTAAACTCTAAAATCAAAATTTTCATAGATTTCTAGTGGGACAGTTTCCTTGGCACACAATATGAATTTTTTGGGATGTATGGCAACTCTAAATGTGTGACTATTTCCATTTAATCAGAGAAACTGCTATTTGGGGACTGTATTGTTTTGATTAATGTTACATCTATTGAACTAATAGATGATGCATGAGCACGGAGGTTCATCAGCACCTAGAGTCCGTAGCATTTATCTTTTCAGAGTGTGAGCAAATTAGGTAAAACCTCAACCAGGTTACTTATTGCAATTGGAAATCAAACTTGGTTTGCCAACTGTGCCAAGTACTGAAACATGCTTATGGACTAAATAATTGCTGTGGAGCAACTTGTAGACTTGACCAAAGAATAAACTAATCTGAATAACAAACTATCTAAGCTGAGCTGACACAACCAATAAAATAAATGTCTTGTTAAAATAGGGTTGCCAGATTCTCAAAAAAAAATGAAGTAAGGAACAAATTTATGACCATTATGGACTGGATTACAGAAATGACTTCACAGGATTGCAGATGAGTGATAATTACATTAAAACCCAAGCTTGTTAAAATCCAATTCCATGAAGTCAAGAAATTTTTATAATCAATGCCGAGAAAACTTCAAATGATATAAAACCAATATTGTTTCAACTTTTACGTATTTTTCAAATACAGAGAAAGTATGCATGTATGTGTTCGGTCTAATGCCAGCGCACTTGCCAGTCAGCATTGAAGTTTCGCATACAGGAAGCAGAGACCTTTAGCATACTTCATTTTGAAATGTGCACATTGAGAATTGGCATACTAATTATGCTGAATGATGAAGGGGAAGATGGGGAGCTGATGATGGGGTAATGGCAGGGGAAACCATAGAATGCAGAAAAAAACTGCCCCATTTCATCCACCACAAATCCCAGTTACAATTACTGGGAATCAACTTGGATCACCTTGGTGAGAGGCAAGCATAAACATTTGGCCACAATGCCACCTCTATTTTTCAATTAGGCATACATAGAAACACATCACAGCTTGTAATGAAATGCAATTAATCAGTTTTCATATTTAGTGCTATTTCTAGCCATATTTTTCAAAATATTATTGTAAAAGTACTATCATAAAACTTGCATGTTTTGTTGTAATTGAAATAAGACAACTACCTCATTTTGAATTAAGTTCACTGAACTGTTTGTTTGGTCATGCCTCTATTTGAACTTCCTTGCAGAAAATATTCTTTCAGTGAAAGTATTGTATAAAAACACACCCAATAGAGCTTTATCAGTACCAAAAAACATTTTTAAATTTTCCATTGCCAATCAAGCCAATAACAAGAACTCATCGTTAAACAATTGACATGCTAGTTAAATATGGTGGATGTTTGTAACAGTGATATTTAATATAAGTTTAGAATAACTGAGTCGACTTTGTAACACTTACATCGAGTTAAGTAATGTTTCAACTTTGAACATTACAGGGAAAACAGAACTTGCCGCCTGGGAAAACATTTATATCTGGAAGAACAAATATAGCATTTTCAACTTTGAAATACTTAAAAACATTACAGGGAAAACAGGACTCGCTGTCTGGGAAAACATTTATATCTGGAAGAATAAATGTAGCGTTTTCAACTTTGAAATCCCACCAAGTGACGTCTTAATACAGAAGTTCATCTAACCGCCACCACAGACAAACCAAACCACCACGAAGAACAAGGCCGGCAGTTGAACTGGAACTGAAGATGGGAGCAATTAGCTCCAGAAACTTAGTTTTCTTCTTTTAAAAACTATTAGTGATGTGTTACAAAGTCCACTTAGTTATTCTAAATTGACATGCTCATAACTTTTTCCTGAAAATGCTTATTTTTATCATGGCAGTTTTTCTTAAAAATGTTTATTTTTATCATGGCAGCTAAGTTCCCCTAATCAAAACAATTTATGAAAACTAATCATCATGTGCATTTGATAAGCAGTATTACCATCATGCTTTTGGAAAGATGACAGTGCTTACTGCATGTTGCATTGTTGCACATCTATTTCAACAGGACTGTCAACCATTATGATAAGGAATCAAATCTAAATGTTATAAAATCTCAGCCTATCAACATAATTACTTACTCGTTTTTTTGTGGAAAATGTGAATAAAGTTTTTTTTTTCTGATTTTGAATTTAAATTAATACTAATTTAAAATAATACTAATTAATAACTTAAAAAATAGCATAAACAAGGAATATATGCCCAGTTTATATCATATGCTAAACAAAAAAGAACATATTGTTCCTTAAAAAAATTATATGTCTGACAATGTTATGTTAAAATGAACCAAATCTGTTCATCATTTGGTATTACAGAATCCAGTGCATCTGCTGCAACAGCAAGTTAATATGTCTGAACTATAGTGTTATTATTTTTAATGTAAATGTTAAGTGTAAAACAGTCTTTTTGGCTTACAGGCAAAGCACATTATATTAATCAGATATTCTAACCTTTGTTTAATCTGCTTTTTAGTGGTGCCAAATGTAAATAATATTATTTAAGAGGTATGGGGAGCAATGTACATGGACCAAGGTAGACTAAGTAAAAGGATGCAAGTAATATAAAAAGATATATTTAGATAACTTATATAGGAAGTTAAAGACTGCTTTGTGAGATTTTGCTAATTATTAATGTTGTATTGTGACACCAGAGTGTGCTTTATATGGTAAATCTTAAAGATTTTAATACTAATGGTAGCTAAATTACTTTAGTTTTTGTGTAATGCAGGAAAAATTACACTGCACTTACAGTCCATTCTGATTCATTGTTAATTATACTCTACTCTTTCTTGTGTGTATGAAGGATCTGCATTAAAAGATGTATAACAAAACACATGTACAGCCATAATGTTTGAAGAGTTAAGGGAGGTAAGAGAACAGGAAGCTATCATAAATACATTCGATGAGAAGTAGATAAGTGTTGTTACATTAAAATTTTGCAACATATCACTAGGAAAATAATATTTTTATCAAGTTACATGCAACAGATTTTTCATGCCTTAGAGTATTACTCTGAATCCAAAGTTTTGACATCACATACTTCAATTTACACACATTTTACAAATCTGTTATTAGTCAGTACATCTGGCTAAAGCTCAAGAGTGTTGGTGACCTTCAGGACTAATCTGCCTCTCCTAACTTCAAACTAGAGGGCTGCAAGACATTTCTTTTGCTCACTCAGATTTGTCTCAAGCTCAGTAAGATGGGGCTTTGCATGCTCAAATGATTTCTTTGGTTGGGATAGGTTATTGCCTAGCCTTATGATTTGAATTGTTAAAATATCATTTGATTGCTTTATCATGTGCTACACTGCCAAACTAAAGGATTCTACTGGACTTTATTACATTCAAGTATTACCTAAATGCCCAAGAAATAAATCTTTGGAATCTAATTTTATATTTATGTATGTTAGCAAATAACTTATATATAGTATAGACTATGTTACAGTTATAATATAACCCAAAACAAACCTAAATTACTTTACACACATTTATAATAATTCAATATGTCAATTAAGGTTTCAAATAAAGTAAATGAAACTATTTTTAAAGTACATATTCAGAATTTGTTAATCAGATTTGTGTCAGTTTATTGATTTTCTGTTAATGTTCTAGTTTTATGGTGTTAATATTTTAAATGTAATAGGAAACAAGTTTCATGTATTTATTACATACTTTAATTATGGACCACATATTATTTTTTTTTTTTTTTTGATGCTGAGAGTCATTAGAGGAGGTATCATTAATCCTATCTGGATCAAGAGTGCTTCTCATTTCTGATATTAGATTCCCAGCAGCATTGAACTTCCTTTCACTAGCAGCATATGCACCTCAAGTACATAGTAATCTTCTAGCTAATTCTGAGGGCCTTGGATAGATGTTAGTTCTTCGATCTAAGGAAAGACAAATCATCACCTGGTTCTCTTGAGATATGTATCTTTTTTACAATTTTCTACCTACTCATTGCTCCTATGTCCACTCTGAACAATGCTTTATTTTCTTTGTCGGTGATGGTATTTACATTACTGTGGATGTTTCAGCAATTCTATTTCAGATCACATTCTTTGTACAATGTACAGATTTCTCCTCTGTCATCTGCAGCAAGAAGTAGTAATTTTTTAAAAGATAGTTGTAATGGATCTGAATTTTTTTTGTACAAAAATTGCATGTTCTTTAATTTTTATAATTTCTTCAATGTAGTGTACTGTTGCAATGCAGTGGCATTTCAACTTGTATACCCAAAGAAGAATAAGTTGAATAGTCAGGTATGCATATTCTTTCAAAGTATCAATTGCTTCTTTAAAGAGGATTAGAAGTTTTACCAGATCCTCACCAAATTGTGATCATAACCTTCTAAATTCGTGTATCTTATTTTTTGTCAATAATTTGGCTAATTTATAGTACTGAACACATATGGAATTTAATGTAAAAAATAGGCTGTTCCATCTTTGTTTCCACTTCTTGCTCTATTGTGATTTCCAAATGCTAGACAGTCTTTTTCATATATGTTATACTATAAGTAGGGCAGTATCTGAGTTGATATAAGCACCTCATTGTTGAGGAATTATTCTTCAAACATGTGCTTAAATAATATATTTATACATTATGCTATGTAAGAGTAATATGAGTAGGTTTCAAGGGCTCTATAGGTGTTAGCTCCTTGGTTCTGAATAAGCTGAGGATATAATTCCAATTCTGTAAGCCTTTGTTAAATTTCATCTTTGATTTCAATATTAAATACATTTGGAATCTAACACAGTGAATCACACATTATCTCTTGTGTATCCATTTAAAAACACTCTTCATAGTTTCATATACTGGAGATTATTGTTCAAGAGATTATTTATCTTTGATATTTTTTTCCATCTTGCTTTTGTCTGGTAACTGTGTTGTAGCTAAAACACAACTTGGTAGCACCCACTCTCATTAATGAAATGTGATAGTGAGTTTTTGTTCTTTTTTTTTAAATTTCTATTTTTTAAGCTGAAAGAATCAGTGCACAAGCAATATTTTCTGCTGCATAAATTATTTGTGGCATCACTTTTCCTCTTATAGCATCTGTATGTGCCTTTTACATTTCATGAGATGGTGGTAGGATGAGGAAGAATATCATTAGCATTTACACATCTGTAATCTGCACCAATATGTATAAATTCCTGGGCTAGGTCTCAAAATCCAGTTCGCAAAACAATATAAAACGGGCATGGTTTTAACTCCAGTGGCACCAAATCTGATCTTGTTCTAGGTCGAATTTGCAGACATATTTTAAAGTAGTACCAAATGAAAATGACAACAAAGTTGGACAATGTTTACAAGATATAACCCACCTGCTGACAATCCAGAGCATTTACCAACAAGAATTTATTCTACACAGCACTTGTCGTTCTAACTTTTTCACTTAATTGTAGTTCTTGTTAAGAAGTTTGTACTTCACCTTGTCTTTGTTTTAATGTTCCATTTTGCATGTCTTCCAGTATAAAGTGTGAGGCACTTGGTTCACTTTGGTCAAGCATTGCATGCTCCTGACATCAAGACGAGTGAATGACAATCATACCTGTATGCTATCTAATATATTTAATAGTAAATAGTAAGATTCCTGAATGAAAACGTCTTTCGCAGCCCTCTATTTCAAACATTTCTGGTGTAACTCTATCTTCGTTATCTTACAAAGAACTGATATACAAAAAACAGGACATACATCAGTCAAGCACTAAAAGAGCTATTACGGCAGCTTTTTGATATATGGAGAGTTTGAGTTGCCTTAATTCGAGATAGTGGGCAGAATGAAGCCGGTAGAGCACGAAGTAAACAGCAGCATTCTAAGATGCGTAATTTCCCTTCAGTGCTGCACGGACTCTTATGTTACCAATTGTTGCTTTGTACAATTTGAAGTGTTAGAAAACATGTTCGCTTCTGCACTTCTTTTGAATTATGTTTAAATGCTTGTGCATTAAATTAGTTATTTAGATAATTGAAATGCTGGCTGAAAAATTTACTCTAAAATGAATATTTATGTACATCAAAACATATTCATGCTGTCAAGTACATAGGCAGTTTTGGTGGCATTCGACCTTCAAATAGAGTTATCTACAGTTAAAAAACTTGTCAATAGATTTAAAGAAACTGAGGGAATCACTGAACTGTAAAATTTGTAGGCCTAAAAGTAGGGTTTTAATAGAAAAAAAGCTGAATGATATTGGGGCATCATTTGAATATTCTCTCAATAAATCTTAATGTTGTGTAGCACATGAAGTAGGCATCTGAAAAACTTCAGTTCATACAGCTACTAAATTTTTAAAATTGAAACCTTAGATGAAGCATGGTTTTCATTTATGTGGTTACATATGTTCACAGAACAATAGATTTTGGAGCACAGAAAAACCACTAATAATTCACAAAACTTCTCTGCATGATGAACAGCTTGGTGTGTGGTGTGCCTAACAGAGACCAAGTACTCATTACAATCATACTACATCAACAAAGCATCAATATCAAGCAGTTGCCTCAAAGCCAAAATGATGATATGAGGAAAAATGAGCTGATATTATTCGATAAAACTACTGTTGTGTTAAGAAGAGGAATTAATAAAATTGAATAATAGGACCTATATTTTTTAAGATGCCATAGATTTGGAGAAATGGTGTATGCAAATACCCATATTTTTAACAATGTACTTATAATGATAGACAATATGCATATTTTCAACAAGATTCTGATACTGCCTGTGATTACATGGAGGCTATAAGGAAGGTTTTTTTAAGATAGAATTATTTCTAAAAGGTTATGGCCCATACGTTCCCCAAATCTTACCAAGTGCGATTATTATTTGTGGGGAACCCTAAAAAGTAAGAGTCTATAGAAATAACACACATGCTGTAGATGAACTAAAAGACAATATAAGAGCAGAAATTAGGATTATAAAAGGAGAACATTTGTGTATGAATGCAAATTTCATTAAAAGATATCAGGAATGTGTGAATGCTGAAGGACATTACTTTGGGTAATTACTGTCACAGGTTAGTAAAATAAAATGATGATTGTGTCCCATATATTAATGAAAGTTTATGAGTAAAATACTCTATAAATTAAAGAGCTAGAATGCTGCTGTTTACTTCGCGCTCTATTGGCTTCTGCTTTCTCATATTAAGTGTGATGTGAACTTGCTGTATATTAAAATCTAACAAATTGTGATTCTTAATTATTTACAATTATTTTGCCTTCATTTTTGATCACATCCTACTGTGCAGCATTCAGGTAACTTATGACATATTTGATAGATACACCTGAAAGGTGCATGATATAAAATAAACTTTTAAGTTATTTGTGCGCTTACAATCTAATCACATTGTATGTTAACTGAAGCCACACTTTTTTTCCTTCTGTTTATATAATACTTTGAGCATTGTGCTTTTAGAAGATTCCCTGTGATAACATATTTTACTGTGCCTTATTTTGAATTACAAATGAATATAATTCACAGTGCATTGAAGGTTTCTAAATTACCATTTAGCATTAATGTGATTAGTGGTACAAACCAATTTTGTTATTTTTGAAGCAGTTTCCAATCATTAAAAATGAATTGTAATGTTGTGCTTGAAAAAGAATATAATAGGTCACTGATCTAATTTCACTAATACACATATGAAATAATGTTGTTTTCCTGCTTTTCAAAAGATGAAACAGTACAAGTTATAGATGCCTAAACAAAATACTCTGGATTGAAATTATATCTTAGAACATTCCACATATGAGCAATGTATTTTTTGTTTTCAAAAAAAGGTTTCATTTGTTAAATAATCATGTTTCGCATGTACTAAAACCAGATGAAGATTACCTAACATAGTTTTTTTATAACTCCAAGTTAAATAGAATACGTGGGAAATGGCAACTGGTGCTGAACTCTCTTAACAGAAACGTGAATTTCAAGGAATCACTGATCATTAGGCATCTGAATTCTAAGCACTCAAACACAGGCTGAGCCACTCTGGCAGGTAAACAAGAATTGATGAGTAACAGGCATACAGAGAGAGCTGGTGACCTATTGCACAACTGTGTTCTGCAGTCCAGTACAACTTAATTTCACTTTAAGCGCTTAAAAATTCAGTTGCCTACTGTTTCAGAATAATGGTAAAATGAAAAGAAGTGTTTTGGTTTTTATCTTGCTACAGGTTATGCTTAAACCAATGCACTTTATCCTACTAAAACATCCAAGTCATTAAAGGGGAATTTATCCTAATCTATAATACACATCTAACTTTTAAGCTCACAGGCTTCAAATAAATATGTGTTGTTTTTCCATACTTGGTTTTTATACTCTGATTTTGCATTATAAAGCTTTGTATTATTGTCATTTAATATTACAGTTTCATTTTATTGTAAACTTTTCTAGACAATAAAATTCAAATTTGCCATCTATATCATTATATGGCAATTTAATAAAACTTTGTTCACTTTTATGTTAAAACAGTCTGGTGAGGATCTATCACTGCCATAACTGCAAATCTAATGTTCCTTAACAGTAAAAATGTAACAATGGTAATTATTATAATTTGTACAGTTTTCATTAGTTTACTGCTAATAAAAATGTAGAAAAAAATATTATGTGAAAGTTTTTATTTTCAGAAATATTGTTAGTGTACAGTTTGGAATACTAGTCACATATAATGTATTGAAGTTTGAGAGATTTCATTTGATTAAACTGGAATCACAAAAAGTAAAGTAGGTAAAATACTAAATAAAACTTACTAGCATTAATTGAATCCAAACTAGATCAGATGCAACTACAAATTGATTCATATAAAACTTATACATTTCTTTCTTTGTTTAGTAGATGGGAATATATCCCAAAGATATGTTTTACTTCAAATTGAATAGGAGCTCTGGGAATTTGATCCTTTTCATGAGATGCGCAGGTGTTTAGTTTAGTAGTTGGCAAATGTTTCTGTCATTTTGTTTTAGTTGCAGTGAAGATGCAATACACTTAATAGCAAGTGCATTTCCTTGTGAAGAATTACAGGATCACAAATTTTATTAAAACTACACAAAGGACATACCGAAAGGAATTAAGTGTTTGCAATCTTCCCAACAGGAACATAATACTGGTACGGTACACAAGTTGGAAACAATTGAATCTATTGCGAATGAAACTGGCAAACATTGTTCATCTGCAACATCAACAGTCGCTTAAAGAATAGAATAAAATCATGTGATATATGTCGTACTAAACACTCGTATTGTTTCACTTACTTGTGTAATATTTGATATTTGGAACTGGTTTCGAAGACCTTCGTCTTCATCTTCGGCCAGTCGTACCCATGGCCGAAGTTCTTCGAAACTGGTTCCAAATATTACACAAGTGAAGCAATACGAGTATTTAGTACGACATATATCACATGATTTTATTCATATGACTTGGCTTCACTGTGTTAGTTCCAGATATTTTTTAAAAAAAACAAATTTATTTTTTTAAAAAATGTTTTAATTAATAGTTGCTTAAAGGCTTAAAATAAGCAGTCATCCCATAAGTAATTGAAGCATCTGTCCCAGAAGACCAAGTACTCATACTCAAGTGTTTTAGAGCTGTGAAGAAAGCTTATCTAAAGCCAATATAGCATCACAGTTGCAAGAATCAAATAAAAATGAGTGAACTGTTATGTTGGTTTCATGTATTCCTTATCAAAAATTATGGCACATTATTCATCACATGGTTCACAGATGATACATCACCTGAGTTCATGCAGCTGAACAAGCAAATTTTTTCTAATGGGGTGCTTCGTGGTCTTTCACTTTGCTTTTTATTAAGATTTGATCCAGATTTCAGCAGTATCTGGTTTGTGTAATTAACAGAAGACCATGGAGTTTTCGGTTTTTTGAAACTTCAAAAATGCTGTAGCCTTCTGCATGCAGCGTGTTGACTGCTGTGCATTATTCTAGGCTCAAAGATGATCTTGGAGCAATTTATAAAAACAGAATTAAAAACAATAAAAGGTGCAAATTTAATAAACATTCGGAAAACAAATGAATAAAGAATCATGTGAATTAATGAAAAATTATTAAAAATGATAATCAAATTCTCACTCATCCATAAATTGTATGCCAAGAATCTTACCAGCACTGCACTAGCTATGATTTGTGCTGATCTTCTCAAGTAACCGCACTTTAGAAGCAACATGATTCTCAAGTAGCCAGCAATCAACTGAGTCATTTCATCACCATGCTTACCTTATCAAAAACACATCGTTCAATTCCAACTCAGTGTTTACATACACAAGATTAGTGCAACAGGCTGCACTTTATACCATGGCATTTGTTTTCTCCCTCTTGCCACATACACAATGTGTCAACAAATATAATAAAATATAGCAGGTGTTCAAATACTTTTGACCAGCACATTTGGCTTTATGAAAATTAACTGAAGGAAAAGCATACTTTTGCCTTTTTTAAACAAGACTCTGCCACAGTGAATATTATGATGAGAGAAACTGAATGTGTGTTTCAAAATTACATGAGTTATTAGTAAGCATTTATGCCCCATCAGTCCCCATACCTAACCTCTTACATATTTGTCTCTGAGGTAAATTAAAAAATAGCCTAAACAAGACAAACTCCATACTCTGGAAGAAATGAAATGAAATAAAATATTCACCAGGAAATAGCCAGCATTATTAAACATGCACTACACTGAATGATGGATAATTTTTTAAAAAGGTACCACAATGGTATGGACAGTGATGGTAGTCATTCAGCACCTCGTTTCATAAAGTTGGTAAGTAAAACCTTTTAAAATAGTTAAGGAAATTATTGTATGGTTGTGTCAGCACCTCTCTATAATACCTGCTTATGGCAATTCTTGAGCCTCTGTAGTTCTGGGTCGAACTTTCAACACTGGAGGAGGCATTTTTAATATTTTTTGGCTTAGTTTTAGTACTGAAATATATTAATAATAACAATAATGTAATATTTATTGAAATAACACACTTTTTACATTAAATCACAAGTCTGATTAACAAACAAGATTTTACAACAAAAATGACTGGATAAAAAAAAATTACTTCAGGCAAAACCATTGTTTATACTGCATCTTCCATAAATCTGCTTCTATGGTTGCTTGCAAATTGTAACACTCTTTGCCTACTTCTTATTCTCCAAGCAGTCTGAAAGATGACCCCTTAAACCAGGTGATTTCAAATATTAAGAATTCTGCTGAGTTATGGGTTTATTAGAATTAGAGAACACGAATACTCTTGTTATAACATCTGTGACTAGACTTAAGTACTCCCAAATCATTTAGTGGAATAAGAAAAAATAGATAGGAATGTTTTTATTCAAAATTATCAGTAAGGATATGTAACAAAAATTCATTATAAAGAGATTCTGCAGCATTGTCCAAGGTCACTTTTTGGGATGTTAAAGATTGCCAAAAATTTGAAGAGTGGCAAGTTAAAACAGTTGAACCTTAGTATGGCTGAAGATGGGAACAAAATGTTCTCGAAACCGGTTCCATACATTTATGAAAAGTAAGTGAAGCTTTAAGAGTGTGTAGTTCAACTGAATCATACAATGATATCCATTAATAAAACATAGTAATTCATTTTAGAGAAGAAAGTGAATAAAAATGGTAGGAAAGATGCAAAAAAAAGAGTACAAAGCAATTTAACCATAAAAAAGTAACTATAAATGGTAGAGATTGTAGTGTTCAAGTGAGTGCAAAAATTAGTTAACAAAAATAGGAAATAATGTTTATAAGTTATTTAAAGTTTATACAACATGAAAATCTACAAGGACATAGTGTAAATTAATTGAAAAGTAAACAAATGATATGACATGGCAGCACGGTCAACCTATTGTATTTCTACAATTGCAGGATTGCCATCAGGCAAAAGTGAAAATTACTGAGCCGATCTATGGAATGTCTCCAGACAAGGTGCATACAGCTATTTGTAGATATGATATGCCATTGTTTACTTCGCATATGCTACCTTGAGATAGCTGCTGCAAAAAGGATACCAATGAATTTTGATGGTGTTAATGCAGAGACAAATTATGGGATCCACAAAATGAAGGCTGTGATTTACGATCATGTGGATGAAAGCCTGTTGATCTGCTGGATTTCAGAACATTCACAACTATTATTCATGATAGTGATTCCAGCTGCAATGCTTTCATTATGAATAGAAGCAATGTAACTCAACATAACTTTATTACAATCAAGCTCAGCTAATTTAACCTAACCTATCATAGTGGCAATAGAAAGTTATAATTAGTGCATGAACTCTAAATGGTGGTGGTTTACAATACATATAATATAATTGAAAAAAAATAAGATGTTCATTAATGCATATCAATAGTTTTTAAAAGCATCTCAAAACTTGCCATTCTAGTACATTTTAAAATGATGCATAGGAAAGAGCTTACAGTGATTAAAAACAGCTTGGGAATGGAGGAAGAACATCTAGGACGTTACTGCAGTTTACCCCATTATAATAGAATATTGCTGTATATCACTGTACTGCACTGTGAGCATAACTCTATACTCAAAACAATACAAGATGTTTTGTGCTCTATTAAACATTCTTCCTATTTCTTTTTGCATGTATAAATTCCAAGTTCCAACAAAAGAATACAATGTCAACTCACTTAGAAAAGAGATATTGGAGTTGTGCACTTTGGTGTAGTACATTCTCAAATGATGATGTGCCACAGCATACTAATGATGGGAATAAGTTGTTGATTTGATTTATTTACGGATGCTCTTTAACATCTCAGGTCATTAGCGTCTCATTCAATTCAGGGCGTGAAACAGCCGACAAATTTTGATCAAAGGTCTCTTCTTTCAGGCTTGAGGTTCTTTTTCATGTCATAAATGTACGACATGGGACCCACTGCTTTACTTCCCTTCTGAAGGAAGCTATACTTAGGATTTTTATGCCTGAAAAAATCCATTGATCCTGGCCGGGTATGAACCCACAATCTTGGGTTTATAAGGAAAGTATGCTTACCACTACACCACTAGGACTGACTATGGGAATAAGTTATGAGTAGAAAATGAAATTGAAGTGCCTGGCCAGCTCAGATGTCATTTTCTGCCACAATTTCAACAAACAGCTGCTGAGATAAACATTGATCACCTTGATGGAAGTAGCCATAGTGTTGCATTTAAAATAAACTTATTCTTTTAATGCCAGACAACTTTGTCATTAAAAGTAAAATACTTGAAGTTGGCAGTTCTTTGTCTACCAGTATAAATCTGATGTACAAGATGATATTTACAACTCATAGCACAGTAACCTGGTGTACTTTTCTTTACAATGGTTAGTAATTTTCTCCATTTCAAATTTTCACTGCTATTTATATTTATAATTAAACATAAGTACACTTAGATATAATATTTTCAATATCTTTAACTGATGAGGGTTTTTCAGAGTATGCCTATTAGACATTTCAATATTTATTTGATTTTTAACATTTTATACAAAAAATGGAACACTTGAAACATGCATGGCTGCTACTGACCAGCAACCACAGATGTACAATATTTCTTATTGTGAAACAGATTGCAAAGATCTTTGTGTGAATGCTCACATTTGCTAGCTTATTACACTTTTCCTTTAAACAAATGCAATGAATTAATGAAGGTGTAAATAAACCTATACTTTATCAAACTGTTCAGAAGTTGAACCTGTCTAAGCCAATAGTATAGTCAGCCTCCTCTAATCATGTTCATTAATATTCATTTTTTGATTTCATAGGCACATATGCTTTAATAGTTTAAAAAACATAATTTTTTTTTAAGAAATACCTGCCATTCAACACATTTGTTATTTTAACAGGTAACTGTTTTACCTTTGTGCCACTGGTCCACAATTGGCCTGATGGCTAGCCAGCAAAAAAAAAAAAGTATATTTATAGGTTTCCTTTTAATTGGAAATCGTTGGTTCGAACAAAGTACTCCAAAAATTAGTTATAGGTCTTTACTTATCATTGAATTCATTGTAATTATAATTTTTTTTACAAAACACCACTTGTTTATTAGAGGTCTCCATCTTTCACTTCCTTCTGCTGTGCTAATTGAGATTGTGTAGGAGTTTTTTTGCATGCCTGCTGTGAGTGACAACAAAATGGTTTGATGAGTAGTAATAAATCCAGTTAATGTATTGTGTTTGGTTAAGCTGAAAGTACACTGATCTGGAAGTAACCCTGCCCAATTGTAGGAAAAAGTGGGTGGAACATGACAAAACTTATGAAATTGAAGCAGAAGTCATTATGAGAACATGTGATTCATCAGAAGTTGCTATTAAACCACCTGCCCAACTCCAAAGCAATTTACTTTATAGCAAATTTTGGTAGCAGAAAGGAAAAATGGCTAGTGGGTAGTGGGGTTAATAGTATCTGTCATTTCAATAGGAATAAATGCACTAGATTGCATGTCAGACATCCCGTATAGATTTAAGGCAGTTTAGTTATAGCAAACTTAACGAACACCTAACCTAACATTGGCAGATATTCATTATTACAGGGATCCTTGTAAAACTTAAACCTAGCCTAGAGGTTAAATTTTAAGATTGTTCGCATATGTGGTAACCAACAATAATCTTCAAATATAACCCCTAGGTTAGGCTTAAGTTAACAAGTATCATTATCCAGGTTTATTTTGCAATCCTCGCTTGAATAGGTTGGCACAAAGAAATCCCCTTGTTCCTTACTGGAGTAAAATTATGTAACTGCGGGCAACTCTGAAAAATGGTGAATGAATATAAGTGATATACAGAGCTGCCCTAGTGGTGAATAATTGAATATGCACCCTGAATTGAGTGGGATGCTGATGACCTCAGATGTTAAAGAGCATCTGTAAATAAAACAATGAATTCAAAGAAAGATATTACTTGCAGGTGCAATGGGGTATTTTGCAGAAATAGCAAGGAATGGAAACTATAAGAGGAGAAATAAACATTTGCAAGGTATATATGAGGTGTAGAAAATTAACAGAAGAGTATAGATGAGTGTAGTGGCAGTTAATAATGTACCATGAACTTCAGGGAAATTGGAAATAAAATCATAGAGGGATTAAGGAAGTAGTAATGTTCATTTTATATAGAAAACCTTCACATACATTAACCTTTGGACACTTGTACACTTATAATTCATAAAGAAGTGACTTATAATTCATAAAGAAGTGACAGAAGTCAACAGTCCTAGGTACATTATTATTTTTGTGGAGATCTGCTCTATAAGCTTTGAAGTAGCACCTGTCTTCAGAGGCCTCCATTGATCAACTGCAATGTTTTACAGCTAAACTAGTATCACCACTGAATTCAAAGGTAAGTAAATTACCTATACCAGAATTTTTGTGCAGTTTGTTTGAATAGTTTTTCTAGTAAGAGTAGCTGCAGTACATCATTACTAAATCATTCATTGTTTAACCTTATAATTCAGAGCAGTTTTATATAGAAGCTTACTTTCTAGGGAAGTTGGCTGGCATGTTTACCATGATTACAGTGTTTTGTCTTGTTAAGAAAGGATTGCTGCCTTTTCATAGCATGTCAATTTATCATCAACTCATTAAAGCATTCACCATAATTGAAATAATTTGCAAACATTAAAAAAAGTATTAAAGTTCATGAAAGAAATAATCATATTAACCGAGGCAAAACCAACATCTTTGCTTTTTAATATACTGTAACATGTGAATTTTTAGAGCTTTGGTAGCTAGTCTTGCAACATACTACTCTCTCGACTTTCACTAGAGAAAGAATGAAGACGTTCAATGGAGACACTGAGCTGCTCCAAACTCTCCATTAGTCTATGCATGTTTTCCTGGCCAGCTCGAAGACCTTCATCACTAAGTGGAGCGTACAGTTCCTGCTGAGCACCCAAGTCAAAATGCAGCCTTGCCAGGCGCTCTTGTTGTTCACGTATGCCTGTCATCTGCTCCATGCTGCAATCTTTACCTATACACCAAGCAAAAACTTAGGCAACTTAAGTATTACAGTTTGACAGGAAACCTTGAACCTGCCCATAGTATTTTTATTAGCATTTAATGCTAGTTTTCACTACTGATATATATTAGATGAAATAATACGTTGATAAAGAAATTTTATTTAAGAGCAAACTTTACAGATCTAAAGTTTAGTGTTTCCTCTGCATTTACCATATGAGGACAGGAAAATCTGGAAAAAACCTCAACCAGGGAGAATCCCAGAATCCCATCCACCACTTAACAATTTTGGCCACCTGTGTTGATCTAGTATGTATGAGGGAAGAATTTAATTATTTGGGGGCGAGATTTACGAGTAATAGAAGATAGGAGGTATAGTCTAAATGTGCACAAACTAAAAGTTAATTAGCTATGAAAGCTGTCAGTACAATTTGTATAAAGTTCCCACATTGTCAATGAAATGGTTAGAAAGACTGTATGAGGCTTGATTGAGTCAAAGATGGTATACAATAGAAATTTGGGGAGTGTCAAAGGGGTGGACAAAGGTTTAATGTGCTACATAGAATGTTTTGTAGAAAAGTTCTGGGGTTGCCAAAAAATTCGCAGAAGGGGTAAGTTTGGCAGAACTAGGAAGAATACAAGGGAAAGATATAATAGCAGAGAGAATTTTGAAATATTGGCACAGATGTTTGAAATTAGATAATAACAATGTACTAAAAGAATGTCTTAAGTACCAAAGAGATGTACTGGGAAGAGAGAGTTGGTTTGGGAAGGTGGGGAAACTATTGGAAGAAATTGGAATGGGGGATGTGTGGTGATTGAGTGAAAGTAACGTCAGTGCATTTTGGACAGAAGTGAGACAGAGGGTAGAGGATATGGAGAGGCAAGAGACTTGGGCTAGGGTGAGGATAAAAGCTCTTTAGACTTATATAGAATAGTTAAAAGAAATTGGGAGACGAGAGAAATATATAGATAAATGTGATCAATTCAGAAGAATAGATCTTGCTTGGATGCATATAGGGGCTTTATTTCTAAAAGGTTTAAGAAAAAATTTTACAAAAAAGGATGTATTATGTGTGGGAAGGGGGATAATGTGTTCCATTGTCTAATAGAATGTGAAATGGTAAAAAGATGGAGGGATAGTATCTGGGATGAAAAATGGGATAAACTACAAGAAGATATAGTGGCAAATAAAATGTTGTCAGATATGAGGGTAGAGAAAATAAACAAAATTGGGGAATTCTTAAAAAAGGTAAAGGATAAGTGGAGGAGAAGTATAAGGAAGGAACAAGTGTGAAAATGGTGATTATTGTACGGGTTCTTTAACGTGCATATAATCAGGTGGTTGAGGTATGGATTGAGTTAATTTGGTTTATTTATTTTTAACATCTCAGTCATCAGCATTCCATTCAATTCAGGGCGTGAAACGCTGACAAATTATGCATAGAGGCCTCTTCTTTCATGCTTAAGGTTTTTTTTTTTGTACTGTAAATCTATGACATGAGACTCAAGGTTTTACTTCCCTTCAGAAGAAGGCCATACTTAGGATTTTTATGCCAGAAAAAATTCCATTCGATCCTGGCCTGCAGTGAACCCATGATCTTGGGTTTAGCAGGCAAGTATGGTTACCACCACACCACCAGGACTAACCTTAAGGTATGGGAGAACCTTAGTTTTGGTATTGCTAAATTCTTAGATATTTTGTTTTTTATGTAAATTTAATTGTAATTTTGTTTGTTGAAATAAACTTCATTTGTTCAATCATGTATAATAGAAAGTAAAAGTACTTATGTTTTTCCCATTTATTTACACAAAAGTAGGGGTTGAGTAAGTACATACTTTTTCTACATAGTCTCCTTCCATTTCAATGTACTTATTCCACAAGCTTAAATATTCCCTCCAAGAAGATGGTTTTCAGTCAGTTGCACAACCATTTATACATTGCTTTCTGTACTTCTTTGTCCATAGAAAATCAATAACTTCACAATACATTTTTATTGGTACAAAGAGATGATAAAAGCGGTAAAATATGGGCGCCTTCAAACCTCATATCTTGTAACCGAAAGGGTTAATGGTTTCAATAGTTTGGCCAGCCATGACTGCATTGTCATGGAACAACAACACTTTAGTTTGAATTGCTGGCTACAGATAGTTGGTCAGCTAATCATTGTATCTTCCATTTGGATTGTACACTACTTTTCCAGGTAGGTCCTTTTGAGTCCCAAAAACATTAGCAGTATCACCTTTCCTGTGGAAGATTGATGATTGAATTTCTTTTTTATTAACAATCCTAGATGTTTTCATTCCATACTCTGCATTTGGATTCTGGCTCATAGTAATGGATCCATATTCCCCTGTGACATTTTGCTAAAAATTCTGTGCCTTCATAGTCATAGTAGTCAAGTAAGCATTGCAGATTTCAACATATTTGTGCTTGTGCTCTAATATAAGTTCTCATTTTACACAGACCTTATGGAATTCAAACTCATCTTGGATGATTTGACAGGCAGAATTATGGTTAATCTAGAGATAATATGCTACCTCATCAATGGGAACTAGCCAATTATCATTTCTTGAGCTTGCTGAATCTTCTTGTTACGTAATGGAGGTTGATGAGCATCCTGCTTCCCTTCTTGCACCATATTTGTCCGACCACATTCAAACTTCTTGATCATTCATACAACTTCTAGACAGTCCCCACATTGTGCCTTTGATGAATTTCAGTCCCTAAGACACCTTCCAACTATAAAATCAAATTACTATTCTTTGTTCCTCCTTTATGCACAATGCTAGCAGAGTCCCCATGCTTACACTGTGATAACAGCAAGGAAAGTGATGCGATTATTGTCCAAATTTGATCATATGACTACAGCAGTACCAACTCTAATTGCATGTGCAGAAAGCAGTGTGACTAATTTAACCTAGTGTTAAGGCAAAAGTGCGGATAATTTTTTACTTTCCCTCATATTGATATTGATAAAAGAATAAATATTTTCTATTAAATTCTAGAAAAAAAAGTACCTTAGAGCACAAGTAGAAGTACTGCCGAGATGCATAAGACATCAAAACATTCTTTAATATAATAACAGCATAAAATTATAGTGTTTTATCTTCACAAATTCAGATACAAATACATAAATTCCTACACCACCACCAGTTTTACTCCATTATTAAATATGGTGCATATTGTGTAGATAAGACATCTCATTCACAAGATGTGAATGATAACCTCATTTAGTTTTAGATATAAATTATATTCCATTACTAAATCTCTATACTGTCTTTCTCAAAATGTTTCTAATTCTGCTTTTAATACTGTTTACCACTTTGTTTCAGGGACTGAGAACTGAAGATTAAATACAGCGGGAACAGAGATGTCTAGGTATCCAGAAAAATTCTGTTACTTCAACAAATTAAAGAGCTGCCTTACTGTATAAACATGTACCTACTAATATAACTGAAGTTTGAAAATAGTATTGAATATTTTAAACAAATACTAGGATGTCCTGCCACTTATTATTTATTATAATTATTATTAATATTAGTATTGTAAATTAGCTAGTCAATATCATAAACAAAAAGAAAATATAGTAAGTGAAGTGTGTAAATAAGTTACCCATAGTGTATCATTTTAAAAAAAAAGTTACAAACTTTTGAAGCAGATTGTGCAACCAACTATGAAGGGCACTTGACACACTTGTAACAAAGCAATGGGACTGGCATTGTGAATTGAATTGCACAAGAGAGTTCTTGTTTTACAGAGCTGTTGTAATGGAGTGGGATGATACAAAAACTGCATCGCACTTTGTAAATTGGGAAAATCAGCATCTGAGATTTTCACACCCTCAAAAAGTTGAAAATCAATACAAGAGCTCTTCGATAAGTTTGTGCAAATTCAAAAGGTGGTAGCAGTAGATTAATTTCAATTTACCTTGGCAACATGGTGACTGATGATGTCCATGGCTTAAACAGTTACAAAGCTTAAAGCTTAATCTGTGTTTGAGCGCTTAAATTTTTAAACAAGCATCCACAATGGAGAAATAAGAATTTTATTTATTAATAAAACATTACATTTTCAAAGGAGCAATGCCCCCAGAAAATAAGGCAATGCTGGACAAACATATGGTGAATATACAACTTCACATAGAATGGTAAGGTAGCAACTCCAAAATTATGGTAAAAATTCACAACATGATGCTGAAAAATGGGAGACTGTTGAAGCTGTGGGCATTTTTGAAGATCATGTGTATAATATTTTGCATATTCATTTGCAAATGAAAACACTATCTGCAAGGTAGATGCAGTGTTTGAATGATTAACCAGAAAAGAGAATAAGTTGCCACTTCTGCACAGAATTGGAAGCTGTTTGGGCAGAATCCAAATGAATTTTGAAGGCAGTATGCAACTACTGGCAAAACATGGATCCACCCTACATACCAGAAATGAAGGAGCAATTGAAACCTCAGCAAGAAAGGTGATAACGGCTTTGTTTAGGAATTGCTGTGATGTCATTTTAACAAACTTAATGGAAAAAGGCAAAACTATAATTGTTGAATATTATGATATGCTGTTGGAGCAATTAACCAATGCAAGGAAAAAGAATCATTCTCATTTGGCAAAGAAATGGGCCTTGTTCCATGACAATAATGTAAAGTTTGAGATTGTAACCTCAAAATTATTGTACTTATGATATGAAATCCTTCTCTACCCCCCATACTTTTTGGATTTGGTTCCCCTGCATTACTTTCTATTACCCAACATGAAGAAATGGCTAGCAGCAAAGAAATTCAAATGAAATGAAGAGATTGTTGCTGAAACAAATGCATATTTTGTAGAGATGAAGAAATTGAATTATGAATAGGATAAACAAAGTAGAAAATCACTGGAATAATTTTATAATTTTGAAAGGAGATAATTTTTGAGAAATAATTTTTTTATTTCCATAATAGTTGTATTTTTTTTTTTTTTTTTTTGCACGGACTTATCAAACAGCCCTCATGGAAAACTGGATAATTAATAAGTTTATTAAGACTTGGACCATTGGTGGCAGAAACTATAAAGATTTATGAGTAGTCTAAAAATATTTTATCTTAAATAAATCCAAAAATTTGATGTAATAATAAGCACAGGCAATCTACTATAATTAATCAAGGGAATTCATGGGCTTAAAAATTATAATTACTATAGTGCAATATTGTGAAATTAGAAAAATAAATTCAGACCTTAGCTGAAAGATTAAGGTATACTATAAAGTTCACCCAGGAACTTGGAAGAATAAAGAAGCCAATTATAAAGTGCAGTAAATGTTTGCATAATGGTATGACTTACCAAAAGCTCGTAACTTTCCAGAGTGGAAGTCTTCCAACAGATGCAGGAGTGCAGTTTCCATTCTTCTTACATCTGTCACATCTGTGAGAAAACAGTGGTGTTGACACGAGCGACCTCGGGCTAATCCTAGCTCATAATAAAACAAAAAGCAAAACGCAACTAAAAAGCAAAAGAAAAATAAACACAGCAATATAATTGTAAACTCAACATTTAAACCTATGAATTACAAATCAACATGAGAATAAATAAATAATAAAATGAAAATGCATGCAGAATTTAAATTACTTAAAACAAATTAATATCATATTACTGCAAAATAAATATAAGTAAACAGCATTCTAAATAATTCACACACATCCACAATTTATTCTTCAAAGGATCTTAATAACTTACCTGTGTGTCCACTGTTTAGAATGCTAAGCATTTATATAACAAATATCCATTATTATTTAAAACAATAGAAAATTAAACTACATTTTTTCTCCTCTTCCTTACTTTCCTCTTGACAGTTCTTTGCAAACCTTTTTGCAATGATGTTTCAATGTTACTTGATTATATTATTCTATATGACTGCTTTCTGTATTTTATATCTAACATACAGGATGGTTGGAATTGACCAAGCAAAATCAGCAGGATGTAAAATCCAGCACCAAATTTAACACAATTAAGATAACAGGAAGTTATACTCTACCTCAGCAGTTTTCACTTCAGCCAACTGGGGTATTTGAAGATTTCTGTGTTTAAACTACCTAGAATACATGGGTTATATTTCTTTTACCTATGAATCTCCTATCTATCTGTAATGTCATTTCTATTTGTGATAGCAGTAGTTTTGGACTAACAATGGGCATATAAGAATCAAGCTCCACACAACAACCTGAACTGCTTACACTTACACTTACAATGCAGGTAACTCTCTGTGTAAAATAAGAATAACATTATTAGGTGGTTGTGTGCTTCCTCAAGCATGGACGTTCACAGTTCAAGTGAGAATTGCGACATTCATCTTGTTTTAGCAGCATGCAGTGGCGGCTTCAAGGCATACTGAGATATACAGAATAAAATGACACCATGCTCATGAGGTATTCCAAAGGCTGGATGAGGACAACAGGTCACATCATCCCAGTTAGTTCTATCATTGCTGGTTGATTTCTCTTCGAACATACTTCAACTAGAGGAGAGGCCACTGAAGAAGACCCAACCCTATGTTCTCATAGTATTGCACAATGCTTACAAATGCCTCATAACCTCATACTGTATATCCTTTAATGACTATTTGTATCCTTATTGGCACAGTTCTGTACATTACATCTTGCCTTAGGCTTAGGATTTGCATAGCTAGTTAATGTTGACACTGCAAATGGAAATACAGCTGCTAGATGTAGACTGATGGAGTCCTCTTCACTTGTACTGCGATTTTCAACTTCCATGTGCAGTCAAAAAAATTAAAATCCTCGTGCCTCATGTGAGAGAGTGCACCAGGTATGCTGGAGTATGTGGGTCAGTATTCTTGTACCAGAATAGTGGGACCAAACAGTGAATACCTTCAGTAATACCAACATACTGATAATTTTTCAGTAATTCAACTGAGGTTAGCAAATGTTGGTTGTCATGAAGGTCTCAAAATAATTTCCTAATGACGAGTTTAATTGAGTTTTAAAGCTCACTTAAATACCTAGAAAAATTATAAACCAGAGGGGGATTCAGTGAGAATGCAAGAACGATGCCATTTTTTGTACTTTTAGTATAATCATTTAGTGATTTGGCTTACCCATTTGATTTTTCTGAAAACATACACTAATTTTATTAGCTTTCACTCCAAGCAGAATTGTGTGGAGCTCTAAAGTAAATAAAATGCAAATGAACACTGTTATAACCATTACCATTTACTACTGTAAACTGTCATATTTCATGTGATGGGAAATTCTTTTGGGAGATAATGAGATAACTGAATTGAAGCAGGGATAATAGAATGCATTGTTATTAGTATTTGTTTCAAGAAGAACTATGAAGATGCCTAGATCCATAGCCATATCAAAGCAGAGATTATAGCAATAAAAATAATGAACTTAGAAGAAAAAACTATCAGTTATTAGGTTTTGAGCACCATGCTTTAAAGCTATTGATTTAGTTCCATTCTTATTGGTGAGTAGGGCATAAGCGAGACCTTACATTGATTGAAAGATGCTTGGATGCAATTATGAATGAAGTGGTACACCAATGCAAATTAGTCATGGTTCTACATATGCAGTTATCCAAAACAATCTTGCTTTTATAAAGTCTGTGCAGGATGGGTCCCAAAACAGCTCACTGAAAAGCACAAGACAATTGTGGCAATGCTTACTAGACTGCCATAGTAATGAAGTTGAGGTTTTTTTAAATGAATAGTCACTGGAGATGAAATGTGGATCCATCACTTTGAGCCTGAAAGCAAATCCTGTGCATGGAATGAAAACCCCCAAAATCACCAGTCAAAAAGAAACTGAAGAGCCAACCCTCTGCAGGAAAGGTGATGCTCAAGAGTATTTTGGGATCACAAGGGACAATACTGCAACATTACTTGGAGAAGAGTTTGACAGTAAACAATGCATGTTACAGTGAGAAGCTGTCTAATGGAATGAAGTCTATAATTTGATCTACATGCCAAGGCCTATTATTATTTGTTGCACGACAACACGTACCCACATTGTTCTATCTCTTGAGAAACTGCATTTCAAAGGTTTGAAGCATTCTGCATACAGTCCCAATCTTGTCCCATCAATTTACCATCTCTTTGGTCCACTAAAGGTGTCTTAAGGGGCCATCAATTTCCCACAGCTCAAAAAGTGAAGGAAACAGTGCATATGTGGCTTGCTGCTGGACTTAAAACCTTTTTATCTGAGGACATCAAGAAGCTTATCAAATAATGGACCAAGTGCATTGAAAAGCAAGGGGATTAGGTTGAAAAATAAGGTAACTGTCAGTTTTATGCTGTTATAAAATTTGGTTGTGGATACTTACTGACTTACTCTAGTACTTCCAGAGTAACAAGGACATTTATATGTGCAGCTTTCCCTTGAGACAATGGCTAGTATGCATAAAAATGAGTAAATAATTTACATTTGTTTAGTGAAAGTTTTAATTGTAATCATATGCAAAAAAATTCCTAACAACGTGACCCTTGTACTCCTTGACATCGATTTCAGTGGCAGGAAGCAAGCACTCCACTGTGTAGAGTCATATGTAAAGCCCAAATGGCGCGATATTTTACCAGGAAATTAGTGAGTGTGCTGTACAGGTAGCTCACAAGGAAGATAAGGCCAACACGTACCATGGTGGAATATTTAATGGGTGAAGAAAATTTATAAAAATCATAGACTCTGATATTGATAATTATAAAGCATTATAGGTTTACAAAGGAAAATGTATAATGGATATTGCAGTATTTTTCTGGACGACAATTACAAAACAACTTGCACTAATTAAGAAAAAATGAGAATTTTTTGTGCTACCTTAGTGATCTTGGGTTTCAGAGTGGAGTGAATGAAGTTGTTAGTGTAAATCAAGGTACAGTTTCACATACAATATCTTTAGTTTTGGTTGCAATTAAATTGAAGCTAACATTTGGATAAAATTTCCAACTACAGCCCAAACCCTAGGATGTGAGCATTCAGTGGCAAGATAGGAATAATTTTCTCTATGCCATAGGTGCTGTTGATTGTATGCATGTGCTTACTAAAAAGCCACATCTCCACAGTGATAAATATATTAATAGGAAGGGGGAAGCCAGTATCAAATAGAAGTCACATGCAATCCAAATGAAGAATTCCCTAATGTGGATGCCACATGGCCTGGTTTGGTACATGATTCCAAATTTGGAGAAACTCTGATATTTACAGAATGGTAGAAAATCGCACTCATGCATTATTTCTTGGCGATGCCATGTACAGCATTGCACTGTGGCTTATGAATACCTGCCAAAAACCTGAAACCCCAGAACATGATCTTGCAACACATGCTTTGCAAAAGAGTGAATAATAATAATAATAATAATAATAATAATAATAATAATAATGTTATGGTCCAGTAAAACTACACTTTACAATACTCCAGAGTAAAATACGATTAATTACAAAGAAGATACCTTCGATTATTTTAGACTGCTTCCTTCTGCACAATATAGTAAAATATCTCCATGATGAAGATTTTGAAACTCCAGAAAAAGTAATTGCAAATGAAGAGATGATATAACTTGACGATAATGAAGAGAACACCGAGAGGGATGCAAAGAAATGACATAGCAAGGGTAATACTTGGATTTCAATGCTAGGCACCGTATTTATTACTTAAGTTACTTGCTGTAAGTATTTCTTTTACATACCAACACCATTAATGATTTGACCCATTCATCTGTAACTAATAATACTGCTAAACACAAGTATTACTTTCTTTGGCACTTATGAAAAAGATTATTATATGCAGAGTTTAAAAAGGAGCACAATATATTATAAACACTGTTCCATGCACACTTAGCCCATTTGAACAATCTAAATTCCTTATTATTCCTTTTCTGCTGTTTTCATAACAACCTCTTCAGTTTCAACATTTGTAAACACACACTTTCTTAGTTCTGCATATAACACATTTTAAACTGGACATAGGTAATATTATGCACACACTTAACACATTTAAACACTATTCTTCTCTTCCCTTTTTCCCTTTCCCTTTTCCTCTTTCAGTTCTAACACTTGTAACTGCTCTATGAGCACATGCTTTCATAGCTCTGCAAATGTTATGTCACTTTCTTTTTTCTCCTTTTATACTTTAGTTGGATGGCTGTTTCAAGGTTGTAGATCCAGTTCAGATACTGTCAGATTCTGGCTACAGGGATGGTGGTGAACTTGAAGAGTATCTGTGTTATCTGCTGCTAAAACTGCTACTTCAACTAATTTTCCTCCCAAAATAATTTTACAATGCTTAATGCTGCAACTATACTTCATGCTGTAATTGTATACTATTTACTTCTCTTTAAATATTTACATAATATATACTTCTGCATATGTACTGTTATAATGCAATCTGTTTATTGAGGGATTAATGTCCCTTTCCATGATGTCCAGTAATTCCTTCTCCCATGATTTTAGTTTTCAACATATCTGTTTCCTGATTTTCTCCTGTATATTTTCCTCTTAATTCTGGTTTTATATTCTGGATCTTTTTTAATTTTTGATGCTTAGTAAATTCAACTCTATAAATGCTCTTAACATCTTGAATTATATCTTTTAATGCTGCAGCATTCTTTGCTCTAAAGTTAGGTAAATGTGATTTCAACAATGATATGGGCTGCATCTTTAATAAATCAATGAATCTGGCCTGGAAATCTTTTCATATAGCTTGCTTTCATCCTCGACGGTGTCCTAAGTGTTTATGACAGATATGTAAGTTAATGCAATGTAAATCACCTCTTTGTTCTGTTAGTAAGCAGTATGCTGCAATGTGTGTGATAGCAATACTCAGATATGAAGGTCTTGGCTCAGCAGGTGTTTATGGATAACATTTTGCTGTGGAGTGTTTCCTCCCTTTCACTTGCAAGTAGAAACTAGGAGTAAACATTTCGGTTTTATGCATATCAGTCACTGTCTCTGAGTTCTTGAAAGATATTTCCCTGGCTACAGGCAGAAACATCCATCAGAACAATGGGGCACCTCCTTACTATAGTCTTGCAGCTAGGAGGGAGCTGGATAGGATGTTTTCATATAGATAAATCAGTAGTGGCAGACCAGTGCATGGTCAGTACCTATGGATTTAAACCTGCTGGATTTTTTCCTGTGAGAATATCTGAAAGAGCTGGTCTTCTGACAGCCTGTTGAGCAGCTCCAAGACAGTCATTGTAAGACTAGCATTGGCAAGTAAGTAACAGCTATATAATGTTTAAGGAGGTGTAACCTGCCAAGCAACCCTGCACCCAAGAAGGGAGACACCTTTGAATATCTTGTTGTAGAAACCTAACTACATGCTTATACAAAAAATACATATTCTTTACTTAAATACAGTTGCTCCATTTGATCAGTCACTACTACTTCTGATACGAATGTAGTTAATGCATGCATCTACCTGGTCTCTATTATAATTTTATTTCCTGTCACATCCCATTTCATGTGCTATCCTTTTGCTCAAACGATTCCAACCATCCAATATATTAATTAAGTGGCTACTAAAAACTGTCTAAGTTTAGAGACATGTTAGAAATGTGATTCTTAATACATTTGGATTGCAGTTTATATTTTTTGAATATTTAAAGCAAATGTGATATTTATCTTAAGAAGCCCAATGCTATGTGATGGACATTTTATATTCAGGATTAACTTTCATTAGTTAGTCAAATACCAGTTAAGCAAAGTTTAGTTTAATTAAGATCATTATATGATTGAGTCAAACTTAACACTCTTATTAGCTCCATTTATTTGTTTAAATGCAGAACATGTTACGCAGACCATCGTTACATCCTCAACTAACCGTTGACTGTTGGGTAATTTGTAATGCTTTGGGGATGTACTTTCTGCTCTGGTAGAGGTGTAATAAACTTAAAGTTATGTGACAAATTATTCTTACTTAAACTTAAAAACGTCAGACTTAAAGTTATGTTTCGATGGTCTAAGAAACATGTTCTACATTTAAACAAGTAAGTGGAGCCAATATGTGTGTAGTTTGAATCAATTATTCAGTGATCTTAATTATATGATTAGCTTGACTGTACAAGTTTCAATTAGCATTTCAAATGTGTATTATGGTTGAATTTTATACATTGTATATTGTAATTTCCTCAGGAGTGGTGCAACACTTATGCAGTATGTTGTCAGCCAATCAACTAGAACTTTACTCATCTTATATTTGTTGTGTATTTAAGAACAAGTGTTTCAAGACACTGTAAACAATACCCTTGAGCTACCAGGTCTTTCATGGTTTTATCACATTTCACAGCAGTTGGCAAGTCAGCAGTCAGAATGATAATTCTCAGCAAAGTGAATGTGATATTAGTTTGAAGTTCTAAATAACTCAATCATATAATAATTTTAATTACTGAATGTGATATAAATGCAAATAATTAAGTTCTTGCAATTGCAATGAAAATTAGCACATACCTTATGATAGGAATTGTTGGAAATTTTGTCCTTCTACATCCACACATTTCTGGCAACTTTTAAGAAAACTGCCATTCACATGCATAAGTTCATCTTCCAAAATTGAGTCAATTTAAATTTGCAAGCATATGTGGTCACTGCTGTCCACAAATTGCAGACAGGTGATCCTGATATTATGTAAATGGATGTTATGGACTGTTAATGATACAGTAATTGATCCAAGCTTAAAATTTTGTATAATGAAACACAGTTTCATTTACATTGGTGCAAAATAACAGATTTTAGAGCACACTAAACTGTATCTTTCTGAGATACTGCTGTTGGCACAGTAATAATATATGAACATTTTAAAAAAATTGAGTTGAAATTGTAACATACACATCACTAAAATTCAATTCAATTGAATTCAATTCAGTTGAATTTTAGTCATGTGTATGTTACAATCTCGACTCAATTTTTTTTAAAATGTTAATATTTGACATCACTGTTAAAAAAGTTCACTATATTTTAAATAATATATGATTTTTATTTATGGGTAAAATTGAAAAATGGAGTGCTTGAAACAAATCTACACACAGTGGAAGTGAAAGAAAAATGTCAGGCAAGAAATTGACTCAATTTTAGAAGATGAACTGATGTGCATGAATAGCAATTTTCTAATATGATACCAGAAACATGTGGATTTCCAACATCTATCATTAAGTATGTGCTTTTTCTCATTGTAATTGTAGCTGAAATTGTGAGAATTTCAATCAGTTGCAAAGATATTACATCTGCTTTGCCAGGACTTACCATTCTGACTGCTGACTGCCAGCTGGGTGACAAAACCATGAAAAGACCTGGTATTTGAAAATCAGCACAAGCTGGATGAATTAACTGAATATGTGTAGTCTTTAGTACAACAGTTAAACTTTGTATATTTTGCATAACAGCCTTAATTATATTACTGATAAAATAATTTGTTAGTTGAAGTAAAGGTGATGTATAGAACAGAGGTATAGGCAGCAGAAGGGGGCCAAGAAAAAATTTATACCATTCACAGAGAATTTTGTAATTTGATTTTGATTACCAAATGCACGTTGCATTAGTTGAATTGGGGAGGGTGGGAAGGAAGAGAAAATTGATTGAGCAATTTTTAAAGCAAGTTATTGGTTTAGAATAAAATCATTAAATGAAGTTAATGTTTTAAAAGATTGCTTAATTTTGCAAGAAAAATAACATGCAAAGTATATTGGATTTTGCAAATTCAAGAATTATTAGATAAAACTGAGAGGGAAGGGAAAATAATATGGCAGCTTTTTGATTGAAACTATATTTAATAATTGAACATATTCAGAAGCAAGTACTGGTAAATAGCTCCATAAGGTTACATATATAATAGGATGTAACAAAAAGACATGTCAAAACTTTGGGGAAACATTCTTTGCATATAGAGGGTGCAAATATATTATAGGAATATGGTTTGGAAATGCTTTATTTCCTTGTTAAAGCCCTATATCTACAATTCTTCTTACATTGTGTTATATGCAAACTAGAAATGCCAGCATAGTTGTCTTGTGGAAATAACCCCACAACAGAACAGTAGCTTAATACCTACAGTAGGAAAGATCATTTTTACATCTGATTAAATGGGGCATAGGTGTTATAACTACTCTTAGTTCCTAGGTTCCTTTGTTGTGGTTATTCTATACCACATAGTCTGCGTGTTGTGCTACTCACCTCATTCCTTGATGTAGCACTGAGCACGTAATGTCAGTTCTGTGTGTTTACAAATCTCATTCCAAGCAGAGTAAAATGAGGTATTCAAATGGGCAATTGGCAGATGCTCATATGATCTGTGGCTAGCCAAAGATGTACAGAGTCTTCATGCTCATATTCTGCAAGGCTGCCAGACAATACAAGATACTTCAGGGATAGATCAGCTCATCAAATAGTTCATGCGACAGCAGGCTGATGGATGTATCGCTGCTAATGGAGAAAATTTCGAATGCTTCATATGGCTTTTTGTTTCCCACAGTTCTATTTTTAAATACGTGATACAGATGCAGAAAAAGGCCACTAACAAGGAAATATAGCAATTTCGGACCCATGTTCATATTATATTTTTTTATCCTGTATATGTAAGGAATGTTTTCCCCCAAATTTTGACACACCTTTATGTTACATCCTGAAAATGGATGTGACATAAAGGTATGTTAAAAACTGAAAATGGAATGGAATAGAATGAAATATACAATAAAGCAGAGAGGGAAGGACATGCAAAGACAAGAATGACAGTAATAAAACATAAGAGATATAAGAAATAAGCCTAGAACTGTTTTCCATTAAGTGGAACTGTAAAAAAGAATTGCATGCCTATTGCAGTATCTGCAAACTGAATGCCCTTTGACATCAGCATTCAAGACTTTTCTGCCCCATGATATGAGGAACACATATTTAAGGCACTGTCTGGTACCAAATATTCTTGGAATGTGGAGCAATAGCATAAAAGGCACCTATAATGCTCAGCATTCACATAAACTATGAATCTATCACAGGTATATATTGCTTTATTTAGCATGGATTCTTTATAAACATTTTGAGAGGTTTAATTTAATATTACAGATGAAATTCTTTGATTTTAATACCAATTAATGCTATATCTCATATTACAAAATTATTTTGTTTAAGGCAGTTAACATTAATGTAACAGAATAAAGGTTAATAGTTATATTTACAACATAATAAATAATTATATATTTAATTAAATTATACTGAAAAAGCTATAGATAATGAAGTGGTATTATACCCTATTAGAATTTATTAAATATGTTCACAGTTACTCCCTTACTTATACAACATTAGGAAAGGTTTCAGCTGTTGACCAACTATTCAGAGTGGTAGCTTAAGCTTAGAAATGAAGTATAAAGATTATGGTGATGAAAGGAGGTAATAATGAGACTTTTTAAATAGAGTTTAATGCCTGTTTTAACTACTGAGGCAGCATGGGCAGTTGACACTGGTCATAATTATGAGAAGATTATATATGTTAGGAAAGATATTTTTAGGATGCACATAAGATGAACAAAGGTGGATATAGCCAGGTTTAATAATGTTAGGATAATACTAATACACTAAACTATGTAGATAAGAATGAACCCACTTAAACCCATAACCAGAATGTTCAGATGTAAAGGGCCCAGATAATTATAGTAAGTAACTAGGAAGTTTAATGGATTTAATAATTTTTATACTGTTAGAGGTAATAAAAAAAAAAAAAAATTATACTGAAATATCATGTTCACCACATAGCAATGTGTTCCATTAAAAATTCCGTTAAAAATCTCCTATATGAGATATCAAATTTATACTAGATATTCAAAAAAAGACACTTTTATCCAGATTTTATAAGAAGAATCATAGTTATGTATTTTTTTTTTCAGGGCTACAGATTCCTAAACTGAGGCACGTTTTTACTTTATTTATTTTTATATTTTTGGCCTCCAAAAGCAAAGGTAAAATACATGATACTACAGAAAGATAAAACTTCATGATGTACTTTCCTGATTTCTCTACAAACTACTATAAAAAGAGCAATTTGTAATCTTAGTACTCACTGACACCGATCTAATCAACACTAAAATTGGGAAAGTGGAACAATGAATAATAAAATAAGAATACCCTAGAAAAGCTTCAAAATGCTTGGTAGTATACATCTATGTTAATAACTTTTCTTCACACAGTAATGTAAAGACACTCATAAAAACACTCTTAGAAAATGCTAGCAAATGTTAGTAAATATTTTTTCAATAACTTTGAGCAAATTCTATATATACTGATAAACCATACCTACATTATGGCAGTAAAAAATAAGATATAAAAACACAGATTTACTAAAACAGCTTGGAGCATATTTTTTGTAATGTGCTTTTTGTAAAGCATTCAGAATTTTATGATAATTAAAACATATATAAGCTAATAAATTTATGGATTATTACTGTATCTAGCATAGTACTTTCTAACTGTGCCTTGCAATCAATATTAATCTTGACTACAACTTTGTTTATTATTTAGTTTTTATGGGTATATTATAGGTTTAAACTTTTCAGATCTGTTTACAAAAAAGCTAAACAACTTGTCAAGTACTTATAACACAGTTAACCTACTTAAGCAACCAACAAAGGTTACCATTTAGAAATGTAGACTTGCAAGGCTGGAGTCAACAGGATGAAGGATTTCTGGGCTTGAAAGATATATTTTACTAGATCTACTTTCCACATGTTTCATTAATAGCTGTGACAAACATCTTTAGTGGTGAGGCCAAAGTATTCTCTTGGAAATCTCAGCATCGCTGATAGAGAGCTTGTTGACTGAGATAAACAGATACAGACATTCTTCCACATCACATTATCATGACATATTTAACTATGAAGCTTCAACCACCTCAAAAAAAGAGAAGAAACATGGAATCTAACATTGTAACCTGCTCTACAGAAAACCTAAATAAAACCAGCCTATAAAATAACCAATCAAGAACACACTGCATTATAGACAGCTACATCGATAAATGACAAGATTTTTCTGACACCTCCCCCCCCCCCAGTCCACTACGCCTGTTGCCAAATCAAAGCAAATAAAGCAATCAGGAGCAAGATACTACAAGATCAGAGTATATAAAACCACACAGCACTGAGAGGCTTCTTATCAATCATTGCTCAGATCTCCAAGAAAGTACCTTGGCCCGAACAATGAAGATGTTTATTGCAGATAATAATGAAATGTCTGGAATGATGTTTTAGCAGACCAGGCCTTCAAGTCTGGACATTTTCATCTTATTACTACAACTTAGTCTTAAATAATAATAAAACAAATGTTATTCCTGACTAGAACTTAAAGAAGAGTATTACATAGCTCATATTTGTGTTACCAACCATCAAAAACAAAATAAAGTACCCACACACCAAGAAAATCAATGCACTTCAAAGCAAGTAATTGAAAGCTTTTCTGAATGATATTTGTTTACAACAAAATCCAAAGCTATATTTAAATGAAAATGTATGGGTGATTTTCATTCTGGAGAGGCATTCTGATCATGTAACTAGTAAACTATCCATCTGTTAATTAATTTCTGACTTTCTCCATGTGCTCATGGACCTCATTAAATAAAATTAATGTGGTGCTGCAGCAAGCTGAACTTAAAGAATGCACCATGTTAATTCACAGCTGTCACTGCTTACTCTAGTGCAAGGAAATGAAAGGCAGCATGAAACAAAGTATGTATGTATATTTTCACTTTTGACTGTTAGTTACCATCTACACAGAAAATACCTTTTTTGGTGTTATGCAGCCGCGCTGCCACTGGGTTACGAGATGCTCCTCTAGATGGCTTTTCATTGATGTACAGAAAACGTGTGTGCTGATTTCCACTTGCTCCTGAGCCTGCAAAATTAACATTTTCATCACTTTAGCAAAACCTATTATGAATACTTGAATCTTGCATAATGCACCAGTAATGATACTCAAAGATACACTGAAAGCTATTTGCAATGCTGCTAAACATTCAATAATATATTTAATAAATAATAATTAAATGCCAAACAAAGATCAAGCTGCTGCAAGCAATGTGATTGCTCCACACCTCCTAGCTGAGTGAGGATAAAGAAAATGACTAACAATATATAAACTGGTATCTGAATTTTAAAGACTCCTAATAAATCTGGCTTTCTAAATAACATTATAATTTTTTTAACATTATTTTTGACTGAGCATTTTGTGAGTTTATATGACTGATAACAATTACTGTGCTTGTTATCAGAGTCAACCAAAATAAATGTAAGCAAGTGCCACTTTAATTTAGTGTGCTACAGTTTGTATAAGCTGCAAACAGAGAAAATGGTATGGGATTTACATGGAGTAGGCTAAATAAACAAGTCTTTCAATATGTTTAGTTGGATTTTTGACATTGGTACTCCCATAACTTTTTTTTTTGACAAGCTTAAAATGCAACAGCATTCTTCTTCAGTTACTATATTAACCTGTTTTCTTGCTGCTCTATCTTATTATTTATTTGGTTTATTTAAGGATGCTCTTTAACATCTCTAGTTATCACCATCCCATTCAATGCAAGGCATGAAATTACCAATAAATTGTGCTCAGAGGCTTCATCTTTCAGGCTTGAGGTTCCTTTATGTTCCATAAATTTACCGTTTAGGACCCATGGCTTTACTTCCCTTCCAAAGGAAGCCATATTTAGTATTTTTATGCCCTAAAAGTTCACTGAACTTGGCCATGTTTGAACCTGTACCTTGGGTCTACGAGGCGCGTATGAATGAATAAATAGTGTTTAATGCCCGTTTTTGCTACAGAGGCACCACAGGCGACGGACACTGATGATACATGAGATGAAATGATATATTGGGAAAGGATTTATTTTTAAGGAAGAAATCTTTCCAGGCCTATGTTTAGGATACCTCCCAGGCATTTGCAATTTATGAGGACTGAGGAAAACCTCGAAAAAACCTCAGTCAGGGAGGACAGTCCTGGTGGGATTCGAACCCCAGACCCCCTGCTCACGAGTCTGTGCCTTAACAATCTCGGCCAACCGTGGCGGTACGAGGAAAGTATGGTTACCACTAGACTTCCACAACCAATTTTTTCCGTCCATCTCATGGTTTGCTTGACAAACTTCTTGATGAGGTTAATGTTTAGTTCTATTTGGTTTATCATTTTTTAATAATTTTGTCAGTAGGACTTGCAGTTTTCTCAGCAAATGTTTTGTATGTTGTGTTCTTGGGCGAGAAGCCAAGTTATGTTGATGAATGTCTGCAGCATTCAATAACATTAAACTCTGCCACCATCTTCTGGTACAATTGTACAATTTTATTTCTGTAACTTTTCATGATAGTGTGGTCACTGCAGATTTTTTTATTTCTTTGTATTATAAAATGCTCTTTTGACTTCCCATATATATCTCGTTAATTTTTTAAATTCTTTTTTTAATTTACTTTATATATTTCTGACCTGTTATTTGTTTTACTTTAATTTTTGTGTGATGTTTTTAATAAGTTACTTAAATTCAATTTGCTCTGAGGAAACAGGATGAAAAAGTGTTTCTTGAATATCTTTTGGAATTTATAGTCTGCCAAAGGTAATATGTGAATTTTTTTGAAAACTTGTTTTTCTTTCGTTTTCTTTCTTCAAAGTGCTTGCATCTTTTATTTGGTATTTTTTGTTAAGTTTTTCTATTAGTTAATTTTTGAAACTGTTGTTTATTACAATCTTAATAATATGCTTTAATTCTTTTCATACTCTTCTTTGCTGAGAGACTGTTAACTACTCTCTGTGTGTCAGGCTGCATGTTGATGTAGTCTAGAGTTGAAGCTGTCCCTTTTTATATAATTTTGTGTGTGCTGGTTTCTGTATGTTCCAAATCTAGTCAATGGTGTTTTGTTATTATTTTCATATCTAGGAAAGATAAGTAGTTTGATAAATTAACCTAAATTGATTTTTCTTATAAGTTCAATAATTCGAACAGCATTTAGTTGAACTACTAAACATCCTTGGGAAAGATGCATTTCAATAAAACTCATGAACAAACCCATAAGTAAAGGGGAAGATGAAATAGATACAGAAATAAATAGCAATAAAAGTAATTGCAACAAAAAAGGATATTCTAATCTGGCTAGAAGAGAAGCCTTAGAAATAGAGCAGCATCCAGATAATATAAACAAAGATAAAGGTATCCTAAACTTAGGTATTTATTTTTTTACACTAAACTCCATTTACTTACATAAAAGTAAGACGCATTTCAGGAGAATCTCTCCCATCTTCCGTTGCTCACCGACCGCTGTTACTGGAAATGATGTCTGGACACCCGGATGTTCCTGTGGTTGGTTGAAGTAGGAAATTGCTGAGTTCATTCATAGGAGGAAACTCATTTGGTTTTTTCTATTTTTAATATAAAATTTTTTTCCCAAGTGGATAATTCCAATGGGTTGTGAAGATGTTTCAGCAGTTTAATTCCTGGTTTTATTTCATGGTTTTTGGTCCAAAAGTGAGCTGCTACTGCTGATTTATCCATCTGCTTAAACTGAATATTCCTAAAATGTTCTTTCCTCTGAATTTCCAAACTTCTCTTTGTTTTGCCTATGTAGCTCTGCTGACAATCTGCACATTTTATTTCGTATATTCCTGATTTCTGTTCTGTTGATATGGAGTCTTTTACTGTGCAATCTAATAAATTCTTGATGTTGTATCTGTTCTTTGGGGCTAACATTATCCCATGTTCTTTGAAAATTTTCTTGAACTTGTTGTGGTAAATTGGATGGTAGGTGAGACTTTTGAATTTTTAATCTTCTTTTGTGTTTTTCAGTGTGGAAACTTCCCTTATCCCTTTTTGTCTTTTAGATTTATTGATAATTTTTCTCACTGGGTCTTTGTTGAAACCATTGATTATAGCTGTCTTTATCATTTGTTTGTATTCTATTTTGTACTCTGCTTCATTTTATGGATGAATAATGATATATATAATAAAAATAAAAATAAAGTAACGCTATTAACAATGTAACAAATTAACAGTAATTATAATAGTAGAAACGGATAAAACAGTAAGAAAAAGTCACACTTGAGATCGCTATACTTTGAACTCATGGAGTCCTTCTATGGCAAGAAGACAAGACTTTGCTTATTAAGTTTAATTTGCTTTTGACTTCTTTTACTATTTATCTATTATTCTTTTAATTTTATTTCTTACTTTCTCTGTGTTTTTTAATATTTTTTATTGTTTATATATGTATATCATTAAAATAAAATTATGAACCTTCAAAATAACAGCATACACAGATGCATCAACTAAACTTTTTCAGTTTTACTAAAATTATTTCCATTTACATCTTATATTAATCTTGTTATGTCTGGTAACTGTTATATAAGTATAGCACACACCTCTCTGGACAATTTGTCCCTTAATCCTGGTGTTAGTTTCATCAAAAGAAAAAACTGTATCATATATATGTTGTGAAAAACTTTAATAATTCAAGTTTCAAATTTATAAACCTTCAGTTATTATTCATGGTTTATGAATTTGTAAAGGCTTAGGATATGGCATTATCCTTCAGTTTTAAAATTGTGCTATTTAAGAGATCAGTTATTTCTTCAGACATGTTTCCTGGATGCAGAATGAAAAAGACAAGTTCTCTAACTTTCCAATTCATAGTTCTTGTTATAATTTCAGCAATTTTCTCCCCTTAATATTCCTATAGTTTTCTTCCAGGTATGTTTTGCACAGTAACTCAACACTGCTTTTCTTAAAAATACCTCATACCTTCTCCTTTTCTGTACATAAGAAATATGTCAAACAAAATGTATGCTTATGCCTTTTTCAGTTTCTTTAGGTAAAATATCTTATGAGTACCTCTTACTCAACTTATTTTCTCTAGCAAGAGCTTTTGGTACCTTGACAGTAAACATGTTTTTCAAATGGCTTTCTAACTTCTTTATTTAAATAAAAAGTGGATACTTGCATGTCTGTTGTTCATTAAAGATATTTCATGTCAATGCTACTTATAAGATATGCTATCCACTTTAATTAAGCCTATAAAAACGCACAAAGATTATGGCAAGCAATCTTAAATAAAAGGAGGTGCTAAAACTTATACAGCTAAAGTACTCAAAACTGATGACTAACGAAGATTAAAACAGTCTAGGGATATTATGAAGGGTACCAATCAACTTGGAATGAGACAGCAACAAGTGATCTAAAAAGATTTTAGCAGGGATGATGATAGCAAATTATGTTAGTAATCTTACCACCTGAAGGAGAAACAATAGTAGAGCCATGACCATAGGTGGCGCTGGTAGCCATCCTGCTTATTGCACGAGAGCCTCCAGAGCCCTGGCTCATGGGACCTCTAACACTGCCTGTGCTCGAAGACACCTGAAATTTTAATTTTACATTGTTAGCAAATATTTAACTGTCTCTTTCCTTTGCTAGCTAATGTCTCAGGTCATCAGCATCTCATTCAAACCAGGGCATGAAATGGTCGACAAATTTTGCTCATAGGCCTCTTTTTTTCAGGCTTGAGGTTCTTTATAGTGCTGTAAATGTACAACATGGGACCGACGGCTTTACTTCCCTTCTGAAGGAAGCTATACTGAGGAATTTTAAGCCCAAAAAAATCCATCAGTTCTGGCCAGGATCGAACCCACGATCTTGGGTTTAGGAGGCAAGTATATATATTTTATAACAATTGCCCATTTATGAGGCAGTGAATTAAAAACCATCGTTTTAAATTTTCAAATACAAAAATGCATCTATTGTCTCTTAAAATTGCTCCGTACTCACTAAAACTCCTCGCATCAATGAAAGTAATGGGGACTATTATAAAACTAGCCACATCTTGTTAGTTAAATCCAGATCTAGTTCCACATTTGACATGGTACTGCTGCACAGCTGGATTCTTGGCTAGTATTATGTTCTACCTTACTTTCATTACTTAAATATCTTTTCCACTGCAACAGTTGAGACATTCTGTCACTTTCTGCAGAATGTTAAGACTTTCAAACAGAGAGGGTATGCTGCTTTTGGAGAGCATTAAATGCATTTGTGATGCACAAGATGTTTGATTGGATATATGCAACATCAGTTTTTATTGTTTTATCACTAAAAACAGTACACATTTAATTAAACAACATTGTCAGTATAAATACTCAACACATTATTGGTGACTTAAATGTTAACTGCAATGTGTTTCTAACACATTACTCAATTAGTAATGGTTGGTTTCCTGTTTACCACATTTAACTAAAAAATCAGAACCACCTTTGAAATACTGATGCTAGTAAATCAGATTTTAAATTACCTGACAAGAATAATTTCAAACAAAATTTTGAATTATAGAAAGATACATAAGTTTTCCTCAAATATGTAAAAATATGTATAATACTAGAAATAAGGACAAATATGGAGAATAAATATATTTGTAACACATGACAACATTTAAATTGTAACTACTGAAAACAAATTAAGCATCCATTTTCCTTGCAGAATACATAGTTGCAGGAATAAAAAAAATTAAGTTAATACCAGATAAAAAATGAATTAATATAATCAGTAATTTCTCTTCAGGATGAAATTAGTCAAAGACAGCCACTACCCATTGTTTAAGGACATGAATACAATTCTAAACAAAGAATATCTACTGAAATGCAGCTAACTTGATAGCAAAAAACAAATGAAAAATAATTAGGAAGCTTTTTATTGGAAAGCTAGAAAAAGAGCTGACCCAATCAATGATGATTTAATAGAATTTGATAATGCTAAGCTGTTCTGAAATATCCTTAATACGGTTTATCCAATTAATGTATCTATTATATTGCTTTTGCTAAGTATCATAAGATATTCTCAGTATTGACAATTCTGCCCCTTCAGATTATACTAAAATTTCTTGCAATAAAATAATTTTCGCTAAGAACAATAGACAAACTAAATAATCTCTAATGATGCAATGTCATCATAAGTATTATAAAATAAGACATTAACTTAGAGTACTTCATTATAAAATTGACAGTAATATAAATTTCAGCGATATCCTTTTTAATTCTGCTATACAAAGAAATAGCATATGAAACTTTTTTCCCTCTTTCTTAAACATTGACTCATGCTTAAAGTATGTTTTAAACCCATATAATATCCCTATTATTATAGCATTTATCTAAAGAAAATTTAAATCATCACCAGGTTGGATTTTGGAATAGAAAACCAATATCTAAAATGGTTTATACCCTACCTTGACAAAAGGAAACAAAAAATAATGATAAATTGTCCCTTAAATAATAAAATCAATCCATCAGAGTGGGGAATGATTAACCATGGAGTGCCTCAAGGATCTGTTCTGGGTCCTCTTCTTTTTCTGATATATATATAAAAATGACCTCTCCTTATCTATCCAAGATGTAGGAAATACTGTTCTATTTGCAGATGACACAAACATATTGATAAATGGAAAGAGCCTTAATGATTGTGTCATTAAATTAAATTTGGTTCTCAGTTCATTGTGTGTATGGTTCAAAGCAAACAAATTGTCTTTAAATCTAGATAAAACAAGTGTTATAAAATTCATTACTCACAGATCTCCTGATCCACAATTACAGATAGTATATTATAACAGTGTACTTTCACAAACCAAATATATTAAATTTCTTGGGTTAATAATTGATAACCATTTGAATTGGAAAGATCACATTGATCTTATTACACCTAAACTAAGCAGTGCAATGCAATACGTGCTGAAATTTTAATTTCACAAAGTCAATTAAGACTTTAAAACTAGTTTATTATGCTTATTTCAACTCAATAATGAAGTACGGTCTAATATTTTGGGGAAATTCAGTTAAAAGTGAACATGTCTTCCTGTTACAGGAAAAAGTCATATGAATAATCGCTGGTACACATAGCAGACATTCATACAGAAACCTCTTTAGGAAATTTGAAATTTTAACTCTTCCTTGTGAATATATTTTATCCCTCATGAACTTTTATATAAGAAATAAACAAAAATTTGTTCAAAATCAAAATTAACATGACAAGAATACTAGACAAAAAGCAAATCTACATTGCCCAATTTTAGCACTTTCATGCCATCAAAAAGGCATTTATTATGAGTGTATTTTAGTATACAATGCTCTTCCCTCTAGCCTAAAAGCCTTAATAAACAATGCCAATTCCTTTAAATCTCTTTAGGAAATTTGAAATTTTAACTCTTCCTTGCGAATATATTTTATCCCTCATGAACTTTTATATAAGAAATAAACGAAAATTTGTTCAAAATCAAAATATACATGACAAGAATACTAGACAAAAAGCAAATCTACATCGCCCAGTTTCAGCACTTTCATGCCATCAAAAAGGCTTATTATGAGTGCATTTTAGTATACAATGCTCTTCCCTCTAGCCTAAAAGCCTTAATAAACAATGACAATTCCTTTAAATCTGCTCTTAGAAAATACCTATGTAAAAAGGCCTATTATTCTGTAAAGGAATATATGAGTGACAATAGTATCCTGCACAACATATCAATGTATATGTAAATATGTATTAACAAAAATTGTATGATTGATTTGTGTGTTTTTGGTGTTGGTTTTTTTTTTTTTTTAGTAGTGTTTAACGCCCGTTTTTACTACTGAGGCACCACAGGCGGTGGACACTGCTGATACATGAGATGAAATGATAAATTGGGAAAGGATTTTTTTTTTTTTTTTTTTTTTTTTTTTTTTTTTTAAAGGAAGGAAGCGTTCCAGGCCTAAGTTTAGGTACCTCCCCGGCATTTGCCAGTTATGAAGACTGAGGAAAACCTGGAAAAAACCCCAGTCAGGGAGAACGGTCCTGGCGGGATTCGAACCGCAGACCTCCCGCTCACGAGTCCGTGCCTTAACGACCTCGGCCACCCGTGGCGGTCTTGGTGTTGGTTGAGTTGTTCTAAGTGTCCTTTTTATTTTTATTGTAATTATTTATGTAGATGTAAACAAATTTTTGTAAATACAGATTGAAAACTACTGTGGTATTTATATATGACAAGTTCAATGTTCGTAGGTCTCTGTGGCTGTTTCACGAACTCACTGAATGCTCCGAGAACTAAACTAATCTGCTCTTAGAAAATACCTATGTAAAAAGGCCTATTATTCTGTAAAGGAATATATGAGTGACAATATTATACTGCACAACATATCAATGTATATGTAAATATGTACATAATAAAATTTGTATGATTAAGTGACTTGTCCATTTTTGTTGCTGGTTGAGTTGTTCTATGTGCTCTTTTTTATTTTTATTGTAATTATTTATGTAGATGTAAACAAATTTTTGTAAATACAGATTGAAACCTACTATGGTAATTGTATATGACAAGTTCAATGTTTGTAGGTCTCTGTGGCTGCTCCACGAACTCACTGAATGCTCCGAGAACTAACTAACTAACATGTTAACATATACAGATATAAAATCATTACAATATTTTTGAATCAGCGTAATATATTGTCCTTCATATACTCCTTAACAGAATAATAGACCTTTTTACACGGGTCTTTTTAAGAGCAGATGTGAAGGATTTACCATTGTTTATTAAGGATTTTAGGCTAGGGGAGGACCATTTTATATTAAATGCAATTGTAGTAAATCCCTTTTTGATGGCCAGGAAAGTGTTGAAATGGGTCTATGTAGATTTGTTTTTTGTTCAGTATTATTGTCATGAATATTTTGGTTTTGAACAATTTTTTCGTTATTTCTTATATTAAAGCTAATTAGGCATAAAAGGCAATGATTGTGGCATTCAATTAAATCTAGTTCTGACCTCCTTGTGTGTATTGTACAAAGCAAACAAATTGTCTCTAAATCTAAAGAAAAAAAAGTTATGAAATTCATCATTCACAGATCTCTAAATCCCTATTCAGATAGAATATTGTAACAATGTACTTCTACAAACCAAAGATATTAAATTCCTTGATATAAGAATTGGTAACTATCTGAACACATTGATCTCATCATACCTAAACTTAACAGGTAAATATACAATATTAGCATTATTAACTTGGATTCAATTAAGACTTAAAAATTAGTTTATTATGCCCATTTCAACTCGGTAATGAAATACGACCTTATATTTTGGGGAAACTCCATTAAAAGCACGGATTCCTATTACAGAAAACAGCGAAATGTATAATGTACACATAGCAGACATTCATGCAGAAACCTTTTTAGGTAATTTGAAAGTTTAACTCTTCCATGTGAATATATATTATTCCTCATTATTTCTCATATAAGAAATATAGGAAAATGTGTACAAAATCAAAATATACCTAACTATAAAAAAGCAACCTGCATAGACATTTTTCTTGCAATCAAAAAGGAGTTTATTACGAATTTATTTTAGTACAAATTGTTCTTCCCTTTGGTCTATAATTCTTAATAAACAATGCTAAATCCTTTAAATCTGGTCTTAAAATATCTGCCTAAAATGCCCCTTATTCTGTAAAGGAATATATGAATGATAATACATTACACTTTTTCAAAAACACTGTAATGATTTCATATCAATGTATAAGTAAATATGTATATAGCAAAATTTGTGTGATTGAGGATATGTTCATTTCTGCTTTTCTGGGTTTTGTTGTTTTGACTGATTTGTACTAGGAGTTACTTTATTTTTCATTTTAATTGTAACCATTTATACAGATGGATACTGTATTTTTTGTAAATGTAGATTATGTGCTACAGTAGCAATTGTAATTGACAAAATCTATGTTCGTAAGTCATTGTGACTGTTTCGTAAACTCATGGAATGCTCTAGGAATGAATTGAACTATTCACATGCAAGGGTTAGAATTTCTAATTGCCTAATGAGATTTCTGCATGAATGAATGCTACGTGTGCTAAAGATTATTTGTATGGCTTTTTCTTCTAATTGGAAAACACACTTACTTTTAACTGAGTTTCCCTAAAATGTAAGACCATACAATAATATTAATGTAATTGACATGCTTTGCATTTATTAGCATTGGTGGCTATATATAAATCTCTAGAATGCAAAACAAAATATTTAACTTGCATACCCACTTGATATAAGCTATCAAGTGTGCAGCCAGAGCTGACAAATTTAGATCTCTTGTGCATTCATAGCAAAACTAATGCTAAATGATATGATTTAAAACTTTAAAAATACAAATGCCTAATAGCAGGTAAAGCCCAACACCAACCTTGTTACTGTCTGGTGAGGTAGGGGTAGCTTTGTTAACTCCTGAAGTCACAGGTGGAGTTACTTCCCCAGATTTACTTGCTACCCGAGGATCATCATCTGGGGGTACCAGCTGCTGTAGCTCACATTCTTCTCCTTCCTCTGCCATTATGTTCTTAAAACGCTTTTATCTCTTTGAAAGCTAACAAAACTTATGGATCGTTATATTTTCTTATACTACACACTGAAGGCACGCTAGCATATACTATTTGTATCTAATGTTAATTTATATTTCAGATTTCTATAAAATTAGGGAATAGCGCCAATGGAGTTATTCCACAGTAAGGAACTTGCTTTCTATAATTCAGCTAACTTTTACAGAGCATTTCATTAAATCGGATAAATTGTACACATCTTACAACCATACATTTTTAATTAATTTTTTCGTAATAAACTGTAGTGTGCACCACGATACGTTAAATTAGGTTATCTGTTTCTCAAGTCGTTCTGCTTATAACTCATTGCAACGTGATGGCAATTTCCAGGCAATGCTTATCACGGGTGATCACCGTCACGCTCTTATTGGTGGCCTATTATTCTCCTGGAATAGGGAAATTTCAATTTGTGTTGGCACTACTGCTTATCACACTAACCATGGTACCATTTGAAATCCATCTTCAACGGTTTGGTTTTCTACACGACGCTTGAAAAGATCATGTGGATGTGCGGGCCATGCTAAGTGTTCACAAAGTCGCGAATTTGAATGGAGAAAATGGAGACTGTAAATATGAAAGAACTGGATTCTCTGTGTGTCGTTCCGGAAAACTGTCCTGAGGAGCATAGAGAAACGGTCAAATTAATGATCAGTAAATTGCGGGAACACATTCTTGCTAGAAATGGAAGGCCGTAAGTAGCAAATTCGAAATTTCATTATAGAATGAAATTAAAATAAAATAAACGCTACTAATTTATATGCTTCTGTACAGAAAAAAGCGAATAATAATTGTTTTTCTGGATTCACAGCTCCATACATTTTTTGTGATCAAATTTGCCCTTACAAGGTCAAGAAATGTGGGTAGATTTTAACGAAATCGTAGCTTTCAAAGCTTGTATAACAATAATTTTTCTTTTTTATTTATTGTTTGTATTTTAAATGTTATCTCACAAATGATATGGCTGACCTATCGGTTTTTGACAAATGTATCTGGCTTCACATTTTTAACCACTGTAAGTAAAAGAATTGTATGTACAACCTGCAATTCTAGGCTCCTTTTGGTGCAGTTTTCGCCTGCCTGTTAATGCAAAAATATTGAATGAAGTGGAATGTGTATAAGTTGAGGCTTAGTGCAATAAGATCACCATGGGCTGTAAACACATTTAACGCACTTTCCCTAATGTTATGGGAACATACCACAAATACAACACTCATTATTCATTTACACCCGTTTAAACACTAAAACTACGTTGTGCTTATGCTTGCTTGCCATTTTCCTACCATACGACTAAAGCTTATGGGTTCAGCCACTACATGGTACTAAGTGTGCCAACCAGTAGTATCGTAAGTATGACTTCCTTCGGAAGGGAAGTAAAATCGTGGGTCCCGTGTCTTACATTTACGGCACGAAAAAGAACCTCAAGTCTGAAAAAAGAGGCCTCTGAGCAAAATTTGTCGGCCGTTTCACGCCCTAAATAGAATGGGACCCTGATGACCTGAGATGTTCAAGAGCGTCCTTAAATAAACAAATAAAAAAATTCTCCCAGCAGTGTTGCTACAATTACGATTCCTTAATGATGGCCTTGATGATTGCGCCATTAAAGTAAATCTGGTTTTGAGTTCTTTGTGCGTATGATTCAAAGCAAACAAATTGTCTCTAAATCTAAACGTTATGAAATTTATCACCCACAAGTTCCTCAGCTCCACAATTACAGATAGGATATTATAACAGTGAACTTCTACAAACCAAATATATTAAATTCCTTGGTTTAATAATTGATAACCATCTTCTGAATTTGAAAAATCACATCGATCTTATCATGCCTAAACTTAGCAGTGCATACTATGCAATATGTCCATTGATAATGTTGGAGTTAATTAAGACTTTAAAACTAGTCTATTATGCTTATTTGAACTCAATAATGAAATACAGTCTAATATTTTGGGGAAAGTAAGTTAAAAATGAACTTGTATTCCTATTACAGAAAAAAGTCATACAAATAATTGCTGGTATGCATTCTTGCATAAACCTCTAGGCAATTTTGAAATTTTAACTCTTTCTTGTAAATATATATTATCGCTCATGAAGTTTTATATAAGAAATAAAGAAACATTTGTTCTAAATCAAAATATACATGACCAGAATTCTAGACAAAAGCAAATCTACATACACTGGCTTCAACACTTTCCTGCCATCAAAAATGTATGAATGTATTTTAGTATAAATTGCTCTTCCCTCTAGCTTAAAAGCCTTAATAAACAATAATAATTCCTTTAAATCTGCTCTTAGAAAATACCTATGTAAAAAGACCTATTATTCTTTAAAGGAATGTATGAGCAAATATATTATACTGAGTTAAAAATACTGCAATAATTTTATATCAATGCATATATAAATGTGTATAAAGTACAATTGTGTGATTAAGTGACATCTATTTCTGCTTCTCTGTTTTTGTTGTATGGTTGAGTTGTTCCAGATGTTCTTTTTCATATTTATTGTAACTATTAATGTAGATTATGTGCTACTCTGGTAATTGTATACGACAAGTTTTATGTTCATGGGTCTCTGACTGCTTTGCAAACTCACTGAATGCTCCAGGATTTAAACTAAACATCTGCTAATAATAAAGAAAAGCTAAGTAATCACCTGAATGGGCAGGATAAACTTCTGCAGCTTGAACAGGGAAGTGATGAGATCTTTCTGACTGTGAGAAGTTGCACTTGAATGTGTGTTTGCACAGGTTTCTAGCAAAGTGTGCCTTTTTCCCCCTAATTTATTAGTATCAACTTCCTTTATATAATTAATTACACACCTAACAACTTTCACCAAACTTTCTCCACAGCAATAAAGCAATATAAAGCGTGCAAGTCACCACTTTCCCATGCAATTTTCGCAATTACTTCCAATACAAAATATGATGCCATATATAATTATGAAAAGAAGGCTACCTTAGGCTGTCAGGCCATAGCAAGCTGCAGAAAATGACTGGGTCCACCAGTTTCTAGGCTTTACCGAATGTTAGTGTTAAGGTTAGTGTGTTTATATTTTAACTTATTATGAACTCACAACTACAATTGCTTTTTGCTCTATTTCAAATTTCCTGCACTGTAAAACCGCTAAAATTACGCTAGAATTCATGTTATGTTGGCCATTCTTATTTCCACCCTAATGGGGGTGCAATCATCACTGGTAGGAGGAGCCTGTGACTATATAAGTAATTTTCTAGTTAAGTTAAGTGGGAGGGTTAACAGCTAGTAGAGCAGTGAAGATAAAAAAGTAGTGCTTCAGCAACACTTTTATAATATAAAATTATCCCAAGTTTTAGCTTTTTGCCTCAAATAGGTTGTTCTGTGGTTGTTGCTTACTATAAAACCGAGTTTTTCAGGTGTGTTTAAACTTGAACTCATCACTTTTTAGTCCGTGTTGATCTTTTTGCATTTGAATGTAAGTTGAATTACTACTTTGCAAAGCAGAGAGTAGCAGGTTTGTTCTTAAATGAAGTTTGGTTTGCCAGTTCTTGAGGTAATCTCGAGGGTGCTTGCTTGTGAATTTCCAGGATGAATTTAAGAAAGTAAGCTGTGATTTTCTCTATTGTGTTCAAATCGCTAATGCCTAGCTTTTCCCATATTAATATGCCTTATGTTAAAATGTATACTATTTTGATCTGAATAGGTGTCCAGTGTCCATGCAAAAATACTGGATAGCAATAATGTACTGAACAGCTGACTTGAGCTTATGTTACTTCCTAAAGCAGTCCATTAGTTCACAAAACAGTTACAAAGATTTACAAATATAGAAATTGTCATTTACAATTACCACAGTAGCACACATTTAAAAAAAATACAAAATACAGTACACATCTGTATAAATAGCTACAATAAAAATAAAAAAACAAAGCAACTCCTAGAACAACTCGGTGAAAACAACAGCCAAAGAAAACAACTCAATCGCACAAATTTTGCTATATATATAAATTGATAATGAATTTTAAGCAAGCTTTCTGTGATTAAAGTATCTTGTGCTTTCTTAGGGTATTTTTTTCTAATTAATACAGACATTTTAAGAGAAATGAGTACATTAGATGTGAGCAATCAGGACTTAAAGGAAATAAAATGTGAAATTACCTGAGAAATATTTGCTATATCATCTGTCATGACAGGCATCTATTCCCAACATTTGAAACCATGTTAAGCTAAATATTGCATATTTTTTTTTCTGTTTCAGATATAAATGGAGATTAAAGGACTTTGAAATTGGCTGTCCATTAGGAAGGGGAAAATTTGGCCGTGTATATTTGGCCCGTGAAAAGACCTCTCATTTCATGGTAGCAATTAAAGTGTTGTATAAATCAGAACTTATTAAAAGCAAAGTTGAACACCAAGTGCTGCGAGAAATTGAAATTCAGACACATCTAAAGTAAGCAAGTAAAAATGAATAAACATTTAATTTCAAATATAAGTAGAGGTGTAACTATTTCTCCTGTACACAAGCTTTTAATGTGCATAAAGATATTAACATAAGTGAAAACTTTGAATCACATTTCCAGTTAGCTAATATTGGCAACGAATGACTTTCTCTTGACAGTAGGAGCCAATTTGACTCTTATAATGAAATAGTATTTTCTTAAAGCTAACAGTGAATTAACTAAATGATGATGGTAGAAGCCTATGTCAAGAATTTGGATCTTTTATTTACTTATTTTGGTGATGGAGTGGAAGCCTATATCGAAAATTTGGATCTTTTACTTGCTAATTCCAAATATTGTGGAGAATTCAGTTTCATGTGCAGTATTTCAAAATTCAAAGTGATTTATTCACAAAATAGGAAATAGTTCTCCTTCAGCAGAACCCACTGCCATGTTGCACTGCAATTGTAAGTTGGTACCTAGAATCTCATAGCGAACCTCTAAAGGTGGTACAACTCACCACCAGCCCTGTTGCAACATGTAGCAAGTTGATTACTCGTACTTGACAATCTGTGTCAAGCACGAAGCAGTACCAAGAATGCTGAAACATCTGGAAGCATTAAGGATTATTTATAAGGGGTAGAGATAATCCCTAAGAAAAGGCAAGTAACATGCCTTAGGCTCATAAGGGAATGCTAAACTCAAAGTAGGTGCAAGCAGCCTATTACTAGCAAAAATTGATCGGATAGTATGCTGCAAAATAATACATAAGCACTTTTATTTACATCTCATTGCCAATCTGCATGGCATGTTGTAGCCTTACAAAGCAGAGAATGAATGAATGAATGCTGTTTAATGCCCATTTTTGCTATAGAGGCACCACAGGTGACTGACACTGATAATGCATGAGATTAAATGATATACTGGGAAAGGATTTATTTTTAAGCAAGGAATCGTTCCAAGCCTAATTTGGGTACTTCCCCAGCATTTGCCATTTATGAGAACTGATGAAAATCAAGAAAAAATCCTCAGTCAGGGAGGACGGTCCTGGCAGGATTCGAACCCCAGGTCTCCTACTCACGAGTCCGCACCTTAACGACCTCAGCGACCCTGGCGGTTTATTTAATGTGCATATATAGAAAACTATATGATATTGTATTACATTCCCAATGATGTAGGGAAAGTTAAACGTTTTATTTAATGTGCATGTGTAGAAAACTATATGATATTGTGTTACATTCCTAATAATATGGAGAGAATTAAACGGTCTCTGTTGTATGCTTATAAATGGTGCACTGGTTAATAATTAAAACAACTGAGATATGATGTGTAGTGGGACTTCACTGTCAGCTTAAAAGGGATGCTGTTTGTTCATGTTTACAGTTACAATATGAAGGAGAAGGAGAGAGGCCCTTGAATTTCATTTGAAGTTTGAAAGATATCACTAAGAGAGAATGAATAGTTTTATGCAGTCTCCTCACCACAACAAATCATATGAGTGTGGTGCAAAGCAAAGCTCAATGACATAGGAATATAATAAACCACCACTTATAATATTTTGTAATAAAGTGATAGGCTATAAAGCTGAATGCTGCAAAACATATATGTTGTTCATAGTTACAAAGTGCTTGTTAAGGTGACTTTCAACATCTTATTTTGATTTAAAGTAAAACACTAAAAATCATGTCGTCACATTAAAACTCTCATTAAGTTTCACAAACACAATTATGAAAGTAATTTTGGTACATGTTTCACAAACACACTTATGAAAGTAATTTTGGTACATGTTTCATGAGGTTTCACATTCACATTGTGAGGAATGTACCTCACAAAACATGTACCAAAATTATTTTCATAAGTGTGTTTGTGAAACTTAATGAGAGTTTTAATGTGACAACATGATTTTTAGTGTTTTACTTTAAATCAAAATAAGATTTACAAAAGTTTCACTGTGTGGATTCCGACATTCCATAAACAACTTTCAACATTAATTGATATCATTGTATGATTCAGTTGAACTACACACTCTTAAAGCTTCACTTACTTTTCATAAATGTATGGAACCGGTTTCAAGAACATTTTTTCCCATCTTCAGCCAGGCTAAAGTTCAACTGTCGGATCATTCGTTGAGCTGTGGGAATGTATATTCTGCTCTGGTGGCGGTGTGATAAACTTGTAGTTTATATTTTCATCCCCGACAATGTCGAAGTTCATTATGCTGTCTTTGTATTTGTAGATGTAGATTTTCTCCCAGGTTGCTAATTCCCTAGGTCCTTGTACTGATTTTAATAATTTTGTTTTATTTATTATGTCGTGATTTTGTGTCCAAAAATGATATGCTACTGCTGATTTCTCCATTTGCTTGTACTTTATGTTCCTGAAATGTTCCTTTAACCGTGTGCCTAAGTTTCTCTTTGTTTTCCCTATGTAGATTTTTTCACATTCTGCACAGTTTATTTTGTAAATACCAGATTTTTCTTCTTGTGGAATACTGTCATTAACATAATCTATCAGCAAATTTTGAACATTAAATCTATTAATCGGTGCCAACCTGATATTAAAATCTTTAAGAATATTCTGAAATTTTTTTGTGGCCCATGGATGATATGTGAATTTTTTAAAAATAAGTTTATCTTTTGTTGCTGAAAGTGTTGTGGTTTCTTTGATATGTTTTTGTCTTATGTTTACGGAATTTTGGAATCCACACAGTGAAACTTTTGTTAATCTTATTTTGATTTAAAGTAAAACACTAAAAATCAAAATAAGATGTTTTTGTCTCTTGAATTTCTGCACCTTTTTATGTACTAGTTCTTTTTTAAAACCATTTTTAACTGCTGTTTCTTCTATTTGTTTGTATTCTTTAAAATATTCTTCTTTGCTAATTTGTAGGTTAACTAGCCGGTGTGTTAAACTGTTAATTACTGCATGTTTGTGTGCTGTAGGGTTAAAACTGTCAGCTTTGATGTGATTATCTGCATGTGTGTTCTTTCTGTAATGTAGTGTGTAGTTCAACTGAATCATATAATGATATCAATTAATATGATTGGCTTCACTGTGCAAGTTCCAATTTATATTTAAGTAAAAACTTTCAACATGTTTTATTTCTGTTAAATGTGCAGCACAAGTTCTGAATTTTGACCCAGAAATTTAATTTTGAAGTAATTCCTGTAATTGCTAGAAGTTAAAGTTTGCTTATATAAATATCTTCTCCCCCAAGAGAAGATTATTTCTGTGATAATATTTAGAAAATATAAAACATCTTATTCAAATGTACAAAATACCTAACTTGTAATTGCATGTAAATTTAGGCATCCCAACATTCTGAGTCTGTTCACATACTTCTATGATGAAAAGAGGATTTTTCTGGTGTTGGAATTTGCTGAGGAAGGTGAACTTTACAAAAACTTGCAGAATGCTCCAAATCATCGATTCACCGAAAAAGAGTAAGTATGTTGTATTTAGTAATATAATAAATTAGATGTCAGAATTCATCAGCATCCATTATTACTTGTAGGAAATAAACCTACCCTGGTAGCTTGTACGGAAGTCAGGCCACTGTTAAACTGATACAATCTAAATATTTCAACATCCATCAGCACCATCATAAGCAGCAGGTCTGAATTATCAAAGACCTATAAATGAATCAAATTAAACTTTCTAAGGTTGACAATAGCATCCTCCCCATTAATACAAGATATGAAAAAAATATTTGCACTATTAAGAACACAAATTTCCAGGAAGCAGCATTCACCCTAAGACAAAAAAAATTAGAATGTCACAATGTTAATTTGTTTATTTTCTGTTCGACTTGGTGCTCATTCTGCACCGGGTTCTTCTGTCATCACCTTACATAGAGTTCTCCATGACAGATGTACGCTGATAAGTGGATAAAAGAAGGTTTCCAGCGCTTCTAAAGTTTGAAACCTATCCATGCTTGAATTGTTTTATTTGTTATTTTTGCAAGTAAAGATAATATTTAGTATATATGTGATAATATATATAAATTATAAATAAAATGGCAGTGAGTGGTGTCATAATGCGAAATATGACTCTAAATTTATATAAAAATTGTGGTAATTCAATGAGTGAGGCAAGAAAGAAGAATGGCGAACAAAGTAGCAATGTGGAAACTGGAGTAAATAAAGGTAGTTTTGAAATATACCGAAATCGAAGAAAGGAGAGAAACACGATCGGTAGCTGGTAGGACGCACGAGGCGGAAGTGATACATCCCTTCAGATGATAATCGGGATGTGAAACAAAGGTTTAAAAAGTGCTCAAACAGAAATTCAATCATTAAAGACAGAAAATGAAGATTTAAAGACCAAATTAAGAGCACAAGAAGAGAATGCAAGTCTTATCAATGCAGTGAAAGGAAAATCTGAGAGAAGAAAACATACAGCATCCATGCAAGGTGAACAAGATGTAAATTCGGTCATTCGAATACATCATAACAGATTTGAGGTATTGCAGGGTTAGGTAAATGAAAACACGTTTAACTACAAAAATTTCGGTGCCTCAGGAAGACACAAAAAAGTGATGGTGATTGGGGATTCTTTGCTTAAGTTCTCTGGAAATCTGTGACGAGAGAGGGGTTATGATATGCTCTGCATGCCGGAGATAAAAGTAAACAAGCTTAAACACAGGTTAGAGAAAATACATGTTAAGTAATGTAAGCTAAAAGTGGTGGTTATCCACGCAGGAACGAATGATATAAATTGAGGAATAATGGACTGAAGAAATTATGGGGGACACAATGGATCTGGCAGACACTATTACAAAAGCAGCACCAGATGTGAAAATTGTTATAAGTGGTATGCTAAGAAGATATGACATGAGTGAGAGAAACATTGCAAGAATAAACAGTGAATTAAATTGGCTCTGTAATGTGAGAAAGTGGATGATGGTGGATGGAAACTTTTGGCTGCACAATAATGATTTTGGAAGGGATGGTGTGCACCTCAACTGCAGAGGGTCACACAAATTTGGCAGATTGCTGTGTGAAGTTATTCAGTCGCAGTTAAAGGGAAACTAGCTAAAGTCGAAGTGGATGGAGAAGGCAATAAACAATAAAATATAGAATCAAAGGTATGTAATAGTGGAAAGGAAACAAGAGTTAACAAATTATGCATACTACATCAAAATGTACAGAGAATAACAAATAAAATAAACCACAAGATGTATTATTAAATATAGATTTGTTACATGTAGATGCTGTATGCATAACTTCAGTTCGTGAAGTTTTAGTGTCACCTAATACTGACTCATTTGTATATATGACATGAATTTAATTATTGCTGATTTATTTAATTAAATAGAACTTCAAAATAGCATACTGCTTCACTGTTACTCCAAAGCTGCAACTCGTTTTTCCTTTCTCTTTTTCAATTATGTGCCAGGTTTGTTCCTGAAAAGGTAATGATATTCTTTTGTTCCTGAAAAGGTAATGATATTCTTGGCATTAACAGTGGAAGGATACCTTAGTGTTATTATGTTAGGATCACTTAAGAGTGGACATAAAGTAAACATGTGCTTTTGTCTCAGCCATCAGAGCACATGGGCCAAAACAAATGCATTTTGCATAAGTTGAACATGAACTGAAGGCAGCATTATGAATTCAGAGTCTGCAAATTCTTCAGATATTTTCCAAATCAGACATGGTTTCTGCCTCTTGCTATTTTTTTGTCTTAGGGTGCATGTTATTTTGTTGTATAATGCTTGTATTTGAGCTTGTTTCGTTTTTAGTAGATATCACTGAAAAGTGCTTGGGAAATGCAAATTATGATCTTTAAAATATCTGTAATAATTTTTGAAGTATTGTAATAAATATATATTTGTGTGGAAAGTAGCCAGTTATGAGTAATACATCTCAAAACTAGTAACGTTCCACACAGAAATATGTTCTAGGTTTAATACCATTAATCCAATTCACAGTATCTGCTTTTAGTAATCATATTCAGTTTGTGTTCTAAGTTCATAAATACAAACTTAAAGTCTTTATGGAAAGGATAAATCAGACTTGATATTCTGGTTATAGCTGGGATTTAAACCATGGATCTTCAGCCTTCTATGCTGAAGCTCTAACCAAGTTATCCTGTACTCCTCCAAATATGGAACCACAAACCTCTCTCATCTGGTTCTGCATATCCGAGACCTCCCTAAGGTTTCTCCAATGTAAAAGATTTATTCCTTAAGAGGCAATTGATAAGCTATGAGTCATTCACTTCCCACGCAAACCCATACACACTGTATGTACAGACATTATTAAAAATGTAAAGCACTAAACCATATAAGTGTTTATTGATTTCATGTAGCGTCATCAGGAATGAATACAGATATACAATATACAAAATGTTGCATTTCAGGGCTGCATTATACATATATCAGGTGACTAATGCATTGCACTTCTGCCATCTTAACAACGTGATTCACAGGGACATAAAGCCAGAGAATCTCTTATTAACAGCAAGTGGAGAAATAAAGCTTGCTGATTTTGGATGGTCTGTTCATGCTCCTTCATCTAGGTAAGTTGTTTATACATTGTAGTTTTTATGCTATGCATACATGTTTTGAAAAGCCTTTCCCCAGTCTTTCACATGCTTGTTTGATGATACACATCCAAATGTCATCCAGAGTCAGCAGCTCACTTGCAGTTGTCCAGTCTCTCATGTAGCTTTGCATGATAACTGTACGCATAACCAAGTAAGTCAGTAGCACATGCCTAAATGATACTGCCCCTTATAAGGTATACATTTACTTATTTGATTTTGAAGCTCTTTACATTGAAGTGATTCATATGTCTGTTACATTTGACTTTGTTATAATCCGTTCCTAAAATTATGCCAACAATGATGCCACTTAACAAACTTTCTTGGAATTTCATTGAAATTACCAAACTTTTCAAATTACCCTCATAGTTTTAAAGACAATCCCAATTTGTCATACCTTCTAACATACACAGGCAATGTGCCTTTAGATGCTCAAATGGCTAGAACTGAATACATCAAATAAATAAAAACAATGGATATTCTTGCTATTTAACTATGTACTATAAATCCCATTATCCAAAGAATAATTTAAATATTTCCTACAGTTGCTACTAAACCTCTCAGTAATACATCCATGTTGTAAGCTTGCAATTCATTGGTATTGACTTTTTTTTTTTTTTCTTTTTCTCTCCCCCCCCCCCCCTTCTAATTTTATAATCTCACATTAAACTCTGGTGCTTCTTTTTTCTAGAACGTTCATAAGAAATGTCTTAAACTGTCCATACATTTGCAGGTGTGATGCATGGAATCAAAAGGCCCACAGATTTAGAGGTTGCAAGTGTACATGAAACAAAACAGGGTAGCTTTAATGCTGATATTTTAGTGCAAGTAATCACAATGAGATGTTTTATCATAAATTGGTTTTTTTAAATGCTCCGTTTTTACTACTAAGGCACCACAGGCGGTGGACATTGATGATACAGAAATGATAAATTGGGAAAGGAGAGTGGTTTTTTTTCTCTCTTTTTTTTTTCCTTCCTTTCCTTCCCCTCCCCCCAGGCACCACAGGTGTTGGACACTGATTATGAAATGATAAATTGGGATAGTATTTTTTTTAAAGGATGGAAATTTGTCATTTATGAGGACTGGAAAAAACCTATCAGGAGGATGGTTCTGATAGGAATCGAGACCTCTTGCTCACAAGTCTGCTCCTTAACAACCTTGGTTACCCTTAGCAGTGTATTTTAAGAGTAAAAAGACGTATGTGAAGAGAGCAATTTTATGACATTTAATATTTAAAGAAGTTATGTGATATTCTAAATTCATTGATAAGTCCTTTTATCCAGTGCTGAAGTTTCTCTTGCACTTTCCAACTTTATGCTTTGCTATATCAGTTACATAATTTTTATTTTTGTGTCAATGATGTCTTGGTGCTGACTTTCTTAAAATAGTAGTTACTTTTTAGTTCTTTTTTAAATGAATGGGAACTCACATTCTTTTATTTATGCTGTAAGGTTTGTTAGATTTTTCCTTGGATAGAAAAAATATATCTTGTCCATATTTATAAATAAAAGAAATTAATTATGGCTATAAATAAACAATGCAAGTGATATACTTAGGTAGCAACAAAACAAAACAGATGTAACTGGTAGAATGGGGTTCTCAGAGTGTTAAGGCCTTGTGTTTTAACCCACAAATTCATGTCTTGATTACTCAGTTGATAAGTTATAAATGTTTCATTTTCAGACGCAAAACAATGTGTGGTACTCTTGATTATCTTCCTCCTGAAATGGTGGAGGGGAAAACTTATAATGAATATGTGGACCACTGGTGTATTGGTGTTCTGTGTTATGAATTTTTGGTTGGGAAGCCACCATTTGAATCCAAAGATTCAAGTATTACATATGCACGTATAAAGAAAGTAGATCTGCATTTTCCAAGTCATGTGTCAGAGGGAGCCCAAGATCTCATTAAGAAGGTAGGTTTAGTTAGAAAACATTATCCCTAAGTGTATAACTTAATGTATATTAAAGTTGGTCCTGGTGGTGTAATTGTAACCATACTTGCCTTCTAAACCCAAGTTCGCAGGTTCCAACCTGGCCAGGATCGTTGGATTTTTTCAGGCATAAAAATCCTAAGTATGGCTTTCTTTGAAAGGGAAGTAAAGCCGCGAGTCCCGTGTCGTATATTTATGGCACGAAAAAGAACCTCAAGCCTAAAAGAAGAGGTCTCTAGCAAAATTTGTCGGTTTCAAGTCCTAAATTGAATGGGATGTTGATGACCTGAGATGTTAAAGAGCATCCATAAATAAACCAAATCAACAAAAGTATATATTACAGTGCTTGTCAACAGGGAAGTGCTCTGGGCAGCAGTAAATGAGAAGTATTAGTGGAATGTTGCCAAGTCTCTAACCTCCATAGCTTGCACACAAGCTGTAGCACAACATAATTTAACAAATATTAATTTATAAACAATGTATACAGTTTTTTTCACACTAACTCCATTCACTTACATAAATTTTGGAACATATGTTTCGGGAGCGATCCCTCCCATCTTCAGCCTGTTGACAAACTGTCGTTAAAACTGGCGGTTGGGTCTCTCAGTCAACAGGCTGAAGATGGGAGGGATCGCTATATGTTCCAAAATTTATGTAAGTGAATGGAGTTAGTGTGAAAAAAACTGTATACATTGTTTATATATATATACCACTCCATTGTCAACAGCTTCGTAAGTACACTTATTTGAAATATTAATTTATTTTTGTTCTTAATAACTATAAAACAACTAGATAAGCAAAAGTGAGTAAAACACTGGAACAGTCAAACAAATATTTCAAACAGCTTGTATCTTCTGCCTTCTTGCAAGGGTAAGTCATTAAGTAAATTACAAATTGATGTGGGAATCTATATGTTTGAATGAGGCACCTAATGCTATTACCACTAGATGCTAGCATTAGTCTGGTGGCAATTGGCGACATTTGACATGAGAAAATCAATGTTTACAATAGTGAAATAGCATTTACAAGATGGCAGCACCTCTCGAGTAAGTGTACATCCCTTGAGCAGCACTTCGTTGTGTAATTTTTGTGCAAAAGGTATAAAATAAGACTATTCATAAAGAAACGCTTCCCATCTGTGTTGAGAAGTACCTGCCCTGCCAAGCTTTTACAGTGCAGAAGTTCTGTGAAAAGTGAACATACGTTGAAGCTGAACATCACACCAGCTGGCAAACAGAAATTGTTACAGAGGCAAATTTGCAACAAGTTGAAGTTGAATGAACAATTGAGCTCAAAAAGTACCTAATACAAAAGTGTCTATAGAGTTGATGAAATGTAAAATGTGCCTAAAACCTTAGCAATGAAATTGTACACTGATCGAGTTTAGAATTATTGAGGCTTGAAACTTATTTATGCATACCTGAAGCTTATGTATTTATCAGATGATTAACAAAAAAAATTTAAAAATTCCAGAATCAAAAGAGAATTAAATCACAACTTTGAGTGATTTAACAAGGGGGAAAAAATAACATTTAAAAAGGTAATTTACTGCCCATTAGCCAATAAGAAATGTTTTCTCAAGTGGAAAGTTCTATTGTGTTATGAAGTTGTTTCAGTAGTTTTATCTCTGGTTTAATTTCATGATTTTTATTCCAAAAGTGCGCTGCTATTGCTGATTTATCAATTTGTTTTAAACGAATATTTCTAAAGTGTTCTTTTTTCCAAATTCCCAAATTCCTCTTCGTTTTTCCAATGTATTTTTTATCACACTCTGCACATTTTATTTCGTAAATACAGACTTTTGTTCTGCTGGCATGTAGTCCTTTACTCCTAATAGAAGTGATTTCTTCATAAAAAATTGCAAAAGACATTTAACATATTGTCTTTACTGCATTTAAATATTAGTGCCTTATAATTCACGTTATGAATGTTCTTAAAAGTTGTATAATTAATGCTGAAATCTATTTTCATATTAAAAGTTTCGCTAAAAGTGGCAGTGGCAAAGTAATTACACATCGAGTAGTTCATATTTGTCATATGTTAATTCATGGAATAGCTGATAGCAAATGATATGCTTTGTGTTCTATATGCTAAAGACTGGTTTTTACAGCCAACAACTTTATAGGGGTTTTCCTGTGACAGTCCAGTTACATCACTGGTTCAACATCTAGCAAGAGAGATTGATTCCAGGAAATTTATGCCTCTTGGCATACAAATATCTTCGCTAATATAAACTGTAGTATTGCTTGCACATATTAATAGTGATTTTCAGTAAAATTTTAAAACGGTGACTTTTATGATTGGTTTTATTAAATCACATAATCTTAACGTAATTGGTTCTTTTTAACATACAGAAAGCAGGCCTTTCAAATAGCACCACATCATTGTAGTCCTTATTTTCTCTTGGAGTAGGGTATCAGGAGTCAGGTGTCAATTGTGTCCCTTGTGGTTATATCAGTGTCTTACAATGAACAGAGAAAAGTCTACATTTATAAGTTATAAAGCAAACTTTTTGAAAGTGGTTAAATTATTTGCAGAAGTTCACAAAAATAGACCTATGAATTAAGAGTTGTGTCTGAATGCAGTGTGTATAACTAAAGGAAACTATTCATTGAGTAATATGCAACTTTGGTAAGATAGAAAGTTGTATAGTTATTGTTAGATTTCACTGTAAAAATTCCCATTTAAAATCATATTGATTGAATGTTTGCTGTCTGGATAGGTAGAATTTTTAAAGTTTAAAGGAAAAAATGTGCTTTACAAATGCTCTCATTGTTTCAGCTTTTGCGGCGCAACCCTTGTGAGCGCTTGCCCTTGCTAGATGTCATGAAGCATCCCTGGATAGTCAGCCACGTCAAGCCAAAATGTTCATGATGGAAGTTTTGTTCAATGTATATTACTATGTAATTTAAACCACACATCTATTTTGTTAACAAGTTTTTATAATTATTCTAATATGACTTAAGTTTTTATTTTTCTAATTAAACATAGTGTTAACCTAAATTCAGATTTTTGCCCAGCAGGATAATGAATTTGTAATAAAGAAAATAAACTTTTTAATTTTTTTCCTTAATGTCTGATTCTGTTCCTGTAGGCACATTTTAATTTGAGTTGTCATTCTATGATAATTTAGAAGTTTTTGCTTTATTTTTCATAATTAGAAATTGCACATCTTATAGAAGTTCTCTTTTTTGTCTCATTTATCTTTTGATTGTAATCATAATTGCAGAAATGAAATATTTATTAAATAACTTTGTTGCAAGTAATTTAAATAGCAGGAATTTTCATAATGAAATATAGTATAATATAACAAATTATTAACTTTGTTGCATTTGGAGCTAAAAAGCCTGTATTGATTCGGATTAAAATGTGAACTTCTAAAAGAATTAACTAAACAACAAAATACTTTATAAATCAATGAAAATGTTGCCATGTAGTTATGTTGACCCATAAATCTGAGTAACATCCTAAAAAGTAACTTTTTACCTGGAGAGAATTTTGTTCACCCTTATGCACAGCTTTCTGTAGATTTCTCTGTCCTTGTTCTATGTTTACAACTGATTATTTTCAAAGCTTTGGTAAAGAATAAAATGAAACTGTATGCACATAGAATGAAAAAAAATAATTAACTCTTCAATTCTGAATATGAAGGAAAGTCTCTCAAAATGGCTTGCTTTTACATCCAAGAGAATGGGTATGTTATATTTAAACCTTTCAAATTGCAAGTTTGGTGTTTATTGGTTCAACCCCCTTCCAACTGTTCTGGCATCTGTGCCATGAATTGAGTGTCAACAACACTTCACCTTTATAAAAGTTGGGCACTATAGATAAAACAAATGAAATCTGTACTCCCTTTCTTAAAGATGCCGAAAGTTTTGCCCAATTTACAGCTTGAGAAACTACCATTTAAACTTGTCAGTTGTACACTATGAAAGTTAATTTCTAACAATAGCGGGAACTTTTGTTAAGGGACATGACTGTTGGTAAGTATGATTCTTGTAATGGGGTTTGTTCAAAATTTTAAAAAGATACAATGTGCAATTTTTTGTTGGCAGCTATCTTAAAGTGATCGGTGCAACATATTTCCTAGATATTGATTAAATATTTTTATTTAAAAATGTGGAATATGGCCCAGATACTAACTGGTTCGTGAGGACTCTGCACCAGCACTCAGGTCCATTTATTTTTGAATAAATTAAAGCATGGCTGTACAAGCACATCATGCTGCACGTTCTGGATGTCTGATTGAGGTTTCTTCTGAAGAAATGATCATAAAATTCAAGTACCATTATAGAAGACAGTCACATTTAGATTTTTGGCATTTCTGAGGTAATAGGCATCTCATGAATGAATACATAATATCCTCCGTGAAGTTCTGTATATAGGGAAGCTGAGTGTGATGGGTGCTGTGTTTGTTGAATCCAGAGTTCAGACCAAAAACGCTTACGGAAGGACATTTTGTTTGGAAAACTTGCAGCATAATCTGATGGACATCTGGAATAGTTTTGTGACTAGAACACCTGCAAAATAGGTTTGCAAAGATGAAAGTGCACTGAAAGAAGCTAAAACCATTTAGTCAGTGGGAAAAGTAATAGCAACCTTTTTTTTTTTGAACTTGCAAGATATCATGATTGACTATTTGGAAAAGGATAAAGCTGACTGGCTGTTATTACACAACATTACTGGATCCTTTGCATATTGAGTTGAAGCACAAGGGACCAAGATTGGCATGCAAAATAGTGCCTTCTCCACCATTACAATATGCCTGTGCTTACACATCAACTAGTGCGACAGCAAAAGTAAATGAGCTAGGCTTTGAAATAGTTCTCCACCCATCCTATTCCCCAGATTTGGCTCCATGCAACCTTTTTCTATTTCCTAACCCAAAAAATTGCTTGAGGGTAAGAATTTTCACCGTTGTTTCTTCATCCTCTGCCATGTTTCGTCATGTTGGCAAAGGATGAAGATGTGTCTTTGAAACCAGTTCTGTACTTCAAAAAGTAAGTGAAGCATTTAGAGCGTGTAGATGACATGTTCAAATTATTTTATAATGTGAGCTTCACTCTCTTAGTTCCATATATAGTTGTTAAAAAGGAAGCATTTTTAAAAAAATTTAAAATAGCCATATTGTTGTCAGCAAGTTATAAAGATGACTATGTAGTATCAAGGTAATCTCAAAGTTTGCAGGCCTGGAAATGGCAGCAACAACACTGCTATTGTCATATAGTCAGCTTTACGCGCAGTATTTAGTTTTTGTACTGTTGCATTCAGTGGAATTATTGAAGTGTAAAATAGTGGTAGAAGAGTATTGTGCATTTGTGTTTATTAGACTAAGAATTTCTTACTTTTTTGTTTTTAATTACTAGTACAGTTTACCAATATTCCTGGGACATGTTTATACCAGGTTGTAACTAGAATTGTGCCAACAAAAAATGTGTTCAGTTTACTCTTTTCCTAAGGATTCACACAGATGTGTACAATGCTTAGGAACACAACTGAACTAGTGGCATAGGTTCATAATGTGTGTGTGTCAATCATTTCTCCAAACTATAAGTCTGATGCATTGCAAGATTATAATGCAAGTATCTGTGACTACTGTTTCTTCATTTCACCTAGTGCTAGTAGCAACAAAAATTATGTGCAATGTATGGTTGAACAGTTATTTCGACTTGAAATAAAAGAAAATTGCAGACTTATTCCAATTAATGCAACAGGTGTCCATGTTATTGAAACTGTATTTATCATGCATGATTAGTTTTTCAAATATCAGACAAAACATCAATAATATGTCCCCAGCCTATTTTTATAAACAGAGCCATGTGGGTATATATCATGTAAAGAAAGATTAAATATACTCTTGGGCAATATAAAAAACAATGAACCAGACTATTCAGCATTTAAAAAAGAAATACACACAGATTAAAACAAGGATAAATACAATATTTCAGGTTGCACTTTTACAAGAAGTAGACAGATTTTTTTTTAATGAATATCATTGTATGATTCAGTTGAACTACACACTCTTAAAGCTTTACTTACTTTTCATAAATGTATGGAACCGGTTTCGAGAACATTTTGTTTCCATCTTCAACCATGCTAAGGTTCAACTCAGTTGAACCGGTTCCATACATTTATGAAAAGTAAGTGAAGCTTTAAGAGTGTGTAGTTCAACTGAATCATACAATGATATTCATTAATATGATTGGCTTCACTGTGTAAGTTCCAATTTACATTTAAGTAAAAGATTTTTTTTTTTTATACACAAAATGAAAGTCATTTATACTCAATTACACCTGCCTTTTAACTGTTATAATCTGGACTATGCAATAAAAATGAAGTTAATTTTTTTTTTTAAATGTTGGGGATGCCTTATCGAAGATTAGAATTATTATTTTGCAGAAAGTTATTTATGCTATTCTAGTTCTGACAGTAACAACCTACATTGGAATATAGCTGGAAACTTAACCAAATGACCATATTACCTGCAACGGAATGGAGCAAGGGTATCAATCACTTAAAGGAGAAACCTGGAAAAAATTACTTAGAATCAAAGTTATCTTTTGTGTGACAGCTCAAAATATTAGCCCTTAGAATAATCACTTAATAAATTTTTTTAAATTCATGTGACCTGAAATTAATCATGTTTTGCTTTTAATAAAGTCCTTTACTATCCAAATGCAATTGATCTATTCCTGTTCACCTCAATTAGAAACTTTCAAACATTGTTTCTGATAAATAGGATATTCCATCTATGACATTTTATTTTTTTCACAGGAAGATTGCTTGTAATACAAGCAAAACTAATATTTGTGATGCAACAGTCATTCTTGTTTACATTCACCATCTCAGTGTCGCCATCGAAATTTTTGCTCTGAGCTGCTTACAGAGATAAATATCATCAAAACACACCATCTATTAGTGTAGTGAGGAATAATTATTCAGTTGAACACAATATCTAATAATTAAGATCATTGTATGATTGAGTCAACCACACACTCTTATTGCTCCACTTGTTTATAATATATAGTACTAGTTTCATGAACCATTGTTTGCATCCTCAGCTAACTGGATAATTCGTTGCTGTGGGAATGTGTATTCTGCTCTGGTGGAGGTGTGATGAACTTAAAATTGATGTTATCATTTCTGGAAGTATCAAAGTTCATTAAACTGTCACTGTATTTGTAAATGTAAATTTTCTCCTATGTTCTAATTCTGTAGGTCCCTTGTACAGATTATAATAATTTTGCTTTATTCACTGTTCCTGAATAATGTTCCTGAAACATTCTTTTAACCTTGTGCCTATGTTTCTCTTTGTTTTTCCAATGTAGATTTTTTTACATTCTGCACAACTTATTTTGTAAATACCTGCTTTTTTCTCCAGTAGAATACCGTCATTAACATTATCTATCATTCTACCATTCTTGGACACTAAAATGATGAAGTGTCAAGGAAACCTGGATTTTGGAATATACAGAAAGAATACGCATGCATATAATCACATCAAAGCTGATAGTTTTAACTCCAAAGCACACAAACATGCAAGTTAGTTAACCTATAAATTAGCAAAGAAGAGTATTTTAAAGAATACAAATAGAAAGAACAGCAATTAAAAATGATTTTAAAAAAAGAACTAGTACACAAAAATGGATAGAAATTCAAGAGGCAAAAACTTATTAAAGAAATCACAACACTTTTAGCAAGAAAAGATAAGGTAATTTTTAAAAAAATTCAAATATCCATGGGCTGGACAAACGTTTCAAAATATTCTAAAACATTTTAATATCAGGTTTGCCCCTATAAAAAATGTAATGTTAAAAATCTCAGATAGACTATGTTAATGTCAATATGCCACCGGAGAAAAAAGCAGGTATTTACAAAAGTAAATTGTGCACATATTGCAAAAACAAAGAGAAACGCAGGCACATGGTTAAAAGAACGTAAAATCAAACAAATGGAGAAATTAGCAGTAGCAACTCATTTCTGGACAGAAAACCACCACATAGTGAATAAAGCAAAGTTATTAAAATCAGTACAAGGGCCTACAGAATGAGCAACATGGGAGAAAATCTTTATTTACAAATACAGAGACAGTTTAATGAGCTTCAATGCTTCTAGGGATGAAAACATAAACTTTTAAGTTCATCACACATCCATCAAAACAGAATACACATTCCCACAGCATAACGAATTATACAGCAGTCGACAGTTAGCTGAGGATACGAACAATAGTTCATGAAAGTAGTACTACGTATTACAAACAAATAAGTGTGTACTTCGACTCAATCATACATGATCTTAATTATATGATTCCCTTCACTGTACAGGTTTGGATTAACATTTTTAGTTAGAATATCTCGAGCTGACTTTTCTCTCAGTGCTCTGCCTTCTGCACATTACTCTCCAAAGAGGTCTTAATCTGCAAATATAAGTGTACATATCCAGTGACAAAAAATTTTGTTGTTCAAGATTGGCTTTCTAGGTGGCATTGTAAACTTAATTAAAACGAATGACTCCTGTTGTGACATCATGAATTTAATATCTAGGCTTGTTTAGCTTCAAGACAGCCTTGGTACAATCCTCAATCAATTGTTCTGTGACACTACAAAAGTAGATTAGGGCTGAATACAGAAGAAATTTGTATTGTTTTTATGGTAAATTTAAGTTGCTCCAGTGGCTCTTAAGGGTGAGCTTTACTTAATACAAAACATTCTGCAACATTCAATTGTAAATAAGAAGGGAAGGTGTTTTACAATTACATATGATGCTTTTTTATTTGGTCTCTGAAAGATGTCCAGTATATAAATGACATATTCAAGGCACAAAATGTGTCATTTACATTTAAGTAACTTAAGATGTTACTTAATCCTGAAGACCAAAATATGATGAATTGATTCCTAATCTTTGGGCTATATAGTTTTGAACAGTCATTTAGATAGAAGCATTCTCTAATATATTTTAATGAGGTGCGTAAATGAAAGAGTAAAAAATTCTCATTATTTTGCATGGTCTAGTACCTAAGAAATCTACGAGTTTTCTGTTTGCATATAAGTCGTGCAAACCTAGTGTCAAGTGGTACTGTTACTACATGATTAAAGAAAGTATTGTCTATGTGTTGTTGAGTCTATTTCTGTGATAATAATGTTCAAAATGACTTAACGTTACCTTGTGAATGCAACTGCTGTTGCAGTCTTGCCTACTTTTACGAATAAGTGCAGCTGGGAAAACTGAATGCATCCTTTAGTTTAAGTCGTCTCCTTAGTGTAGTTTGCAGTTGTGAAAATTATCATGTCTAAATCATCCCTGTTGTAAACAAATCTTTCTTTTTCGCACCTAAGTTGTAGTGCTTCTAAAAAATTCTCTTTCTTTTAGTGTGGAGTGTAAGTGAAAGTGTTAAGTGTGGAAGTAGTGTGCTGTATTTTTTGTTTGCTTATAAGTGCATCAAAACAGATGTGTAGAATGGTAGGGTATACGAGTACAATAGAAATTTAAGACATGTTTCTAAAGTACCCCCAGAAAAGTTAGATGTTATTGCACCTGTTCTAAACACACAGCAATTGAATGCCTATCACTGTGAAGTGTGCAACAAGAATTTCAATGATGCATACTACTTCAAATGCCATCAGTGAGATTACAATGGTGAGGGATCAGATACCGCCACGGGTGGCCGAGGTCGTTAAGGCACGGACTCGTGAGCGGGAGGTCTGCGGTTCGAATCCCGCCAGGACCGTCCTCCCTGACTGGGGTTTTTTCCAGGTTTTCCTTAGTCTTCCTAACTGGCAAATGCCGGGGAGGTACCTAAACTTAGGCCTGGAACGCTTCCTTCCTTTAAAAAAAAAAAAAAAAAAAAAAAAAAAAAAAAAAAAAAAAAAAAAATATCCTTTCCCAATTTATCATTTCATCTCATGTATCATCAGTGTCCACCGCCTGTGGTGCCTCAGTAGTAAAAACGGGCATTAAACACTACTCAAAAAAAAAAAAAAAAAAAAAAAAGGGATCAGATAGAAAGTAAACAATGACACAGCGCATGAAGTCATGAAGCAACAATGGAATTTCATTTATTTGAGCATTTGGAATCAGTACAGAAATAAAAGTAAAATCGGAAGAACTACATTTCTCATCCTTTGATGATTTTAAAAACTGAAAGCAGAAAATTAAGGATACAATGGGGATGAAGTTTGTAAAATATAGTTGTTCTCACAGTGCTTCTGGAAAAGAAACCATTAGCCCTACCTCAAATTAAAAAATTACTTTCTTATACAATTTGGAATGTATGCAAAACTTTTAGTGTTAAAAGCGATCCCTTTTCCTGTATAATTATCATTTCCCTTAAGTGTTACATTGCTGCAGTACAATTACTCATTTGATTTCGCTGCATACTATTATGCTTTCTACAAAGTTACTTTTGTGTATGATTGATTGCTTTCCCTGAGTTACAAGTGTTTCTGCCTGCATTTGTTGAAGTCATGCTTCAATACTTCTATGATTAGTGAACTGCCGTTCCTGATCACACTACAAGTCCATCTTTTCTGCACTGATACAATCATGATGCTCGGTTTTCTCCGCTGCCCACCGCACTTGTTTGTGAAAGTAGGCATGATTGCAGCAGCCGTTTTGTTCACAAGGTAATGTTAAGTTTCAAAATGCCATAGTTCATTGTTTTTGGATGTAACAATCACAGCAAACAAACACAAATGAAGAACTTACGCTTTCAATGCTTTCCTAATAAAGATATTGGATATTATTGATATGCTGAATAAAGAAAATAAATGGAGTTAATTTTATACCAAGTAAAGTCGCCTTTGATGTGCAGTTCATTTTGCAGAAAAAAATTATGAAGTTTCATGTCATTTTAAAAAACAACTTTATATGAAAAGCCCACAAATTCCAAACAAAATTGCATATACCTCAATACACTTACTACACTTGTAAAGACTACAAAATAGAACTTCACAAGTTAAAAATTGAGAGCTAACATATTCAGAAGAAAATAGTTAAAGAAGCAGTCAAAGCAGTGGAGGGAGCTGAAACAAGTACATGTTTTGATATTTTTAAATTAATGTTCAATCCTGAATATTCAGTGAGACTATGGCTGCTGAAAAAATTAATGAACATGAAGGCACAAAAATGAAAGCTACTGTACAATGTGAAATGGAAATTGGTTGCTATCACAACAATGAAAAAGTTTAACAACTTCCATAAGGTTACATATCTTTCCTTGCACTAATATTAATAATAATAAACCACCTGTTTGTTTTATCAAAATAATCTGTATCAGGAGCCCTTCTTTTAAAATTAACATATTTTCCATCAGGTTTTACACACTTCTTTCTGATTCTGCTCAATTATTATTTTCATTCTTTTTTTCCATATAGGAGACCATGAATTCGTTCAGTACGCAAACTGTCTATATGCCATATAAGGAAACATGTTTTTTAAATAATTTTTTTTTTTTTTTTGAAAATCATATATTGCTGTCACAACCATTAATTGTCTAACTGTATTTAAAGTGTATGCATTCAATGGAATCTTAATGCATTCTCCAAAACTGTATTTGTTTTTTATTTCAGTATCATGATAACAGTGACATTCCTCATTTTGCACATTATTTTGCACTGAACTACACTGACACCACAATGTGTTTATAACTTTTAAATTTATTATCAAAGCTTTTATTATCGTATCCTTACTTTGGTGAGGCTTAAATTAGTATAGTTTAAACCAAGACAATATAAAGCTGGTGACTGACTCCTGACCTGAGACAATGGTCATGCACTCAAAGACAACATTAACACAGATGAAAGTTTCACTACTGTTATTGCAGCAATCTGCCGTTTTCACCATTGTTCATATGAAAACAGAAGCTACTAGAATAAAAGATATTGTGAATGTGTTATTTTTTTATCAGAATGGGCTTTTAAATACCCGTTAAACATGTATTTTCTAACTTACAGTGACTATCACATTGATCACGAGTAAATAAAATTATGCAATGTCAAACAGAAAGAACTTGTTTCCTGTAGTTCGTTAAAAAGGCTCTATAATAGAGAAAGTCTCCATGCATTGCAACAACCAATTTATGGATAAAGATTTAAAATGAGACATATTATACTTGAGTTTGGGTTCATCTTTGCCATTTCTGTAAATTATGAAGTGTGAGCACTTTGCTAATGCACTATTGGGTGCTGCATGATATGGCACTGTACATTCTTGTGGAGGTATAGCCTCAGGATCAGGCTCCCTGGTCAGTGCTACTCCATCTGCATGACGAACCAATGTCGTTAGATCTGTTTTAGAAATTTCAATACTTTCAAGTTTGTAAGTTCCACCAACACCTGCCAAGTAAATGTGGCAACCATTCAGAAGACTTGGAAACTGCAACAAAGTTCAAGAAATTAATCAGTGCGAGATTAAAATGTGCTGCTCTAGGGCACAGGGCTTGATTGCCAGGCTTTGTCACTTCAAGCATTGCAGAAATTTGTATATTGTATTAACCAGCATAATAGATGTACTTTTATTTTCAATTTTTATAATAACAAAAACTAGGTGCATCCTTTATGTGAGGAAAAAATTTTAGTGAGAGATAGGGGAGGAAGAAGAAGAAAATGAAATAAAGAGAGAAAGTAATAAAGGTGCACAAGTTTGAATGTGGAAATATTGCTGGAATATGTAATCATATATGGACCACAATTAATATATACATCGATTACATCACACTTAAGATGATTGATAGTTAGCAGGTATATAAAAAGATGACAAGACATTGATGACATTGTTATTATTAACATTAGCCTTACCTCTTTCACTGTCAGGTTCAGCATCATGGCTCTTATTGTTTTAGATTCACATTCCTCTTCATCCTCGTCCCATAAAATGTTGTTTTCTGTCCTGTTGATTGTATGTGATATGCTGGTCTTCAAGAAACTTTTTTTTTAAAATTTCTGGCATTATCATGCTTCATGCCCTTGTTATCCAGTCACATATCACTGCGATTGTTGGTCGCCATATATTTCCTGTTGTCATCTCATGACCACCGCCTGCCATCCTTTATATATACATACAAGGTTGAAGCACTGATGTAAGACCACCAGGGATAAGAGCGATATCAGTTTTTGACTCCGAAAGTATTTTCTGTTTGTTGTCACCTAAGTGCCCTCAGAAATTGTCCCAAATGAGTACAGCAGGTTAGTGAAATAAAGCACAGGGATGATGTTGCCAAACCGTCTGCACCCAATCTTGCACCAGATCTGCATGCATCCATCCATTCCTTCACATGGACTCTGATGTGAATAGGCCTATATATTGGTCATTTCCTTCCATCTGCCATTACTGTTAGCATTACTATGCAATGCATTTTCTCATAATTGGTTGTGCATATCAGCACACTACTTTCTTCCTTCTTAACGACTGTTGTGTTGGTTGGGATATCAAAAAAGATCTGTGTCTGGTCCGCATTCGCTATTTGCGACAACAAACAGTTCTTATCCTTTATTTTTATTACAAATTTATGGAAATCTTACTTTTCTGTTCCTAGTCTTGCTGAAGTGCTTCTTCTAAGAGAAAGGCTTTTCCCTTCTCGTGAAGCAAAGGGCCCAAACTCTAATTGCTTTAAATTCACCAATGCCGATACAAGCTGTGGTTTGTAATATGTCATTTCATATGACAGTCTGGTTCCATTGTTCCTTGAACCACAAAATGATTTTATGGTTTCTTAGGGGTTTTTAATAGTGGTTTTTTTTTGTTTCTACCACTTATGCACATTATGCTTTAATGTAATAAATTCTCCACCAGTGTCTCTGTTACCATGTTCTTCTGTAAATTTGAAACTTGGTCAGTTCTTATCCATTGTCGAAACATAATTTTATCAACACAACTGATTACTGCAGATATCCTAAGAATACTGCACTATTAATTGCAGAGTAACTATATTTTGCACATGGAAAAAAAGGGGGAGGGGAGAGAGAGGAGAAGAACATGCATGTTACAGTTACTAAAACTTGAATTTAACATAAGCATTACATTCAATCTTACGACTTTCAATATTATCAAAACAATCTTTGTTTAATATTAGATGAATCTATTATGTGGGGATTTTTTTTTTAAATTCTTAATGCGAAAAATTAGGGATCATCCATTAAGCTGGTAAATACAGTAATACCTTTAGAATTTTAAGGCTCTACTCTACTCTATAAATGTATAAGATAGCTTCATATTTTCATACTTGCATACTGAGTGGAAGTATTTCAACAAAATACCTACATATTTATTACAATTATGGCTGCCTTTAGCTTAACTGGATTAAAACTTCATGTTTATACACACTTGTTTATCTGCATTAATCCTTCCTCGTTTTGGTGCGTCACTGTAAGGAAAGTTAGTTGTCCCTTTGACTTCAAACACCTCTGGATCCACCAGTTTCCCTTCTTCCAAGGAAACGGTTAGCCCTGAAATGTATAATGTATATAGTTTTTGGTGAAATGCAGAATACAAAGCCATGTTTTCTAACTTCCAAAAAGTAAAAGCAAAACATGTACTGTTTCAATATAAAATTTTCAATGTTTTACAGTCTCCATTTTCTTGTGGAATTCCTATATTTACTTGCTTTTATTAACTGCTTCAAAACATTTGTGCCTCAACCACAAAATAAGATGCCAAAATTAACTGAAATTTTTCACTGTTACATGAGTAAGTAGGTACTGAAAGGCTATTAATCCTTTCACTGTTATAGATGGAACTATTCTGCCAGTTTTGTGTTGAACACCAAAAGTTATGGACAGAACAATTCTATGTATCTTTCAAATATATGTTCTATGTCGCTTTATTACAGTATATTTTTTATTATGTGGATCTGGGATAGATGTACAATGTCATGATGTTTTCCCTGTCAGGCATAATATACTATATAATTTATGGCTTGCTTATATATTGTACTTGTTAATTTACTGAAATGGTGAAAATAGATTTTTTCCTTACTTCTGACATTGTAACAAAAAATAGGTAGTAGTAATAATGAGTAATATATTCCTCTACAACATGTCAGGGCCAGAATAGAATTGTGAATGGGGGCTCTGTGGTCCTATTTCTGCCAGGTTTGTTCTTTCTGAATGAAGTTTTTCAAAGATTTTCCTTATTCCTCATGCTAGGGAGCTATCCTACATTTCAGCCTGAAATGCTTCTTCCCCTCCAAAAGAAAAAATTGTATGATTCAATATGATTAGCTTTACTATGCAATTTCTAATTAACATTTTTAGTTAACTCATTTATATTGGAGCATTATTAGAAACTGCCATCAGTGCTGTTTAGGCATTAATATAAAAAAAAGTTCACCTCATTCTTAATAGTAATGCACTGTGCAACCAATGAGTATATCTCTTGCTTGGACATGAATCTAATGATGAAGGACCTGTGTGAGGTACACTAGTTGTCCCACCCACTCCTGAAACCCCTACACATAGCATCTCAATGGCATGTCTTGCTCTGTACTACTCACATGCAATAAATAAAAATTCTGGTATATTTGATCCACTCATAAATTTACTATAAACATTATGCATGTGCTTTATTTAAGCAAATAAATAATCAAATTATCAAGCCTTATTTTATCACACTTTCTCACAACTAATGATAAATTATCATTCCACTCTCTTCCCTTTCAGAAATAAATGTCATTTCACAATGGACATTAATCTTAAATTCCTTTTGGAAGCGAGAATCTGTTCTATTTGGTTCAGACTTATTAACGTTTTATTTCATCTCTAAAATGTTTTTATAAGATTAGATTTATTACTAGAGGGAATGAGGAAACTATTTTGACAATGAAAATATAGGCCTATTGTATCATCCTCACATTATGCAATAATATGAAAAACCTACCATACTACCTAAACATGCTTGCATCTTAATCCATTTCTGTCTAGCATAACATATGTCATGCAGCACTTTTCCATCTTTTCTTCTGCTGGTAACATGTATAAGTTTGAAATAACTTACTGTTTCAAGTTTTTAAGTTGCAAAGGTTCCATGGTTGATATTTAAGTGCCAGTTGTACGCTAATAGAGGTTGGTGGCAGCTGCTTGAATTACTGAGTGCATTTTTGGTACAAATATATCTTAGAAGATAGAAGTACTATTTCCTGATACAACAAATTACCATATTTACACAAATCCAAAGAGCACCTTTTTGTCCAAGTGCAGTATTAAAAATTGTAGTGTGCATTTGATTTGATGCCATTTGCATTTGAGTGCAAATATGTTTCATAGTTTGCCAGTAACTTCATTCAAACTTATCATTTATGTCATAATGCAATGCTCCAATTCTCAACTTTGTTACATTTATTGTTGGCCTATTATTGTATATAGTGTTTCAATATTAGGAGTCATGAAATGGAGAGCAAACAGAGAAGAGCATATTATGATCCACTTTCAAGCATAAAGTAATTCTTTATGCTGAAAAAAAGGCAAGAAGAACTCAATGTAGGTGAGAGCAACATTCGCTTGTGGCGACAACAGAAATGTTCTGTTATTTGCAAAGGTAGTAGGAAGAAATTCACTGGTTCTTGCAAAGGAAAATATCTTGACCTTGAAGAAAAAACTTTGGAATTCTTACATGAAAGTAGTAATAATGGGCAACTTGTGACTGTTGACACCATAGGAAATAACTTTTTCTTCTTTGATTATGCCAATTGTCCTGGCAACAGCACAAGTGGTGGATTTTGTCTTACATGCTCCAAGATGTAACACAGTCGACTTATAAATGTTATGTTCTTATCATTTTATGAAGCTACAGGTTTATTTCTTAGATGCCATACAAATATAAGCCAAAATCTTTTTTATGATTTTAAGCTTCAAATTTTAGATGTGCATTACATTCGATGGCGTACTAGTTTGTGTAAATAAGATATACTGTTTTTAAAATTTTGCTCGATTACACTGTTAAAGTTGCTGCAACTCATAATATAGGTTACCTACAAAATAAAATTAATTATTATACTCCCTAATTCAATTTTTTTTTGCCTGTTACATATATGTTACACTAGACAGAAGTAATTATTTCAGATTTATCTGTGCACGAAATACTGGTACCTTGAAAAGAAGGAAGAAAATGCAGCAGAATATTTATTGAGCCTCCTGAAGCAAATGTGAGTCAAATGAAGATTCTGGGTCCTAATCCATAAAAGTATGGTCTAATATATTACAAGTGTATGGACTTATAACTTGTAGTTATTAGTTCCACAAAGATTTCTGCTACACTTGTACTTTACAACTCCATACTTACAAGCGTCCAAGTGAATTTTTGTTGTTTTGTTCCACAGTAGTTATAGATTAGTCTTGCACTTGTAACTTGTCTAGATTTCTCATAAATATAGTAATATTGGTAACTCAAATACTAGGCAAGTTTTAATATATTTTTAATAGTTTTTGGAATCAACTGATCTAAATGTGTGAAGCACTGTGAAAACTGATGATAATGGTGTGAGTAGGAACATGTATAAAAAGAATAATTCAGTATTTGAGTGTATTTAAACAGAGTACATGATTGACACTGATACTTTTCTCATTTCAAATGCATTTTTCAGTTCAGCATCTTGTTTTTTTAAGGCTCTTGCTACAGGCCAAAAATAATTTATTTCTATTCCTCATTCTCCTTTAAAGTAGTTTCTTTTGACATCATTTTCTTAATGTTTTTCTCACAATGAAAATGCAAATGCCAAACAACACAAACAAATTTATATAAATGATCAAATGCACTAATAAAATAAATGATTGAGTGCAATCAGGAAGCTTAGTTCTTCTGCCATCATTTGACAACTGATATTGATGCAATTAAGTAGTTATATGCAATTGTCTCTTGAAGTGAACTATTAAGTTGAATATTGAGAATACATAATAAAGAATTATAAATTAGTATTCCCGAGGGAGAAAAAAACAGAGAAAGAGAGAGAAAAGAAAAAAAAAAAAGAACTATTAACAGGAATGACAATAATCCACTGTGTACATTAAAATTTATGAATTTATTATTAAAGCCATAATGGACATATCGCAAATAGCTGTCCCTCTATCTTGCTCTTATATATCACTTGTAACACTTTACTCCAAGTTTTGTACATTCTATTGTGGAACAGAAAGTTACTTGTCCACACAGTTGCAATATATTTGACCATATTTCTGTGGAACATGGCCCTGGTAAAGAAGATGGAAGTAGTGGATAATCTTGGATCAAAGCAACTTAAATATATGCAGAAGCAGTTTTGGCAAGCAACTTAAATATATGCAGAAGCAGTTTTGGCAAGCAACTTAAATATATGCAGAAGCAGTTTTGGCAAGCAACTTAAATATATGCAGAAGCAGTTTTGGCAAGCAACTTAAATATATGCAGAAGCAGTTTTGGCAAGCAAAGGGAGGAGGCTAAGTGGTGAACTTGAAGATGGTTTATAACAATTTTTTTAAAATTCTCTTGGAACCAATGCAATGAAGGTCTCATACACTCTAGTGCTTCACTTACTTTTAAAATATACTGGGACCAGTTTCGAAGAGAATTCTCTCCATCTTTGACCAACTTGATGAGTGGTTGGAGAAACTATCTTCTAAGAGGACTTGCAACTCTGTCCTAGCGGTACTTTTATACACTGAAAATTTGTATTGCATTCCCCAGGAATGTGGAAGTTCATAAGATGATTTTTGTGTTTGTAAATGTAAATCTGCGTTGGTTCCAAAAGAATTTTAAAAAATTTGTTATAAGTTATGAAGGTTATCAAACCATATAGGAACAGACTAGGAAATAAATGATTCACAAATTGATAAAAAATGGAGGTCTTGCACATACATGATTTTAACCATAATTTTTATAACTTGAAGAAGGATATTAAATATTACATAAAACTAAAAAGGAAAAGTAGATTGATAGCTGCAGACATATATTTTTTAACTTCGTGTCTTAAACATTGCATGTGCCTAAATTTTGTTAAGAAAATGTTAAACATAACCTATATAGCAAAGAACAATCGGCAACTGAAAAGAAAGTAATCCAAATGGAAAAAGCAAAACATTATACTAAATTAGCTGAATTATATATGACATATATTTAAGAGTTACCAAGAAGGTAGGTAGGTTAAGTCATATGGGACAATTTAACAAGAAATGCACTTGAACGTATAAAAGTTAGAGTAAAAGTAAATATCCAGAAAAAGAAAAAGAAATTGGGTAATTTAAAAAATTTACAGAAAGCCAAGAATTCAGTACATAAGCAAAATAATGTGGTGAATTTATTATAAGTTAATTTTAATAAAGAGGAATTATCTCTCCTCAATATGGGCCTTAAAACAGGTGTAAACTTCTCTAATAATGTTGAACATTATATAGTTGATCTGGAAATCGCTATGGAAGGCTTAACCAATAAAAAATAAAGAAAAGATTAGGATAAAATCTGAGAATGCTCAAAGGGATTAATAAAATGAAACCAAATAGAATTCACAGTTATAGAAATACTATTAAATCATTAAAAGATAAAGGTGTTATTACCAAATGACTGATAAAGGGAATAATAAATGGACAAAGAAGATTTCATTGGTAGAAAGTTAGAGATGTTAAATAAAGAAGAATTTATCCATGTTAAATTTGACCCACTGACAGAATGCACTATAACAGCGAATGAAGCTTTACAGAAATGCGCACTCATACAAGACATAGTTAAGCATAGTTTAAAACAAAACAGCCCTAATATTGCCAAAATTTATGGATTGCCAAAAATAGATAAACCTGGGATGGGCATGAGACCCATCATTAATAATATAAATACATCTGCATTTTTTTTCTAGCAAAATGGCTTACAGACAGATTTATAGCTCTACCAAATTTGAAAGTAGGAGCATAAAGAACTCACTTCAGTTTATAAAAAAAATGAAAGATTTTAACGTTTTACCATCTGATATTTTAGTATCTTTTGATGCAGTGTCTCTATTTCAGAGCATACCAACTGACAAGCTCTTATTGTTGTTGAACGAGTGGTTAAAGGAGATATGAGTTATAGAAACTCATAGGAAGGAATACATCCACCTTACTAATATTTGTATTGATCAGTCTAGTTTAGTTTTTAGTCGGTCCTGGTGGTGTAGTGGTTACCATACTTGCCTCCTAAACGCAAGATCGCGGGTTCGAACCCGGCCAGGACCGATGGATATTTCTGGGCGTAAAAATCCTAAGTATGGCTTCCTTCGGAAGGGAAGTAAAGCCATGGGTCCCGTATCGTACATTTACGGCACGAAAAAGAACCTCAAGCCTGAAGGAGAGGCCTCTAAGCAAAATTTGTCGGCCATTTCATGATGCCCTGAGTTGAATGGGACGCTAATGACCTGAGCTGTTAAAGAGCGTCCATTTAAAAAAAAAAAAAAAAAAAAAGTCTATAGTTTAGTTTTACAAGTGAATTCTATAAACAGCAAACAGGACTGGCAATGGAGAATCCTTTGTCCCCCTTTCTGGCAGATTTATTTATGAGTAAATTAGAAACTCATTTTAAATGCAAGTATAGATACGTTGACGACATCTTTAGATAATGAATAAGAAATTGGTTGAAGATGCATTGAAGCTCTTAAATTTGCAGGACAGGAGTATATTCTTCACACTTGAAACAGAGACAAAAAGAATGTTGCCATTTTTGGATGAATCATGAGAATTGGAATATACAGGAAGAATACTCACAAGAACAACTATATTAAATCTAATGGTTTTAATCCTATTACTCACAAACATGCAATTTTTAATAGCTTAATATATATGAATGGTGAATTTACCAATTAATAAGGAGGAGTGCAAATTGGAATATGGAAGAATTCACTAGAATGCTGAAATAAATGGTTTTAATAAAAATTTAGTAAATAAAAAGCTTAATAAATTCCTAAAGAAAAAATTGATGAACCCCACCACATTATTGACGAAAAAAATTGACCAGTTTTTAAAAAATTTACCTATCATCCAGTAGCTATGAATAAATTTCAGATTTTAATATCATATTGGCACCCGTCAACAGATACACTCTAAAAATGTTCTGGAAACAACACTTATAATAATATCCCAAAAGAAAGTCAAACATTTATAAAATATGCAAAGAATGTGATAAGATGTATGTTGGAAGAACTAAAAGGAACTTGGGAACTTGTTTAAAGGAACATCTCAGAAACGTCAAGTACTCTTCACTCTGTCCGAGAGCACATAAACTGAACAAATGAGCTTTGGCGCCAAATTCTCTATAGTGTAATACTGCTTTAAAATATAAGTGAAATTGATATATAAATTGTTTATTTGCTCTCATGAATGTTTTGCATTAACCGAAAATAATATATCAATTTACTAAATACATTCTAAAGATATTTTTAAAACAATCGTAAGTGTTAAGCTTTTTTTGCCTGGCACTGTATTAACTGTGAAAAATTGGCTCATAAGCTTCAGGGTCCTTCATTGTTAATAGCCAAAATGTTTAAAGAAGAGGTAGTTGTACATGCTTTTCAAATATATAATACCATTAAGCAGTAGACTCACACTAGGTCCCATGTTAGACCCATAATATTGAAGTATGCAAATCAAATTTTAGTGAGGTTTTCAAGATTAATTATGGAAAAATTATTGAGCAGGAAGACCTTAGAATACTAAATCTGATGATCAATTAATTGATATCTGGATAATTGATACTCTACTACATTTTCAAAAAACTTTACTTCTCATGCTTGCTCCATTAAAATAATAAAAATTTTTATACAATGGGGTGTTGAAATGATCCATCCCACTTTGTTCACACAATACAATATACCAAGAAAACTTTAAATGCACAATCTACTCTTGTCCCAATTTCCTTCAAGTGATGAAATCTTACAAAACTGCACCATTACGAAAAGTATAACCTTAGTGCATTGCAGGAGGTACAAATTGAAGTAACGCCAATGGCCTGCAGATTATCAAATGGATGACCCTGAATTTCTAAAAACTCACAGGTAGTGTTGATAATCCATTTTCCTTGAAGTATGGCACTGATGGTGATATTAGTTGCAGCACATACATTGGAGTCATCTGTCTGAGTTATCACATGTGTGACTTCAGGCCTGCAGAAAAAGACATTCATTTTTAATGAATATTTCATTTCCCAAATTTGCTTTACAAAACAGCGCTCTACCACCTATGAATATCAAGTCACAGATTAGGAAAAAGCCTTGGCATTATGGCTAAAGTTGCTAATAAAGGGTAAGTTATAGATTTATCAGGGATCTTCAAAGAATTTATGCAATAATGAGCTTTGTATTAAGCTGACAAGCTATATGGAGACTGGTTTTAGAGTGCCTAGTTGTTTTGTTTCAGGCAGAGCTATAAATTAATTCTACCTTTTTATTGATAGTATTTTGTCTGAAAATAACAATAATAATAATAACGACCAATTATTCACCCACAGATAATGCTATACTTGTTTCAGGTTTTGTCACATTGAAAATTACATAATTAGCATTAATTCCTAATATTAGTTTTGATCAATAGTTTCTTACTACTCAGTGAGGTAAAGGTGATATTAGGAACCCAGCAAATTATAGAGGAATTAGTTTACTTTCAATTATTGGGAAAGTTTTCACTGGAGTGTTAGCAAAAAGATTACAAGAATGGGCAGAGAAAGAAAAGAAAATTTCAGTATTTCAATCAAGCTTCAGGAAAGGTAAAAGAACAGTTGACAATATTTTTATAATTAGAACATTAGTTGATAAATATCTTAGTAACAAAAGAGGTACAATCTATTTGTTGTTTCTGGACTTGAAAAAAGCTTTTGACACAATTTCTACAGAAGCACTTTGGGTTAAACTGAGAAAGAAAGGAGTAATGCAGAATTTTATAAAGGTAATTCGGAATATTTATAAGGAAAACAAATTTTGTGTTAAATGTGAGAGAGGGAGAGTTGCAGAAAAAATATCAAACAATGTAGGTCTAAGACAAGGATGTAAATTATGCCCAGTTCTCTTCAATCTGTTTATCGATGATGTTTTGGAAGAAATTAGCAAAGGTAATGTACATTTTCCAACTATAAATGATATAGAGATACCGGGTCTGCTCTTTGCAGATGATTTGGTAACAGGTTCTTTAACAAGTGTAGGATTAAAACGATCATTAGAAACTATAGCCACTTTTGTAGAGAATGGGAGCTTAAGATAAATAAAAACATATCTAAGATTATCGTTAAAAAAAAAAAAAAGTTTCAAAATAAAAAAAAAAATGGTGGTGGGAGGGCACAGAAATTGAAGTTGTCAAGAAAATAGATTATTTAGGTGTTAGATTGTTTAGTAATGAGAAATGGAGTGATCAAAAAACAAAAGCAGTAGCAGAAGGAAAAGTAGCCATTTTACCAGCTATTGAAGTTACTGTCACCTAATACTGACTTATTTGTAATATTTAACAAACTTCATTGTTCCTAACTTCTTTTAAATTTACAATTCTACAGGAAGTTGGCATGGGATCAATATAGTATGAAAGGGAAAGAATGGGGAAAGAGATAAAAACAAGGATCAAGGATATTCAGCAAACAGGAAATATGGGCTAGTCTTAATGTTAAAAACTCTTTGAAACTATATAGAAAATTGAAAAATGATTGGGAAATGGAAAAAAATATATATAGAAATTTATAAGGTAGGAAGCAAATGACTGGTATGGTTTAGAGCAGGAGTAATTTGCCTAAGTGGAATAAGGAATGGATATATTAAGGGTAAAAGCCCAAAGTGTAAAGAAGCAGATAATACTTGGCATTATATTTTAGAATGCAAACAATATTTCATTTAAGAACTTTCGAAAAATAAGACATTTTTAAAAAATTCTGTTGAAAGCTTATTAAATGTAAATTATAATTAATCTGTCATCTAACACACTCTTATGCTTCACTTACTTTCAAATACGGTGGGACCGGTTTCGAAGAGACTTCCTCTCCATCTTCAACCAACTTGATGACTCATTGGTCAAGTTGGTTGAAGATGGAGAGGATGTCTCTCGAAACCGGTCCCATCGTATTTAAAAGTGAAGCATAAGAGTGCGTTAGATGACAGATTAATTATAATTTACATTAAACCAATATTGTACGAAAAATTTCTTTTACGAAAGTGAGAAAAGCTACCTAATGAAATACAAAACAGAAGAATTTTAAATTTAAGAGCAGATAAAAAAATAAAAGAACTTAGGAAAAAACAAAGGGAAATAACTAGTACTTGAGGTAAGATAGGATGGCACCCTCGTTCTTTTTTAAATGACATGAAATGTAATCAGGTCATCTATTATCATTACCATTTTTCTCACAACTTTTGACTATTTATGTCGGTAAGTTACAAGTTTTATTCTTAAGGCCTGTAAGAAATTTTACAATGTTTCAAACAGTTTGTTTCCTTATCTTGCATCCCAACTCATCCCATTCCAATTCAGCAGCAATAATAGCCTGTCTCCAATAGACCAGTTGCTTATTTCAATTGTTGATGTCACATCTGAGATCTTAAACCATCTTGATTTTTTTTTTCAATCCATCTCAAATACTGAGAATAACAATTTGATAATGACAACATTTAGGATTGGATTTATAAACCCCCATTATACACTCAACCTTGTGTTAATTATAATGGAGCAAGGAAGAAATAAAACTCCATAAATTGAGAGCCATAAATAGGAAAATATAAATGATTGTAATAGTAATAAATTTATATACATTTTGCAATAGAAAATAACATACAAAGCTTTCACATAAAAAATTCCAGGATGCACAGTCAGGTGTTTTAATTCCTGCCAGCTGCAAGTGGTGCTCTTCACTCTTTCCACTACAAGTGCGATAATTTTTACATGAAAGTCCTGTATAACTAGGTGGTTAACCTTAGTTTTGGTAGTATGTAGAGATATTAAGATACTTTTATGATGGTGCCTTTGGTTCGATTGGAGCCTGGTTCCCTGGATATTCCAGTAGGCAGCTGCTGATGAACCAGGGACAATTAAATTGGAAAATGCTGTATTTAATTGTTTAAAATAAAATAATTGATAGTATTTGGTGATTTATGAATTAAGAGTAATATGTAAATTGTAATGTTTCTTGAAATAAAATTCATTCATAAATGATGTACCCCCATTTAAAGTAAAATTTTATCAGTCCCCAGAAAAACATTAAATGAGAGCTTTACTAAATATGCAACATAAAACCATTTTTAACAGTCTAAAAAGGATTTGCACACATAATGTGAAAGCTTCCTGGGGGGAAAAAAAAATTCCAATTTCTATTTATAGTTAATGTCATTAATAAACATGCAGTAATTTAATCATACTAACATGTAAGAGCTGACAAGCTTAAGCCGCAGTCTTCTAGCTAAGGTTGATAGCTGACTAGTTTGTTTACTGTCCAAACCACAACCAAGAAGTACTGCTTTCTCTGTATTTCTCGAAGGTGTTCTTAATTCTTTGACTGCACTTGTCACAAGGTTACCATTATCAGCTTCTTGCAAGGCAGCCAACATCTCTCCAGTCTGAGCATAATCCCTGCAGATAAAAATTATCTTGCTAAAGCATGTTATAGTTTTATTATAGAAATTGCTCTGGGCCAATTGGAATGCGATAGGATTTTTTAGATTGGTTAAAATATAGCAGATGGCTTTATCCTTGCCTAGTATATAACACAACTTCTGCAATGTTCACAATAATTGGTGAAACTTCACATAGACATTCTTCTTATTGAGGCTTATGGGGAAATGATAAAGGAGTATCTATTTATGTGAATTTTTGTAGTAATACCATAGTTGATTATGTTCTATGTAGTTTGGAGTTGTTAGCAGCAATGATTTTAAGGTAATAAGAATGAATGGCATAACAGATATTTCCCTTAGTGACTGCTGTGAAATGTAAATAGAAGGGAAAGAATAATATGAAAAGTGATAATTACTTCACAATGTGAAAATCAGAAACAGTTATGTATGAACAAAAAAGTGATCTTGAAAATTAATTCTATACTACTTTAAATTCATCAATGATTAGTATTTGTTTATATGATACAATGATTAGTTTCAGTTTCAGCATATAACGTGAACAATGCATCAAAAAGATTTGGATTTCCATTGAACAGGGCAAGGAGAGGAATAATATAAATGATATAAAAGACTAGAAAGGTATGTAAGATGGGTTAGCATTGGTTCGATGAGAAATGCTTTCAGTTCGGAAATTGTTTGAAGAGATTGCAATTAAATGGAAGGAAAGTAATAGGGAATATACCTATATATCTTCTGTATAGCACATTAATATCGCCATGGGTGGACAAAGTCGTTAAGGCATGAACTTGTGAGCAGGACATCTGGGGTTCAATTCCCACCAGGACCATTCTCCCTGATTGAATGTTTTTCCAAGTTTTCCTCAGTCCTCATAAATGGATGCCAGGGAGGTACCCTAAACTTAGGCCTGGAATGCTTCCTTCCTTTAAAAAAAGTCCTTTCCCAGTTGATCATTCATGTATCATCAGTGTCACCGCCTGTGATGCCTCAGTAGTTCAAGCGGGCATAAAGAGAGAGAGAGCACCATGGAAAAAATTTACTTGTATTAATTTTTTTATATTATTTTCATAATTTATATTACAATTTGGGTCACTGAGACTCATGCACCAAGCATCATGTTTAAATGTCTGGTACCCATAACCTCTATCCAAACTTAACAAGTAAGCTGAACATAGTGAGATTTTGGGAAGAGTATTTGTCTTTTTAATCTGTCTATTACATAGCAGTTCTGTAACACCCTTGAGGGGCATATTATGGAGTGAACCCTAGAGGATATATATAGTTTCTAAGATTTTGAGAAATGCTCTACTAGAGTAAGAAAATGCTTACCTTGGAGTTATTCCACTGGCATTGCGAGCTGCCAAGTTGGCTCCATATCTTACCAGGAGTTTCACAGCTGCCAGTCTGCCATTCAATACAGCATCATGAAGTGGAGTTTCATTACCACAACCTGGTACATCAACCATAGCACCATACTTGAGCAGCAATTCCGCAATTTCAACATATCCATGATTTACTGCTTCATGCTGTAAAAATCCATGAGTAGCACAAGGATATTTTAATTTCATTAAATAAAGTTTTATAATTAGATTCCTGTCAGTATAAACACTCAAATGAGACTTTTTAACCTTGATAATTATATATCAATACTATACCACTGGGTGGGTTAATTTCGTTTTGCAAATGAAAAAACTTTAAATAAAAAAAGTACTACATCTGCTCACTCTGGAGCAAAAGTAAAAATTCAAGCAAACATTGGCCGACAGTTTGAAAATGTTTAAAAAGAATCCACTCAATTTGTTATGATGTTCTATGACTATGGACGAAATTTGGATTCATTATTATACATTGGAAATTAAACAGAAGTCTAAACAGTGGACTCAGGAGGTGAACCAGCTCCAAAAAAGGTGATATGCTTTCCATTTGCTGGAAAGGTGATGGCTTCAGTGTTTTGAAATGCAAAAGGAATCCTCTTATCTAATTAGAGAAGGGGAAAATAATTACTGAAGAATAATACATATCACTTTTGGAGAGACTGTGGACAGCAATTGTGGAAAATGTCCAGGAATGGCCAAAAAGGTGTTGTTTCCATGACTGTGTGCTGGTACATTCAGGCCACGCTGCTCTGAACAAATTGACAAAACTACAATTAGAAATGCATTTGCATCTACCATATTCACCTTGACTCCTTTGGATTGCCATTTGTTCCTGAAATTCAAAGCTTTCCCGGCCGGACACAAATTTAAGTTAAATAAGATCTCATACAGGAGGTATGTATAAGTATTTTGAGAGCCTCAAAGAAACCTACTTCCACAAGGGAATCATGAACCTGATGAAATGTTGAAAAGGTATGTTGAACTATGAGGGGATATGTGAAAAAATAAAGTACATTACAGACTGAACTTGTTCTCTTTTACACCAACCCAAGTTACTCAAACCACCCCTTGTACATGTGGAATTCCATGTCTCTATCCAGGGGCAAACAGGATGGGGCAATATGTGACCTCATTGCAAAAAACCCCATTAATTTTTTATCATAAACTTCATGTACATTCTTTAGTTAAATTCTGGACTTTCAATATTTAAATTTGAAATAAAATGCATGTTCTTGACTTCATAAACAACTTTCTCTTGCTAAATTCTCCAAAAAGTAATCATCATGCCAATCATTCTAACAAAGTATAGATAACATCTCATATCCTCTACATTATACTGGTGTTACAAGGCCATAGTTTGCTCCATTGACATCTAAATTATGAGATTTCTGTCTTGATCAAATTAGAGGTGATAAAATGAAAATATAGGTATTGCAAACACCCTTTATTTCAATGCATTTTTGACATCTCTTGATTAACATGTCAACTACTCTAAAATGTTTTTCCAAAACTCTGTCTGCTAAATGCTGGTAAACAATGACCTTCAATGCATTCATTTGTGAATCTCTGTCCTTAAAGATCAGATTTCAGTTTTGAAAACAGGTATTAATCACTGGGAGCAAGATCTGAGCTGTACTGGATGATCAAGCTCCTGGAAGCCAATGTCTGCAGTAGCCTTGGCAATGGGTAGACTGGTTTCATTGTAGTGTTCCTTTATTTGTAGTCATCAGAACTACTCTACAGTTCCAAAAAATTGTTGCAATGATCTTTTTGAACTGTGTGAGCTTGGATTTCCAAGGGGTTCTGCATTCCATTGATTCTCTTTTAGAAGGCGGTCATAGTAGAGTAACATAGTTCCACTCTATGATGGTGATGATGGATTCCAGTACTGCACTCTAATTACCTTTGCAAAGGTTCAAAATCTTCTTGCAACTTTCCATGCCCCTTTGCTTTGAACTGCTGAAAAAATTTAGGGCATTCGTTTCCTTATACATGTGCAAATGTGATGAACAATGCAAAACATAGTTGTTTTAGAAGGCCCCAACTTTGCAGCGATTACTTTTATCTTCAGATACTTGTCACTCAGAACTTCCTCCTTGACAAGGGTATGAACACATTCACAGGCCTACCCACATGTGCACAATCTTCAAGATTCTCTCAGTCCAACAAAATAATTTTGATTACCTCTTCACAGTCGAATATACATACATACCATCAAGGCATTGTTTAATATCACCAATGAAAATCCTTATTTAGTTAAAAATTAAATCAATACCCTGTATTCAATTTTGAGTGTTATGCAAAATATCTGAATTAAATGTGCTTCTCCACACAAATTAATGGTATGGCTGGAAAGAAAATGCACATTTCTGCAAGGGTCATCCTGCTACATGGACCAATGGCAGAAATACTGATGCTATGTGCCAAATGATTAGAGAAGATGATAAAATCACCTATGCCTAGATTTGGGCATCTTTGGATATAGGTATGAATTCAATACAAAAAATTCTCAATAATCTTTTTGCTACAAGTAAGCTGTCTGCTTGGTGGATTCCCATATCATTACAGAAGCTGAGAAACAAACATGCTGACTGGTGCAACTAATGCTTAAAAAACTAAACCAAGGTTAGTCAATTTCTGTTTTTGACATAAAGAGCACAAAGTATGATTTTACTGTGATGAGCCAGAAAATAAATGGCAACTAACATATGGATCCCAGATGAAGATAAGTGGGCACTAATGACCTTTGTAGTTTTGCCTCCCTTTAAACCATAATCATCAGGCGAAGATAAGTCAACAAAAATCAAGAGGCCACAGCTGGCAAAAAAAGGTTGCCTCATTCTTTTGTTTCTCTGGCCCTGTCATCTCTGTTTTACTGCTCGGTTGTGCCACTTGAAGCCATAGCACCTTCCATCAATGCCCTGCATGTAAAACAGAAAGTGAACTTTTTGGTCATCCTCTAAATGACTCACTGCCTTACTTGTAACTTCTTGTTCCCAACCATCTAAAAGAAAATGTATGAATTGTCCTTAAATATCACCGAAACTTCAACTGAGGCCTTCAATGAGCTGGTTTCCTCAAATGAGCAAATGCCTAATGTTTAAGAAGGAATAATTTGAGAAGCAATAAGGGTGAAAGGTGGAATAATTTACATATTGTACTTACAAAGCTGTTGACAATGGAGTGGTAATATATCCTAAACTTGGGTATTCATTTTTTTACACTAAACTCTTTTACTTACATAAAAGTAAGACACGTTTTGGGAGAAAGATGGGAGAGATTCTCCCAAAACGCATCTTATTTTTATGTAAGTAAATGGAGTTTAGTGTAAAAAAATGAATACCTAAATTTAGATGGGAGAGATTCTCCCAAAACGTGTCTTATTTTTATGTAAGTAAATGGAGTTTAGTGTAAAAAAATGAAAACCGAAGTTTAGGATATGGAATAATTTGTTGCTATAATATCAGTTTGTAGAAACTTTCAGTATGACCCTTGTAAATTTTAAAATGAAACTTATGTAATAAACATTTCAAACAAAACAAGTGATCATAAAATTACTACCCTACTTTTTGCTGTTTTCAGGAAAACTTAGAAGAAGCCATTAGTTTGGTAGTCCAGAGGAAGCTGTTGCTATTTCTAAATATAAATGGCATGGCTGTTTCCATGATTGGTTCCAGAGGATGCAACTTTGAATCAAGAGTGGGAGAGACTATTTAAAAAAGAAATAGGCAGAGTTGATGAATTATGGCTTTCTACTTAGTAGAATCCCAAAAATCAAACAGCTACTCTCCTAACTATAATGTGAAACAAAAGCAAAAGAACAGAATACATACTAGAGGTGTCCAGCCAGCATTGTCCTTTGTGTTAGGATTTGCCCCTTCTTCAAGTAGCCTCTGTACTTCACACACTTTGCCCTGGAATTAACCAAACACAAACTTTCATGCAAAACATTAAAATTTAAATTACAGGCTACAAATATTCTTGGGTATACATATGCACAATAAATGTACCAATTGCTTCTGATGAAACAAATATATCAGGCAATTATAAGATATTTTCAACCCCATATTCTGTTGGCCTGCCTTGTGCCATTTAAGAGGGCAATTATAGATAAATAAAACAGAAAGCAATATTAAGAACATTCACACCATTTCTTCCTTTTAGATATTTGTTCTGCAGCAGCATGAATCAGCTCATGTCCCTTGTATATCTTTCCCCCAGCCCTTTGTACATAGTACTCCCAGCCTGCTCTTTGTGTCTAAGCAAATAGTATATATGACAACATCCTTTATATGACTTTATGGGAAATGATGTTCACAGACCAGCAAGTGATTGAAAACTTGATATTATTAAAATTTACAGGCCTGGTTTCCTGTGAAGCAATAACTGCAAACCAGCACTGTAAAAGCTCCAAGTCTTATGCCCTTTATATGAATTTCAATGATTTACATAGTTTATTCATTAGAGAGATAAAAATGTTACTTCCTAAGCTTCTGGTGCACAAAATTCTAGCTGAGTGGTTTCTGATTTTGCAAGTGCTGCTCCACTTGCCAAAGAAATTAACAGTACATGGTGTGTGAAATACATTTTTTTTTTTCTGAAATTTACTCTCCTGGTACAATTTTGTATAATTTTTTTACCTATCAAACAAATTACTTTAAACAAAAAATGAACACTCCGTATCTTAAAAACAAATCCTCTTATAAAACATTTTTTAAAAAAGAAACTTGTTTTTTAAAAAAATATATGGATCTAACACAGTGAATAAAATCATATGAATAAAATCATGTGATATATGTCGTACTAAATACTCGTATTGCTTCACTTGTGTAATATTTGGAACCAGTTTCCAAGACCTTCCGTCTTCATCTTTGGCCAAGGGTTGGAGAATCCAACGGCTCTGTAGAGATGAAGTGCCGTCCTGGTGGTGTTTTTATGTACTTAAAATTGGTGTTTTTTATCTTTGGAATATCAAAGTTCATCATTTGACATCTGTATTTATGAATGTAAATTTTTTCCCAAGTATCCAGTTCTATATATCCCTGAGTCTCTTTTAATAAATCCAACTTCTTCACAATCTCATGGGTTTTAGTCCAGAAATGATATGCTACAGCTGATCTTTGTTCCTGAAATGCTCTTTTAAACATGTGCCTATATTTCTCTTTGTTTTTCCGATATAGATCTTTTCACAATCTGCACATGTTATTTTGTATATCCCTGCTTTTTTCTCTTGTGGGGTGTTTACAGCTGTTTTATCTTTTAAGATGTTTCCTAAATTAAATCTGTTGATGGGTGCTAATTTTATGTTGAAACCTTTAAGACTTTTTTGAAATTTTTTCAATGTTTTTGTATGATATTGAATTTTTTAAAAATTGGTTTTTCTATATCTGCTGATAATGTGGTGATATCTCTGATAAGTTTTTTTCCTTTTAAATCTTACCACCTTTTTATGTACCACATCTTTATTAAAGTCATTTAAAATTGCCATTTCTTCTATTTTCTTGTATTCCTTTCTAAACTCTTCTTTACTTATTGGTAAATTAACCAAACGATATGTTAAGTTGTTGAAAACTGCATGTTTGTGTGTTAAAGGGTTAAAACCATCTGCCTTGATATGATTATCTGTATAGGTATCTTTCCTATATATCCCAAAGCTCAGATTCTCATGGTTGGAGCCGTTGGATTCTCCAACCAGTCTTACCCTTGGCTGAAGATGAAGACGAAGTCTTCGAAACCGCTTCCAAATATTACACATGTGAAGCAATACGAGTGTTTAGTACGACATATATCACATGATTTTATTCATAAATCCTCTTTTAATTAATATAACTTTATGATTGCATTGAACTACACACTCTTATTCTCCACTTATTTGATTATAATATAGTTTCACAAATACTTTGTTCACATCCTCAGCTAACCATCAACTCAATGGATGCGAACAAAGGATTTGTGAAACTTATATTACATATTATAAACAACTAGAGAAATAAGAGCGTGTAGTTCCACTCAATCACACAATGATTTTAATTATATAATTAGCTTCAATATAAAAGTTCCAATTAACATTTTTAGTTATCCTTTTTTATTTATCTTTCTACTGGGAAAAGTTACCGCTATTATATAAAATCAAATTTATTGTTTATATAAATAAATATTTTTAGCTGCTTCTAAACAAGTAGTCCAGCAATAATGAGACTGCTTTATTTTAAGAGAGCATTGTTCTATGACTCTGAGACGTCTATTCCCATTCCCATTCATTGGATTTCAAAACCTGTTACAAGAACTAAAGCTCAGTGCTGAGTCAGATCAAGTATATGGTACAACTTTCGTGTCATAATTTACTATGACTATAAAAAGAATTTGAAGCAAAAGAGTGGCATTCTTCTTTAGTGTGTGATTTGGGTCAGTCTGCACCTTCTAGGCAACAATCAGAAATTGGTTCTGTGAATTTTCAAGAGATTGGCAGTCTCTTGTAGATGAACCTTGTCCTGGTCAACCCATAAGCCCAAAAAAAAATTTGATGATGTGAGAAAAATGGTGGACATTCTGCAATATAAAAGAGATTATAGATATTGAATCAACAGCAGTGAAAACCATTGTTGACAATTATAGAGGCCTCATTGAGTGCCACATACCCAAACAAAGGGAAAACAAAACAAAACAAAACAAAAAAGTAGATTTGTACCATTTTATGCTTGAAAAATTTGATTCAGGGACAGTATAATTTTATAACAGGTGATGAAACATGCATGTATTATTATGATCCCAAAACAAAGAGAGAGATCCTCTTCTGAATGACACTTTCCTGGAGAGAAAGACCATCAATTTAAGTCATAGTCAGAGCTCTGAAAGGAAAATGGTGGCAAGTTTCTTTTATAAGATGGATCATCAGTCATCACACCAAAGTAACCTTGGACACAGGTCGCACAGTTAGTGCTGTTATCGGTGTGTAAAAGAATGCCTTCCCAAAGTCATCATAGTACCAAAATTAAGCAGTGCACATCCTCTGCTGCATCATAATACCTCAGAAAACAGGGCTGTCAGAACATTACATTTTTTTGAGGATAAAAATGAGTATTACCAAAATCATCCTATTCACCTGCTGGCTTCGTGTGACTTCTTGTTCCTGAAGACTAAGGAGAAAATTTGTGGGCAGCAGTTTTTGTCTGATTAAGTCATCACATGGTATAAGAATGCATTAAGTAACATCCTGATTGAATTCTTGGAAGAGGCAGTTTCTAGTTGTTTTCAGAGGATGGAAAAACGCCTAAGTGTCAATGGAGAGTATTTTGAAAAGTGGTAATAGTTGTTTTGTGACTAAAACTGTTAGCACGGACCCTTATATATTGTGTGATATATTATTTAGCATTTAACAGCTTATAAAATTCAAGACCTTTACCATCTTCACTTCTGTTCAAGGATAGCTGAGGATAAGAAGTGTACAAAAACAGAAGGGAACTTGGTTCAATCTTGAAATACTGATAACTGATAATATTACAATTACTTGCATTCTGTTTCCCACTGAGCTGCAGTAGGAGTTTTAATATGTCCTTTTCTGCATATTACAAATGTAATTGCACTTCTGTTCTATGATATCTTGAATTATGTCCCCCCCTCAAAACATGAACTGTTAATTAAAGTCTGAAATAAATGGATCAGCTTTAGACAAAAAATGCACATTTAAATTACATTATAAACAGAAATTATTTCCAATAGTAGTTTTTTGTACCTTATTTATTATGCAATACAGTTTAATGCACATGGGATGTCTTATTATATTCCCCACCAATGGCAATGTATCATTGTCATCTTCCTAATAACTTCATTATGGCATTGCAAAACCAATGTTTGGGAGTATTAAGCCACCATTTGTGTATAGCTACCTGAATTTCCTTGTTGTTGCCATATTTTTTACAATGCAGTTAGTCCTTCCTGTTGTCAAATAAGGCATAATCAGACAGAGCAGGTTCCACTAATTTTGGTGGATTCTGCACAAAAACAAATCCTAGCAATGCTATCTTTGCAGTCGTACTGTTGCCAGTGAGGTGCTGTGCACTGTCATGTTGGAGAAACACCGTTTTCAACCATTTCCCCTTTTTGTGGTTCCTGAATCCTGCATCTGAGCCATGTAAGATTCTCCCAGTACATTTTACTGTTGATAGTTGTTCCTTGAGGAATCCAGTCTATTAGCAGTATGCCTGAAGTGTCCAAAAAATGATGATAATCTGCTTGCCCACAGATGGAGCAGAACAATTTTTTTTTTTTGACATTTCCATTGCATGGATTGAACTTTCTCCTCTGGTGTGTGGCAGTGAAACAAATCACCAGCTTCTTCAAAAAATCCTAATCTTCATTATGCATTTCCAATAGCCGGCGACAGACTTCAACTATTTTTTCCTTCTGTGCCTTTGTCAAGTCCCATGGAACCCAATGACTTGACATTCCATTTCATCAAAGGTTATGCGTCTATCAGCTATAATCAATTCAGACAGAACCTCAATGTTTCTGGGAGACCATGATGTTGAGAGACAACCAGCAATCACATTCTTGTGTGCAGATTTCCTGCCTCTGACGCACCCAGTGACACCACTGCAAACAGTCAGTTTCTTGACCACATACTGCAGTTAAATATCCATGAATTTCTGCAGTTTTGATGCCTTCCTTCCTCAAAAACCTTGTAATCCATTTTTGTCCATGATAGGACCTTCCATCTTGTCGACATCTTCCTGTACTAGACAATAAATGAATTTTGTACTTTTTATACTCACTCTACTTATAACTGCCATCTAAAATATGCATGGTATACTAGTATTATCCCATTGCCCTAAGAATGGACATGCCCACAGATTGTGCAGTATTGATAAAAGACTGCTATTGTAAATTTCCTAATTACCTCAAAGATATAATTATTGCAAATCTAGACAAACCTTTAAGGAAATTACCTCAGAAATCAGTGCAACAAAAGTTATTTGAAACCACTGAAATTTAAACCCTACTAGTACAAAGTTGCAACAGTTTTTGTTTTTCCCTGACAAGGCATAGTTTTCCTTGAATGCACATATAAGCTGTGACAATAGTTGTTACTGGTGTTCAGAGAAACCATCCATTCATGAAACACTGGTGTATGATCCAAAGGTTGATGTTTTGTCCCCTGAGCAAGAGCAAGAAAAATACAACAGCTAAGGATTTCCCATGACCCATGCTATACTCTATAAAATTCATAGTATCTGGGCTTGTAGGCCATGGTCTAGTTCTTGTAGTAACCAACATTTTGCCAAGAACTGCACTCAGCATTTTTAAGACTGATTAAAGGAGTGGCAACTGTATAATCAAGAAATGGGCCAATCACCAAAAGTGTCTTGGCAAATCAAGACAGTGACCCTCCAGGTGCATCAATAAGGGCTCAGCTCTGCCAACCAGTATAGCACAGAATATAAATTGAGAGCAATTTTAGTTGAACTTTAGTAGAGTTCTGAAGTAGATGAACTCAATTTGACCTGCCTTGAAAATGCTGAGTGCAGTTCTTGGTAAAACATTGGCTACTTTAAAAACTGGACTGCAGCCTATAAACCCAGATATTATGAACTTAGTAGAGCAAGAAGAATAGTTTGTCCAAAATGTTATATGGATGGAATAAATAAACAATGTAATTCATGTAATTCTCAACTGTTTATTCGAGAACTATTTTGGAAAGAGCTTTCTAGCTGGCTGCAACAGAACATGCAACTACTAGGACTGAATATTTTGAAACATGCAATAATTGAGGTATTTGATGATTATTAACAATTAGTGGCTCCCTAACTCCTTTCATCTAATGTAATTTGATTTTTATGTGGGTATTTTGAAGACTGGCATTGCTCATCACAAGTCAACATTCCCAAGAAGCAACTTGATGATCATTACTCATCACATTTTATTTCAAAGGTTTTGTTCTGATGGAACCGAACCTCTACTGGCTTTACATTAGTAAATGCCATTGTAAGTATTAAATCTTTAATACCATGTCTTCTTTTATTTATACTTATATATATGGAAAATGCATAAATAGTAGGGACCTTGCAATGTCTTAAAGATAAAAATAGATGGTTAAATGCAATATATTAACAGAAAAATTTAAAAAAAAAGAAAGAAAAATAGTATATATAAATTATAGAATAAAATGAGTGAGGGAGCATAAAAGGATGTTGCACTGTAAATGTTTCTATAAGACAGCAGTGATGGAAGAGTTGATCTAGAGTGATGAAGACAAGGGCTCTGGAAACATGTTCTGAATTTTAAATATAAAATGAAATATAGTGCTACTAGTTATTGATGACTTGTGTACAGTTGTTTTACTTCATGGCCACCAACTTCTAAGTATGTTACTAAGAGCCAAGAAGTATCACTTATAGTGAATTCTTCTCAGTCTGCGGCTTTCATAGCAGGAGTTCAGAATGTTAAAGTAATTTCATGTCAACTGATCACAAATCAAGTCAACTGATCAGATTTTTATGTAACATGGTAGGATGATCTGTAAAGTTAAGCCACAATACATGACATGCTTTGACATTACAAACAACATACTGTATATGGACAAATCACAGCTGATAACTTAGGGTCCTTTGGTTACCACTTCAGAATTGTACAGAAGATTCTTACAAATATTATGAGTAAGAGGGTGTCAAGGACAAACAATCCACACAAAGAGGTGAGAGATCCACATTAGAGATGGTAAAAGCTGCAGGTACAGTACAAGTGAACAAAAACTATTTTCCTACAACTATCTTTGGCTGTAAACCATTGAAATTGCATTATTTTGTTTGCTATCTAATCACTGCAAATTCTTGGACAAACCTATTAAAACAGCATAAATTGGAATCCAGGAATAAGTACTTCTTTTTGAATAAATAAAATGCTGCCTTTGAATTATTCAAATAAAATTTTTGGATAATTCAAATTAAACAGGGATTTTTATCATTGTTTCCAAAGCAATTTCATGGGGAATAGGGGAATTTTTATCAATGTTTTCAATCGGAATTTCAAGGAGAATAAGTTTCTGTTCAAATTATCAAATTAAAAAGAGTCCACTGAATATGTATTTTTAAATCCACGGATCTTACAAGAATATATGGGTCTTGTCAATAGATTTAATACAATATTCATTAACAAACAAGTCGGCTCGGGTTGTCTAGTGGTAACCATACTTGCCTCGTAGATTCAAGATCACGGGTTCAATCCCGGCCAGGGTCAATGTTTTGGGCATAAAAAACCTAAGTATGGGTTTTCTTCTGAAGGGATGTAAAGCTGTGGGTTCCATGTTGTACATTTATGGCACGTAAAAGAACCTTAAACCTGAAAAAAGAGACCTCTGAGCAAAATTTTATCAGTCATTTCACGCCCTGAATTGAATAGGATGCTGATGACCTGAGATTTTAAAGAGTATCCTTAAATTAACAAACAAATTATCAATTAAAAATATCAGCATTAATTATATTTATATAAAAACAGAACATTTTCAAATTGATCAACAGTGACCTAAGAGTATAAAATTCAATACATGAGCATAAATAATTTGTACAAATAGTTACATGGACTAATAGATTTATTGAAGAATTATAATTTAAGAGAAATTACAGCACTTGCTACCACTGTGGAAAGATAACCACTGCAACAAATGAAAAAAATCTTGTAAAAATATGTGTAGAGGCATTTACGAAATGAATTTACAATAATGAACCTTCCTCCTTTTTTCAATTAAACACATTTGGCTAAATTTCTAACCTTGAGAGATGCTTATTCCTTTCGATCTTATGCACACTAACATCCTGGTTATTTATGTATAAGAATCCTGTTTAACTAATGCTAAATAACTAATCCCATTCCCTTCCCTACTCATTTCATCTTCCTTTCACTGACATTCTATACCATTTCTCATGCACATTTCCTTGTATGTCATTATGTTTAAATAGTTTGATTTTAAGAGGATTTATTTATATGCAATTTGTTTTGTGTATTGTGTAAGTGTATATCTGCATTACTGATAAGTTACCAGGATTGCTTTTTATATTAACTATATATATCTTTGATATATAGGATTGGCAAGGGCAACATGCTCAGTTGCTTAATAATGATGTACAATAATGACAGTAATTTAATAATAAGTCTGTTAAAATAGAATATTTAAATTGTATCAGATACAGTAACAGTCTTTGTTTCATCTTTTTAATGGAATAACCAACTATAGTATGCATTCCAAAACAAATGCTGAAGTTTTTAGAAAAAAAAAGAATTTCAGTGAAATAAAAAATTTACTAGTCATAGGAAATATCTGAAACATGCACAACATAGGGATAAAACATACTTGAAAATGCTAGAAAAGATAAAAAAGAAGTTTTCAAAAAAACTTATCCATAAGTGAAAATGAATTACCAACCTTAATGCAAGCAACATGTAGAGAAGTTTCACCCTTGGCATTGCGCTTGTTAAGATCCTTTACAGGTATTTTATTTGCAACATTTTTCTTTATTTGAGGAGCAAGTGAAATTTTTGGGTTTGCTTCTTCAGCTGAGCTTACAACAATGCTTTTCTTTCCCATTTTCTTGCCTTTTTCTTCTTTTTGTGGAAGATTTTTAGTGTGTGGCATTTCATTCTTACTGTCCAGTTGCCTAGAAGTTAATGATCAAGTTGTGATTTAACAAAAAGTTTGAAGAGAAAATAAATTATTACACAACAACATTTTAAAAATGAAATATAAAATAAAGGTATTTACTAAATAATTTAAATAACAGCAGAAAAAAATATAGAAAATAAACATGGAGTATGATAACTCCAGTCATTTTAGGGCTGTTTATAGTTTCATAGTATGTATAAATGAATGTAATTTATTTAACAATAACCTCATAAAATACATAAATTATTAAATGATAATTTTTAATATATAAAATTACACAAACAGCTAATAATGGCTAACAAGATGCAGCCAGAATCTTCTGCAAATCTACAGGCAACAAGCTGAAGGTATCTGATGACTGTTAGGGTAGGTGGCAGAGGACTGCAATGGCCAATAAGCCATCGATCAAAGCCAGCTGGGCTACACAAGTCTGAGGAGGTGAGGTTTACCAAATTGCTAAGTTGGCCTAGAATTTATAACACGTAGCCAATGTTGTTGAAACTGAAAAAAACAACATACTATGTCTAATGCTAGAGTAAAGACCGCTAAGAATAATATATTATGCATAATTATTCTATTTCAGAACATTAGTTTATTTTTATTTATATGTCCATGCTGAGTTCTTTTGTCTGTCAGGAGATTATTTGAATTGAAATTTCCAGGTGATTCAGTTCCAAGGCATAATGCAATTCATAAATTAGTAGTGTCCACATACTTTATAAAAAACTGATGGGTAACATCTATCAAGAGATCTGTTTAATTTCTGAAAGGGAATTAAGAAGGATAATGAGCAATTTCATAAGAAGATTCCAAAAACATAGGAAAAATGAAGGCAGATATCGGTAAGTATATAAATTTTTAAGTGCGTTAGAATGTCACCTGTATTTCTGCCATCAACTGCTGTGTTGCCCTACCCACTCTCTGCAAAAGTGATGGCTTACAGGCCAATACAGTTCCTGGCCACCAAGTTGGTTATCAGGTAATTAGACAATAGTTTGACAGCATGGAAAGGTGACAACTGAATATTCTTATAGGTCATTTGGCTACTGCTTAAACTGTTAATGTGCTCTTAACATTTTTTCCTTGCTGGATTACTGGATTAACTATTGCTAATTTTTTAAATTAACATAGCTAATGTAATACAAGCTATAGCAGAGCTAAAAGCTAAAATGTTATGAAAATGTAGAGCAACCCAACTTGCTTGTTTTTACTAATGTCCACTGTGAGTTTTGTAGAGTCGGGCTGATGCAACCATACAACAGTTCCTGAACTATTTTAAAAGGTTTTATTTACCAAGTTTATGAAAGGAGGTGCTGATACTGACTACTGTCACTATCCATATATTTTTGGTGCATATTTTAAAACACCATCCACCACTAACTTTAGTTCATATTCAGCAATGCTATTTCCTGGCAGATATTTCATTTAATTTTCCAGAGTATGTGGTTTGTCTCTAAACTGTATTTTTAATTTACTTCAGAGATAAAAGTTACAAGGGGTTAGGTTGGAGGATTGGCATAGCCATAAATCCTTACTAATAAAATTGTCATTCTGAAACATTTTTCATCTTCTCTCATCAAAATCCACTATATAAGCTGTAGCATTCTTGTTGATAAAATGCAAAATCATGTTCCCAATTAGTTAATTCTGGAAATAATGGGGGCAAAATTGTATTTATATACACCACAGGTATTTTCTATGAAATTAACTTAAACAATTTAATAGCTCTTTCCACACATGAAATTAATTTTACACATATTTACATGCTAGTTAACTTAATTAAATACATTTCACCTAACTAAAAACATCAATCCAGTTAGACACACATCAGCCTAGTTAAATATGCCAAACCAATTAAATACATGCCAATTTAATTTTATACAAATTAACTTAGTTAAACGCATTTCACCTAACTAAAACATGTCAATCTAATTAGATATACATCAATCTAATTAAATATGTCAAACTAATTAAATATGTAAATTTAATTTTATACATATTAACTTAATTAAATACATTTCACATAACTAAAAATACACATCAAGCTAATTAAACACATCACTTAATTTTATACATGTTCACTTATTTCACCTAACTAAAACATGTCAATCTAGTTAAATAGGTCAAACTAATTGAGTACATCTTAAATTAATTTTCTACATATTAAATTAAATATATTCGACTTAACTAAAGCATGTCAATGTGTTTAAATACACATCAACCTAGTTAAATAAGTCAACTAATTAAATACATATCAATTTAATTTTACACATATTATCTTAATTATCTGCATTTTACCTAATTAAAACATGTCAACCAGGTTAAATACGTCAAACTAATTAAATATGTGCCAAATTTACACTATTAACTGAATTAACTACATTTCACCTAACTAAAACACGTCATTCTAGTAAAATAAGTAAAACTAATTAAATATGTCCACTTAATTTTACACATATAACCTTAATTAATTACATTTCACCTAATTAAGACATGTAAATCTAGTTGAATATGTTAAACTAATGGAATGCCCATCAGCTTAATTTTACAGGTATTCACTTAAGCACTTTTCATCTAACTAAAAGAATGTCAATATAGCTAAATAACCATAAAATTGAATATGTTAAATAAGTTAACTTAATTTTGCATGTATTACTTTATTTTCAAAATATCTAAAAACATGTCAATGAGTTAAATGCATGTCAACTTAATTTTATACATATTAACTTAATTAAATACATTTCAGCTAAATAAAAACATGTCAATCTAGTTAAATACATATCAAGTTGAACATGTCATACTAATTAAGTACATCTGAACTTAATTTTACACATTTTAATTTAAAAATATTTCACATGACTAAAAATATGTAAACTTAACTTTAAATATATTAACTTAATTAAATATATTTATAAAATTATTTGTTTTATCAAATATAATTAAACATACTTTTTTTGTATCTGGGATTTTCACAGTGAAATATATTATATTTAGGTCTAAACACTTATCAGCTTGAATAATAATATAATGAAACTAAGCAAAGCTAGTCAATTAAATACAATAAGGAGTTAAACAATATTTCAAGTGCTCCAGGAAAAAAGCATATATGGTCTGAAATTTTTACACTCTGAAATCTTTCTTGTCTTTGAACTCGACGAGCTGAGTTAACACATATGAATCATAAATAAATACGCATTATGTGATAGAAAACATATAATGAGCCATAATTCAATTTGGAATTAAATACAGAACAAAACATACCACTCGTAATAACTGAACTGAACTCAACCACTATCACAACCATAATGATAGCCAGAAGACTTTGTTCCAGTAAGTAACATAAAACGTGTGCAGTCAGTGGAAAAACCCTGCTAGTTGGTTCATAGCCCATTGGATCACTCCATATTATATGCTGGGAACATAGTAAATGCTCCAATCCATTGAAGCTATTGTTTTTTATACATTATAATCACATAAATAAGCAGAAATTAATAAAATACTTAAATAGTAGCCCAACTTGTATTCTGCTTCTAGAGCATTTTTAACTACACTGTTTCAAGAGTTAGTTTATTTTTCATTTTTATTATATGTATAAATAAATTACCAGTAATAATAAATTATATATATATATATATATATATATATATATATATATATACACACACACACACTTGTCTTCTTGCCACAGAGGAACTCTAGCAGTTAGGTGCCATCATAAGCAATTTTCACAAAAATAATTTATTTCATTATCACTTTTCATTACAGAAAACTACATATGCTACTGGGGACAGTTTCTCTGAAGAGATTGCTAGTTTCCACTATCTTAAAAAATTTAAATGTTTGATTTCCTATAACTATTGCTTAATGAATTTTTATGTATAAAAATGTGGTTGGTTGGTTGGTTGGTTGGTTGGTTGCTAGTGGCCATTGGGGATGCTGATATTTATTATTTTTTCCCTAGATTCCCAATAAAGAGCTATCAAATTATTTTTCATTTGTTTGCTGCTATCTAGTTGGCTGCATTTTAGTAGATTTACTTTGTTTAAGATAGTATTCACATCCTTCAGAATGGGCAGTGGCTGTCCTTGATTAATTTCATCCTGAAAAGATATTCTGATAGGCAATCATCCCCAACAATTAAGAGGAATTGGGCTACTCCAATTTTTCTTGGTTTCAATAAAAGATGTTTGAAAATAAAAATGTTAATTGGCACCTTTACAGTGAAGCTAATCCTATAATTAATATTATTATATGATTGAGTTGAGCTACACACTCTTTATGTTTTAAATATGTAGTAGCAGTTTCACGAACCATTGTTTGCATCCTCAGCTAACTGTTGAGTGCTGGATAATTCATTATGCTCTTGTAATGTGTATTCTCCTCTGGTGGATGAGTGATGAACTTAAAGTTTATGTTTTCATCCCCAGAAGTGTCGAAGTTTATTAAACTGACTTTGTATTTGTATATGTAAATTTTCTCCCATATTGCTAAATCTGTAGGTCCTTGTATTGATTTTAATCATTTTGCTTATTCACTATGTGGTGGTTCTCTCCCCAGAAATGAGATGCTACTGCTGATTTTTCATTTTGCTTGTATTTTATATTCCTGAAATGATACTTCTGGGGATGAAAACATAAACATTAAGTACATCACACCTCCAACACATTACCACAGTATAACGAATTATCCAGCAGTTGATAGCTGAGGATGTGAAACTAGTACTACATATTATAAACAAGTGGAGCAATAAGAGTGTATAGTTCAACTCCATAAAATGATCTTAATTATATGTTTGAAAGTATTTAGATCTTCATATGGCTTTCCTTCTAGTTTTTGTTTCATGTTTTTGTTCTTGTTCAGTTATTAATCTTTTTATGAGTTTCAATTTAGAGGTAAGTTCTAATTCAAAAGGTGGTTTTAATTTTATGATGGATCCTTCTTTTGCTAAAGTATCAGCAATCTCATTGCCCTCCAATCCCACAGGACTCAGGATCCATTGTAAAACTATTTCTGTATTTCTGATCTGGATTGTATGATATAGTTTTCTTATTTCATTTATAGTGTATGTTGGTGGGTAACTGTAATTCATTATACTTTGTAGTGCTGCTATAGAGTCACTTAAGATAACAATTCTTTTATTTATGTTAGGTCTATACAGTAGATTTTGTAAAGCTGCTTTAATGGCTATTATTTCACCATCAAAATTGTTAGCATACTGCTTCAAAGGTGTATATTGAGAGAATTCTTCACAGTATATTCTGAAGCCTGCTTCTCCATTTTGAGAGACCCATCTATATACACTATCACCATGTATCAGTCTGATATTAGTTGTTTAGTGTTACTAAGTGCTGTCAATCTTAATACCTCAGGTGGGTTATTCTTCTTGAAGATCATTGTATCCAGTTTTAATTTCATGTTGATATGTATATATTATAAAGAATCAGTTGGTATAGGGCAGGTTTGGTGCTTATTTTTAAAATTTTGTCTAAATCTTCTTTCTGTATGTCATTTTTGAAAGTCTGTTATGATTTAATCATTGTGTGCTGTCAAGAATATGAAACAATTAATTCTTGTGTTGATTACATTTTAATTTCTGTCTAATATAACCATTTTAATATCTAGCTCTATTTTAATTGGCAGATTGTTAGATATGCTCTGCATTATACCAAATTTTGTTTTTATGGCTCCTGTTATTATTATTAAGGACCTAGATTGCATTGTACCCAATTTAGTTTTAAGTTGGTTGTTCATTGTGGATATTATCTCACTTCCATATAGCAGATTGGGCTTTATGTACCTTTTGTACATGTCATTTAGGGAACCTATGGAACCTTCTCAATTGAAGTCTGATATCTTCTTAATATGTTGTTCTTCTTATTCGCTTTCTTAGTCATATTGTTAATCTGTTCAGAGAAGGAAAGCCTTTTGTCAATTGTTAAATCAAGGTATTTAATATGTTCTTTCTCTTGTAGTAGTTCATTATTGATTTTAAGCTCTAAATCATTTGTAGTGTATTTAAGACTGAAAAGCTGTAAAACTGTGTTTTTAGTTTAAAAATTATATATGGAACTAAACACAGTGAAGCTAATCATTTGATTTAATTTTATGTCATCTAAACACTCTTAATGCTTCACTTACTTGTCATAAAATAAAACCACATTTTATGACAAGTAAGTGAAGCATTGAGAGTGTTTAGATGACATAAAATTAAATCAAATTTGTTTTTAGTGTTTATTTCCATATTGTTGATGGATGCCCATGTTTCCATGCTATTGATAATTTTCTGAATTTCCTTTTCTATTTTTGTTAGAGAAAAATGGATAAGAATGACGAAGAGGAAGATAGAAGAAAATATGAAAATACTTGCAGATATTTCAATATCAATTTGAAGTAACAATGCTCTCATGCACATTCTCCAGTAGTAATAATCAATATTTTTGTCAGTAATCAGCTATTGCTGAATGACGGCTAATGAAGTTTCATGTGATTTTGTGAAATGTAAAGAAAGTGAACTCTGGAAGTTATACAACATTTTTGTAGGGCAGACTTCAATCTGCACATTCCAGACTTTAATCAAAGGGAACCAACAAGTCTGCAGACATGAAAACCAAGAGATTTAATTATTTGTTTAAATAAGTGTGTTACAATAATATTTTTATTAAATTCTCTCTCTCTATTTCTGTTGTGTATTTCAGTCACCTATATATCAATGTTAGTTCTAGTTATTAAGATTCTAGAAGCCTGTGATCTATATTCAACATTTTTTATAAAGTTATGCCACCACTATGCATCACTGTTCAGATATGCAGGACAAATATTTTAAAAAATAATCTCACAAATGTAGGCATTAAAATATATAGCAAACTACCAATAAATATTAAAGAAATAACCAATACAAAACAATTTAATAAAGAAGTCAAAGCCTCTCTACTACAACGTACCTTTTATTCAATAAGTGAATATATGAACTTTAAATAAGGCATATTGTAAATCTAGTATAATTACTAAACTTGTATATTGCTTATATTATATTCTGGACAAAGCCCATATCATGTAAATGATCCAAATGGTGAATAAAGTATTATTATTATTATTATTATTATTATTATTATTATTATTATTATTATTATTATTACTGAAAAATATATTATAAGTGTTATTTGCAAATGTTACTCTTTAAGTATTGACTAATGTCTGATTTTCATAATTAAGCAATTTCTATCTCATATGTTCCACATTCTATATTTTTTTTTTTACAATTACTGAGGTTCAGATAAAGTACAATGAATTCAAAGATAGAAACTACATGGTTTTGCTGCTGTTGATGCAGATTTAGTCTTCTAATCTCCTCAGTACTATGTGTTGGAAGCCTACATAATTGCTCACCTATATAATGTAGATAAGTGTAATATAATTTTAACTTATATATACATTTTTTTTCTTCGCTTCTAATGAAAATTACTATTAAATTTGCAACACTATAAAATGCAATTCCATTAATGAGCTAATTTTTATGCACTGTAGTAAGCATTCTATAAGAATTAGGCCTAAAGTAAATATAACACTTACTCTTCATAACCAACCAGATCACAGATTTTGGTCCATCCTGCTATTATGTTTGAAACCAGCTGATCATGCAAAATGTCTGAAGTATGTACTGGAACACCACAAACAGAGCAAGCCCCTTCTTTAGGGTTTATGCATGCTTGGCAAAAGAAATGACCACAAATGTCAAAACATTCTGGCTTTTCTGGTATCTTCTTGCTATTAGGAAAAAATTAATAAAAATTAAAAAAAAATTAGACTCAAAGCAAACACATTTATAATACAACTGCCTATGAAATGGAAATGGTTCAAGCTAAAATTACAATTTTCTCGGTACATTATTGCAAATTCATTTTTATTACATTTGACAAGTAACTGAACCATGCAATAAACTGTTTGCATTAGTAGCATGGAGAAACTACTTCTGACAAGACAATGGGCATGTCTATGATTTGGTTCAGCTATTTACCATATGCAATATAGCAGGTAACACAGGTAACTGTGTAGCATTTGCCTTTATGGAACAGGAAGGAGATAGGAAGGAAACAGGCAACCTATGTACTGGGAATTCAACCCATATGCAGAATGACTCAAGAGTTTTGAAACTAATAATAGAATTTCTCTTTTACATGACAGTGAACACAGAATTCAAGGACTCATCACCCAATGTTCAGCTCATGTAGTAAGCCCAGTATTAATAGGAAAAGGATTTTAGTTCTAGATAGCAATGCAAGACTTACGGGATCAAGTTTTCAGCAAGCTGTAGGCAACCAGTTTAAAGTAAAACATATTTGTAAACTGAATGCTGGTCTTGGAGATGTAGTTTCAGATATTAAGGAGTTATCAAAAGATTTCTCTAAGACCATATAGTAATTATTGGGAAAGGCCGAAATAGCTTAGATAGGGATCCCAAATTTCACATTGGAGCAGACCTAGAGAACATATCCAAGAATAGCAATCATATAAATGTACACTGGTTGAAGGGTTTTGCATATGATGAGTCATGGATTAGAGCAAAGATTTGAGGAGTGAATGCCAACTCATGGAGATTATCTAGTGTTTATGCTAATGCCACTGTTATTTCAATGAATAATTTTCCAAGCAAACATTCACTAGATTTGGGCTACACCTCAACTCCAGAGGAAGAGGCATCTTGCAAATCTGTTGCCAAGGATATGAAGTATGTTTATATGTCAAATTGCAGTAGGCTTATTTCTGTCATTGTTGGAACTTTCTGGAGTTGCATTCCTTCCATACCCCATTACAATTAACTCCAGGTTGAGTATGTAAAGGGGATCTATAGACACTCCTAAATAGTGCAATTGTCAGCATTGTTATTTCCACTTATCTTACCCATTTTCCATAACCATTTTTGTTTCACCTTGCCTATATACTTTCCCAGTTCCTTAATATTTTCGTCTTGTTTTAAATTTAAAATTCTTCTGCCTCTTATTCCAGTTGGTAAATTTTCCCACTTTTGTAAAAGGAACTGTTCCCTACAAATCTCGTTGGTCCTGGTGATGTAGCAGTTACCATACTTGCCTCCTACACCGAAGATCGCAGGCTCGAACCCGGCCAGGACCGATGGATTTTTTGGGGCATAAAAATCCTAATTATGGCTTCCTTTGGAAGGGAAGTAAAGCCGCGAGTCCCGTGTCGTACATTTACGGCACAAAAAAGAACCTCAAGCCTGAAAGAGAGGCCTCTGAGAAAAATTTGTAGGCCATTTCACGTCCTGAGTTGAATGGGACACTGATGACCTGAGATGTTAAAGAGCATCATAAATAAATCAATCAAAAAAAAAAAAAAAAAAAAAAACCCCTCCAAAACTTGGTTTGCATTCTAATACACAATGCCAAGTACTATCTGGTTCTTCACACACACGACATATCCCCTTAATATATCCATTTTTTATTCCACTTAAGTATATTACTCCTGCTCTACATCATGTCAACCCTTCCCTTCCTACCTTATCACAGATTTCAATATATCTTCATTAACAGACCACCAGAGCAAGCATAGTAACATACATACTTTGCTGAAATTGACTCCTCAGTCGTCGTTTTGGTTGACAATGTGAGGAATGTACCTCACGAAACATGTACCAAAATTACTTTTATAAGTGTGTTTGTGAAACTTAAAGAGAGTTTTAATGTGACGACATGATTTTTAGTGCTTTACTTTAAATCAAAATAAGATTCAATATATCTTTCTCTTCCCCACACATTTTTTAATCTGCTATAGATTTCAGAGATGTTTTGGCATTTAGATTTGCCCATATTTGCTGCTGTTTTTCAATATCCTCACTTCTTATTATCTCTTTCCAAAATCCTTATCCCAATCTTTCTCTCTTAACATATTGATTCCTTGACCACTTCATGTAGAATATTTTGGATTTTAGATATTCAAGTTTCTCTCCCTTAATTTTTCCTTGTGCTACCTAACAAAGATTGATGCTATTCTACTCTTCTAGTCTCCCTATTCTCTTCAATATTTCAATACTGGTTCTATAACCTTGCTTTCATAACCCAATCTTCCTACTTCCATTAGAGCAACCTCGTTATGTGAAGATCTACATAAGCCTAGGACAATTCTACAAAATAGACTATTTATTGCATTTATCCCTTTCCATCTTCCATCTGGCCCCCCCAAATTTCTATTCCTTACATCATTCTGCTCTCCACTATTGAACCACATATTCTCTCTAACCATTTTACTTTCATATTTGGTACTTTATTTACACAAGATCTAATTACACTCAAAGCTATTTTTCCCTCTGCTACTGCTTTTCTTTTTTGATTACTCCACTTCTCATTACTAAAGAATCTAATACCTAAATAATACCATTTCTAGACAATTTTAATTTCTGTGCTCTTCCACCATCATCTTTCCTGTTTTTTTTTTTTAATTGAAGCCCTTTTTTCATCACCATGGTCTTTGATTTATTTTTGTTTATCTTGAGACCCATTCTCTACACAATGTGCCTACAGCTTTTAGTGATCGTTTAAATCCTACACTTGTTAAAGAACCTGTTACCAAATCATCTGCAAAGAGCAGACCTGGTATCTCTATATTATTTATCTCTTCTTACAAATAATCCTATGCTACCAGACACCAAACCTTTTCCTTTAACCTTCACCATTTTTTTCCAATAATAATCATACCCAGTGACATTGATTAAAGAATCCTTCAATATCCAGTGACATTGATTACAGAATCCTTCAATATCCATGTCTAGACCACTGCTAACACATCTGCCCACTTGATTATTCAATGAATGTCATCATTTCGTATTTTTACTATTAGCCCTTCAACAATCCAGCATACTATAGAAAAGATACACAATTCCTATACCGAATCCTTTCTCACAAATCTATAGTGCTCCAGCTTTGTTTTGCTTCGTGTTAGTCTCGCCTCTTTATATGGTGCAACTCTTTGCTCTTCTACATGCACAATACTTCCCCAAAGCATGGAGACTACATTCAACCCTGACTCTGTCCACATATCCAAGCCATCAGTAGCACCTAGTGCTTCCCTGTTGGCATCCTCGTCCTGCTGTTGAGAATGTACAATGCATCATGGAGGAGAATAATGATTTGTATAGACCAGTCAGCTAGCTCATTAGTTTCCAGAAGGGTGCCTACTATTGTGCATTTCAGATATATAACATCCTAGCCGAAAGAATTAAATTATCAGGAAATGTAATTAATTTAAATTTTCATAAAATTTCTTAAAGAGTTTTTAATAGCTCACACCTCCTACAGCATGGATGAATATTTTGGACTTAATTTATTTTAATTATGTATATGTTTTATTATATTTTCTATATCCTAGAGCTCTCTCAACTCAGGATGTACAGAATGAGATATATACACATGGCAAACTTTGTAGAGAGAAGAGGTGGAATTATTCCTATCAAGATTATGTCTATGAAATGACCTCATTGGGTGCAGTTACCATAAACGGCTACCACTACCACCATCGGTTTACAAGGATTAGACCTTAGGCCTGTTCTGGTCCTGATGGATCATATGAACAATTCAAATTTAGCTTGCTTGGCATTACAGATATATGGTCAACCCATCACTACCCCCTTTACCAACGTGCTTGGTTCATTTTTCATAACATATATGAAGACTTTGGAAGACTATGTTAAGTTTTGTTACCAATTGCAGCTGCCTGTACATAGGAAAATACGATTTTGCATGTGATCTACAATACATGACATTTACATGGGTCAAAAGAATAATAAATCTTGGTAATTTGGCTAACAAAAAGCGCCAGCTGGCTCTTTTCATAATAAACAAACTTTGTAGTCTAATAGATGCTTACCATTTTTGACATCTTAACGCTTCTTCAAGACTTTGCAATGCATCTTTGGTATTACTCCAGTCAAATAGCTCCTTTATGCTTAAAGACATATTTTAATACCACTATAATTAATTTCCAAAAATATTTCCTTCACCCCAAAGCTAAAATGTCACTCATTAAATTGAAAATTGGAGGGAATGGCAACCTTCCGTTTTTTTTTTTTTTTGGGGGGGGGCAAATAAAAGACAACAGTTGTACATACTGTACCTTCGTTCATTCATTCAGGTTTTACAAATGATATAATTTATTACGGAATAATACCAGACATTGAAATGCTCTTTTGGTTACTATTCAGGATTTATCCATGTGTTATTCTTTAATTTACAACAGAGAGGGTTCTGTTTTGGAATGCAATTTATATTTCGTATGTTGACATCAATGTTACTCCTTGCAAGGTTGTCTGTACTTTGTGTTGATTGGTTAACTTATACCAGTAACAGATAACTGGCTAGCTGCGTAGTGGCTGCGAAACAAGGAATCGGACATTTTTGATTCAGTGTCTGGATTGAAAATATTTTAACCTTGTAAAATTCCTTTGGTTTTGTGAGGTCTTGGTACTATTTTATAGTTATTATTGGATAAAATGGTTTTTATATTTTTGTTTCCGTGATGAAATATATTTTATAAAGACAGTGGTAGGTATGTGTTTGTTGCTGCAAAACTTAAAGGATACGATTAGACATGTAAACACACCAGTTGACATTAATATATTGGTGCGTGCAAAGTATAATAATTCTTCGGAAATTTTTGTTCGATAATATCTCTATAATTAACGCCTAATTTTAGTTGAATCATTAATGAAAGTGGAGTAGTTTCGCTGTAGAACGTCATGACCAAGGTATTGCACAATATCTCCAATTTTCCTTTTTCGTCATTGTTTCGAGTACATTAATTGCATTGACGTAATTCAGTGTTCTTGGTGTTTTAACGAAATCATAATATTATGAAAATACAGGGTATTCCTTTTTATTTGCCGATATTTTATATGTAATATAAACATTTTCGGAATAGTAGTAGGTTAGTTGGTAATCCCCTTCAAATCGTGCAAACGTAATATTATGCAAATTATATAAAGTTGGTCATATATTGATATGGGGTCGTCAACCTAAGCTACCAGATGATACGAATCATTTTGGATATACAAGGAAAGAAACTGATTTGATTAAGAGGTATGAGTCTTTTAAGATGATAGCAAAAATAATAAAATATAATATGCTCTTTACTTTTAAACGATTATATAAACTTAACATTAAATGATTCCGGTGCAATAAGATTAATGTATTGTAAAATGTGATAAAATTGAAGTTGAAATAAAACTGAAAAACTCGATTTTGTAATAAGGACAACATAGTAGCCAGGAAGCTGAAAACAGCATAAAATCATAGTTATAAAAGTATTGCTGGAGCACTAAATCTTAGTCAGTGAACCACCAAGTATTAACTTCGGCTCTCAGTCCCTTCTCACCCACCTAGTTTGTGCATTATTTATATAGCCATGGACTGCTCCTATCAGATTCTAGCGAACTTTAGAAGGCAACTAGGGAAACTACTGCAATTTGGTATAGTCTAATGGCCTCCACTTGCCTCCTTTTCATAATTATAAATTTGTGACTTATATTGTAGAGGATCATGTGCTGCTATGCTAACAGGCAAATCATTGTAATAGTAGCAAAACTACCTTAACATTATCTGGGAGACATATTTAGGTCATCTAACAACAGGAATCATAAGCTTGACTTGGAAGAATTGGTGCAAAGGAGTACCATGACAGGTATGCTTAGGAAAATGTGCACTTTTGACAAAGAAGAAAGCACAATGTTGTTCTGGAAATGTTTAAAATATTGGAAATGAATAATGTATGTTGTATTTTTGTGAAATGCATACCCCTACATATAGGAAAATGCATTAAATGTGTGTAATGCATTGATTTTATTGCAGATATGCTCAATAAATTAAGCTGGAATAAAATTAATACTTAAATTGTAATTTGCAGCTGGTTTAAGGTATATCTAGCTTATATCTAGTTAGCATTTAGCAGTTATTAACTGCATATAACAAATAAAAATTAAATGAACTGAATTGAATTAACCATTTTCTATTGATGGGTTATGTTTAGTTTATATTTAAGGAATGAAATTAACAAATCACAATAGTTGAAATAAAATCAAATGAATGATCTCTTAATAGAACTTTACCATTAGATAGAAATGTTTGTAATGTAACTAATTATAATAAAGCATATTTATTGCACTTTGTGCATGCTACAAGAAGTGGGGACTAAGAATAAATAATGGTATTTAAGAATATAAATAAGTTATGCATTAATGAGAAATGGTATTAGGAAGGGGCAGATATTGAGGTAGTCAACAAGTTTGACTATTTCACAAAAATAAAGCATGTATTACTCATTTCTGATAATTTCAACACTGAAGAAAAAAGTAGTGACTTAATTATAGCTGGAAAGTGTGCATTTTCCTAGATGGTACTGCAGTAGCTAAAGCATTCTTCACTATTATTATTTACCTGTTAGAATAGTGGGTTTTGTAGTGAGTGCATCTTGTTAACTTAAACCTTAAAGATGGAATGCAAGAGCATGTTTCTTTACTCCACATTATTCTGAAAATGTAACTCCTAGATTATATTTAAGCACAGTTGGAATCCCAACAATGTTAAAATGTAATCCTTATGTTAGTTTTAAACTTCATGAGAACCCTTGTAAAATGAAAATTTTGTTAAGTTAGCTATTAGTTTAGCTCACAAGCATTATCATCAAGAGTAATGCAATTCATTATCTTAATGGCCTGTGCATGATGTAACCTGCCTATTCATTACACTGTGCCTAATGCATTTTTGAATTACCAGCACCATAAAAACGTGCTACAGTTGTGCTAGAATCTTACTAATGTTTCCCACCCTTCTTTTCTCGTGGTGAGAGGATAACTGCCAATCATATGAGGAGCTATGTAAATAATGCATTAATTTGGTGAGTAGGTGGGAACCAAGGGAGGTTTATTGTTACTGGCCTCAGCACAGGGAAATAGTGCTGCAGCAATGCACTAATAAATATTAGATTACTTTGTTTTTAGCTATGTAAGTAATGCATTAATTTGGTGAGTAGGTGGGGACCAAGGGAGGTTTATTGTTACTGGCCTCAGCACAGAGAAATAGTGCTGCAGCAATGCACTAATTAATATTAGATTACTTTGTTTTTAGCTTTTGGGGTGATATATGTTGCTCCTTATTACAAAATTTGTTTTTTGAGGTACTTTACATTGCCTTTAATTCACATTTTTGAAGCCAATACATAAAACGTACACCTTGATAAAAAAAATGAGTAAACTTTTGAATGCAAAATTGTGCTTAAAGTCCTACTAATGACAGTGTGCATTTCACAAAGTATCCAGCAAAACAGTAGCCACTGCAGCAGTTGTGGTATATGGCATGCACTAAAGATGCTGACTAGTGTGTGTGCTTCATTAGCTCTGTGGCAGAGTGTGCAGTGATGCCATGCTTAAGAGTACAGGTTCACCTCCCATCATGAAGTTTAGTTTAGTTCTTGGAGTATTCAATGAGTTCAGGAAACACTCACAGAGACCTATAAACATGGAACTTGCCATATACAATTACAATAGTAGCACATAATCTACATTTACAAAAAATATTGTGCACATCTAAATAAATATTTACAATAAAAATGAAAATGAACACCTAGAGCAACTCAACCAGACAACAAAAACAGAGAAGCAGAAACAAAAAAGTCATTAATCACATTACTCTATACATATTTACATATCCATTGATAAAAAATTATTTTTTTTTTAACTCAGGGTTAATTTTTTTTTTAACTCAGTATAATATTGTTTTTTAACTCAGTATAATATTGTTCATCCAGAGATCAGTTTAATTTCTTAAAGCGAGTCAAGAAGGCTAACGGGTAATTTCAAATGACAAAAATATGTAGAAAATAAAGGCAGGCAGGCAGGCAATTAGGAATATATGGAAAATGATGGTAGGCAATTCTAGACTCTGCTTGCCTGACATAACATTTATAGTGCATTAAAATTTTTTAGACTGTCATGCTAGTGTTTCTAACACAACTAGTGTACCCAGGCCAATGACTTATCAGTTGACGCAGTCCTCATAGGTCCTCAGATATTTGAATGAAATTATATAATTATCAACATGGGAGCAATACCAATTTTAATGAAATTACTGTCCATTTAAATTGCCATTAGAGACGAGCATTGTATTTAGAAGTGGAATATATGGACAAAAACTTTTAATTGATAAGATCATTTGAGAGCACTTAAACCAAATTGTTTATGTCCATGTTTGCTCTTAAGTCCAATATTACTCAGTTATATGCATTGAGTACAGCTTATATACCCCTTTTTAAAGGAATTCTTGCAATTTTTTTGTTGCATAGTTTCTAATGGAAGCTCTTACTTCAGTACTATAGAATTTTGGGGCTATTTCTATCTAATTTGCTCTTAGCTATTTATAGTTTGTTTGCTAGTGCATACAGCACCAGATCTACAGAAAGTTTCAGGAGTTCTAATTAAGAGATATGTTTGGTAACTGTTGTTAAAGACTATGTTTTGTACAATGGAATTCATTCTTATAATTTTAAGTTCTATGATTTTTTGAGTAACTATTTATTTAAAATTAATTAAAACAATATCTTTTAAAATATTTTAAAAATATATATGGAACTATTTATTTATAAGAATATTAATTGTACATAGGTAAAATAGACCAAATGTACATTGTTCCATTAAGAAATAAGTAAATTAAGGTTAAAGTTTACCCAAGAGATGATGTAAGAGCAATATATATTTTTTCGAGATTTTGATTGTTAGGCTAGCTTTAAGAAGCAAGTAACTGTTAACATTAAGTAGGGGGGAGAGAACCCATTCATCCTTTCTAGTTCACAGAAATCAGATTCAAATAGCTCCAGATGGGTGTGAAAAAACGTTATATACAAATTATCGTAAAAGGTAAATTAATGATTTTTTTACTTAAATGTTGCATGCAAGGGCACAAGTATTGACATGTTAATTATATATATTTTGCATTATTGTTTAGTATGTTACCTCTCTAAACAGTCCAGCAAATGGATGTTTAGACTATCCAGGCTTGTAGACCATGATCCAATAGTAGATGCTATGACAACCTATGTTTTGTTGAGAACTGCTCTTGGCATTTTCAAGGTAATTCAGTCAACTGATTTGCATAATTGACTGAAGCTTTGTTTCAGTTGCCCTTGATTATACCTTTAGTTGATGGCAGAGCTTAGCATTGATTTGCTGTGTAGGGCCCGAGAGCATTGATTGGGCAATGCACTCTGGGGGATTGTCTCCCTTTTCTATGGTGTATAGCCACATAGGTTTAACCCTAGTTTTTTTTAATGCCAGAATCTAAGATTTGTCAATTTACTGCTATTGGAGAAAAGCAATAATACACCCAATATACAAAGATAAAGGCAGCATAGATAAACCTAGCAGTTATAGAGGTGTGGCTTTATTATCTAATGAGGGAAAAATTTTTACTGATATTTTGACAAGTAGATTACAAAAATGGATAGATCAATATAGCGTACTATCTGAATACCAATTGGGATTTCATAAAGGAAGAACAACAACTGACAATATATTCATTTTTAAAACTTTAATAGATAAATATTTAAAAAACAAGAGAGGGAAATTATACTTGACCTTTGATCAAATTGAATTGCAGTCATTGTGGTATGAGCTTGCAGATAAAGGGGTTAGTGGACACATGATAGAAATTCTAAAAGCTTTATATAAGGAAAATACTTTTTGTATAAGATGTGAGGAAGGATTCATAACCAGAAAAGTAAGACAAGAAAAGGGGTTAAGATGAGGATATAGGCTAAGCCCAGTTCTGTTTAATTTATATATTGATGATATATTGCTTAATATAAAAAAACAACTACTTTATGCCAGCTGTAAACAACATCCAGATTCCCGGTTTATTATTTGCAGACGATTTAGTAGTTGGCTTGATTACATAAATTGGCCTAAAAACAGCCTTGCAAGAAATATATATATATATATATATATATATATATATATATATATATATATATATATATATATACACATAAGAAAAATAAAAATAAAGCAACACTATTAACAATGTAACAAATTATAATAGTAGAAAAGGGATAAAACACTAAGAAAAACACTCATTTTCCTGCCATAGAAGGAGTCCACGAGTTCGAAATATAGCAATCTCAAGTGTGACTTTTTCTTAGTGTTTTATCCTTTTCTACTATTATAATTACTGTTAATTTATATATATATATATTGCTCAGAATGGGGCCTTAAGGTGAATTGATATAAAACACAAATTCTAATATGCAAGAAAGGAGGGAAGTTGAGTAAATAGAAAATTGGAAGAAGGGGAACAAGCATTATAAGGTAGAATATGATTGCATTTATTTAGGTATAAAAATGGATGGGGGGGGGGGAATGGGTAAAGCGAAAAAGATACGTATTAGCAAAAGGGAAAGCAGCTATGTCAATTTTAAAAGGATGTCTTTTTAAAATAGCATACTTAGAAGTCAAATGGCTGCAAAGAATGTATAATCCAATGGTTGAAGCACGATTGCTCTATGGTATTGAAATTTGGGGAATGGAAAATTCTTTGTGTATAAAGTACACCATTTATTTTGCAAAGAAATTCTCGGCCTATCATTTGGGCTGGAAGTTGTCGAAATAGAAATGAGAAGAGGTACAAGAAAAGATCTAATTACGGAGAGAGTTTTAAAATACTGGTATAGAATTCTAAACCTAAATGAAGATAATCTGGTAAAACAATTTTTGATGTATGAAGAATCATTTTTAACCAAGGAGTGGTTGAGTAGTTTAAAAAATATTTTAGAGAGCAACGGATTAGAATATATATGGAGGAAAAGAGATACAAATGTTTGAGATTTGTAGATTTGTTAAAGAGGCAAAAAAATGTTTTGAAGATATAGAGATACAAAAACTATTTAGTAATTTAACTGGAAAGATGTCACTGCAATTTTATGTTAAGATGAAATGGGCATGGGAACTGGAAATTTATATACATAAAACAAATAAGGAGGAAAGAGATGATATTGCATGGGTGAGAGCAAATATATGGAAGTTAAAAGGTGAAAGAGGAGGTTTTATTCAAGGGGAAGCCCATTATGTGGAGGGAATGAAGACTTAGAACATGTAGTGTTTGATTGTAAGGAAACTGAAAACTGGGGAAATGAACTCATTAAGGTAAAATTTAAAAGGGATAATAGAATAACAAAGAGAACTTTCATAAAAGAGTGCAGGAGTATGGGTCAATATTTATTTAAAGTTAGACAGAAGTGGAAATGGTCAGTGAAGAGAGAAAAAGAAAATTCACGCAAATAATAGTATGTATGTGATAAAATAATGGAATAGACAGAGTGAGTTAGATATCATTTTGGTACTTGGGGTTGGGTCAGAGCTGGGCTCCCTGGAATTCCAGTATGTTGTGCTGGTGAACTGGAGACTGGAGTCTGATGCAATAGAAGTGAATAATTTGTATCCTATCCCAAACTTAGATAAATATTGTACTTATGAAACTGCTGACAATATTTGTATCCTGTTTGTTTGGAATTTAGATTAAGGCATTAGTATATTATTAATTGTAAAAATTAGAACTCTGAGGGATACATCTGAAATGGCCTGGGTCAGATAGATGTAGGCCCCTTGTACTTTGTATTTTCTTAGCATTCAAATAAACAAATATACTCCTAAACTTGGTATTCATTTTTTACAGTGAACTCCAAAATACTTACATAAAATGTGTTTCAGGAGAATCTCTCCCATCTTCAGTTACTCAGTTCAGTGAGCAACTGAGGATGGGAGAGATTCTCCCGAAACGTGGCTTATTTTATGTAATTAAATGGAGTTCATTGTAAAAAATGAATACCTAAGTTTAGGATGTATTACCACTCTATCGTCGACAGCTTCATAAGTACAATATTTAAATATACTACTGCCTTAAAGTTACTTTTATGTTTGAAAATTTTGATGGCTTATTTTAGTTTAGCATGGTAATGGTGTTGTTTGAAAGGCAATGTTATGGCCAAACGTCAATCAATGTTCTGCTACATATGATTTTTCCATTTGTGCTAAATGGCAATGCTGCCTATGTACACTTGTCTAGAACTGCAAGGAGTGCTGAGTAGCCTGGTGTTGAAAGGATCTTTAGAGGACTTCAGTAGTTTTATTTTTATTGTTGGTTTGTAAATTGTATTTATGCCATAATTATCTAAAAATCTGCAAATCCTATTGGTACCTATGTTGATGTATTGAAGGAATACCTTGGTTACTGATGTTTTTCTTATTGGTTTTCCAGGTGCTGGAAGTCTAGGATGGCAAACTTGCTGTATTTCCTTATTACTATATCCATTAGTGCATTGGACCTTTTTTAGATGTTTCAGTTCATTTTCTAGATAATGAGGAGTTCCACAGATCCTTTTAGCATGTTCTATGAGAGTCTTGATGAAGCCACTCTTTTGTATTGATTAATGATTGGAAGTCTTGCATATGTATCTATGTTTGTGTGTGAGTAGGTTAATGGTTTGGATTATGATCTAAATGCAGGTGATAATTTCTGTTTACAAGGACGGTAAGAAACACTAGACTTTTTCCTTCTTTCTCTATTTCCATGGTGTACTGAATCTTGTTGTAAGCCATTTAGGTGATATAAGAAGCCTTCTAATTTATCTTCCCTATCACTCCATGTCACATATTTGTCATGTACATACTGCGACAAAATTTGGGGTTTATGCAATATAGTGACTAGGGCAATTTTCTCAAATTTTTCCATATTTTCTATCACATGGCTTAGAGAGCTGACCATTGCAACTCCATCACTTTGTTCATAAAATTCTCCTTTCCGCTGAAAATAGCTTATCTTGAGGCAGCGTGCAAAGTGTCCAGAATCTCTTGAGCATGCAGGTATATTGCCAATGTACGGTTACAATAAATTGAATAGGTATTTAATAATATAATTGGTTGAAGATCTTGCATACATCTTTCTTAATGTTATCAGGCAATGGAGAGGCATTAACTTGATTATTCATACTGTGTAAAATTCTGATTGTTAGAATCTTCACTAGTTTCTTATGTCTCTGGTTCCAAAATTTGTGAAATTTTTGTTTTGTATCAGCCATAATAGAACAATTGTTGTTGTTTGGCATGACATTACCTATGATGATACAGATGTCTTTCAAACAACCACCATTACCATGCTAGACTAAAATGGAAACCATCAAAATATTCAAACATGAAAGCAACTTCAACCATGAGGAGGCAAAGCAAATTGACAAAGTTTGGATTCCAGCATTAAAGAGAACTAAGGTTAAGTCTCATGTAGTAATGAGTGGCTACTATACACCAGAATGAGGCAACCTCACACAGATTCTCAGCTAATCAATGTGCTTGGTCCCTAAACAACAATCTACCAATGCTGAACTCCATCTATTATCAACGAAGGGTATAATGAGGGCAATTGTACCTGAACTTCAGTTAAGTTTGGGAAACAGTCATCTCATTTTCCTTGAAAAAGTCGAGCACAGTTGTTTGCAAAATGTTGATTGCCATAGCATCCATAACTGAACCGTGGCCAACAAGCCCATATAATATGAACCGTATTTATACACAAAAGTCTCAGCCTTTTTCTTTTCATCAGTAAGACAAATGTGCATCGGAAAATTAGCTTGCATTGAAGTGTTTGCACATGTTGCTTTATAAAACTACTGCTGTTTTATTATGATATGCAATTGATAGCTGATATATTGCTTAACATATAAATAAGTAAAAACCAATTTTTGAAAGCTTGTAAGTAATAACACATTGTTTATCTTGCAGAGGTGAAAAACCATCACAATGTTTCGTGACATAAAGCCAGCTTTTGGTCAGACAAATCCTACAACAACATTTGGTAAGTGTTGGACATGACTGTTGCAAGATCCGAGTCCTTCATAACATTTAAACCATTAACAATATATGAGTCATTCCATGTCAAATCAACCAAAATAAGTACATTTTTCAAATTCATCCTCATAGCTCTTAACTAAATTCAAGATTCATACTCATGAACAAGAGGCCTGGGGTTCGGTTCCTGCCATTCTCCCTGACTGAGGTTTTATTGCTGCCAGGTTTTCTTTAGTCCTTATAAATGTCAAATACTGGGGAGGTATATCCTAAACTTAGGCCTAGAGTGTTTCTTTCTTTCTTTTTCCTTTTTTTTCCCCCTCTCAATATATAATTTCATCTCATGTGTCATCAGGTCCACTGCCTGTAATGCCTCGTGAGTAAAAATGGGCACAAAACACTATTTAAAAAAAGGATTCTAATAATGCCTGTAGAGAAAGCAATTCCCAATTTTTTGCAGATTTTTTACATGATTTTTAATACTGCCAACCAAACTATATAATTTTTAAATCTCTGAAAATGGGTTTTAGCATAATATATACATATTTTAATAAGAGTTAGGCAGATAAGCAAGTACGTTTTTCAGCTAATCCCATTTTTTTCCTTATTTTTTTTGAAAGTTCAAAAAATAGAATATTTTGGTTTTAATTTGAAATGAATATATTTTGGTTAGATGGCTCCTTTTAACAAATCTACAAATTTTAAAATTAGATATCAATGGGATTGCAAATAAAATCATTTTTGTAGTAAGCATGATCACATACAATAAAATTAAAATGTCCTGTCCTTTACAAAAATTATGAATTATTTGTTTATATTATAAATATATGTTTTATATAAATAATTATTCATGAAGTAAAATGTAATTAATATCATTTAAATTGTACCTATAAACAATGGAGTGGTAGTATATCCAAGTAGAATGTATTAAATTGTTCACACAAACTCCATTTACACAAACCTTAGGACATGTTTTGGGGAAAATAACTCCCATCTCAGCTGTTGACTGACTAATGGATGTGTTGGCTGGATCCCGAGGGGCTTCTGTGGTAGTCTGTGATGGTTCGAACAGAAACTTGACAAGTTCATCTGTGGGTGGAACATCATAATTCATAAAAGTTTTTTCTATTTTTAGGGTGAAAATTGTTTCCTAAGTAGATGGCTCTTTTGGGTTGTGAGGTTCCTTCAGCAGCTTAACCTCTGGTTTAATTTTGTGATTTTGAGCTCAAAAGTGAGCTGCCACTGTTGAAATTATAAATTTGTTTAAAATGAATAGAAAGTTTTCCCCAAATTTAAATTTCTCTTGGCTTTTCCAATATATTCTTTATAACAATCTGCACATTTGATTTTGTAAATTTCTGGTTTCTGTTTTATTGGTATGGTGTCATTTACTGTGAAACCTAGTAGATTTTTGGTATTATACTTGTTCTTTGGTGCTCACCTTATGCTAAGTTCTTTGAATATCCTATTGAACTTCTAGTGGGAAGCTCGATGATATGTGAAACTTTTGAATTTGTATCTTTCCTTGGTGTTCTTTAATGTAAAAACCTCTCTTATAAATGTTTGTCTTTCAAATTTATTGATAGTTTTTATTATTTTATCTTTGTTGAAACCATTGATTATTGCTGTATTAATTATTTGTGCTGTCTCAAGTGCTGCTTCCAAACTGGATTTCACCTGATACAAGCTGCTGCTGCTTTCCCACTGCAGAATGTGGAAGTCTTCAGCAAAAATACCTGCTTCAGTGAAGTGTTTGATAGTGCGGTTATCCTGCTAATTTTTAACTTCTTGAGAGCCAGAAAATCTCAGGTGGCAATTTTCCAACTTTATTAATGGTGTTTTATTGCCGATTTGGAAATGTTCCAGGCCTAATTTTAACATCATTTGTCATTATAGGGCTGAGGAAAACCAGGGGGGATCTCAGTCAGAGAGAGAGTCGTAGTGAGAATTTAACCACAGAACGTCTGTACATGAATGACCTTGGCCACACCTGGATTTTCAAAACCTATGGAGGGCTATCACATTAACACAATTGTTGTAATCTCCCCATTCCAAGACTAAACTTTAACCCACATACTCTTTTTGCTGAAGATGAACTCAATGAATAGGCACAGCTTAGAAGCAGTTGTGTTATTAGATTGTGAAAACACCTGCTACAGTCTTTTTTAAAATGTTGTAATAGAATTTATGATGAGACAAGGTACATATATGGGGAAAATATAATATATTAATTTTATTTAGACGTATTGGAAATATTAAAAGCAGAATTTACAAAAATAAGCTGCATATCACCCCACAGGCTCAGGAGGATTTAGTGGAGGAGCCACAGCAAACCCATTTGGTCAGACTTTTGGAAAAACTACAACTACTGGTTTTGCTACCCCTGCATTTGGATCTACTGGCACTTCTTTGTTTGGAAGCAGTGCACCTACAACAGGTGGATTGTTTGGTGGAGCCTCAGCAACACCTGTCTTTGGACAGGCACAGACCACACAACCATCTGCTTTTGGTAAGTAATTGTTCTTCTGGAATTTCCAGGATTTACTTACTGAGTAATGATTAACTTGATCTTTCCCTGCTATCCAAAATTCTCTTATCCTCTCTTATGATGCAATGAAATATTATTTTCGTGATTCCAAGCATTTTAACCAACTTATTGTGTTCGCAATGATTGCAATTTTGTAAGGTAATAATAGCAGCTCAACAGTTTTTCACAACCATCCATCTTACTAAACACTTACTGCAACCATCTTGAAAAGTTGGTATCACATGATTACTTCACAATAGTTGTTCTGACCTAAAGCTAATTTTTAACTTCAATAAAGGGAGAAACTTTATGATGAAACTCTTGTTTCTTATGTTTATTGTTTACATCATATGTGACTTTTAGTAATTTAAAAAATAAAGCATTCAGCATTTCAATATATTATGGTTTAGAAGTACTAAACTAGCAGTGGAGAAGAGAAGCTGTGTTTTTGAGTGTTCTAATAATAAGTGGAAGAAGGATGTAAGAAACGACTGAAATGAGCATGAAGATCTACAGAGGAAGAATTGGTTTGTTTTGTAGCATGAAGTGGAATTTGTTTAAGAAAAAATTTTAGAATAGAGAAATGTTGAATATTTTCTCCTTGTTAGTGTGATTGGTATACTATTAATTATTGGATGGTTGACGTTAATCCTGAATCCAATATTGATCAGGCAGCTTTGGGAGAAAAACTGAAAAAAAGCCTCGGCGTGGAAGAAAAGCTGGACAATAAAATTACTGGTGTAACAAGAGAAATTATAAAAGAAATAAGAATTGAAATGCAACACATTAATTCTGAAGTTCAGATCATCAAAAGAAGAATAAAGAGTATGGAAGAAAAGTATTGGAAGTTTAACTTGGTAATAACTGGAGTAGAGAAAAGAAGAGGAGTATGGTCCTTTCAAAAAGTGATAGGCATTTTGGGAGGGAAGTTAGAGATGGTACTAAATGGATGGGAGTTGCTGAAACTTTCTGAGTTGGTAAAAATTATAGGAAGAAGGATGATCAGATTTGTAACTACACAAATTATGTATAAAGTATTGAAAAGATTTACAAAATTAAAAGTGATTAATTTATTAATTATTAATAGAGACCTATCTTTGGAGCAGAGAACTCTTACAACAGATGAAGAAAGTCAGAGCTGAGGTTAAGAATGCATACATATGTAACTTATGACTAGGTGGAAGGCTGGCTAGCAGTCGAGTTTGAAAAGGATATAAGAGGCTTCAATAGAGGGAAAGAAGAAGAAATGAGCCTTCAGATTGCCGCAAATGCAGCGGAAACAAAAACTACAGTAAGTTCAAGGGCCAAAACAGATGCAGATCTAGCACTAAGTATAGAATGTCAGATTGAATTGGTGGTGGCAACGCTCAAGATCAAGGGATAATGGGAAGGATGATGTCATCAATAAGAATTTCATGGACAAACTAAAGGTGGCCTTGGCAGCTTAACTGGCTAGAGAAAGGAGGTCAAGAGCAGCAGACCAAAGCAGGGTAGTGATGCTGTAAACAAGTTTGTCCTATGTTATTCCCATGCCAAAGGGAGTTTATTGCAGATGAAGGAGAAGTTGATCATAATGAATCTGATATTGTTAGATGTGTGCTGCTAATACGCTAGTTAATAGTAGGCGAATGCCAGAATAGTAGAAGGGGCCAGAGCAAACTGGATATCTTTAGACTCCATTCTGATTTGCAGCAGGTTGACGAAAAAACAGAGAAGGTTATGAAACTTGGGTTTTTCGAACTGCGAAGGATTTGTCAGAGGGCTGTATGGGGGTTTATTTAAGGAAATCCTGACTAAAGTTCTGTTGTTAGCTTTAGTTTAAACATTGTTAGAGGGTTATGAATCTATTACTATTTGGTGTTTTGATTTTATAGCAAACAAAGTGTGAGAAAGAATATTAAGGGTAGAGTTTCAGCAGGTATAAGATTGTTGAGGAATGATTTGATAGGTAAAGTGAAAGAGAGGAAGTATAAAATTAATAGGTTAATTTGGGTGTTAATTCAGGAGTGGGGTTATGCATTAGTATAATTTACTCCCCATGTAAATTCCAAGTTTTACAATCCAGAGCTCTTTCAAAAAGTGGAAATTGAATTACAAAATATAAGGATGGAATATCTTTAGATGCAGTTTTATGTTAGTAGGACACTTGAATGAGGGAGTGGGAGAGTTAGAAATTAAAAGAAGTAGATGTTTGGGTTGAAATAGGGAGAGAAGATTATAAAACAGTATGAGTTAGACACAGTAAAGATAGGGTAGTAAATAAGAAGTTGAGTTCAGTTTTGTGGGAATAATGGTTTTGTTATTTTAAATGGTTATTGGGAAGAAATGGTGCTGGCTATTTACATTTACAAGTTCTTGTGGGCAGGATGTTATAGATTATATTCTGTGTAGTGATATACATTATGCAAAGTTTATGATTTCAAGGTAATGAATACTTTTGGTTCAAGTTCACATTTTCCACTTATGGTTTCATTGAGTTTTGGTGAGAATTTCAGAAGTGGTAAAGATGGCGCATGTGGTTGTATCAAGGTAGATAGTTACAAGTGGATCCCTGAGAAGTGTGAGGAATTTTGATATTTGATTTAGCCCTGGCTGGAATGTATATGTATGGAATGGATTTAGTGATTTCTCTAGGAAGAATTAATGTTACTGTAGAGTTATATGATTGTGAGAAATAGATGGAAAAAAAAGTTATTGATAATTGGTTTGATGAGGAATGTAGAAAGGTGAAAGCTTTAATACAGCGTGCTGTTAATGGATGGATAGAGAAGGAAGAAAAAAGCAAAAGCAATTATTCACTCTGCATAAAAGTGTAAGTGAAGTAAATAAAACCTGAACAATTACAGAGGATTTGCTGTGTTATTCAACTTGGAAAATTTTTCAAGAATTTTAGCAGAGAGAATTCAGGTTTGGCCTGGTTAAGAGAGCAGCTGTTTAAAAATTGTCTAGCAGATTTCTGGATTAAAATTGGTGATTTCAGAAGGGGATTTTCAAGGGAAGTGAGAATAAGACTGAAAGATATGGACAGGCAAATTTTATTTTTCCCAGATTAGGTAAAAAAGCTCATTGACACGGTACAAGGGTATAAAAATGACACATGCAAGAAAAAGTATGCTCTAGTTTGTAGGAAGAATGAAAGGCAAGGGATAGCTTAGTTTTGATTAGGTGTTAAGAAATCAAAGGGTTTGTTCTATCTGCAGGGAGAATGAAAAAGTATGCTCTAGTTTGTAGGAAGAATGAAAGGCAAGGGATAGCTTAGTTTTGATTAGGTGTTAAGAAATCAAAGGGTTTGTTCTATCTGCAGGGAGAATGAAGGTGAGATACTTATTATTTTTAGTGTAAAGGAACAAATCAATTAATGGTAAGTTTGATAAGCAAGAATGAAAAAGTTGTCGTAAGAAAGATCAATCTTAGCTATCTAAATTAGAAGAATTTTTATGGAAGGTGGTCAGTAGAGAGAAACAAAAAATAGAATTAAAATAACAAATTGTATTTTATAGAATATTAGACAATGAGATGTTATGTATGTAACCATTTATATTTATTTGTATTGAGGTAGTTATGGTTTTGGCCAAATAAGTAGAATTAAGTTTCAGTTTTAGCTTTGCATGTGCTAATCATTAGTTTAGTTTTAGAGTTTGTAATGTATATAAGTTCGTTTCTTTCAGGATATAAGAATAGGGGGGGTAGGAGGGGAGAAAGATTTGCCTCTGGACTGCCAGAGGTGCAACTTCCCTCATTGATGAGTGGTCAGTGTTTCTGCCTTCTGATAATCCAAAAGGTGGGAATACTGGCCAGTGAAATGAAGATAAAGTATATTTGTATTTTTTAGTTCACTGTATTTCAATTTAATAATATCATGGTTGTATGAAATATTGTAGTGATCTATAGGAAAAGTGGCTAGGGCCAGAACTGTATTTCTTTTGTATTTTGCTTAGTACTTAATAAATAAGTATAATGTGATTTCCTAGAGCTTTGGTATCAGATATTTTCCCCTGATAAATCAAGTTAACTCTGGAGTACATCTTATTAGCAATAAATAAATAATTGAATAAGGTTTCTCAAGACAAATTGTTTTTAATAGTTTATTGAACTATTGTATCAACATTAATCAAATGGGTTTTACCTAGCAAAAATATGATGAATGTATGTACAAATTAAATGCGCTTCTTTTAACTCAGGTTTCACATCTAACACAACTGGAACTGGCTTGTTTGGAACTCAGCAAAATGCAAACACAGGTTTGTTTGGCTCAAGTGGCACTTCTGCATTTGGTCAGAACAAGCCAACATTTGGAGGATTTGGTTCAACTGGGACAAGTTTGTTTGGCCAACAGCAGCAGCCACAGCAACAAACCCAGACCACTCCTTCCCTTTTTGGACAAACATCCACAAATACTGGAACAGGAATTTTTGGCTCAGGAGGTAAGAATATTAGTAAGTGCACATTATTTATAGAAAGGGTTATAGGAAACTCTTGCAATAAGCTTCTTCATGGTGCCATTGATTCCTTAAATATTTGCAGTCTTTAACTATTAAAATCTTCATGATTTGTATATGTTCCACAAAATTTGACACATTAATAATCTCCCACCAGTTAAACTATTTGGGGGGGGGGGAACTTTGCTTACTCAACATTATTATCAGGACATATTTTGTGGAACTTTGTCCAATCCTTAGCTGTTATATGACTGCTGGATCATTGGTTGTCAGGTGAGTGGTTGCTTTCCAATTAACTTGAATATTGAGCTTTTTGCTTTAGGAATATCATAATTCATTAAATGTTGCTCTCTTTTTTTATGGTGATCCTTTTCTAGATATTTAATTCTGTTAGTTTTTTGACTACCTTTAATTGCTTGATCTTTTTCTCTTCCTCATGGTTTCATTTCAGAAATGCACAGCCACTGCCAAATTTTCTTTCTGCACATATTTTATGTTTCTTCACTGTTACTCAAACTTGGTACCTATATTTCTTTACATATGAGACTAATTGTCAGAATTGTAAGAAAATTTAGTAGGGAAAAATAAAACAAATGAACTACCAGGTTTAGGGAATGTTGGAGATACATTAAAAATAAGTAAATAGAAACATCAGCAGTGGCAACAATTTTTGTAATAAAAACAATGAGATAAGAGAATATTTTGAATTTTAATTTATTTCCAACAAACTTAATAATATTAAAGTAAAATTACATATTTCCACTTTTTTACAATAATTCAATACAATTATTAATATTGCTAAATTGCTTATTAACTTCTGGTCCCAATGCACACAACTCCAGGTTATTAGTACATGGTGACAATCATACTCTGTACTATCCTTCAGTTATTATACTTCTAAGATTACATTTCTTTCTACATTTCTTTCCATCATCTTCTTCGTCATTCTTATCTATTTCTCTCTAACTTTATCTAAATAGTTCACTGTCATTTTTATATCCATATCTCCTTTTACATTTAAAATCTTCCTAATTAAAATTTCCCCATCTAAATTTTCCCATTTTTTATTGCAAATCTTCTCTTTCCCTAACTTTGTTGATTACTTTATAACAAGAAAATCTCTATTGTTTTCTCTATGCATTAAACACTTTCCTATTCCTTTATTATATCCTGATCCTTTTAAATTCATAACTCCAGTTCTAGCCCAAGTAAACCCTTCTCTACCTGCCTTATCACATTGTTCATTTATTTTTCCCTACCCCATACCATTTTTATTCCCTAATAAAATCTCAATATACTCTTTTCACTAAATGTTTATCATTCAATATCTTCCAATCTGGGATTTATTTGTTTCCAAAATCGTCTTTTTTGGTGTTCCTTATTTATCCATACTTTTCCTAAACCTATCTGTTGTTAAATTTCCTGCACTTTGAAATACTATGGTTCTTTCCACTTTCATTTCTCCAGTATACTAAAAATTCTTTAATATCACTCTCTTCTAATGTAATTCTGAATAAATATTTCATAATTTATGTGATGATTTTTTTCTTAGTGGAATATCTACCTAATTCTAGCTGTGCTATATATACCATTATGGGATGCTGTAAGTAAACCTAAATCAATTTACCAAAACTTATGTTTATTTTACCAACATCTTTCCATATATCCTCTACACCCCACATTTCTGACCCATACATCATTTTAGCATTGCGTATATTCTTTCCAGCCAATTCACTCATATCAGGAATTTTTCTTAAACATGCTCTTATAACACTCATAGCTGTTTTTGCTATTACCATTTTTTTCTGTTCATTCCAACTTCCATTAGAGCTTAATCTTGTCCCTAGATAATTTATTTTCCTTTCCACCTCTATTTCTCTCCTATTTAACTGCCATTTTTTATCATTTTTCAACTTATAACATCTTTTAAAAACCAAGATCTTTGATTTCTTTTCATTAATTTTCAATCCCCATTGTTTACAAAAAGTATTCACTTCTTCTCAGTCCTCCACTAGATATACTTGCAATTACTAAATCATTTGCCAAAAGCAACCCTGGTATTTCCTTATTATTTATTACTGGTATATGCAACTTATCTCTGTTAGTTTCTTCCAAAATTTCATCACTATAGAGATTGAACAGTGTTGGACTTAATTTACAACCTTGTCTTACTCCTGTTTTACTCTGCATATAATCCATTACCTTATCACCTGAAAATTTGACACAAAACAAGTTCTCACTATATAGTGTTTATAATAGTTTTATGAACATCTAACTGCTTTCCTTTTTATTTTAACCATATTACTTTTCTATTTATAGTATCAAATGCCTTCTCAACATCTATAAATATATAAACTTTCCCTTTATCTTGCTTATTTATCTACAGTTATCTTTATTATGAAAACATTATCTGCAGTTCTTCTCCTTGCTCTAAAACCTGTTTGATATTTCTTCTCTTTCCCAACCCATTTTCTTAATCTATTAGCTAGAATTCCTGTAAAAATGTTACCTAAAATGGAAAGAAGACTTATACCCTTATACTTAGCTGGATTATTTACATCACCCTTCCCTTTATATATGGGTACATCTTGGATATTTTCCCTGTTTTATCTTATTTCATTAAACAAATTAACCACTATTTTTCTTCCATATCCCAAATCCTCCAGAATTTTCCTGGAATACCATCAATACCACTTGCTTTCTTGAACTTTAACCGCTTAATTTGATCATAAAATTCTTCCTCCGAAATCTTCTTCTCTAAATCATCAATAACTTCCTGATTTCCAAAGAAATCTATTTCTCTTCTAATTAAATTCAGTTGCCCTAATAACATGTTAAAATAAGCGCACAAATGAGAAAAGAGAGGAAAATGAACTTATTAAAGATGGCCTAAAAAACAAAAGAATTGAACATCTGGAAGAAAAAAATTAGCATAAAAATATGAGCAACATTAATGAAATTTAACATTCCAGAAGCGCAAAGCTCAATATTAAAATTCATCAGAGGGCATACCACTAAACTCCAACCAAGATCCAACAGTTTTATAACAGCTGAGACTGTGGACAAATATTTCTGGTAAAATCTTGAATGAGTGAAGCAAGGAAAAGAGCTTTTTCAAATAGTTCAATTCATGACAGAAAATAAATAAATACTTTAGTGTTAGAGTTTAAATGTAATTAATTGAAATTAAGTACAGGTATTTACTTATGCTAGCCTGTTAATTTCTGTGCTTTAACTGCTCATGGAATGAAAGTTTTCTCAACGATCTTTAGAAAAAAATTTTACTGATGGAAGAAAGTGTAAGTTGTGATTAACCAAAAGCCACAAGGATAGTTCAGTTATTCTCTTTGTCAAATATTTCATGTAATTACTGGGGCTTTCATGTTTCTGCTGCACATTTTAGGGCAAATAGCAGGTTGGCATTTAGAGTGGTAACTCCCAACAAATTGGATGCAATATGCACACACATGATGCAATTATAACTACAAATTCAACGAAAATTAACATGCAACTTTTGACAGGAGATGTTTAAAATGTAGCTTACATTTCTGCCATCTTATTAGATAATTGTCATTCATGGACACAAGTTGATCAACTGAATTTGATTTAATTTAAACTGGAAAGCATACAAGGTTACTGTAATCCATGAAATGCAGGAGGTGATTCCAGTATCTGGAAAATTTCTGTAATGGATAAAGTAACTGATCCATGCTTATAATATGTATGTCGGTCATAAAAAAACTTAGGTAAAACACTAAACGAAGTGAATATACTGTCCACTGCAGAAAAAATGAAAATCACACAGAGCAACCCGGTAATACCCAGACTTTATGCACTTCCAAAAATACACAAAAATGATAACAGCATGAGACCAATAATTAATAACATAAACTCACCCACATACCAACTAGCAAAAAAAACTGATGAACATTTTCAATTCGTTTAAAAAATTCCAGAGCTTAAACATTAAAAATTCATTTGAACTAGTTGAAAAACTTAAACATAGCAAAATAAAAACTGGGGATATAATGGTGTCATTTGACGTGAAAGCCTTATTTCCGAGCATTCCAATAGAAAACCTAATGCAAAGTTTAAAAAAATGGTTAACATCTATAAACTCAAAATCAGAAGAAGTAGAAGATTTGCTGAAACTAACCAATATCAAAACTTCTTCAGTTTCAATCAAAAATGTTACCAACAAGTTTCTGGCCTAGCTATGGGAAACCCTTTGTCTCCGTTTCTGGCAGATCTTTTCATGACTTCCTTCAAAGTACATATCACCAAAGCGTTCCCATTGATCTTCAAGACATGGCATAGATATGTGGATGACATATTTGCAATAATACCAAAAAAACATTCTACAGATGCATTGAAACTCCTTAACTTACAACACAAATCTATACAGTTTACCATAGAAGAAGAGAAAAATGGATGTCTCCCATTCCTTGATATAAAAATAATAAGAAATGCAAACAGTCTTAGCTTTGGAATTCACAGGAAACAAACACACACAGAAAATTACATAAAAAATGATAGCTATAACCCCATCCCACATAAATATGCAGTGTTTCACAGTTTAGCACACAGACTAATCAACATCCCATTGACTAAAACCGAGTACAAAATGGAACATCAACATATAATGAAGACGGCTATAACCAACGGTTTTAACACAAACTCAGTAACAAAAATCATCAATTAAGGAAGTTTCCACACTTAAGAACACTGAAGACAGTTATAAATTCAAAAGTTTCACATACCACCCAACTTACCACAACAAATTTAAGAAGATATTCAAAGAACATGGAATTATATTAGCCCCAAAGAACAAATATAATATAAAAAATTTAGTACATTGCACAATGAAAGATACCATCCCTACAGAGCAGAAATCAGGAATATATGAGATTAAATGTGCAGATTGCGAGCAGAGCTACATTGGAAAAACGAAAAGAAATTTAGAAATTCAAAGAAAAGAACATTTTAGGAACATTAGATTGAAACAGATAGACAAATCAGCAATAGCAGCTCATTTTTGGAACAAAAATCACGAAATAAAACCAGAAATTAAATTACTGAAACAACTTCACAACCCAATAGAACTATCCACATGGGAGAGAATTTTCATTTTAAAAAATAAGAACAACTTAATGAATTTTGATTTTCCACCGCTGGATGAACTCAGCAAGTTTCTACTAGAACTACAAGATACCACCACAAGAGCAAACGGACGTCCATCCCCCGTTTCGAACAACGGCATTCAGTCAACAACAGCAGATGATGGGAGGAACCTCTCCCGAAACTAGTCAAGTTTTAAATAAGTCAGTGGAGTTAGTGTAAACAACTGAACACATTAATGTAGTATATTAAATCTGTTTATAGATGCCACCTGGATATTAAAATCTTTAAGGATTTCAACATTTTTCTTAGCCTATGAATGATATGTGAATTTTTTTTAAAAAATTAGCCAATCTTTTTCTGCTGAAAGTGTTGTGGTTTCTTTAATAAGTTTTTGCCTCTTGAATTTCTTCCTTTGTAAAACTATTTTTAATCATTCTATTTTAAAAGTATTCTTTTTTGCTAATTAGTAGGTTAACTAGCCTGTGTGTTAAACTTTTGATCATTGCAGTTTGTAGGTTGTGGGTTAACCATCAATGTTCTGAGGCAGGGATATTAATTTATCTTCATTCAATTCTTTTACTTTATTATTTCACTGTGCAATTATGCGGTCTAATCTTCAATAAGCACATTATTGCTCTGTTTTTAGATTGTACCATTGAACTATCAAATGTTTGTTTACCTTGAAAACTCACAATTGCAACTATACTTATATGAAGAAAAAATGGCACTTCAGCAGTGTAACAAATATTCATGCCCAGGAATTGCTAAGAGAAATTCCATTTGATTCGGTTGCACTAAGGGGGAATGCTCCCTAAATTTCGCAGGTATCCACTTTGAGAATTGAGGGAAAGCTTGAAAAACCTCTGCCAGGAGGTTAACCAAAATCAAATCAGAGCCTGCCACGTGTGAACCATGAATGCTATTCTAGACCATGGCATTGGTCCCTTTTTACATATTGCTTTACACATGTTTGTATAACTGCTTAGTAAGCATAAGTAAGTTCTTACAATAAAGGCATACTCTAGATTGTATTATGCTAAATGGCAGTGGTGAAGTAAAATATGTTTTGTGAGACATTTCTAACCCTTCTGCTGCATTATTTCAGGATTTGGTTCTACATCTACAGCAAACGCCACAATTGGCACACCCATTAAGTTCACGCCAGTGACAGGAACGGACACCATGGTGAAGAATGGAGTGACACAGAATATCAGCACTCGACATCACTGCATCACCTGCATGAAGGAATATGAGTCAAAATCACTGGAAGAGCTGCGTCTGGAGGATTACATGGCAAACCGAAAGGGACCACAACAGACTACCCAGCAGCCAAGTCTTTTTGGTACAACTACTGGAGGGTCGCTCTTTGGGGCAGGCGCCAGTACCAGCACAGGTACAGGAGGCATATTCACTCAAGACAAACCTCTTTTTGGAAGCAACTCTATGGGTTAGTAACAATTTGTAACTTCTTGTGCTTAGTACTACTAACAAGACTGCACATAATTGCAGCTTAATAGATTTCTTGTTTATTACTTCATCTGCCTTGTAATATGTGAAAAGAGGGTGCATGTGGAAGAATAACAGCATGAATAGGTCAGTTTAAGATTGATTATTAAGACTTATGCTGACCTTAATGTACATATTTAATATGGTGGAATGTTGATTGTTGCCAAGGGAAAGAAAAAGATTTATAGAAGTAGAAAAATGATTTTTGCAGGATGTTAAAAAGCATGGGAATATATTTACAGCTTGCTTCCCTGAGCATATGAGATATAATGGTGAGTCAATATATTGAGCAGCAGAGTAAAGCAAAGCTTAAGAAATAAGCAAAACAATTTTGGAAAACAGAGGAATAAATGCTAGTGCAAAAAGATTGCTGGCGAAGAATAGTTCTCCCAATAGTTCTCTTAAACTAAAGTAAAGTGAACATCTATCTAATGTAAACAAATATTTGTTTACATTAGGTAGCTACCCTGTCCACACAGCATGTACTAATGACTCAATATTGTTGACAAAGAAATGGGTACAAAATTGGCTAATATTTTATAATGCAACAATTAGACTAAAGGTAAAATAGAAATTAAAATATGCTAAATATAATTCTTATTCATCTACAGTAGATAATAGTGTTTAATATAATGTCTTCATACTTCGTTAAAGGATGATATTGAATGCAGATGTAGAGTCAACCACCGAGGTAAATTAGTTCAAAATTTATCCTAGGGTGTATCTTGATAAGAGTGCCTAATTTTTGCGTAATATCTTTTTGTAAGAAGAATGAGCAATAAAGTTATGGCAGGAATTATAGATTTTTGGAAATGCAAAATAAAAAATTATCAATAGGCAATCATAATAAAAGTATGGAATTCCAAGGAGAGCATTTGGATCAAATTTGAGCACCGCATGTTGGAATGCATGGAAAACTCTGTATTCTCTGAACATGAAGAAAAAGCAATGGTAGACCACCTGTTGGTTGTATGATTGAATGAATTTTATTTGATCAAACCACATTTCAATTGAATATACATAAAATTACACAATCAAAACTACTCTAGAAATTTATCAGTATCGGGACTAAGGTTCTCCATACCTTAATCATCCCGTTACATGTATGGCAAAGAACCCCTCATAGAAAACCATTTTCAATACTGTGTGTGCCTTCTGTCCCTTTCTTATACTTGTCCTCCTGTCAGTTACTTTTCCTAGGAATTCCCCCATGTTATTAATTTTCTCTGCCCTCAGTTCTGCTAATATTTTTATTGCCACCAACTCTTGTTGTATAATGGAACACACCATCCACTTTCCCAGACATAACACATTCTTCCTTAATATTTATTCTTAATCATTTTAAAAACATTAAACCATCCCAGACACATTCTCCCAAATTATATAAATGCAAAGAACTTCATCCTTTAATCTAGCCCAAATCTATTGCTTCTTTATATCTTCTTTCTGTCTCACTTCTTTCCAAAATCCACTAACCTTCCTTTCACCCTGTCACCATATATCCCCCAAATTTCTTCTAATAATTTCCCCTCCTCCCCATACCAACTCTCTCTTCCCATTACATCTCTTTGATACGATAATACATTCTTTTAATACATTGGTAATCTAGTTTGATACATTTGCATCAAGATTTTAAAATTCTATCCTCTATTATGTCTTTCCTTCCTACTCTTCCTAATTCAGCCAAACTTACCCCCCTTGACAAACTTTCTATATATAGCATCAACCTTTATCCATTCCTTTGACACTTCCCAAATTTCTACTGCATACATCATCGTAGACTCAACCACAGCCTCATATAGTGTTTCAAGCCATTTCATTGGCAATGTGGAGACTTTATACCAACTTATACTGACAGCTTTCATAGCATATTTTACCTTTGGCTTATACACATTTAAACTGTACCTCCCATTCTTCCATTACTAGAAAATATCACCCCCAAGTAATCAAATTCTTTCACTACTTCTATTGGGTCTCTGTTAACAAACCATCTCTTGTTGCTGGTGGTATCTATTAAAGGTTTTCTTTTCCAAAATTTGACCTCGGAATTCTAGCGGAACTAGCAAAACATTATTTAGGCAAATGGGGCAAGACATTGAAAATTTTCAAAATTAATTTCCATGCTGAAGATTGGGCACAGAGTTTCATTAAGCGAAACTGAATCCTATCTACAGGAATTGTTCTTACTCTACAAAAAAATTAAAATTCAAAATAAAATTTTAGCTCCAAAATTTGTCATTATGCAATGGCCAAATTAAACAATGTAAAATGCAGATGATGTTTAGCATTGTTTTTGAATGTCTGGTTGACTTACCCCAGTATTGTGGGTTGAGCTGGTGGCACATTTTAATGTGCTCCAATAATATTATGTTTTTTTTAATGAAAAATATACATTGAAAAACTGGGGGAGGGGAGAGAAAAAAAGCAGTTGTCTCTAGGTGCATTAAGTGACTTTTATTTGTCTTTAACATTGCTGGATACCAAACCAACTATTCAGGTTAGTAAATCGGCATTAAGTGTAAAAGTCATGTTTGGCATATTGATTCAAGTTAAGTCCTAGTGATGGTTGGTATTCATGCCTTTAGAATTATTGGCAAAAACATTCGACTTAGGTATGTGAGGTGTTGTATTGTATTGCATTGTATTGTAAAGTTTAGCAAAAGCATATTTAAGAAAATACATGACCACAAAAGAACTAAACATTTATTTCATATTGGCTGTATTACATTATTCTGAAAAAGTCTTTAATTTAAATGTGTCTTTGACTTTTCATTTCAACAGGTTGCTGGGACACACAGTATTATATTTGGGAATCCTGTGTTAATAGATCAAGGTTCCACTGTATTTACAATTCATAGATTAACAGAAGTACTAACTTTCACTAACAAGAAACAAATAATATAAGAAATACTTTCATTTACATGCAATTTTTTGTGAATTTTCACTAACATTGTCTAGAAGCAGTTATATTATATACCAAATGGAAACTTCCGGACTCAACTGCAGTTGAGTTTATCTCTCATGGGAAATTTTATTGTCCATGAGAAATTATGATTGATGAACAGTGTGTGCCTTTGCTTACTCATTTTGAATCTTGTATTGCTTAAACATGGAATACAACCTTATGCAGCATATGATCAATTACTGATCACTTTTCATTGCTCAGAATTGCCATTTTTGGGGGGGTCTGATACCTTTGAATAGCTGTAATGTAAAAAAAATACTTCTAACTTACCTAGTGTATATACAAAACACAAAATGTACACGATGGTGTATATTGTATCAGTTACAGTTAGTAAATAAGTCTTAGTGATAATACAACTTTATTTGGAAATGAACTGTTTTTGCTTGTGCATTCACAAAAGGTACACTTATGTGAGCACTGGTTAAAAATAGCTTCTCTGAATGTCTCATTTGCACTTCTAGTTGGCACATTTAATCATATCGTGTGGAATGGTATGAATTTTGTAACAGATTGCTGTCTTCTACTCCTGATTTTTTGCAGATGGTAGGCAAGGACTTATTTAGTTACCCCTACAGGTAATAATTCAAAGTTGTGAAATCTGGGGTACAGTACAGCCAAGTCAAATCACTGAAGTGGGAGATTGAATAATTGAGAGATAAATACATAAGAGGAGGGCCATACTTCTGCTGCAACATGTGGCTTAGTGCTATTCTATTTGAACCAGATGGTACTCATCAATTGTCCTGCATTTAATTCTGGCATAAAGTTTTTCATCATTTGCAACATTCTTGCAGGACTGACCAATGCGGACAATTTTTTCAGTTCTGCTCAGACATCCATACCTTCTCTGAAATGGTGATGTAAGGTTCTAATCCATTTGGCGACATCCTGTGCAAATAATCCCATAATTACTAATTAAAATATAAATTGTAACTTGCACAGTGAAGCCAATCATATAATTGATATTATTGTATGGTTTAGTTGAATTATAAATACTCTTAATGCTTCACTTACTTGTCATAATATATAGAACCGGTTTCATAACATTTTGTTCTCATCCTCAGCCAGGCTAAAATTCAACAATCAGATAATTCGTTAAGCTGTGGCAATGTGCATTCTACTCTGGTGGCGGTGTGATAAACATGTAGTTAATGTTTTCATTCCTGGCAGTGTCAAAGTTCATTAGACTGTCTTTGTATTTGTACATGTAGATTTTCTCCCAAGTTGCTAGTTCCATAGATCCTTGTACTGATTTTAATAGTTTTGTTTTATTCACTATGTCGTGGTTTTCTGTCCAAAAATGATATGCTACTGCTAATTTCTCTATTTGCTTGTACTTTATGTTCCTGAAATGTTCCTATAACTGTGTGCCTATGTTTCTCTTTGTTTTTCCTTCCCTTCTAAACTCAAGGTGGCAGGTTCCTGAAGGGAAGTAAAACCATGGGTCCCATGTCGTACATTTACGGCATGAAAAGAACCTCAAGCCTGAAAGAAGAGGCCTCTGAGCAAAATTTGTTGGCTGAATTGAATGGGATGCTGATGACCTGAGATGTTAACGTCCATAAAAAAAAATAAATCAAATCTTTGTTTTTCCAATGTAGATTTTTTTCACATTCTGCACAATTTATTTTATAAATACCTTCTTTTTTCTCTTGTGGAATACTGCCATTAACATTGTCTATAAGTAGATTTTTAATATTAAATCTGTTAACCGGTGCCAACATGATATTAAAATCTTTAAGAATATTCTGAAATTTTTTGCGGCCCATGGATGATATGTGAAAGTTTTAAAAATTAGCTTATCTTTTCTTATTGAAAGTGTTGTGGTTTCTTTGATACATTTTTGTCTCTTGATTTTCTGTATCTTTTTGTTTACTAGTTCTTTTTTAAAACCATTCTTAACCATTAATTCTTCAATTTGTTTGTATTCATTAAAATATTCTTCTTTGCTAATTTGTATGTAAACTAGCTGCATGTTAAACTGTTGATAACTACATATTTGTGCACTGTGGGGAAAACTGTCAGCTTTGATGTGATTATCTATGTGTGTATTCTTTCTGTACAAATTCCAGATTTCCTTGACATTTCATTATTTTAATATCCAAGGATGGCAACATGTTATGTGTTTCTGTTTTGTATGTAAATGATATGTTCCTATCTCATATATTCCAAAGTTTTAAGGCATCATCAATGAGTTTTTTGTTAACTATGGCCAGTTAACATGGTCTATGGACTGGTCATCATGAGCAAGCAGATGTTGCATTGCTGGTACAGGCAATTTTTAGATCAGCAAAATATACATGATGAGGAATGCAGTGGATGGCTATCCATCATTACAGACAACTTGTGAACCAGATGCGCATTATGGAGAAGGTCTCTTCACAATTACAGAACACAGCGGTTATTTCCTGCTCCTTGTTGCACGAAATTGTCATGGAGTGCTTGTTCTGGAAATTGTGTGCCAAGTGGATGCCAAAGCAACTGACATCCGAAAAAAAAAGCAAAGTGAATGAGATCAGCTTTTAATATTTCTGCAGCGGTACCATGATGGCAAGGAGTTTCTAGGCCAGGTCATCATTGGCAAGGAAATGTGGGTTACACACTTGACTCCAAAAACCAAGGAGCAGTCAATACATTGGTGTCACATTGGATCTTCTTGCAAGACAAAATTCCAGAAGACTGTTGGTGCAGAAATTGATGTACATGGCATTCTGTTTGAGTTCCTGACTAGAGGGGAGACAGTAAATACTCAGCATTAATAAGAAATACTGCAGAAATGGCGATGGGTCATTTAAAACAAGGTGCGCTTAGTGCTGATGATGTCTCGTCTGCATGATGATGCTTGGCCATATATTGCTTAGCGCACAACAGCTCTTCTGCAGCAATTCTACTGGGAGTTGTCTCCACATCTGCACTACAACCCAGATGACCCTTCCAGCAATTACCATCTGTTCTTAAGCCTCAAGAAATTCTTGTCTCTTTGAGAAATGTGCAGGCCTCTGTCACACAGTGGTTCCAATTCCAGATGGCAGACTTCTACAATAGAGGGATATAAAGGTTGATCCCATGGTATGACAAATGTTTCAATTTCAGTGAAGAATATATTGAAAAAATAGCTCAACATTTTCTGTATCTGTTCCAATAAATCTTTCCATAAAATTGGGATTTCTTTTTGAAGAAACTTATTCTTTGGATATGGTCGTACTAGCAAAAATTATAACAACAGTGATGTCACATAAATACTATAGAGGATGCTTGGCATGAAGTACTGAACTTTCTAACAAGATCTAATATTATTAAAGAACATATACATAATTTTGCAATGCATAAATAACATAAATTCTTGTATCCTAATGCTAACCTAACTATTTATTTGTTCTTGCAAAGAATTTCAGTATTTCACAGAATCCACTTCCCATCGCCAGCAATAAATGCATGTAAAAAGTATAATAAATTATCTTTTGCTTTCAAATAAATTTCCCTTTCCTTGCAACATCTTTAACTGTAACATTATTATAATGCTTGAGAGCCAAAATGAAGAAACTTATCATGTACTTCTAAACAGCTCTTCTCTGAATGCAAAACTCTTGCAATAGCGTAACTGGCCCTAAGGACCAAGTCTAAACCAGTAAGAAATCAAAGGATGCTTGGTGTACAATATTGTATAACTAATGACATCACACCATTTCTAATATTATAGTTATGACAATATAATGGAGAAAAATTTAGAAATAATGTATGACAAGTTTGTCATTTCTTTTAAAACTAAAGCAGATGCTTACTCATTGTCTAATGCTAGCCTTGCCACTTGTTTTTATCCCCCAAAAAGTCTGGGATAATCAAACATGACTTAAACATTTAAGCGGTTCAATGAAAATAGCCAATGTGTACAGAATTATGTAACTGAAGAAATTACTATAGTGGCCCTTTAATCAGCTCTTAATACCTTCTGTTCAGAAAGTTTACAGAAAAACTGCCAGTAATACATACACTTGAAATGCTAATTGGAACTTGTACACTGAAGCTAATCATGTCAGTGATCTTAAGAATACCTACATTGTGCATTTTACTCATTACGAACTTTCAACTATTTGAAAAAACATCTGGCATTCCGTTTTCTAACATCCAGGCCCATTTTAAATGCAACTATTAGCTAGTCTTTTTTTGCTTTGTCATATTGCAGGGTTTGGATCTTCTACAGGTGGTGTATTTGGATCGACACCACAACAAAGTGGCAGCTTATTTGGTAAACCAGGATTTGGAACTATGACCACTACCACTGGCACAGGATTCTCATTCAATACAACAACTGCGGGTAACCTATTTGGTGCTAGTACTCAATCCAAGCCATTTGGAAGTAAGTGATATGAAGTAGGATGGACAAATGTATTTTGTAAAGCTCTGAATGGTAGTTTATATTTTTATGTTCAAGTTTCGAGTGATGTATTCCCTCACTGATTCAAGCTGTCCCAAAAGCTTCAAATCCTGAGGTCATGTCTTAATACTAAAAGGAGTGAAGTTAGTCAATAGCTGTTCTCCATCCTGCACATAACAATGAAATGAATGAAAGCCCACTATAGTTGACACTTCATATTAAGTATTCATTTGCATCTACCAGGTTTAATTCTTTTAGGTGTTCATTTAATGATTCCTCTCTTTCCTCAACTTTTAACAACCTTAGCCAACTGTCATTGGTTTTCCAGAAAATGAAATGAAATGATACAGGCACAAAAATGATAGAGTAATTAACCGTTAAAGTTACCTGACATTTCAGGTCAAGGAGAAAACTCTACCTGGATATAATTTACTGAAGTAGCATCTTGCATTTGGGGAACAAACTTGGGCCTGCCAGTTGATAAAACAGATACTAATAGCAGCTGACATGACAGTTGACTGATTTTTGTCGGGAAAATAAAGTCTGCCCAAAGAGCATCTTTTATGGCAAGTCTTCAATATAAATTAGATAATTTGCCAGAGTGAAACCTTATCTAGAATTTTTCCTTGCTCAGAGTAACTGAAAGGGCTTTCATATCTTTAAAGCCTAGTGCCTTTGAATCAGACATAATTGAATGTAATCATTATCCTTAAACCTAAATGTAGACTTGCATACAATGACATCTTTTTTTCAAAAAATTTGAAAATGAAGTGCATGTGTTGCATGATGTATATATTTTTTTCCTCCCTCCATCTTGTTGATATTTGACCAAAGTAGTTTCTGGATATGCATTCAAGATTCCATTTACAAATGTTTATAGCCATTCTCTAGGCATATGTGCCTAGTCTTACCAAAGTTCGGTCCCTCAAACAAAGGTGGCTGATGTACAGAGAAACAACAATTAATATATGCTGTATATTGTTACTGTCTGTACAACAGATGCTCATTATACCAGCTTTCAGAATTCTCATCGCTTGCCTGAGGTTTTACATCTCGGCCAAGGTCGGCTCTTTTGCCCACTCATGGCTGCCTGCTCGTCATTGAACTTCTAAGTAGTTCCAGTTTATTTTCATTCTCGAAAACCTTAGAGCAACTTATTTTATGTATATAAATGTTATTATAAATACAAATAAAATCACGAGGAATTTATTTGAAAGTTCCCTAGGCAGTTGCCTCATTCCAGAACTGCAATTCATGATTTGTGAATTAATTTAATACTATTGGGTCAATGCAAAACAAACACATGCAAAGATGTGCACTTTTAACAGAAGACAAATTTGACGAAATTGGCATAAATGTTCAGCATTTGCCGACAAAATTGATACTGAAAATTAGCACAAGTTGGGGTTTCAGTGTCTTCTGCACAAAGAGCAATAAAACTGCTAAAACCCAAACCTTATGAGCGTTCATTGTGTGCGACAAAGTGATTATGTAGTACATGTGCATTTTTGAGTTGCTTCTTTCATCGGTGACTGAAGGTTTAATCAATCCACAGCTCATGTTCTCTTTAGATCAGGTGTGGTTTCACTGAAATGATTTTGCTGGAGTACACTTGCCACAGCTGTAGAGTGGTTCAACTGCCAAGACACAAAACTCTGTTACAAGCAGTAAGGATACATGTCGGCGCCCTGTACATGCATTACTGAAAATGTCCACCCTATGCTGGACACGCTTCTTCACAAGGTCTGACCACTCATCTATTGCTTCCCACACCACTAGAAGAAATGAGGCTGCTATTTTCACTAAAGATGCTTTTAGGGATTTAATACTTCAAAGAGGTTTCAAGCAAGCCTTCTCCAAAATGTTCGAAAAGCAGTAGTCATTGGAATTCATGTTGAGACTTCTGGAGGACCAACTTCCAAGAGTAATGAATGAAGGTGCATTTAGCTCTGGCCAGTGTTATGATGTTGGGTGGTGCTGAATGATCCTGGAATATCTGGAGTTATCCATAAACAAGGTGGTTATGGGCTTCACTACCATCTCCAAAATATTGGTTTGGAGTTTGGTAATGTTCTGCCCTATATGCAGAGATGCAAGACTGTGATGTCCATAGATGCCATTCCCCACCACAGACACTGGGTGCTGACTTTTTTCCACCTTAAGGAATTTGCAGTGGCTTCTTGATGGAGCTCTGGGCATAAATTGCATAATTTTGGCAGTTTAGTTCCTGTTCTCATGTGAAAATCTCACCTGTGACAAGAATTTGTTGGTGACTGCTATTCGTATGCCTTGTTAGCAAGCTCTTTGCTCTTTGGGCTCTTATGCACCATAAAACTGGCATTGTTTATAGCTATCCTGTGCTTCTTTGGATTCTCTCAGTGATAGATTTGACAACTGCTGGATTCAGATAATTGCTTGTTGACCGTGTGCCAAACAGACTTGAATTGTAATTGACAATCACTCAAGTAACCTACATTTGTGTTGACACCAATACTGTAGCTGTGCCAACTTAATATTTAGCCATCTGTAAACTAGGGACAGAACTGATGGCTGAACTAGGTAGCATTGCTAACAGGTAAGTGTAGTTAAATGTTGTTCTGATAGTTGAAAGTCAGTATGACAACAATTAAGACTGGTAAAACTTTTACTGTTGCAGAAAAACTGCAGATCATCAAAAAGAGACAGAAAATCATGGTGTGCAAAAGTGTTTGACTTTCCTGAACCATGCATAAGGGATTGGAGGAATATATTATTAATTGATACTTTCATCAATTTCTATAATCTGATTTCTTTCATATTAGATTAATTTTCAATGGTGTAATACCCCTAACTGTCGGGATTTTTCTCTGTTTTAATTAAAATATACTCACCCGTGATATTGCTTTAATAAACAGATTTTGTTACCAGTTGAAAAAAGATTTTCTCGATATTTCTTTTTTATTGCTTTGCAAAGAATGAAGTGCATATTCTCCCACTCAAGGGCATGGTATGCAAATAATCACAGTTATTTGCCAATGGATATCAAAGAAAGCTCAAAAGAAAAAAGCATTTAAAAACAAAACTTTTTTTAATTTGTGAGTGGAACATAAAGATAAGTTGCAATTTATTTATAATTTAAGATGTTATGAATAATTCTTTTCAGCAGCCGCCCCACAGACTGGTGGACTGTTTGGCACTGCAACCTCACAGCCATCTACTTTTGGTACAGGAACCACAGGTTTCCCATCGTTTGGGACACAGCAAAATCAGGTATCTGTACATTTTCAAAAAATGGAAAAGATGTTTTTACTTTCAAAGTCATATTTTCATAAATTATTCAGTTACGATGTTCCATTATTTAGAAGAATTCTGTTGGAATTAGAATCAGTCTTGTAAAACAAGAATATTTATAAATCATGAACTTTTATCTATATATTAGTTACATGTGCTTAGAGTAATTGTTTGCATGACAGTAAATAAGGTGCAGTATGAATGAATATTTATTATTTCTACACATTACTATTACAGTTTTACAATATTTCCTTGATCCTTGAGAACTTGATAATTCAGGATCCTAAACAACAAACACCCTGGTGTTGTGTACATTGATCCTACATCACTATACATATTATCAAGTGAATTACAAATAATTCCCTAAATGTGAACATCTTCCCTCATTGTTACCTTATCTTCCTTTACCTTGATTACTTTCTTCCACCACTTTTCCCTTACTTTCTGTAATTTCCCAATTGATTCAAAAATTCTTTTCTGCTAATCCTAAAAACCTTTAATGCCACAATTTCTGTCTGCAAATTATCTCACTTCTTGTTCCATATTTCCTCTCTTCATCCTTCGGTTTCTATACATTCTAATATACACTGCAAGTTCTTGTCTACCTTTCGACTTAGTGGGCACATTTCTTTGTCAACTCTTACTGCACCTAACATGTTCCTGTTCTTGCCCCTGCCATACCCTTCCTACCCATTTTGTCATAAACCCCAATATATTTTTTCCCACTCTTAAAACTCCTGTAATATATTAGAGTATTCTTATTTGTTAGGCTACCAAATATTTCTCTTAAAATGGGAGTTAAAGAAACAAACAAAACAAAAAAAAAAACCTACCACCTTGCCTTCACTTTATTTTACACACCTTGCCCATTTTGTGACTTAAAACTATCTGGAATTAAGAACATTGAATGATTGAGTTGAACTGAGCACTCTTATTGCCGCACTTGTTTATGATTAATGTTTTTAGTAAATAAATTGACTGAGCTCAAAATAAATAAGCCTTCAACCTCGCAAGGAACAGATGAACTACATATTATAAATAAGTGGAACAATAAGAGTGTGACTCAATCATGCAGTGATTTTAATTATATAATTAGCTTTACTGTTCAAGTTCCAATTGAAATTTTTAGTTTTGATTTTTGTTGATTTGTTTTATTGCGGACACTCAGGTCATCAGCATCCCATTCAATTCAGGGCATAAAAAATTTTTGCTTAAAGGCCTTGGCTTTCAGGATTGAGTTTAACATGCCATAAATCTCTTCTTCTCTACATACAAACCATACTTGGGATTTTTACACCCCCAAAAAATCCATCGGCCCTGGCCAGGAGTGAACCTACTATCTTGCATCTACAGGCAAGTGTTGTGGTAACCATTAGTTAGCAAAATATAAAATATGTACATGGTAACATGCAAAATTGATGCAAAATTTAGTATTTCTTTATATCTTATTTTGATTTAAAGTAAAACACTAAAAATCATGTCGTCACATTAAAACTCTCTTTAAGTTTCACAAACACACTTATAAAAGTCGTCGTTTTGGTTGACAATGTGAGGAATGTACCTCACGAAACATGTACCAAAATTACTTTTATAAGTGTGTTTGTGAAACTTAAAGAGAGTTTTAATGTGACGACATGATTTTTAGTGTTTTACTTTAAATCAAAATAAGATTAACAAAAGTTTCACTGTGTGGATTCCCAAATTCCGTAAACATATTTCTTTATATGCTGGCTGTATTTAGTTTTGAACATGATTTATGTACTTCCATATCTATCATTTCTGCATCCATAATTTTTTAACCTGGTCTTTCCAAAAACAATGAATCAAGGTTCAACTGTAATAACATCTGCATTTACACATGTCCCATTCCCCCAAAGTATTAGACCATATCTTATAATACCCTGAAAAAAAAAGCAAATACACATTTTGTAAATAACCTGGCATAACATGATTTTTTTTAAAATTTATCCGTGAAAAATGATTTCCCACTCTAAATTCTTCAAAATAGAAATAATCAACTTTCTTTTCTGTCAGCCAGTGTTCTGACAAAAGTATATCTGCTTTTATCACCCTCACATAAAGACATATCATATTTATTGCCATAATAGATGCACTGCCCCCTCCTCTCTCCCCAGTTTTTATAACAAAAAAAATTAGGGTGCATCCTTTATGCTATCCAAAATCGTTAAAGGTGTTCCACCTGAATGCTGAAATCTATAGAATATGTAATGATACTGGGTTGCAACTAATTTATATATTGATTGTGTTGCACTTAAGACATTCAATAGTTAGCAGCATTGGTATAAACAGATGATAACTTGTAACAATTAATACAGTAACAATAACACAAGACACTTTATTGTTATTATCAATTCTGGCCTTACCTTATTCACGGTCAGGTTCAGCATCACTGCTATCATTTGTCACAGATTACATTCCTCCTCAACCTTGTCCCATAAAATATCATCTGTTCCATGGATTGTACTTGATAAGGCAGTCTTCTAGAAACTTTTTTTTTAACTATTTCTGGCATTATCATGTTCCACGTCCCAGTTATCCAGTCACATATCACTTCAATTGTAGGTTGCTATATCTTTGCTGTTGGCATCATCTCATGACCATGATCTGCCCTCCACTCTGTATAGATTCCTCATGTAATCTGTGAATGGAATACACATCCAATGGTTGAAGCACTGACATAAGACCACCAGGGATAATATCGATGTCAGTTTTAGACTCCTAAAGAATTTTCTTTCTGTTGTTGCTTAAGTGACCTTGGAAGCTGTCCCAAACAGGTAGAGCAGGTTAGCTAGGTAAAACACTGGGACAATGTTGCCATACTGTCTGCACCCATGCTCATTAACCAGATCTGCATCTATCCGTCCCTTCACATGGACTCTGACATGAATAGGCCAATAAATTGGTAATTTCATTTTTCTTTTGAAAATGACAAATGGCGGTAATTTCCTTCCATCGAAGGTCTGAGCTTTCCAGATAAATTCACTTACTACATTCATGAATTTATCGATAATCTTAGACCCTCTCATGGTATTAATTGTGATAAAAATCTAAATTACATAAAATAAGTAAAAAAAAAATGTATATATGTAATAATACAAATACAACATTTGATGATGCTAAAGGAGCTAAAATCGATATATTTTGCATTTATTACTTCACTCTAGAACTATGGAATTTTATCATGGGGGAATACGTGTAAAAGCAAATGCAGCATATGTTTAAATTACAGAAAAAGGCAATAAGAATATGTGCTAAAATAAAAGAGATTCGTGTAAAAACAGTTTTATTAATCTGAATATTCTAACATATTCCTCTGCGTGTATATATGCATATACACCTTATTAAGCTTACATATTAAGTACTTACACAAATGAAATAAATAGAAATGGTGATTTACAGGTGTGTCATAAATAACCACATCCCTACTTACTTAATGATAACAGATCTGTGTGAGCTTGAGCATTGTCTTGCCAGAGTTGGTTGCATCTCCAGGTCCAGGTAAAAAATAGTCCATGATTTTTTACACATCATCTGCAGTATAATGGTTGTGAAGCCAGCTCTCACTGCATCTTTTTTTTTCCTTTTCTTTTCTTTTTTTTAAGTCGATCTTGGTGGTGTAGTGGTAACCATACTTGCCTTTAAACCCAAGGTCGCGGGTTCAAATCCGGCCAGGATTAATGGATTTTTTCTGGCGTAAAAATCCTAAGTATGGGTTCCTTCAGAAGGGAAGTAAAACTGTGGATCTGTGTTGTAGATTTACGGCACAAAAAAGAACCTCAAGCCTGAAAGAAGAGGCATCTGAGCAAAATTTGTCAGCCGTTTCACGCCCTGAATTGAATGGAACACATGACCTGAGATGTTAAAGAGCATCCTTAAATTAAACGAATAAAAAAAAACTGCATCTTTTAGTTTATCATTTGCTTTAAGCCAGCAAGAAATGGGCCAGCACACCTACCTGTTGGAACCCATAACTGGTGTATAACTCCTAGTTAGTTGGCTAGGGGATTTACCTACTTTGAAGCATCTGCAGAAGTTTCTTCCATTTACAGGCCATTCAAAAAAATATGGCCCAACCACATTATTTGCAGCAACATATGTTCCAGTTGCAATGTAAAATGTGGATTTTCCTTTGCCCAAAAAATTATATTTCTGTTCATGATTGTTGCAGTTAATTGCACACTAATCAGAAAAGAGGATATGTTTTTGAGTTAACTGTGAAAACTCCTGAAGTAATAAGTATATGCTTTACCAAATTTGTTCATATCAGCATCACTAAGTTCATTGACGAAACAGGGACAAGATGGGCTGAACTGTAAGTTCTTTAATATGATACCTTGTTGAACATGATACTAAGAGTTCGGCTGCCCAATTTTGTATCAATTTATATGACTGTTTGGTTGATTCTGCTACTCCAGCACATTTAGTCTGGTGAACATTTTATGAACTGTCTCTGACATTGCCAAAACGAAATGTTCATTTCTCCCAAGCTAATAGTGGTGCTTTTCTTGGATGTAGCTTCTCAAATTTGTCTGTTTTGTCATAATTTGTTGCATTGCCTGCCCAATGTGCAGCCTTTCATGAACCCGAACACTATTCAATTGAATTACTATCTTTGTTAAAAAAAAACTTATTTAGAAATACTTGATATTCCAAGTTATAATTTACATAAATAAATTACATAAACATAACATATTGTAATATATGGGTTCGGTGACTCCTGGCCAACTCTATGCATGTTTACACATCGTGGGGTTAAAACTGTCAGCTGTCAGCGTGTAGCTTTTTTATGATATTTTAAATGGTATTTTTTTATGCTATTTTAAATAATTTCTATTAGATGATGCCATTGTACTAGCTATTTGGGCAAATAAAAACAATACAATAATATAATAGATGCAAATGACTACTTTCTGTTTTAATGCTAAATGAAGTATGGTTACTCAAATCTGCAGTGCTTGTGATATTATCATTGGTACAGACAAGATGATTAATCCCTATCATAGAGTTTACTTGTATAAAATAGAGGACTTTCTAATTAGGTATGAGGGCTGATTTTTTAGTAGTGGCAACAGTGCTATAGCAATGCATGCAAAGGAGCTAGGCAGTGCATTTGCACCACAAGTTACATGCTACCATCCCTCAGAACAAATGCACTTGTCCTCCCCCCTGCATGCATGTGTACAGGGACAATAAGAACACAGCAGTTGCAGAATGCAATTGCAATGTTTTTGAAGCAGGAGCAAGGAGCTGAGTAAAAATAAATGCTAGAGGTCACACAGCATGACAGTGTCATCAAAGGACTGCAATAGCTTATGTATTCACTTTACACTATACTCCATTCACTTACACAAAAGTAAGACGCATTTCGGGAGAATCTCTGCCATCTTCAGTTGCTCACTGAACTGCCGTTACTCGAAACTATGGCTGGACAAACTGATGTTCCTGTGGTGGCCTCTGTTGGTTGAAGTAGGAAGTTGCTGAGCTCATCCATGGGAGGAAACTCGAAATTCATTAGGTTTTCTCTATTTTTTAATATGAAAATTTTTTCCCAAATGGATAACTCCAATGGGCTGTGAAGATGTTTCAGCAGTTTTATTCCTGGTTTTATTTCATGGTTTTTGGTCCAAAAGTGAGCTGCTACTGCTGATTTATCCACCTGTTTAAACCGAATATTTCTAAAATGTTCTTTCCTCCGAATTTCCAAATTTCTTTTTGTTTTGCCTATTCACTCTGTTCACAATCTGCACATTTTATTTCGTAAATTCCTGATTTCTGTTCTGGTGGTATGGAGTCTTTTACTGTGCAACCTAATAAATTCTTGATGTTGTATCTGTTCTTAGGGGCTAACATTATTCCATGTTCTTTGAAGATTTTCTTGAACTCATTGTGGTAAATTGGATGGTAGGTGAAACTTTTGAGTATTCTTCTTTTGTGTTTTTCATTGTGGAAACTTCCCTTATCTCTTTTTTGTCTTTTAGATTTATTGATAATTTTTATCACTATATCTTTGTTGAAAACATTCATTATAGCTGTCTGTATTATTTGTTTGTATTCCATTTTGTACTCTGCTTCTGTGAGTGGAATATTCATCAATCTGTGTGGCAAACTGTGAAAAATTGCATATTTATGTAGAATGGGGTTATAACTCTAATTTTTTATGTAGTTTTCTGTGTGTGTTTCTTTTCTGTAAATTCCAAAATTCAAACCATCTCCATTTCTTGTAATTTTTAAATCTAGAAATGGTAGCCACCCATTTCTTTCTTCTTCTATAGTAAATTGTATGGATTCATGTTGCAAATTAAGAAGTTTCAGGGCATCTTCACAGCCCATTGGAATTATCCACTTGGGAAAAAATTTTCATATTAAAAAATAGAGAAAACCTAATGAATTTTGAGTTTCCTCCCATGGATGAGCTCAGCAACTTCCTACTTCAACCAACAGAGGCCACCACAGGAACATCCGTTTGTCCAACCATAGTTTTGAGTAACGGCGGTTAAGTGAGCAACTGAAGATGGGAGAGATTCTCCAGAAACTCGTCTTACTTTTGTGTAAGTGAATGGAGTATAGTGTAAAGTGAATACATAAGTTAAGGTTATATTGCCACTCCATTGTCAATAGCTTCGTAAGTACAATATACAGGACTGCAATAGGCTTGTAGTGCATTTGCATTATCATACCAAATAGTTATAAGGTGGATAATAGCTTTCAGAGAAGATATGAAAATATGTTAAGACATTCCTAGCTCTGGTCATCCACCATTAAGTGATGAAGACATGCACATTGTGTCGCATTATTGGATTCATGGGTTGAACAATGTATAAGATTCGCACCTTCAACTGTTCTTCACATCCTGAAGGACTGTCTGAGAATGGGAAAAATTGCCTTGAGATGGGTGCCACGTGATCAAATAGACTTACAGAAATAGCTGAGATGTTATGCTACTCGTACTCATTTGCCACGCTATGAGCAGCAAGTAGAGGCCGTCTTATGGTATATCATTACAATTGTTGAGATCTTGGCCAGATCTTCAAAACTGAAATGCCAATCAAACAAGTGGCATTATGATGGGTCACTGCAAAAAACAATGGTTTGGCAGACCCTTACCAATGTGGAGGCTATGGTGATTCTTGCCTAAGATTGGGATGGTGTTATCCTAAAGCAAACCAATCTTCCAAGTAAGATCACCAACATGCAGTACTACTGTTGTTTTTACAAAACATTCCCCGAGCAGCTCTGAAAAGAAAAAGGCAACACTTTATTCATAACACACCAATCATTCTGCCAATGCAACTTACAGCACAAGAAACTGTGGCTCATTTATTCATTTGCTGGGGCTGGGAAGTGCTCTGCCCCCCCCCCAAAAAAAAAAAAACATACTCTCTGAATTTAAGTCTCTTGTGACTTCAACTCAATCCTTATCCACTTTGTGAAACTCACTTCCAAACAGTTAGAGACGACCTTAAGGCAATAGATCACTTTCTTCACAACATAAACAAATTAGGCAGTTCCAATGGAATCCAATAGCTCATCATTGTGGGAACACACAACACTGGTGGCTACATCAAAGGCCAGTAAAATTTAGAACCTGGCATAAATGGAAGCCTAGAAAATAAATAGTTGTCACTACTAAAACATCAGCTTAACATTATTTAAGAACTTGTGCATTCATAATCATTTTCTTAATACAGGATTGGGATATTTAACTGATTGTGTGTTCTACTAAGACAATGTCAACACAATCTGTTTTGATATTATTGTATGACTTAGTTGAACTACACGCTCTTAATGCTTCACTTACTTGTCATAATATATAGAACCGGTTTCGAGAAATTTCATTATCATCAGCTAAGCTAGCTCAACTGTCGGCTCCTATACCCAAGATCACAGGTTCGAACCCGGCCAGGACCGATGGATTTTTTGGGGTGTAAAAATCCTAAGTATGGCTTCCTTCGGAAGGGAAGTAAAGCCATGGGTCCCGTGTCGTACATTTACGGCACGATAAAGAACCTCAAGCCTGAAAGAGAGGCCTCTGAGCAAAATTTGTCAGCCGTTTTACGCCCTGAGTTGAATGGACGCTGATGACCTGAGCTGTTAAAGAGCGTCCATAAATAAATCATTCAAAAAAAATTCAACTGTCGGATAATTCGTTAAGCTGTGGGAATGTGTATTCTGCTCTGGTGGCAGTATGATAAACTTGTGGTTCATGTTTTCATCCCCAGCAGTGTCAAAGTTCATTAGACTGTCTTTGTATTTGTAGATGTAGATTTTCTTCCAAGTTGCTAGCTCTGTAGGTCCTTGTACTGATTTTAATAATTTTTCTTTTTTCACTATGTCGTGATTTCCTGTCCAAAAATATGCTACTGCTGATTTCTGTATTTGCTTATACTTCATGTTCCTGAAATGTTTCTTTAACCATGTGCCTATGTTTCCCTTTGTTTTTCCAAGTAGAATTTTTCACGTTCTGCACAAATTATTTTATAAATACCTGCTTTTTTTCTCTTGTGGAATACTGTCATTAACATTGTTTCTCAGTAGGTTTTTAACATTTAATGTGTTAACCGGTGCCAATCTGGTATTAAATCTTTAAGAATATTCCGAAATTTTTTGTAGCCCATGGATGATATATGAATTTTTTTAAAAATAAGCTTATCTTTTCTTGCTGAAAGTGTTTGGTTTCTTTGATATGTTTTTGTCTGTTCAATTTCTGTATCTTTTTGTGTACCATTTCTTTTTTAAACTAGTTCAACTAAACTAAATCATACAGCAACATCAATTATATGATTGGCTTCACTGTGCAAGTTCCAATTTACATTTTAATTACTATCTGTTTTCTTTGTTTTTAGAGTATTGGTCTGTTTAATCAAAACAAACCAGGTTTCAACATGGCAACAACAAGCTCTGGCTTTGGTTTTGGTACACAAAACACAACCACTAATACTGGATTGTTTGGTAGTAAGCCAACTGGAGGTCTTGGTTTTGGAACAGGCACTTTTGGAAATACCACCACCCCTAGCTTTGGTGGTGGAACCATGTTTGGCAACAACCAGAATACTTCCCTCTTCAACCAATCATTTAAACCAGCAACTACCGGCTTCCCATTTGGACAGACTACAGCTACTACAACTGCACTTGGTAAGTATCATTGCAACAAGATTTAAAAATATGTATTTATTTAATTTGAATTAATCCTGTTAAACAGTGTAATCTGTTTTTAGGACATATCAGTAATTACAGTTTATAGTCTAATGTATTATTCAATCTTAAAGAGTTTTAATAGATTTGTAGGGTTTCATGGTCCTGTCACATGTTTAAACTAAGATTTCTGGGCTATATATAGAGCTGTGGTTGACTGAAACTTCTTCTCTTCCAAGATGTTTCATCACCAACTATGGCGAACACATTCAATAGCTTTCTGAAGTACTCTTCTGGTTATCTCAGGATGAAATGTGCCCTGAGCAGGTTGTGTCGCTGTTTTTATGGTGTAAGGGGGGTCAATTGGATGGCTTCTGATTGGCTCGCTGAATTACTTATCCCTGATTGGTTGGCTGAACTCTAATTGGGAGACAGGAGTAATGATTTCTGATTCGTCACTGTGTTAAGTTCTTTGGGGGGAAAATTATGTACTACAGATGGCAGATTTTATTTAAGCAGAGGTCTTCTTCATTATTTAGTTTATGCTATTAAGTTTTGTAAGTTTGTGTATTTACAAAATTAATCATTACATTATTTTTTACATTCCTGCAATAGTTATGTAACAATTCATGTAGTAAAATATCTTAAGCTTTTACATTGTTCATAATGTTAAAATTAAAAGCTTTCGAGCTGTTGTACACTGGTCCAGGGAGACTGCCTGGAGACATGGATGATTTTAAAGAATTGTAAATCTATAAGAAATAACCATAGAGTTGAAAGGACAGAACTGAAAAACTTATGCTCCAACTTTGATAAAATTACATTACCAGCAGATAAATCGAATGCCACAGTAGTGATAGATACAATTGCATATGATAAGATAAGATGCCTGTCACACCAGAAACTTGTAGACTGCTACCCAAAGATCCCACTAACAGTACTGAGAGAAAACTATCACCTTACTAAAGAAAACCAAGTGGAATCTGAAATAAACAACTGAAACCTTCGAACAGTGTTTTTCCTAAGTTATATGAACTATTTAAAATGCATAAACAACAGGTTCCCTTTAGACCAATTCAGAAGATTCACCAACATACAAATTAGCACAATATCTTGCATCTTTATTGGACTAATTAGTGGGACAGGTGGAGCATCACATTAGGAACTCAAAACATTTTGTAGAAACTATATGCAAGATGAATGTTCAGGCTACTGACATACTAGTCAGTTTCAATGTTGAGTTGCTCTTTACTAAAGTACCTCTTAAGGACGTTTTGGATGTTTTGCAACCACATTTCAAAGAAGTGATTGCATTATTCAAGCAAGTTTTAACCACCAGTTATTTTCATGGAAGAGGAAATTTCTACAAACAAAAGAAAGCCATGGGAAGTTCTCTAAGCTCTGTTGTGGCTAATCTTTTTGTGAAACTTTTGGAGAAAAGGGCGTTGGAAACTGCTGATTATAGACAGTCACTTTGGCTATATGTGGTGACACATTTGTGATATGGCCTCAAGGAGAAAGTATGCTACAATTATTTTTAGAACATCTTAATGATCCCCATAAAAATATTACATTCACAATGGAGAAAGAAAACGGTGATCAATTTCCATTCTTAGATGTTCTAGTCCAGAAAAACCATTGTGTAGCCTTCGCTATGAAGTTTATAGAAAATCTACACACATGGATAGATATCTAAATGCAGTGTCCAATCACCATCCGGCTCAAAAAAGAACTATCATCAAGACACAAGTACATAGACCAAAGTCTATTGCTGAATCAAAACATCTTGAAACTGAGCATCACTATCTTTGAAAAGTGTTATTACAAATGGATATAACAATAGAGATATTAATCAAGCCATTCATCCTAGACACCCACTTATAATACCTCTGATTTAAACCACCAAGAGCCTTTCTACCTTACATAAAAGTTGTAACAGTACATATTGCAAGAATCATTAAAAAAAGGGCATAAACCCACTTTCATACTGATCACAAAATTAGGACATATGATACATTGTGCAAAAGATCCTAAAATATCCCCTTGACTGATATCACTTGAATTTACAAAATTTGTGGGAAAGTATATTGATAGGACTGAAAGAACAATTAAAAAACAAGTTAAAGAACACAGACGATCCTTATGTCAAAACCAGCCAAAGCAGTCTGCCATGGCAGAACATGCTCTTAATGAATGCCATGGGATATATTTTGACAAGACAGAAGTGATTGCTAAACAAAAGATTATTTTACTTTGGCCAGAAGGGAAAGTATTGAAATATAGCAGAATTCTCACAATACAAATAGATAGTGGTTCAATTAAAACTGAATGTAGGAATCAACACAATAAAACTGTCATAAAATGTGGTTTAGACTAAAAGTAAAACTACTTAAAATCATGTCAACACATTAAAATTCTCCTGATGTTCCATTTTTTAAAAACTTATTTAAAAAGAAACTGGGAAATGTTTCATGAGGCACTTGCTCATATAGTCAACCATTCAATGACTAACGGATCTAATCAGGTAGGAAAATTTAAGTAACTGTTCTGACTCTGGTGGTCTGTTGATGAACTTACATAATATGTTTTCTGCTTCTGGTATGTCAATCTATGTTCATATTTTTTTATATAAATTTTTTCCCATACACAGCTCATTTGGGTGTTGAATTGCCTTTAATAATATGATGTCTTTTTCTGTTTCGTGGTTTTCCTTCCAGTGCTGCTACTGATGACTTCTCTATCTGTTTGTATTTTATATTTCTCCAATGTTCCTTTAGTTTAATACTTACCTTTTTGTTTTTCCTATATACACCTTATCATAATGTCTGCAATTAATTCTAAATTTCAAAAAATATGCAAGCAATACAACATCATTTTTAAGTAGTTTTTTGTATCAGAGATTTTCACAGTGAAATATATTATAATATGACAAATTATTTTTACGAAATCACTCAAATTTCACTAATTTTGTTCCACTTACTTGAACATGTTTCAAAGGCGATTGCCTCCATCTTCAGCATGGTCCCACTGGCCACTTCCCAATGTGGTATTAAGATGTTGCTCTGTGGCTTTAACAAACTTATTGATGAGGTGGCTATTTGGGAGATCAAAGTTAACCAAAAATTCTTTGCTTTTGTTTATAAATATATTTTCCCATACTGTTCATTCTATGGGTTTTTGAAGAGCTACCAATAACCAAAACTTTCAGGAACCAAAACTGTAATTTATAAATATATTTATAAACAAAAACAAAGAATTTTTGGTTAACTTTGATCTCCCAAACAACAGCTACCTCATCAATAAGTTCGTTAAAGCCACAGAGCGACATGTTAATACCACACTGGGAAGCAGCCAGTGGGACCAAGCTGAAGATGGAGGTAATCACCTTTGAAACATGTCCAAGTAAGTGGAACAAAATTAGTGAAATTTGAGTGATTTCTTAACAATAATTTGTCATAATACAGCATCACTTTGGCACCCATAAATAGATATAGTGTAGGCAAACTAGTGAAGTTAAGTAAAACAGAACTCGGACCAAAAGAAGAAAGTACAGGCATATATAGAATTAGGGGAGGGGGAGCCAACTTTGGCCAAGATGCAAATACTTATGCAAGCAGTAAGCACATACTCTGAAAACCTGGTATACAAAGCTTTATTTGTTCATATTTTATTTATTATTTTTAGAACATTGTTTGTCACCTATAGTGACCATTCTCTTAATAACCATCAATCCGTAGCATGAAGCTTTTATAGATAAACATTACAAATTATGGTGCTTCTGTGTTTGTAGGTACTGGTTTGAACTTGGGTGGCCAGTCCTTGTTTGGAAATACAGCAAATAAACCAGGTGGCTTATTTGGAGGGAGCACTGGAATGTTCAATACTGGTACTTTTGGAACAACCAACACATTTGGAACAGGCACAGGTCTGGGAGGAATGTCTACCAATCTTGGTGGAAATCCTCTTCTTGGAGGGTAAGTGTACATGAAGCAAATTTGTTCTAATTGATCTTTGAAGTATATTGGACCAAATGAAATCTGTTTATAGTGAAACATATTATAATTGCATTATTTTTTGAAACTTCATAGTATCTTATTCTGTGGAAATAAGCATTACCTCATTAATAGAACAATTGTAATGCCAGCTGGCTTTGGAAGTATTTTCGGCACTGAAATGTTGATACTGTTGGGTGATCTGTAGTGATTATTTAGTGTCAAATAATGAATTTTTAGTAGGAAAAAAATTAAATGTTTAATGTAGAAGAATGAACAAATAATTTAATGAAAAGTGTAAAGAAAAGAGAAGATTACACTGCTGTATATTCTCTCCCACCAGTAACACTGTCGAATCTATTGTTTGAAACTTTTAGGAATGTGATGATTCTGCCAGCTTGAGTAGTCAAAAACAGGCATAACAGTGTTTGGAGAAACTGTTGATTTTTCAAGGTTTTATGCTATAACTGAAGGATATTCTGTATCTATATTTAGACTGAAAGCTGGGTTGGAGATTTTCATATACTATTGATATAGGGTGAGCAAAGTTAATTGACTGCTGTTTTGATGTGAAATTACTGCATTAGCACCATGCTCCTTGCCAAGAAAACTAATGGTGCACAGAATGCAAAATGCATTATGCAGAACTTTGCTCCCATAGTGTAATTAATTCATCTAATTAGCTTATTTATATAATTCTCTGTTCTACAGGACTGCAACCAATCCCATGGTAAATCAGCAGAATGCAAATTCCGTTCATCAGCAGATTTTGTCATTGGCATCAATGCCTTTTGGGGATTCTCCTTTGTTCCGCAATCTTTTACCAGTAAGTTCATGTTTAGTAGAAGTTACAGTTGATTTCTTTGGCAATATAATGGATAACTATATAACTGCTATCTTCTTATAGGCCACTGGAAAAGCAGATGAACTGCTAAAACCCACAAATCCAGCAGCACAAAAGGCTGCATTAGCTAATAGTCAGTTTAAAGTCTCTCCAAGAGGAAATGCAAGAATTCGAGTAAAGCCACTAGGAGTTGTGGTACTTTCTAAAGTAAGTAGCTTTATGAGAACAAATTATGTCAAGTAACAATGGCTGTAACCCAGAATATATTGAGCAGAAATTCCTGATACAGCTAAATTTTACAATTTTAGTTCTGACTGCCAGTTGCATGTTCTTTTGAGGTAAAAAATTTACTTGATTAGAAGATTGTATGCACATTATAGCGTCTTTCTTTTGGTACCTTGTTAATGCTCTTCCTATATTTAAAATTATGGTGAATACACCTATTTAATTGTTATTATATGCATAAGTGTTAGTGTTAAATGTACATGTCCCCATCAGTTATGTGGCATAAACCAGCAACACTACCTGTCTTAGCCACAGCAATGTCAGGGTCAGAAACTAAGCTGCTCGGGTATAAAAGTAGTAATTTTGTTAATTGCCTTCCATCTAGCATTATTGCTAGCTTCACTGTGCAATTCATTTTCTTGCAAGACATTGAATTTGTTGCATATATTAGTACAGTAAAACCTTTCATAATCTGGCAGCCATGTAATAAAGCTAGCGTTGCTAGGCAGTGCACTTTCTCCCAATCCTTTGAGTCCATTGTACATATTAATGCTATAAAATCTCTCATATCTGGCAGCGATGGGGTAAAGCTAGTGCTGACACATCAATTTTGCCAAAAAACTGCAAATTAATTTTATAGACATGTTAAGACATAAATATTGTACTTACGAAGCTGTTGACAATGGAGTGGCAATATAACTTCAACTTATGTATTCACTTTTTTACACTTTACTCCATTCACTTACACAAAAGTAAGACACATTTCTGGAGAATCTCTTCCATCTTCAGTTGTGGTTCAGTGAGCAACTGAAGATGGGAGAGATTCTCCAGAAACGTGTCTTACTGTTGTGTAAGTGAATGGAGTAAAGAGTAAAAAAGTGAATACATAAGTTGAAGTTATGTTAAGACATAATGCAAAAATGTTTTTTACAAGCAGAAATTCAGCATTTTTCATGTGGATTTGTAAAAATGAAATTTTGAAGTACAAACTATATTTTCAATCTTAACATTGTATTAAAACATATCTTTTAAAAAAGATATTATTTTAAAAAATATATGTGGAACTACACAAAGTGAGGCAATAAGAGTGCTTAGTATGACATATATTACATGAATTAACACTGTATGTTCATCTGTTAGTTCATAATAAATAAAACATATTAAAATTGCTGTACCTGAGAATGTTAATTGATGGCCATATGACATCCAGAGATAGTCAACATTGGAACTAATTGCTTCAATTATGAAGAATAAGTTACTTATTGTTCATGATTATTCTTCCATTTACTGTGGCCTACTGCATCCTTTTCTATTTGATCAAACACTCCAACTTCTAATCTCTTCTGAGTTGAAATATTTAGAACACTCTTTATGGTTTTATCTACTGGAGTTTGCCCAGGACATGTTTCCTGGACCCTCATCCACATCCTTAACTGTACTGTTGGACCATTTGTAGAAGTTGGGTTGGTAGGTTTCTTGGTAAACTCCAGTGGTCTTGTGATAAGCCTAAATAAAGAGCTGTCTGCTTCTGGGATGTTGAAATTCATTAAGTTTTGCTCTTGTTTTTTATGTAACTATTTTCTCATATTTTGTAATTGCTTTGGTTGTGTTACCATTTTTAATAACTTAAGGCCTTTTTCTGTTACAAACAAACAGAAAAATCATCTGTGGCAACACATTTTTGGAATGAAAACTATGAAATAGAAAAAGGCATCATGTTATTAAAACAACCAAAAGAATTAGACATAAAGTAAAGGATTTACATAAAAAAAACACGAGCTAAACTTAATTAATTTCAGCATTCCAGAAGAAATATTTTTTTATTCAAATTTATAACAAGGCCATTGGAGTCGACCCAGATACCTACCAACCCAACTTCTACAAATGATCCACAGTTGTTTAACAGCTAGGGGACAAGAACCCACAAAATATGTCCTGAGTAAATCTCCAGTAATTGAAACCATAAAGAGTATTCTAAATATTTTGACTCAAAGAGATTATTAATGTGTTTCATTGTGTTAGATTCCAAATTGAATTAATATTGATACTCTAACTTCTTTTTAAGCATGGGAACATTTTGCTTGTAATACAGACAAGACATCATGCAGCAGCAGTTGGTTAAATTAACTACCATCCACCAGTGCAGCATTGTGCAACTACCACATTATTGTGCTTGCTACTGTGATACATACTGTAAAGTGTGAAGCCACACTTTGTTTGCATTACTGCACTTGCTACTTTGAAGGAACACCTCATCCATATGCTACTTCTATAACATTAGAAAACAATTAAAATTTTACCAAAATGACTGCATGTTTAAAACTGCAATTCCCCCCCCCCCACCCTTTCTTTTCTTACTGGAAAATTAGTAGATATTGTGCAGAATGGGGATTAAGGATAAACAGGAAAAAATCAAAGATAATGGAATTTTAAAAAGCTATAAAGTTAACGAAAGATGAGAAATAGTATATAAAATCTGAAACAGTAGAAGTAGTGAAGAAGTTTGATTACTTGGGGGTTAGATCTGCAAGTAATGGAAGATGGGAAGCACAGGCTAAAGGCAAACAGGCGATGAGAACTGTCAGAATAAGTGTATATAGGACTGGAATATTTAAATAGTTGGAGAGAGTACATGAGTGGTAGAGGCAAGAATGTTGTATGCAGTCAAGGTTTAGGGAGATGAAGAGGGATGAACGAAGGTGATATAGTGCACAGAATATTTTGTAGGGAAGTGTTGGGATTACTCAAGTGTTCTCCGAGGGAGGTTAGTTGCTTGAATTAGAAAGAATGGGAGGAAAGGTTTGATTATAGAGAGAGTAATGAAGTATTGGTATCTTATCCTCAAATTAGACAGTTCAAATACATTAAAGGAATGTTTGAAATATAAAAAAGGGGGTTTGGGAAGGAAGAGTTGATATGTGGAGTTGGAGAAGGTACTAGAAGAAATAGGTTTGGGGAACATATGGATTTTTTTTATTTATTTATTTATTTTTTTTTTTTTGATTGATTTATTTATGGATGCTCTTTAACATCTCAGGTCATCAGCATCCCATTCAATTCAGGGCGTGAAACGGCCAACAAATTTTGCTCAGAGGCCTCTCTTTCAGGCTTGAGGTTCTTTTTCGTGCCGTAAATGTAAGACACAGGACCCACGGCTTTACTTCCCTTCTGAAGAAAGCCATACTTAGGATTTTTACACCCGAAAAAAATCCATCGGTCCTGGCCGGGTTCGAACCCGCGATCTTGGGTTTAGGAGGCAAGTATGGTAACCACTACACCACCAGGACTGACGGAACATATGGAGAGCAGGTGAAAGTAATATTAATGAATTTTGGAATATAGTAAGACAGAGGATAAAAGATATTGAAAAGCAAGAGATTTGGACTAGTTTGGATGATAAAAGTTCCTTCCTTGGTCATATATAAAAGAATCAAACAGAATTGGGGACAAGAAAAATATATTGAAATTTGTGATCAAATGGGTAGGATGGGTTGAGCTTGGATACATACAGGAGTAATACTCCTGAAAGGATATAGAGGAGACAATAATGATAGATGTATGTGTAGGAGATAAGTCAGTATGTTCCATTATTTATTGGAATGCTAGAAAGTCAAATGGGGCAGGGAAAAGTTTGGGACAATTTACACAAGGATTTAGTGTCAAATAAAATGTTAAGTAACAAGAGTATAAAAAACATCCAGAAAATGGGAGAGGTTTTTGATAAAGTTAAGAAGTGGGAACAAAACAGGTAGAAAGTAAAAGGAGGTTTATTATAGTTGGACAACCACATGGTTAACGAGATAGGAAACTGTATTTTAGAGGATGCTGCTATGATCTAGAGTAAAATGAGTTTAATGTATGTAAAGATATAGCTGTTATATTAAGTTGAGGACGTATTCTTATAACAAATTGTAAACTTAATTGTGGAATACTGGAAAATGCTCTTGTTTTGGTATTACCAGTAATTTGGGTTCTGGATACAAGGGATTTTGCTGCAAACTGCTTTCTCCCTTTTTAGCAAAGCAATTGTTATTTTAATCTGGATATCAAAGTAGAAAGGTGTTTGAGCCATGTTATTCTTTCTCATTTGAATGATAAACAATTTTTATATCCAGTATCTTGTGGCATTCTTTGACAAAGAGTTGCCTGCTAATTGACAGTCTATTTCTTACCATAAAATGGCTACCCACCCTGTGCTTCTTTAAAGCCTGTGAAATTGATTGCCATGCTTGTTGCATTCTCATGCACTTTCTTTTGCAACAATCTTTTTCATTAGCTGCATGTTTACGAGCTTTTGGCTACTTTTTCTTTATACTTTTCTTTGTTTGTTTTAAGACACCAGGATGAACACATAAGTGCAGTTGACACTGACTACTTTTATTTTGTTCTAAGATACAATAGTAACTGTACAGTAATGCACTATTATAATGCTCATCTGTACTAAAAAGAACCAACCACAATAAGATTGCATTTTAGAAAGAATCAGTCATGACAGTGTAACTCACCACCACAGTTCGCTGAGGTTGTTAAAGTGCAGTCTTGTGAGTGAGAGGTTTAGGCTCAGTTACTGCCAGGACCATCCTCACTGACAGGTTTTTTCCAGGTTTTCCTTTTTATATTAACAAAGTTATTGAAAATTAGATAGGTATATTATGTGGGGATTTCTTTTTTGCCAAATTTTACCGGGAAAATGGGTGGGATGCACAAATTATACAGTGACACCTTTTATGTGACCAAATACTGTAATAGCTTGTCTCTATCATGTTAATTTCGTAATACACAAATGCTGAAAGTGATTTTTGTTTAAACATGCCTGACACCTTCAAACATAATTTTTTGACTCTTGTTGCTACCTGGCTAGTGTCATTTCACATATCATTCTCCTAATTTCTTTTTCTAGGGCCTCAGTTAATTTGTTTAAGACTGATTCCTTGCCCTTTTTAAAAAAATTACAGATATATGGTTTTGATGATAGTGCATACTTCAGCAAATGTCTGTCAATCTTTTATGCACACTTGGGATAGAAAACAGTATATTTGTTGCTAATTTGCTCATCATTCAGAAACATGCATTAACTCTTGCCTGGGCCCCATATACTTCTAATGATGAGCTATTTCTAGGAGCAAATTAGCCAATAAGATATCCAGAAAAATTGATTCAATTAAATACATCAGAGCTATTTTTATTTAAGGGATAACTGATTTCATTGGCCCTTTATCAGCAATATTTTAAATAAATAATCTGGTTTTGTTTTGCAGAAATCACTCTTTGAAGGTTTGGAGGAAGATGAAATAAAGAATATGAACCAAACACCACTTAACTACACAAAACGCCTTATGCTGAAGCCAAAGTCAACCACCCCATCCCAGGAGAATGCATCTACTGCTACTCCAGAGAATTCAATAGATGCCAACAAGGAAAATACCATTCTAGTGGAGAAGATACCTGCAGAAATAAGTGAGAATACTTGGTAGGTGATTGTAGTTTATATTCTAATAATATAAACTGCATAAACTGAGCAAATTTCTCACCAAGTTGAATTTATGAAGGTTATTACAGAGCCTAGAGCAGAGAATGTAGTAAACAAATAATGCTAACCAAAGATATACTCATATCATATAACAAATTATTTATGACATTCAAATTTCACTAGTTTCATCCTACTTACTTGGACATGTTTCAAAGGCAAATTTTCTTCATCGTCAGCATGGTTCCACAGTCAACTTTTCAGGGAGGTATTAAGATGTTATTCTTTGGCTTTTATAAACTTTTTGATGAGCTTGCTGTTGTTTGGAAGATCAAAATTAACTAAATTTTCTTTGTTCTTATTCAAGAATATATTTTCGCACACCGATAATTCTATGGGCTTTTGAAGAGCTTTTAAGAGTTTTGGTTCATTTTGGAGCTCTTGGTTTTTTGGCCAGAAATGATGTGCTACTGCTGATTTTTCCATATGTTTATAATTTACACTTCTGATGTGTTCCTTAAACTGTATGGTAATGTTCCTTTTTGTTTTACCTATATATTTATGATTTCATAAATGCCTGGTTGTTTTCCTGGCAGGATTTTGTCCTTTGTGTTGGTTTTTAGGAGGTTTTCCAAATTGTGTTTATTCACTGGAGCCAAAATAATGTTGGCCTCTTTAAAAATGTTTTGAAATTTTTGCTGTGCCCGTGGATGGAATGTAAATTTTTTATATATCTGCTCTCCTTTGTAACCTTTCAGTGGTGATTTCTTGTATTTGCTTTTGTTTTTTTAATTTTTCTATCTTTTTCTTGACCGGATCTGTTGTGTAGCCATTTTTCTGTGCTATATCCATGATTTTTTGGTACTCCAATTTGTATTCTGTCTCATTTACTGGTAGGTTTGTTAATCTGAATGTGAGGCTATTGATTATAGCTAGTTTATATTGTTTTGGATTGTGGCTGTTACTTTTTATGTATAAACATATCGTTTACATACAGAATAGAAACAGATAACATGTTGCCATTCTTGGATAATAAAATAATGAAACATCAAGGGAATCTGGAATTGGAGTATACAGAAAGAATGTACTTGCAGATAATTACATCAAAGCTGACAGTTTTAACCCCACAGAGCACAAACTGCAGTTATGATTAGTTTAACATACTGTCTAGTTAACCTAAAAATTAGCAAAGAAGAATATTTTAATGAATACAAACAAATAGAAGAAACAGCAGTTAAACATGGTTTTAAAAAAGAACTAGTATACAAAAAGGTCCAGAAATTCAAGAGACAAAAATGTATCAAAGAAACCACAACATTTTCAGCAAGAAAAGATAAGCTAGTTTTTAAAAAATTCACATATCCATCCATGGGCTACAACAAAATTTCAGAATATTCTTAAAGATTTATAGATTTAATATTAAAAACCTACTGATAGATAATGTTAATGACAGTATTCCTCAAGAGAAAAAATCAGGTATTTATAAAATAAATTGTGCAGAATGTGAAAAAATCTACATTGGAAAAACAAAAGAAACATAAAGCACATGGTTAAAGGAACATTTCAGCAACATAAAGCACAAGCAAATAGAGAAATCATCAGTAGCATATGATTTTTGGACAGAAAATTACGACATAGTGAATAAGGCAAAATTATTAAAATTGGTACAAGGAACTACAGAACTGGCAACTTGGGAGAAAATCTACATCTACAAATACAAAGACGGTCTAATAAACTTCAACACTGCCGGGAATGAAAACATAAATTACAAGTTTATCACTTCACCACCAGAGCAGAATACCCATTCCCACAACTTAACGAATTATCCGGCAGTTGAATTTTAGTCTGGCTGATGATAACAAAATGTTCTTGAAACTGGTTCTATATATTATGACAAGTAAGTGAAGCATTAAGAGTGTGTAGTTCAACTAAATCATATAATTTACTAATTACATTAAAGTGAATGTTCAGTTGGTGACGACTTTAGTATTGTTCAAGTGAATTTGTTTTATATATGTAAATTAATAAATATAATTTATAATTGATATCATTGCATGATCAAGTTGAACTACACACTCTTATTGGCTCCACTTACTTTTTTAAATTTAATATGTTTTGCAATTGTGAAACATGTACTAATATAAACAAATAGAGCCAATAAGTGTGTGTAGTTCGACTCAATTATACAATGATCTTAATTATATGATTGACTTCGCTGTACAAGTACCAATTAGCATTTCAGACTATAATTTTAGCTTACTGTTGCTAATTAGCATTGCATATTATTTGGGCTTTAACAGTATTACTGAAATTTTTATTTTGTTTGTTTTTAATGCAGGCTCAAAAAGACTCTTCGTAAGAGCAAAGATAGCTCTGATGAACATTCCTCATCTGCTAGTTTAACTGGTTCACCATATACAAGGTATGTATGTAATATTAATATTTGATTTGATTACACCACCAGTAGGTTCATAAAAAGAGTTTTTTTTCTTTGTGCTCTGGCCATTGTCCTCCAGAAAGCTTAATGCGGTTTACTTCCTATTGACAATGAGATTTTTAAATAAGTTTCGTGTAAGCACATAGCTCATTCTAAAATTGTGTGTTGAATAAATACAGAAGAAAATTACAACAAAAGTAATATGCAATATAAGTAACTTTAATATTTTCAGTGTAAGAATCTTTAATAGTACTTAGTAGTATACTATCTTTCATTAGTATTGCCAATATAATAAGGCAAGGTGTAGAGATTTTCTTCTTTTGAGATTATTTCTTTTAAAAGTATAAATAAAATTCTGATTGCATTTTCAATTTATTATTTTGTTTAAATTTATTTTCGATTATTCATACCCTTTTATTTTAAATCATTAATAAGAATTCTACTCTGAAATAATAAAACTGCAGGTTTTATTCTACACCTTGGTCTTTATTATTTCATAGATTCCTTTGTTACAGTCGATATCTAGAGCTTTGTTACTTTTCGTGGTATAATAACAGAAAAATACAAATGTTATTATAATGTATATAAATTGAATCTCATTGAAACATTTAACTACAAAGGCAAACCAATATGAAGGTTACAATGATTGAGATGTAGATTCCATGTATGGAACAACAGGGGTTTAGTTTTATAAGATTCTGAATTAACAAGCACTAAAGGATCAAGGAAATATTGTAAAACTGTAATTGTAATGTGTAAAAATAAAAATCATTTTCTTAATTAATGCAATTAAGCAACTGTTATGTAGACCTTTTCTTAATTTCTGCAATTAAAGTCAAAGTTTAAAAGGATCATCTCTGTTTGAATTCAAGATTGCTGCTTCTTCCTCTGGTTTGGTTTTCTTTGGTTGTCCTGTCTTCAGTCTCATTTTAATGCTTTCTTCCCCATGATCTTGGAAACCTCTAATCCAGTGGGTTAGTCTTTACATCTTCCTGGACAGCATTTGATGTCTCATTTATAGGAAGGCCTGCTTCCCACATTCATAGAATTTAGCCATGCATCACTTCTGAGGTATATGACATGGTTTTTTCTAAAATGTATAGTTTATCAAAAGCATACACAAAGAAGCTGAATGGCATGAAATTATACTCTTGAAGCTATTAACAGTGAAGTAATAAAATGTAATATAAAATTGGTTTGGTGATCTACTTCACTTACCTGGTTTTTAATTGGACATATTTTGGAAAGACCAGATCTTCTGTTGTTGATTGGGGCGAATGTTTCACAACATGTGCAGTTAACAACCAAGTGAAATGTAAATTCTAACTAATCTGTCGTAAGTAATATTAAGGTTTATAAACAATACCTTCTGTATATTGTTTTGTAAGCAAAGTCCTTATAGATGATAATACTAATGACTCGGCCATACTAATGAATGGTAGTGTACCTTCTAAATAACTGTTTTGTACTATTAATAGGCTTCACAATTATTTTCCATTAATAACATAATTAAATAATTTTCAGTTCTGCAAGATCTAACACCAGTAATAATAATCCAGATTCAATACCAAGTAACAAGGCAAATCGTTCCTCTTTGAATATGGAAGACAAGGAAAATAGTAACATCAGTACATCCACTTCAGGTAAGTTGCACGAAGATTTGCAAATATTATCAACTATAATTGATATTATTGTATGATTTAACTGAACTATACACTCTTGATGCTTCATTTTCAAGTAAGTGAAGCATTAAGAGTGTGTAGTTCAACTAAATCATACAATAATATCCTTTATATGATTGACTTCACTGTACAAGTTCCAATTTACATTTTAATTATTATCAACTTTATTTATGTAAAGTAAATTATCAGCTTGCTCCTTATATGACCCTGGCATAAATTGCTTCTGAATGTACAGGTCAAAGTGAAAACATTTTTCCTTAGTTTTTTTCTCAACCTGAAAAAATAGGATTCAGGTCAGTACTTTTAGGAGACCAGACATATCCATGTTGTCCAAGAGCCATTTTTGCACTAAATGGCTAATGTCAGCAGGTGCAGCATTTTGCTGGAAGATATGCATTCTCCCTGTGCCCATTGCTTCCATCCAATCTTCATTAATGTCTGCAATATCCCCATGACGACTTCTTCAATCTTGTAGAATTATGGTGACTTGACGCTGCCCTTATTATTAAAGACACTTAGGATGTGAACATTGACTGGAATCTGCCATTGCCAAAACTTCAGGATCATGAAGTGGACATCTGCAGGAACTGCCATCATGGGAATACCGTCAGGATCATGGGCAAGCTAACAGTTATTCCTCTGATTCACCTTGGTCCCATGATGAAAATGTCTTAGCCTTAGAAAAACCTTAGGTGGCCAGCAAACACACAAGCATTATTTGGCAGGAAGGTCTCTTGGTCTTGGTAGCTTGAGCAAACATCAGTCGCACATTGATGACTTTCAGACATCTACCTCAAGTCCTCTTGAGAGATCTGATGAATGTTCGCATCATTCGTTCCCAAGATTGCCAATTTCCTTTGTAAGACCCCCTAGATCTTCTGAAATGAGCTCTTGGGCTCTTGGACAAGTTCTGGGATTATTGTCACTTTCTCTCTTGCAAAACTTTGAATTTTCCTCATAGTTAAAATGGCCCTCCTAAAGACTTACCTAAGGCTGCATACCTCTGTGCAATATAACATGTGATCATCCTGGAATATCAAAAGAATTCTTATTTTGTCATCCTTCCAGTGTGTAAACTTCTTAATAATTGCCCATCTTAATTATATTCTGCATTCAACTTAACTAACTTGACCATTTTGAGATAACGTTTACCCATATGTCTGGTCTTACCTTTTGCTGAAGTCTAACATAGAGGGAATTTCAAATTGAGCTTTGTCCAGTTTTTAGGACACAAGTATAATATATAGCTGAACAAATAATTACTAATAATATTTGTCTTTGAGAACCCAGTTGATTTATAGGATTAGATTATCTCTTGCATCAAATGGAGCTCTAAAGCTTAGTTTTTATGTTTAATGCAAATGCTCAACTGGCAGGATTTTGTGATTTTATCGAGGATGAACATTACATTTCTTTTTTGTGCTTTCTGAACACTCTTGGAATTAACATTTTAAAAAATGGAGTAGAAATTGTAATATACACACCACTAAAATTCAATAAAATGGAAGACTAGTTTCAGGAGCCATTGCTCCTATCATCAGTTCCTGGTCGACTCAACTGAACTGATGATAGGAGCGATGGCTCCAGAAACTAGTCTTCCATTTTATTGAATTTTAGTGGTGTGTATGTTACAATTTCGACTCCATTTTTTAAAATGTTAATATTTGATACCACTGTTACAAAAGTTCACTATATTTTATACTCTTGGAATTATTTGATGTGTAATTTCAGATGAAAGTGTTGAGGCAGATGAACCAGCACTGCTCATGGAGGATCAGGATTCACATCCCACAGGGATTGTTCTTAGGAGAGTAGGCTACTACACCATTCCCACTTTAGATGAGCTCACTGAACTTATGAGTGATGATGGTACTTGTGTTGTGGAGAACTTCACAGTTGGTCGTGAAAATTATGGCAATGTATTCTTCCCAGGACCGCTTGATGTTTCTGGTCTGAACTTGGATGAGATTGGTATGTACAAAATTATTTGGTAGGTTTGATTTATTGTTTCTAGCAATTGTTAAGCAACAAACAGATGAATGAAGAAATTTTTCGTTTTCCTTGTTGAAAAATATGCCAACATGAATTAACTGAACTCTGGTTTTAACTGTATCAGAAATTGTAATATTGATGATTCTTTTAAGCAAATATTACAAATATGAAAATGATTAACTCATTTCATGGTGTACAAAATACTGTACATATGTAACAGAAATCATATTTTAATATCTCTACTGTGTAGAAAGCATATTCATGTGAAAAATGCGCCGTCTGAGCAATACTTTTTGAATGCCATATTGAAAATGGATAGGCAAAATATCGTTCACAAAGAAACTTCTCTTTTCTGTCATGCAACAGAAAATGATGACAGATTGAGATTTCAAGTGTATTAACCCAAATTCTGAGAAATTACTATTTAGGAGCTGAATATTTTGCACATACAAAAGGCTACTATGATTCCAAATAAATTTGTTCACATAATAAGGCATACTGAGGAGCCTTAGTCTAATTTGCTTTTAATGTTTGCAATGAAAATTGTCTTGTCACAATGGGTAGCTTGTTGAAAAGCCTAATCCCATTAATATAAAACATATGATTTTTTTAAAGTCTGCATCTAAGAATGTAAAAAAGCATCTTACCTTGTATTAAAATTGTAAATATATAATTGACATTATTATATGATTTAGTTGAAGTACACACTCTTAATGCTTCACTTACTTGTCATAATGTATAGAACTGGTTTCTAGAACATTTGGTTATCATCTCATTAGGTGAAGCATTAAGAGTGTGTATTGCGACTAAATCATACAGTATCAATTATATGATTGGCTTCACTGTGAAAGTTCCATTTTACATTTTAATTTGTAAATATATGTTGAAATAATTTTATGTTCAAGGTTCAGTCTAATCATTATGCATCTAAGGGGCTATGGAATTCTTAGTTGCTCTTACCAAGTGTAAACCTCAGGACTTTTTTCTAACACACTAATATTATACAAAACTCAACTAAGTGCCCCATAACCAGGGTTCAAATTGATAAAAATGTAGAGGGAAAAATTTCTCATTGACATACCCTTTTTATGTTTTATTTATGTATGTATAAACTTGCTAATACAAGTTTCAGGCATCATCATTTTTTAATTAGAATTCATGCATAAATACATAATAAAATAGCTGGTTAAAGAAACACATTAGTATTACTTATTTCATTACAGTTCCCAATCTCATCATTTACTTGTGTTTGAAATGATTTAGCCAAGTTTCATCAGTAGTGATTATGTTTTAAAGAAACTATGCACCTTCATGTAACATGCAAATGTTTCTTAATTCATGTATCCAGTCTTGGAACCCACCATGCATAAACATGTGTAATTTTTCAGTAATCAATGTGTGGGTGGCACCCAGTGAAATTTTCAGCAATTCTGAGTATGTTCATAATGTTATTCAACTATCCTCTCTCACAATGACAGCAGCAGTGTTAATGATTTCTTCCATTAGAGCACAAACTGCAGTGATGGGTCCACCTTTTTTTGAAATTGATTACCTTCCCTCTTTATTTTTCCTGTTTGAATATATCTGTACATGAATCTCTAGGAAGCAATAAACATATTATTATTATTATTATTATTATTATTATTATTATTATTATTATTATTATTATTATTATTATGTATTAATGATGAATTAAACAGAAGTTTTTGATAATAGTCAGCAGTAGTAACACTATTATACTGCTGCACTTGTTTAAAATGTAGGACATGTTTCAAAAGCATTGACTCCTATCATCAGCTTAGACCCACTAACTTCCTTTGGCAACAGCAGAACAAGCTTGCCCAAATAATCTAAACCTGAATTTTTTTTTTACATTAATTTTGTGTTGAAACTAATACAGTTAAGCAATTAATTTATTCTTAATTAGCTAATGAGTCGATTTAATACTCTTATGCTCCACTTACCATTGAATTATACAGAATATGTTTCACAGGCTTTTACCTTCATCATTAGCTATGAGTCGACAGTCGTATTCATTGTTGGTTGGATGGACTTGGTGTAACTCTACTGGACATTTTATGAAGTTTTGGATTAATTTGTCTTCTGTTGGGTTTCTCAGAAGTTCATAATGTTATGTTCATATTCACAAGAAATTTACTTATCATCCTTTGGCCACCAAAAATTTCCAGAAAATACTCCGAGAGTTTGGGATTACATTGTCCCCAGTGAACAAATTCAGCCTAAATAATCTACTCAACTCTGGTGATAATAATAGAATACCTGATGAGAAGATGCCAGGAATATATATCAACTGTTCGGGATGCAACAAAGTATATATTGGCAAAACAAAAACAGCATTGGAGTTAGGCTAAAAGAACACTGGATTTTAATAGATTAATTTTACTTTTTAAAATAAGTTATGTTATATATTGCAAATCAAAGTATATGATGTGTATTATAAACATTTCTATATGTTTTGCACATAATTATATTTAAATATATTTTTGTTTCAGTACATTTCAGACACAAAGAAGTGATGCTGTATCCTGATGACAATAATAAGCCACCCACTGGACAGGGTCTGAATCGTAAAGCTCAGGTGACCCTGGATAGAGTTTGGCCAATGGATAAAACAATACACCAGCCAATAATAGACCCAGAACGTTTGAAACAGATGGATTATGAGGGAAAGTTGAGGAGAGTTTGTGCAAAGTTGCAGACTCGTTTTCTGGAGTATCGGCCACAGACTGGCTCATGGGTTTTCAAAGTAAGGTTTCAGAAAAAGTTTACCTACGTATTTTGGGATATGTAAACAAAGTACCTGTACAGTATATTGAGCTTACAGGATAGTAAAGCAGTTTGGAAAACAAATTTACAAGTCTTATTTTGATTTAAAGTAAAACACTAAAAATCATGTCGTCACATTAAAACTCTCAAACTTGTAAACAAATTTACAAGTGTTGGTATCTGTTTTTCATACAGGTTGACCATTTCTCCAAGTATGGCCTGTCTGACTCAGATGAAGAGGATGTTCCACAATCAGATGTTAAGAAGTTGAAGCCTGCAGTTGCAGCCCAGCAGCAGCAAGCACAGAAACAACCTCCAGGAGAGACCATTGCAAAGAAAACACAACAGGAACAGCAGCAACAACAATCACTGTCAGCCAAAGAGGTTAGTCTTTGTAGTCAAAGGAGAAAGTATAACTAGTTCGAATTCAGGTTCTATTTCAAATCATGCAAAACGAACAAATAGTTAACTATCAGACACCACAGTCAAGTTAAATTTACAATAAGTGGGTATCCAAAGAGCACTAGCCTGTTCTCTGCTAGAAATGTGACCTAGAGCAATCAGAAGGCAAAGACTGTCCCCAGGCTTCCTCTTACATTCTATATAATAAGAAAATTAATTTACACATATATCTATTCTACTTTTTCACTGTTCTTATCCATTTCTGCTTAACTTTAAATCCAAAGCCCTCACTTGAATGCATGGCTGGCTTAACTGAAATTTACTTGGCACTGGGAAGCACATGGCTTGCCAGCAGAGTAGTGATACTCATAGTCCCTTAAATTCAAATAATAGATTTCTACAGCACACAAACACCAAATTTTTAGCCATACAATGGTATTTCCTGTACAAGATGAATTTTTCTGCATTTCAGTATTTATTGTTTTGTGTCATTACAGCCATTATAAATAAAACTATACTTCATATGTAAAAATAATTACAACTGTGGTCAATAGAGCTAACATTAACATTATCGAACATGCAGTTGTGAAATTAACTCTACTCACATTAATTGTATTTCCTGAACTACAGTTATAGGGATTTAATTTTAAAAGTCTAATGGCATTTCAAGCCAAGCTTTGCAAATTAATTCCTATGCAAGCTTTCTAAGAGATTTCTTTGTACTTTGTTAACTTTTCTCCAATATCATAAAGTTTTTCCTCTGTAAGAACATTTTACTTTCGGTTTCTTATCAAGAACAGATACATTTCCCTAAATCTATTCACAAACGAACCGTATCTCTGTGAGGTTCACAAACAGTGCCGTCTCACTTCTCTACATGAGTTTGTTGTCACATAGGAATGATATGTGAAGATTCTGTGCGCTAAAGCATACACTTTTTGGCATTAAAACAGCACTAACACACTATAACACTGAAGCATGTAGTCTTGGGCAGACGAACAGTAACCAGTGAGCATTTCATAGGCAAAAAGTAGTTTCCAGAAGTGGAAACAGAGTATGTTAGTATGTGACTGAAAAGACAATTTGGATGTGCTGTTTCAAGTGAAATGTGCAGATTGAAAGCTATAGCAATAGCAAGAGAACTAACATAACTGGTACTGGTTTAAGGCTAGTCTTGGATAGCTAACATGTGTTTTCTAGTGTAATGGCTTCAATTTTAATAAGAAAACAAGCATTGCTCGTCACCCTGCTGAAAGAAGATAGTGAAGTTCCACAGATTTATCTTCAGATTGTGCCAGAAAAATTCATATTTACTGTTGCAAATTGATAACGCAATTCAAATACGTGTATACTTTGAAATGCTAAAAGGCTACACAATAAAAAAATATGAATGGTAATTAGAACTACAATAGTGAAAAACTAAGATGCTCTATGTAATTGTTGATGGAAGAAAGCTACTGTCAATTATCATCTTCAAACAAAAAAACCATTCCTAAAGTGAATGTTAAGGGCATCATCATACTAGCTCATCGTAAAGGGTGGATGACCAATGGAGCTTGTAGTGACTGGGTGACATGCATTTTTCAATGTCACCTAGCAGCTCTACTGAACTTAAAGAACATGCTTGTTCTGGATAGTTACCATAGGCAATGTGCAGAAATCTTTGAACAAGGTAAGAACTGACTTGGCTGTCATTTCTGGAGGACTTACATTGATTCTCCAAATTGCATGTTCATGTCCATCAACCATTTAAAGTTGCATTAATAGAATGTTATACAAAATGGATGGTGAAGGAAGAGCAACAGTTCACTCTGAACAGTAAAATCAAGCACCTGGAAGTAACCCAAATCTGCAAATTGTTGAAAAGTGCATAGGATTAAATTACTGTACCATTGGTGGAAAGAAGCTTAAAGAATTTCGAGCTCCCTCAAGGAACGTTGGACGATATGCTGTGGGAGAATAGAGATTGTGACATTGATAATGACGATAACTCTCATCAGTGATGATTAATAGAAGTAAGGCAGCTCGTAATTATAAAATTAACTATATTTTATCGTACTTATTTATACTAAATAGAACAAAGATGTTTAAGATAATGACCTAAGTATATGCATTTTCTTCTTGCAATGTACTGGTTGGTTCCATATCCACAATAAGATTATTAAGTTACAATGCATCAGATTTCTTAAATGAAATAACATTTGAATTTATAATTTATTATAACCTTTAATGTTTTTAATATAAATATTTACTAATAAAACTGTCAAACAACTTTTTTTTCCAAATCTCCCTTCCTAAAATTCAAGTGTGGGGATTAATCATTCCTAGCATTTATTCACAAATATACTATATTATTCTTCTTAAATATAATAATTTTTTTATTTATTAGTATTAATTATTCTTAAACTCCATTCATTACAAAACCAACCATTACTTTTGTTTTTATTATTCAAACATTGGTTATTGGTCTTGCTATCAAATCATTTGCAAAGAGTAGATCCTGTATTTGTATATACCATCTGTGTTTATTATATTCTTATCTATTTTATTGTCAGTTAAGTTTATTGAGATTTTTTAAAAACATTTCTTTTAGGTAACACATGGATTGTCAAATGGACTTGTGCCTACTGATTTTGAGAAGCCACTACATAGATTGGATACTGTTTTATTGGAGGATGACCAAGACATGGAGGAAGATTTGCGTCGGCAGATGGGAGTGTTTGAAAATGACAGTGGTTAGTCTACATATATTTCAATTATGATAAAAATGCTGGACAAAAGTTAGACCTCATTATGTTAATATCATATTATTCCCCCTCCCTTTTTTTTCAGTGAGAATAGTTTTGTGCTCCTGTTGGCTTCTTTCCTTGATCCAAGTAATGCTATTGATTTTAGACAGTACTTGAAGCTGGGGATTTCATAATCCAGTAATGGTATGAGAAGTTATGCACATAATAATGATAAGGATTCATGATCCAGTAATGATATGGGAAGTTATGCTCAAACTAATGATAAGGGTCAAATCCATAGACAGTCATATTACAACCATAGATGAGTGTTCCTACAGAAACAAAATAAAAAAAAATATGCCTACAATAGTACCCTTGCATATATACTTTTAGGTAATGAAATGACAGGTCAACTACAAAACAATGGAACAAGAAAGCTGAACATAAATAGTACAATAACCCTAAGAAGGAAAATTTTAAAGATTTAAGTAGTCTTCAAGAGTCACAAACTACAAGAAACTGTAAGTGCAACAAAGAGAAAGAGAGGGAATAAAGTCCAAAAAAATATGAAGGAAAAAAAAAGGAAAAAGACATGCAGTAATTTGTCATTTTGACTAACAACAGTTGATTGCCTTGGGCAGCTCCTTCACTTGATGCTCTTATCTTCTGCCTGTGTACTGAGACTAAGAACAAAAATGTTGCTCCTTGTGGTGTAGTGGTAACCAAAATGCCTTCTAAACCCAAGATCGCGGGTAAAAACCCAGCCAGGAAGATGGATTTTTTCGGGCGTAAAAATCCTAAGTTTGGCTTCCTTCAGAAGGGAAGTAAAGCTGTGGGTCCCGTGTCGTACATTTACGGCAGGAAAAAGAACCTCAAGCCTGAAAGAAGAGACCTCTGAGCAGGATTTGTCAGCCATTTCATGCTCTGAATAGAATGGGACACTATGACCTGTGATGTTAAAGAGCATCCGTAAATAAACAAAAAAAAATCATCAAAAATGTAGTATATGTATCATGAGAAGCTGAATATTGTTAAACTACAGTGCTTGTCAAATAAAAATAATTTTAAGCAGCAGCTAATGAAAAGTGGATATTAGCAGAATGTTGTCAAGTTGCTAAATCCCATTCCTTATTGCATGCTCTAGCATATCACCAGTTAACAATGATAAACTTATTACTCTTGATAACAATCACATAAATGATATGTATACATAAATTATATATAACTAAAATAGCAGGAACTAGAAATAGATAAAACACTTAAATAGTCGCACAATTTTCGCTATATTTTGAAGAGCTCATTTCTTCTTTAAAGGCAGAAGAAAAGCGAAAGTGGTAAAATAATTATTGAATCTTGAAGGTAACATAATGCATGGAAACAGATAAAACAAGATAGGGAAAAAAACCAATATTAATATGTAAGATTGAAACCTAGTGGTGTACGTGCTTTATGAAAAAATATAGTTGCCATCTCTCTGTCTCTGATTATACTTTCAGGAGCATGAATCAGTAACACACCAATTAGTGTTAAATTAAAAGCATTATCAAAATCCTTATAGTGATACTGGGCATGTTGGGCAACCAGCAATAGAGAGTTGGTTTACAGAACACCTATGATTGTTCATAATGAGTGAAACAACAATAGAAGTTAAACGAATATAAAGTGCTTTGCAAATTTACAAGGTAACATATATACAACATCAGAAGAATAGGCAGCAAGTGAAGTAATTTTAAATTTTCTGGATAAATTGGGACTGTGGAATAAATGACATGATATAATTAGCATACATGTTTTATATTTAAGCCATTGGCAAGGATATGAGTCAGCAACTGGACGAGTAATTTTGAAGGAGATAGTTACTGCAAAATATAGTTTTAAGATTGAGTGTCCTGAAAGTAAGATTAGGTACAAATTTAGAAAAATCACTTAAGATGAATTCATTGATAAAGTATTGTGACATTCCTTCAAAATAGGTTTGATACTGTCAATTCCAGGCATGTAAGTAACGAGGTTAGTGAATTTATTACTAGAAGATTTTCCAAATTTCCAAGAAAAGAACATTTTAGGAATATTTGGTTTAAACAGGTGGATAAATCAGCAGTAGCAGCTCACTTTTGAACCAAAAACCATGAAATAAAACTGGGAATCAAACTGCTGAAATATCTTCAGAACCCGGAGTTATCCACTTTGGAAAAAATTTTCATATTAAAAAATAGAGAAAACCTAATGAATTTCAAGTTTCCTCCTATGGATGAACTCAGCAACTTCCTACTTCAACCAACAAAGGCCACCACAGGAACATCCGTTTGTCCAGCCATTGCTTCGAATAATGGCAGTTCAGTGAGCAACTGAAGATGGGGGAAATTCTCCCGAAACGCATTTTACTTTTGTGTAAGTGAATGGAGTTTAGTGTAAAATATGAATTCCTAAGTTTTGGTTAAAAATTATAATATTAACAAGAGGATTGATTCAGAAGCAGGACCTGATAGCAGGAGTAGTATGTGACATTGTTACATATCTCTGAGCTGGTGATATACTTTAGAGCTTTGAGGCCAAACATCATCAAATTTGACAAGCGATATAGTGATAATGTTAATTTGCTTTGGATAGCCAGAAGGAAAATAACATCAAATCCTGGATAATGATAGGAAAAAAAAGGCTTTTAGAATTAAATGACCAAAAATATGTACAGTTTTTATTTTGAGTAAATACCTATAAGTAATTAGTTTAATAGTCCTAGTCTCTGAACATTTCTTGTTTTGGTGCAGCTTAAGGTCAAGATGCTCAACAATAATCTAACAAATATTGAGATGTTATATTTTGTTATAAATATTCACACCCTTGATGCAATTGCATGGTAGGTTTTATTACAATACTGCTTTAAAATAAATAATTCAAATAGTTGAATTAAACTGATTTTTAAGTTTTTTTGTATTTTACCTAACTAAAGCCATACCATATTAAAAATGCATGTAATATTCTGAATTTCAGATGATGCTTTGCAGAAGATTGCTAAGAGTCCCACAAGTCCCACAATGGAATTAAGCAAAGAGTTGGGAACATCAGCTCATAAAGTACAATTAATGAAAGCTTCCTTCTTTGTGGATGATGTTATATCATCAGGTATGCATTATGCACAAATGATTTATGGGTGTTTTATTAAACAGTTGCATGCAGTATTGGGATGTGTTTAATTAAAATTTGATATACATTTTAGAATATATGGATATGGCTGCTTTCCCTGATGCTGATTTGCTGCAAAAAGAAGTGGAGAAATATCCAGAAATAGATATGGATCATGATGGGGCAGTGCCAAAGCTGTCCAAGAGCTTTCCAATATTCCGCACACAATTCTCTGCTCAGGAGCCAAGCCCCAAGCGTACCACCATTCCAATAAAGGGTGAGATATGCAGTAAATGTCTCTGAAGAACTTTGTTCACAAATAATAGTCTTGACAACACTATTTTGATTATTTCCTACAGGTACCTGTAAAAATGGCAGATAATGTTTGATGATGTTAAAAGTTAAATTGGAAAACTGTTCTTAACCTCATTTAAAGTGTTATAAATTTTTACATGTTTGCAATGGAAGAGCTTCTGGATTTGTATAGGGAATATAATATAAACTACTGTTTCAGGGAAGTTATCCTTAATTGGTGGCAGCAGGTCTCTCAACATGTAAATGGTACAGAACTTCATCATATTCAGCAATAAATTATTCAGTATACAAAATAAGCAACTTAGGAAATACATTCTAAAATTCCAAGCATTTTCATACTTGCTGATAAAATTAAAACATCACTTCCTTTGCGAAACAAAAATCTCTCATGAAAGATACTCATTTTATATTCTTCAGGGGTTGCCAGGATGTCTTTCTTATACATTGTCTTTTAAAATGTCCCAAAGATAAACATTACACAAGGTTAAGAAGAGGGGAATGATCATAAGGTCCATGAGCTCTGATCTGAATTATTTCTAATGGATCATGAGTTGTGAATTTTCATAAACTGGTTAAATGAATATTCCCAGTTCGTTAGTTCTACCAAAAAGAGATGCAAAATCATTGTTACTTGGCATTATTATTGTATCCTCAAAAAAGATGGATCCTATTTTCTTTACCTTCTCCTAAGGAGAACTATTTAAAAAATTAGACTGAATTTTTCTGAGGTTTGGTATCAGTTTTTTCTAAATTCAAAACCTTGAAGCTGAAACCAATTCTTCTTCGAGAATCAAGGATTGTTTTCATCTGTATTGTTTAGAATATAAGCATAGGTCACATCTCTTGCATCAGAGAAATTCAAGATATTATTCCAAATACAACCCCCTAAAAACTGTGATTTTTTGGGAGAACAAAAAAGCAATCTCTGACCCATGTAAATCATAACATTCAAATAAACTCTTGCTTCAACTATAAGAATCAGATATTTAATAAATATATTCAATGTTATGTATTGCAGAACAGTAAATGTTTGTTGAAAGTGAGAGAGTGTGACATGGGCTATTTTTATACTAAAATTGAAATGAAAAATTTTATATTATTAATGCAATAGAAAATAATTGTGTTAAAAATTAGTAAATTAACAGGAGATTACAACCAGTATTAGTCACTGAAAGGAAGCTTGAATAATTTATGGCAGCAGTGTACTTTTGATGTGGCTCTACAGTGATCATTGTAGTTTAAATCAGTGAGAGCCATGGCACAGTGCTGAGTTCTTTCTTAGACATCTAGAAGACTAAGTGGAATAGGGTGCCACTCTAGCTGATGCTGGTAAAATCTGGTTCGTATAAAGCATAAAGTATTGAAATAATTCAGTTTTAAAAATATTTAATCAAAAAACAACACATGTCAGCCTATGAGGGTAAATTTTGTTAAGTCTACAGACATTTCAGATAGTAGGAAAGTGCACATAATGGTGTTGTCAACTCATTTTCATTAAAAAATGACAAAGCCTATTATGATAATGTCTTCAGTTTTAGATAGTTTTAACTTAACTCTGCATTGAACATTAAGGAGTTTTTGCAGGAGACACTGAAGTGATTTTACTAGTAAAAGAGTATATCACTGAAAATTTCATCAGTGAGACTTTTTTTCAGTTTAGGTTTTTATTATTTACACTTCTAAATTTATTTTATGGTATTTATGTAACTGTGTAATCCTAATATCAAGAAGCAATACTCTAAACTAACACATTAGAATCAAAAATAGAAATTCTTGTAAAGGGATTATTTTAATGAGGCTTTTTCACTTTGTTCATAACATTGACCAAAAATAATTAAAACCTTTATATTAATGCCAGGAAGTAGATAGCTCGAGTAAATAATTGTGCTCTTGTTCTTGAGTAAACTGACTTGTCTGAGGTCAGTACAAAAAGTTCTTCAGGAGCCTTGATTGCATCAACTTATGGCAAATTCCGGCTCTAAACTTGGAAAATTCAGTGGAACAAAATTAATGAAATTTGAGTGATTTCCTCAATAATAATTTGTTATATTGGAAAACTTAGTGATTTGTCATTAAATTTTAAGGAGATAAATGTTATTGCAGCAAGCTGACATGTAGAGTATAATGCAGGTTTAGATCTGATTACTTATCCTGCAGCTAGTATTACGGGCTGAGAAGTTTGATTTTATTGTGGTGCATGTATAGATTTTTTAAGTGGATTAATAGCTCTCATGCCATTAATACATCATTTTTGTCAAACTTTATCTAGGACTGAATGGTTACTTAATGTAAAACTAGGATAGTTTTGAAAAAAAAGTTTTGCCATTTACCTCTAAATCAAACTTTAGTTTCCGGCTCTTACCTTTCATAATTTCTTTTAATACTTATTCTTCTGGGTTATTTTCAATAGTAGTAAAAGTAAATTAAAGGCTCACAATAACAAATAAAATCAATTCAGGGCACATATTCGTATTTTATACAGGAAAAAAAAATTCTTGGGGGTGGGGAGAGCTCCCACATCGAAAGGAGACATTCTACAGTATATTCTGAGCTGGTTTCAAATTTTGGCAATATTCAAAAACAGTATTTAAGGAATACTGAATTCTCCTATTGGTATGTATTATATGATTACAATGTACAGAGACAAGAACTACCAAATCACCAATAATGCTAAGGATACAAAGCATGTAATTGTATGAAGTGAAGCAGAAATGCACTAGAATGTAACCCAGAATTAAGCAAAACCTAATTATTTTTTTTGGCATTTACAAAAGTGCTTGTTTTTGTTTCCACGAGTCCATACATTACATTCAGACTCTGTAAGTTCTCTACCAATGGCTCTGTTTCAGTAAACATGCAAATTTAATCAATATTAACTTAGTTTGCTTTATAACTTTAATGTATACACTTTTGTTTGTTCATTATAATAAACAATGGAATGCTACTGACCTAACTTCTAGTACTCAGCTCCAAGAGATAATAATTACACAGTAATATACTATTCAAAAAAGTCTGTTTCCTGTACATAAATTTGTGTGCATTTTAGAAGGAATCGCTCATGATAAATTAACTCATTGTGGTTTTTAAATATTACTGGCAAGTCAAATAATAAGTGTAGTCAACTTAACAATTTTATATTACCTAAGACATTTGTTGAATTAAATTTATTGAATTTATTTCTGAACAATTACTACACTTCATGTTTAATTATAATGAAAAATGTAAGGAATTTAACAAAAGGAAAATATGCAAGGCATATACATAACACACAAATTCATGCAATTAAAATTATATAATTATTACAAATTAATATGTTAAAATGTTAGTTATGTTAGTAGATCCAGAGCCTTTGGTACTTCTAGAAGACAATAGCTTCACTCTTGTAAGGATAAGAACTCTGTCCTCTGATTCCCAAAGACAGCCCCAACCCACCGTATCTTCATCTCACCTAATAAATTTCCTTCTAACCTTATCTGTGACTCCATTATTCTTGAGAGTTGTATTTCTATCCAGACTCTATTGCACTTAACATCAATTTGTAGATATATTCAGATCTATTTATAACAGTAGTTTTGGTTTATTCTTGGAAAATATTTTCTAAATTATTGTACCTCCATTCTTATTTTCCTTAACTATTTTTCTGTCAGTTCTCCATCTTTTAGTCTCTTATTATCTGTATTTCCCCTGTTATTCATCATAATTTTTTATGCCTTTCTTTACATTCTAATACATAGAGCAAATCATTTGCTATTTCTCCATAGAATGAACATTAACTGCATTATCATCCTTTCTTAATTTCTCAAGTTTTAGAACTTGTTCTAAAACATGCATCTCAGATTAATCACATCAGTCCACATACTTAATGTTTCTTGCTTTTTAGTATCTTAAACTGAATTTCTTACTTCATTCCAAAATCCTTCAAGGCTATACTCTCTCGAGTCCAACACTTCATCCATTCCTATACATTGTAAACAATTTGTACATTTGTTGGAAATGGAATGCATACATTATTTGGGAATTTTTCTTCCTGAATTTACTGGTAAAAGTTCCGGTGTGTATCTTTAGTGGTGGCATCTTTATGCAAGTAAATGTGATACTTAGAAACTGTAGGGTTACAAGCATTAGCCTTGCACATCTCTCTTATGATAGACTAAGCGTTTATCAACCTTCCCTTTTGGGTATTCAGGTGGATTACCAGCTACAAGGCTTTCATGTAAAAACTATACCACATGCACAGTGTTTTGAATCCCGTTGGCAGGAAGCTGCACAACATGCCCAGCCACCAAGAATCAAACCCTGCACTGACCGTTCTTATGTGAAAGCCATATACATAATTTCTTAAACACTAGCTAGAGAAATATTAAAATATGGTGTGGACAGAGGTTTAGTATATTAATATTTGAACCTTGATTATAATATTATTATTGGATTTATGTAACTGAATCCCAGGAAGAGTAATTAGAAGATAAAATAGTTAGCATGATAATTTAGTTGATTAATGAGCATACAAACTATTTTTTCATATGTATTTAATTTTGACATGCATGCACTTTACATTATGGCTTGCACATCATGCTGTTTGTTACCTAAATGTTGAATGAACCTGTTGCCTATTGTTCTAAATTATGGCAGTAGGTGTAATCCATTCAACAAAACATCAAATGAAGTTTATATACAGTTGTGTTTATGTGCACATTGTTGTAAAGAATGAGCCAGAGATTCCTTTTACACCATGACAATGGCACTGTTTGGCAGTAAATGATTGATTTTCATCAAAGAATAAAGCAAATTCCCTGTTTTTAATACTAGCCATGTTCTTGAAGGTTCCAAAGGAATCTGACTCATTTTTCTATTTGGTGTGAATTTGAATTACTAACAGTTTGAGTACTTAGATTGTTGTTAAACATTGTCTAACATTAGTGCATAAATGAACACTTTGGGAATAAATTTTAATGATCTTCTAAATTAGTTTTCCATTTGTAAGTGTTTGACATACTCCTTGAATCTAACCAGTATGTAAATAGGTATATTATTATCTGGCAGAACAGTAGATCTTTACAATCATAATTCATTAGATTTGTTCTGTTACACAATAAAATGTGTATCAATATAACAAATTATTTATGAGGAAATCACTCAAATTTCACTAGTTTTGTACCACTTACGTAGACATATTTCAAAGGCTGTTGCCTTCATCATCAGCAACAGCCTTTGAAACATATCCAAGTGAGTGGTACAAAACTAATAAAATTTGAGTGATTTCTCATAAATAATTTGTTATATTATACTATATTTCACTGTGAAAATCCCAGTTATTTAAATCTATGTGTATCATCATTTGTTCCCAGAATCTTAAGATCTAAGTGTAACAAAATCTTCAACATTAAAAGTTTTATTTCCTATTGTTTATGAAGTTGTTTGTTAAAGTAATTTTATTTTTGTTATAAAAGGTTGTGCACCTAGAGGCAAAAATATCTCTCTAAATGTGGTATGAAAGTAAAGACTGAAGCAAAATACATAGAGTAATTTGCGAGGAGTTAGAAATATTATATATACAAGGTATGTTCAAAAAACATCCAGCTCTAGGTCAGGGGGAAAAAAAAGTTGTATTTTTGGGGAAAGCTCAGTTTTTAACATGCACTCAACTCCACACACCTAGTTTAGGGATCCCAGGTTTTAAAACTAAGATGTAATTAAGCCACTCACCCATTAAATAACTTTTCCAGCTGTACCACTTCTAAAAGACAAGGACAAGGATGCTGCCTCTCCTGGATCCTGTAGTCTATATTTTGCAGACCCATTTATCCGAGTCAAAAATCTTAAAATTTTTCCAAAGGAAGTCGATAAAAGATAATTCCCATACTTACAGTTACTGAATTAATGTTTAATGTAATTACAGCATTCAGCATGTCAATGTCTGCTGTTTCACTCTTTTGTCCAAACTGCACTCACAAGGCAGTAACAAAAGGAAATTCACGTTTTAAAACATAAACAAAAAAAAAAAAACACACATTCACTTTTGGGACATCTCTTGTTGCCAATAAGTTGAAGTTTATTAAAGCAGGATATTAATTTAAATATGTTTAATTATAAATATATAAATATATTGAAATATTTTATATGAGCGTCTATTTCCATTGTTGTATGTTTTTAAATTTATTAAGTGCACTGCTACTTCCTGTATATGGATCCAAATCACTAAACAGATGTGACATGATGCAACAATAATTTAAAAAAATACTTAAAATATCTATGTAGGTTTCAGATTAGCTTATGAAATTATAAAGCAAAACAAGATATAGAAAAACAATATTAATAAGCAGTATAAATGTAAGTTCAAGACAGTTTGATGGTACACGAAACAAAAATGTCAAAATAACATCTGGGATCCCTAACTTAGCTGAATGGGCTTTTCAATACTGAAAGCATTAATTTTAAATGATTTTCAGCTCTGTATTGTTTTCCACTTAAGATCCTTGAATGTCAAAATGTCTTGGTTACCTCATCTAATCACCACTGATCACAATCATTAGGAATTCAGAATCCTTGTTGGTGTAAACCAGCATGTCCTTTGTGGCCCTGAAGATGGAGTTTTGCATCAGCAAAAGGAGCATTAATAACAGTTTTGCTTCTCCTCTGCACATTCCCATTACAGTAAAATGTGGGGAGCCAGTGGTAAACTTAACTTATCAACAACAACTCAGGTAGTCGAACAATGCTCCTCCATCATCAAAGAGTACACTTCCTTGATAATGTCTGCATTTCAGTTTGTTGATGACTGGCCATAATGCTAAATCACTATCCACCAATATGCAACCATCTTCTTTGAACTGGTTATACCACTCTTTTAATCAATATAACTTCCCATTGCATCACCAAAAGCTTGCTGAATTTCCCAGACTGTTTCCATTTAGGATCTCGAACCTTCTGGCAAACTTGGTGCAGTATCATTGTATTCTGTCATTTTTGGTAAAATTAAATGCAGTTAGCATATATTACTGCACCAAAAGCTGCTTGGAAAAGAATGACACACTGGCAAGGTAGCAGAAATCTCACGTGCAGATTTCTCCTGTACCACTGCACTTATTTTTGTTATTTGCCCCTGTGATATTAACAGAAAAAAAAATAAAGCTGGATACTTTTTAAACAAACTTATATTTTATACATTTTAGCAGAAAACAAACTTGAAGCAGGAAGCCTACAAATATAATAGAAGTATAAATAGTTTTGTCTTTGTAATTACATCATTCCAGAAAAAAAGAAACAGTTTATTTTATGTACACTTTTATATTTTAATCTCTGAATAAAACTGCATAAATTTGTGATGATTATTTTTAAAATGCTTTTATTTATTCAATAGATATTTTTGCCTTGTGTAAAATTTGTATTTCAAACTGTTAGATTAATGAAGTTGGATTAATTGAAACATTATTAAAATACATTTATAACATGTACTTTACAGACTACTTTAATTCTTAGCTTTGAATAATGTGATATTGCTGTTATAATAGAACTTTTTATGCTTTAAAAGCATTAAAATTATGTGATAAACTTTTTAATATTTATTAGTGTAATATAGAAATAAAGTTGCTTGCTGGACTTATGTCTTATTTCACTCATTGTTAACAAACAAAACAAAAAAAAATGTTACCAGAAACCTAAAATATCCTGGTGATGTTTTATTGAATAGCAATAGCTTGTAGTGTTAACAACATTACCCTGAAATGTATTTCCCATTTTGTTTATAATACAGTAAACTGATAGCTTGCGTTTGTATGTAATTGCTCATTTTCATAACAAAAGTAGCTGCAGCAGCTGCAATAGAGAGAAAGGGGAGAAAAAAAGGAGCAGTTCATTAAAAATTTATCTTTTCTCTCTATCTCCACTCCCTCTATTATGTAACTGTACTGTACCCTGTTCAGATTGGCCTTGAAGAAATGAATAGTATGGGTAAATTAATAGATCAAAAGTTAGTTGATATTTTAAGTTAGTTTGCATTTGACTTTTCAGAGTAAAGGGAAAAATTCAGGAAAAAAATATTTTATAAATGTGTCACTGTGGCACATTTTTGCAGCAGTTGATTCAAATAGCTGCATTAGTGGACTGAGCACAAGGATGTATCACAGTAATTTACTGTTACATTTAATATTATGCTTTGAGAATTTACTTGCAGAAATAGCACCTTATATATTGGGTTTTCATTTTGTTTTTCCTTGCGTACAGACTAAACTGGCAGTTGGAAACACACAACACAGCTTTCCACACCCAGCCTGCTACATGATCAGCATAGTACTGAAAATGTATGAACTTATACTCTTGAAGCTATTGACATTTGAAGTAGTAATATAATGTTGATATAGAATGGGTTTGGTGACATTTATAATTCACTTGCTTGGTTTTTTAATTGGACATTTTTTGAAAACATTCGCTCCAATCATCATCAGGAGATCAACTGGTAGAGGCATGCTCTGCAGGCGGTCAGAGAAATTAATTGAATATATCCAACGATGGTGTGTCGAAGTTCATGGTGTGACTCTTAATTTTGATGGTATAAATTGCTTCCCATGTCTTTAGTTCCAGAGGTTTGCAAGTGTGTTTCAATAATTTTTTTTAATCTAATTTATGTTTTTCTGGCCAAAAGTCTGGGTACAGATTTCCAAAGAACATTTCAGAAATCTGCATTACAAACAGATAGAGAAATTGGCAGTGGCAGCCCACTTTTTGATAAAAAAAAAAAAAAAAAACTTTGTTTTATGGACTGTAATCTTGTGCAGTCTAAGCCCCTGGAAAACATTCTTGAAGTTCAGCACTACATTGAACAACTGATTCATTTCTTAAAAAATACAGTATATGAAAATACACGGTTCTGTATAAAATCTTTGAAACAATGTAAATGGAGAATTGAAACACAATAACACAGTATCTTCTTTTCCTTAAGTTCCAAACCTAAACATGCACTTTCTACCTAATCTACCTTCTTAGTGGCAGTATGCAGCTGGACCTTCCAGCTTTGCATCCTTTTTTGCATGCAGGGAAAAACAAAATGAAGATCCAATGGATGGAATGCTCAAGCTTCGTTTTAAGTACTGGGACAAAGCCTAGGACCTTTATCTTCATCATAGGATTTGATGCTAATTCAAGATGCATTTACTGTATCAGATAATGAAAAAGCATTACTTTACTCTTTATTTTTTATAATATATAATCTGGTTTTGCTAGAGATGAAAATGATGAATTTAAATTTCAAAGAGTGCACACAGGTTACCAGTAATTATCTGCAATGAAGACTTCTCATTCATGATAAAATAAATGGAAGTATAACTAGTTCAGTAATGAATTATTAAATTTTAGGACATATTTACTTGCCATGACTATGCAAATAAATGCTTACATTGTCCTCATTTTCAAGCATCTATGGTATCTGGAATTGTACATTTTCTATCTTCTGGAATTGATTTGCCACATTATTTATATATCTAGCAGAAGAAATAACAATTGAAACTCTAATAAAATGCAGTTAAAATAAACAAGTTTAACATATGTCCTTGGTAATAAAAATTACTGTTTCTCAAAACATTTCACTTATAAAAATGACTCCTTAAACATTGAGCCAACTGCCATTGTCAACACATTTGCACTTAAGACTGGAAACTGCCAATTATTCATTTAACATTTCAAGAGAGATTGCTGCCACTTCATTCCTCGTGTTCTGCTTCAGTTGAGCTGTAGTTTTTGGTTTGTTTTCATATACCTTGCTCTTAACAATAGATAGAGGTTGCAAGAATTGTGTGCAGGTGATTTACAGGCCCTTGAACAGTCCCTTTTTAAGTATTTGAAGCTGAGAATCTTTCAATTAGGGCATTTAGGTTCTCTGCACTTCTAACAGTACACTGTTGCCCTACAGGTTTCTTCTTTAAAGCAGAAACCTTTCTCTTAAGTTCATTATGCAATTTGATTGCTTTGCTGTTAGGATGCTGCTGTTTTGTGAGATTAACTATATCCATTTAATTGTTTCATCCATAGCAAAATAATAAGAGATTTCTAGCCCTGACTGCAAGAATGTGTTGTGAACTATTCTCTGATGCAATGTTAAGTGAGCAATTATAAATAAAACACTGAGAAATAGTTACTTGTGGTGGTAGATCATATCTTAATCTTATTCAATGTGAATTCTGTTTTAAAACTGATCTTTTTTCGCCAGATCTAATATTATGGAACTGTTTGAAACTCTGTATCAAGAAACTTTACTTCTAACTTGACAGACATTGTTTTATAATTCAGATAGTGCCACTGAAGCATATTCAAGATGCTAGGCACATTTGAATGTGCTTACAAAATTAAAATTGAAGAACATAAGCTTCCAGTGTTTTGTTGCATATTCATCTGTAAGGGTCTTATAGTCTTAAATTTTTGAATATAGCTTATTATGATTGTCACCTTTTTTTTTAATTGTTTAGTCAGTTTTGTTGTAAAATTAGAACTGCTATTTTATGATTTAATTTAATATTATTTTAAATAAGTTAATATTATGAATTACATGGGGTAAGTATGCAGATCTGGATTTGGTATATGGAGAGGCTACTAGTAACAGTAGAGGAAATATATGAAATAATTTTTTTTCAATCTACAGCTGCCTCATCATACAACTTTTACATCTGTATGTGAGAGAATTCAACAAACAGGCACCATTGAATGAGGAGGCCAAATCCAGGAAGGATGAAGGTGCATTGTATAAATGCCAAGAATCAAGGATATGGTGCTGTATAGATTTGATCTGGGTCCTACTTCTTCCACACAAATTACATGTAGATCAGTGCAATATTTGAAACATTCTGCATGGCTTTGGCCATATCCATACTGTTTCCAGAAAGTCCTTTAAATTGACACCAGAAGAATATCCTCATCATTTAGCCTTTGCTTAATGGTTCCAAAATAAGAACATATCAAATATCTTTTATGCTTTTCAGAGCCTTTAGATAGAAAGGTATTTTGAAAATATGTAATAAATACATTTGGACATTTGAAAACTGACATGCCCTGTTTTATCAGGGTTACCAGTAACATTTCAATGTCACTATTTAAGTAGGTGTAATCAATCAATGCATATCTTGTAGGGCCTTACCTGTTGCTACGAAATTTTCATTGGACAAATCTACTTGACTTTTCTATACACTTCCAGAGTTACTTGAAAATATGCCTTTAGTAGTAAGAAAAAAGAATGTGTCATAAGGTAAGGATGCTTCAGCATATTTTTCTGATGATGTGCAAGAATACCTTAATGAAGTTTATAAAAATGATGGATTGGATATGGTAGGGAATTTTATAACGAGCAAGATCATCTGATCTTAACGCATTGTGTTTTTATTTGTGTAGATTTATGAACTGTTATGACAACATAACTATCTGACTCTGACTGACTTATTGTAGCTGCAGCTAGTGAAATATGCAATCAACATATGATATGATTTTTCACTCAGTCAGTGCTTTGTCTTTTTAGGTTATTTATTGAAATTTCCAGTTTCACTGTGTAAGATTCCAAATTTAAATATATTGTGATTATGTATTAGAGATGATGACTGAAATTTTCAGCATTCCTTGTAGTGTTTAATGACAGCATATTGTAATGGTTAAGATTTGCTGAAAGATAAATAACTTATATTAGAATTAATTTCAAGCATCTACTGTGCTGTTTTTAATGACATGGTATTAATACCAAATTTGTGTTCACTTATCAAAGTTAATAAGCTTTTTCTTTTAGTGTATTTGGAGACATTGTAACAAAATTATGTACCATAATTATGATGTAATTGTGCAGACCTGCAAGACCCTTGGAAGTTAGTTGTAAAGAACATATGAAAGTTTAAATTAATCGGAATAGACCATTGTAGCTTTTTCTAACTTTTTCTAACTTTTTTTTTTTGTGCTTAAAGAAAGTGAAATGTAATAATACTAATGAGGAATTAAAAACAGAACTGAAATTGTAAAACATGCCATCCGAACTTGCCATGAAATAAAATTTGAAAAATAAAAGTAATTGCAAAAACAATGTTATTTTAAGCGGGCCAGAAGAGAGACTTAGAAATAGAGCAGCACAGATAAAATAAATAAAGATTTTCATTAAGCAAGATATAGTCAACAAGAAACTGCACCATAACTTTTTCATTGCTCTCCTCCCCCACTTTAACATACCTTTCTGCCTCTACAAATGCTTTCATTCAGTCCACCGACCATGCTGGCTGCAATAGCCAGTGAAAACTTTGGTTACTGCGGCAATATAGCCTGATAATGATCAATTTTAAATCATGGCAGCTGTGAAAGGTTATTAAAAGAATATTAAAACAAAAAGCATTTGCACAAAATCAACAAGTGAACTTAAACTGAGAATTAATGGGAAGGCACCTAGAGATAATCACAAAAATAAATGATGGTAAAAACTTAAGCTAAGTGTTTTACATAACTGTGCTTCAGTGGCATTATGAATATTATAAAAAAGTTTTATCTTCATTCTCTGTCTTACCTACAAATTTGTCAGTTGAATTTTTTCACACTTGTATAAGTCAATCCTGGTGTCTAGTAGTAATCATACTTGCTTTGTTGACTAAAGATCATGTGCACACTCCCGGCCACGTTAATGGATTTTTTCAGGCAAAAAAATCATAAGTATTACTTCCTATGGAAAGGAAATAAGGTAATCGATGGTCAAGTGCTGTAGATTTATGGCATGTAAAAGAATATAAAGTCTGAAAGTCTGGCCTCTGAGCAAAATTTATTGGTCATTTTGCATCTAACTGAATGGGATGCTGATGACATTTGATGTTAAAGAGCGTCTGTAAATAAACACAGATTGTAAAATGTAACACTTTGAGCCACTCATTTAGTTCATATACTAATGCACCAAGTTTATTTGGCCATATCTTGATCATTACTCAGTTCAACAGTGTATGAATAACACAAACATGTTTAAAACATGTTTGCTACTTTTCTTACCAGTGAAGAAGGAATTGTGTACGGTGAAATGCTGGCAGACTGTAAATGAATTTCATGAAATAATATTTTGAGAAAGGAGATAGTAACTATTAAGTTATCTAATTAAATGTAATTGGCGATCAGTTTTTTTATGTTGTGTTCATATTTTTGTTTTTCTAATTTCTTCTGTTATTACCTCATCATGTTTCACAATTTTTGGATTTTCCTCAACTCTTGCAAAGAAACATATTAGAGTACTTTCCACCTTAATTACAACATGGAATAAAGTTGTTGGGGTCCATGTTTGATGTGCAGGCACTGAAGAAGTTGCCCCAGTTCGAGTAGCTCCAGTTTCATCAGGTCCTTGGATTCATCCCCCGCTGGTAAAGCCTAAGATAGCTGTGCTGAAACATCAAGGGCATGTGGTACCTCTTGAGAAGTCAAGTGTGATTCATGTGTCTGCAAGATGCACTGCAGACTTGGGACTTTTATTGGGACGCAGCTTCAGAGTTGGCTGGGGAAAAAACAATACCCTCCTCACTCTCAACACCCAAAAGGCTGCAGCAGTCATGCCACTCCATTCAGAACTGTCAGCCCTAAACACATTTTTATCAGGGCGGGGTGATGGAGACTGCTCCCCGTGCATTGTGCAGCGACTACAGCTGTCAGGTGGGGGATGCAATTCTTCAGCCTTCTTCATGGTTAGTGTCATTTTCAATTAATTTATAATATTTTTTTAAAATTTAATTACTGGCTCTTTGGTTATGCTAATTCTTTGGGTTATTTAATTGCATAATTTTTTTGCATTAATTTATTTCAGACATCTTTAGCAGTAATAATTTTTAAAACATGCTAACAATCTAAACTCATTTAATTAACTGGAGCTAAAACTGAATTCATATAATTTTATTTCAAAAAACATAACATTTTTAAAATTAAAAATAGCTTCCATTTTTTTACATTAAGAACCTAATTAATGCATGACTAAGAATATTATTAATACTTAAATTATGTAATGTTTCTCATATCATATAAATGCATTGGATATATGATAGATTACAGATGTGTTATATTGTACAAAGTTTGATATACTGCAGTTTCCATCATGTTATGATAGAATTCTAAAACAAGGTAAGAAATGAAAAAGGGATTGCTTGATTGTGCATGTTGATATATATAACTGACCTTTACTCCAAAAAAAAAAAAAAAACCCAGCTAAATTGCTCCTTTATTAGAAAAACTTCTGTGTTCCAATTCTTTATCTTCATGCTTTAAGAGTTTTAGTATATTCTGTGATAATGAACTATGCAATAATTTCAGAGGCTGTAGATGAGTTTTAGACAAACAATTTGAGATAGGGAATCTATGGTCCACAAAGAAAAATGATGGATGATAAAGAAGTTGAAATTAGATTTGATAAGTTAAAGCTAAATAGGTAAAAATTTGCCTTAGAATTTCTTCAGATCTGCTTCCATCATGAGTAAATTCTGATTTTCAAAAGAGCATCAGTGTTTTCAAGATTTGTAGTACAAAAATTTCTAAATCCTCAGATCTATTATATGACGGTACAGAATTGAACAATGGATAAATGAATTATTGTATTTATACATAGTCTAGAGGAAGCAATCCACTTTACTGGATGGCCTAATAAATAGGGCAACAGACTTTGATTTCAAAAATTGTTGGTTTGCAGTCTAGAAAGGTTTTTTTAATAGGTAAAAGTATGCTTATGTATAAAAAACAAAACAAGTAGTCAGTTACACTCAAACTATAACAATTATCCACTTTTCAGTTGATGCCAGTATCATATGACTGTGCCAGAGAGACTTGCTTCACAAAACTTTGTTATTGTGTGGTATTTTGAGTTGGAAGCTTCATTACTCAGTGGCATAATGATCTTTTGGAAACTTAATGCCATAACTTTCAAATTTGAACACCCGACCATTGGTTTTCTATTTCAGATTGTGTGTCTATAATCTCTGAAATTATTGTATTATATTTCATTAATGCTCTTATTTTGAACACCACCTTGGTCTATGGTGAGTGTTTCTGACTTCTACCCAGGAAGTCACAGGTTGGATTCCTGGTACCTGCTTAGAAATTTCTAAGTTAGAGAGGTCTGAAATGGGGTCCATCCAGCTTTGGAGAACAATTGGAAAGCAGTCTGATAAACAAATGGGTTCCTTCGATCTCAAAAACTGCATGATAGGCAACTGGCAGGGGCATACTGGTCATATGTCCATCTACAATACTTTATGGACAACTTGAATCCTAAATCTATTCATAAATCACTTTGGGAAGAGTCGTATCACAACTGTACTTTGCTGCCATCTAAATGTAAAGGAGTAATGTTCTTTTCCCATTAGAAAAGAGGAAATTCTTGGATAACCGAAAAGAAAGGTATGAGGGTCAATGGACTGAAGCAAAAAATATCTCATTCTAGTATGCTCACTCCGTGGTAGTCTTAATATATCCCACTGCAGAAGATATGGCGAGTTTGAAATTTTATCTTATGTATTAGGATTTTGTCATAAAGGGGAACTCGTGGGGTATTAATCATCCCAATATTGTACATATTATGATAGCTGGAAGCCTCTGAAAACAGAAATCTTTAGAAATATATACAAAAGTTGACTGCCTTTCCTAGAAGGTTCAACATGGCAAATTGATCTTAATATTGGCCATATAAAAGGTGCTGTTGAATGACCCAAATGTAAGGTTTTAAAAAGATGAAAAAGAGAGCCCACAGGGCTGAAGAAAAGAAATTGTTACATCAGCCAAGCTGTAATGATCTTGAACAGAAATGCATCTCTAAATGGGAAGTTGTTAGGTTTTTAATAGGTGCAAGGAAAACAATTCCTTGATTTTTTTAAAAAAAATTAAAATGTCGGATCACATCCTCCAGGCCACAGCAGATTTTGTGTTGAAAAACCACTGGCCATTGTCAGACATCATTTATATTCTGAATTATAATCTTGCATCCTGTTTGTTTATTTTGAAGCTTTTTACAGTGAAAGTATTATATATTAAATAATGCCATCTAGGTAAATTTCTTACACACTTCACTTACTATATTTAAGTTAGGACATGTTTTGGGAACCAACATTCCCATCCTCATCTGTTTCAAACTGTTTCCTGGTGCTTGTGTTGGTTTAATGGAGGCTATTGTGCTGTATGTGGTGACATCTGATGGATATGATATGAAAAAATTTGGAAAGGTAATCCTACCGGAAGGTCGAAATTAATTTGCAGTTTTTCTGTATTTTAGAATGAAGATATCCCAGGTGGCCAATTCATACAGATTGTTTAGTTTTTTAATACATTTTATTTCTGGGTTTATTTCATGGTTTTAACTTCAATAATGATATACTACTGCTGATTTTTCAGTTTGTTTTAATTTGATATTTCTGAAATGTTCTTTCTTCCAAATTGTCAGATTTCTTTTAGTTTTTTCTATGTATTTAAATTCACAGTCTATACATTCTATGGCATATATTCCTGATTTCTTTTGTGAGGATATATTGTCTTTAAATTTGATCCTAGGAGGTGCTTGTTGTTGTATCTGTTGAACAGGACTAATATTTATGTTGAACTTTTTGAAAATGTTTGGGAATTTGTAGTGCAATTGTGGGTGGTTATAAGTGAATTTTCAATATCTTCACGTGTCTTTGATTACCACGAGGATCAAAGTCTCTTTTATGGATTTCTGGAGTTTGTACTTGTTGATCCTTTTTATTATGGCAGAGGTTTATGAACATGAACACAGCCATAAATGATGGTTTTAACAACTTTACATATTTATGTATAAACTTTTGAAACAACTGAAATAAAAGCATGCAAAGAGAATTGTGAGATAGTCGAGAATCATTTAACTTTTACTAATCTGTATAAAAAAAAACTTTAACAAATTAAACTTTTAAATTTTACTTTAAAGTTGTTTTTTTTTTACTATGAAAGTGTATAAATTGATTTCTGATTTTTCAAAGTGAATTGAAGAGGAGACTGGTCACATTCACTTCCTAGTAGGGGCAGCTATCTTTTAGATTTTCTCTCTCTGTCTGTAAGTATATTCATAAGGAACAAAATTTGAAAAAAGTGTAAAATATTGGTGTGTGACTATAACCGATCAGTAATCCATAATTGAAAGATGGTGGTTGTAATTTTGATGGAAACACATTACTTAATGCTGCAATACACAAATGAATTTCAGATAATTTTGCGTCGCTTGTAACTTCTTCATTATACTTTTAGAATGGCAATAAGCAGGCTGAAAGAAAGACTTATTGACTCTCATTATTACTGCTCTGGGAAAAATGAAAAAAATGTCTAAAAAAAGCAAGTGAACTTTTTTCTGTGATCTAAGATTTTCTCAGTTTTTGTGAAAATTGTATTAATGCTTTTTTTATAAACTTCATATAGATATTCCCATGCTTTATAAAAATCTAATTTTCTCAGTTGGGGTTAACAAATTATCATGATGAGTCTTCTTCTTCTTCTTCTTCTTCTTCTTCTTCTTCTTCTTCTTCTTCTTCTTCTTCTTCTTCTTCTTCTTCTTCTTCTTGTTCTTGTTCTTCTTCTTGTTCTTCTTGTTCTTCTTCTTCTTGTTCTTCTTCTTCTTCTTCTTCTTCTTCTTCAAATAGTGTTTAACTTTTACTGAGTCATCACAGGTGGCAGACATAGTGATACATGAGATGGAATAAAAATTGGGAAAGAATGTTTTTTGTAAAAAAGGAACTATTCCAGCCTAAATTATGTTATTTATTAGGACTGAGGAAAACCTGAAAAAAAAAAAAAAACTTGGTGAAGGAGGACAGTTCTAATAAGAACCAAACCCCAGACCTTTCATTCATAAGTCTGTGCCTTAACAACCTTGGACACCTTTGGCAGTACAAAATCTGTGCAGTTCGTGTGTTTATTCAAACAACATATGCTAGTGCAAAATAATGGCTACATATCTTCGAGTATTAGTGATTTGCTCAGAGAAAATGGCACCTATCAATCTAATGTGAACACAGGAATCTTTGAAATTGTGAATTTGATTATAAAGGACTGGCAAAGCATATTGTTAGGAGAGAACACAGCTGCTAGTTTTCAGTGTGTGTGTGTAACAAATTTTAAACTGTAAAACTGTCTACTGATAACAAGGTTTCTAACTAGGCTCAATGATTCCATCTTCTCCACTACCATTTCAACCTTATTTTCCATTAAAAACCCACCCAATCCCCTTAGTTGATTCTTATCTACAAATATGTTCTTGATCATTAACTCATTAATTTTCAACCACTTCTCTCTAATTCAAACCTTGCTCCATTCCTCAGTACCCTTGTTTTCCTCAGTTTTCAATAGGAATATAATCTGACCTCTACTTAATTGAAATTATGAGTATATATTTTGAATTTAGTTGCAGATTCAATGCAGGAGAGCTGATGGTTACTTACAAATTTTGTAATTTTTAGGAAAGTGTGGAAGCTCACTTGAAAGTGCAGTTGAAATACTGTGTGAGGAAGATAGAAGATGGTTGTCCTTTTCTGCTCCCTCAGCCAGGTGTTGATGCTTTACATGCCCATTGTGTTATGGCAGAAAACCTTGCTTTGCTTTGTCCACATGATCCATTACTGGAATACACGAGTGAAGTATGGAATCTATGTGTAGCACTCTGGGGAAGTCTTCCAGATTTAGGTGAGCATAACTTAAATTTATTATATAGCAAACTACAAGGGTAAATCAAATATAAACCGGAATTTTTATTTTACTGCTAATGAATACTACAGAATGAAACATGCCTTTCAAACGTTACATAAGGAGGTTTCAGGTGTATGGGGAAACCAGTTCATCTCATACAGCTGTTTTGTTTGTCACTAGCATCATGTCCAAGCAAGAGATACTCTTGTCAATTGTGCAGTGCATTATTAAGATTTTGGCATGGGGGGCATAAAAGCAGCCAAAATTTTGCAAAGATTAAGGGCACATTTTGGGGATAAGATGCTATATAGAACAAAAGTGTATGAGTGGTACAAAAGCTTCACATAAGAATGAAAAACTGAAGAAAATTAAGGTTACCAATTTGACTTTAGAGGAGCATAACAGAAACAAACATTCAAGCTGTTCGGGCCTTTATCAAATATGTCTGATGTTTGGTAATGATTTCTAAAATAACTTCTGAGGTTGGGACCAGTTTTGGAAGTGTTCAGTTTTCATAATTTCAGATGACTTGGGTTACTGAAAAGTATCAACAAGTTGGTTCCCTGGATCCTCACTGCAGATCAAAAGGTTGCATGAGTGGGAGTGTATCAGAGACTTCTGGCTCAATACCGGGATCAAAGAGAGGTGTTTCTGCATTGAAACATAATCTGTGATGAAATATGGGGTATGCTGCTATAAGGAAAAGAGGGAAAATTTACTCCTGTCAAAGCAAAATTCACCTGTCAGTTGGGAAGGCTCTTTCAACAGTTTTCTGGGACTCCCAAGGAATTTTGTACATCAATTTTCTTTGTGAATGTTGAACAGTCAGTGCAGCTTGTTACTGAAGGCTTCTTGTTAAATGCATTTTCAGTAAAAAGACATCAACAGCCAATTAGGGAAGTTCTTCTCCTCCGACAAAAGTCTGTCCACGTACAGCTGTTTTGGCAAGGGAAAAGCTAGAGGAAATTCATTCTGCAGCATTGGAATATTCTCCCTATAGTCCAAACTTATCGCCTTGTGATTACCGTATATTTGGACTATTAAAAAATTTGGAAGTTCAGTGATTCAACAGTGACAAAGATGCAGAAGTATTCATGCGCAACTGGGTGCAAACCCAACCCCAATAATTACATTGAGAAACTTTATATTTATTGGGAAAAATGAAATAAGCAATTATATAGCAAAAAGAGATTTATCCCATTTTTATTATTTTAATTTGGTTTCAATAAATTACAAAAAATTCTGTTTATATATAATCCACCCTTGTATATTTACAAATGAAGTGAGATTTTTTTTATTCTTTAGCTGTTGTGACTGGGATAATCCGAAGGATAGTCATAGATTTTAGGACCATTCTTTAAATGGATGTAGGAAGTGTGAAGTGTGAAAGAAATTTGTGATGGAAGACTTCTGAAAATATACAATTATTTAAAAAATATATAATATAAATTCATTTATCATACATAGACATCTGTTTGTCAATGTGTATCTGGAACATTGTGACAGCCCTTCACCCTACATTGCCCCACCTAAAATATTGGCTCATGCTTTGTCTCCCAAATATTTGTTGAATCATTGCGAGGGTCACCAAAACATTTTTCCCGAAAATTTGCACATAATTTGATGCACACTCTTTGAACACTCACTCATCAGAGTGCTAGTGTTGGCACCTAGCAGTACAAAGCTCTATTGCAACTAGTCTAAATGGCAGCACCAGTCCCAAATATTGTGGATACCACCTCTTAATTCATGATTTACTGTTGCTGATGCATATTCTGCTGTAGTGGAGGTGTGTTGAAAATAAAGTTTATGTTTTCATCCCCAAGAGTGTCAAAGTTCATTACTCTCTTTTTTTGTATTTATATATGCAGACTTTCTCCCATGTTACTAGCTCTGTGGGTCCCTGTACTGACTTGAATAATTTGCTTTTTTTTCACTATGTGGTGGTTCTCTGTCCAGAAATGAGACTCCACCACTGATTTTTCCATTTGTTTGAATTTAATTTTCCTGAAATGTTCTTTGAACTGTGTGTCTATATTTCTCTTAGTTTTTCCAATACAGATTTTTTTTTGCATTCTGCATGTTTTATTTGGTAAATATATCCTTTTTTTCTGGTGAATACTTTCATTAATATTGCCATTCAGGAGATTTTTAACATTAAATTGGTTATTGGTGTCAAGCTAATATTAAAATCTTTGAGAGTATTTTAAAATTTGTGCGCAGCTCATGGATGATAAATTATTTTTTTTTTAAAAGTCGCCTTATCTTTTCCTGCTGAAAGTGGTGTAATTTCTTTAATTTTTTGTGTGTGTGTATGAGAGAGAGAGAGAGAACCAGAGATTTTCTAAATACATTTTTAATTAGTGCTTTCTTATAACAAATTATTTATGAGGAAGTCGCTCAAATTTCACTAGTTTTATTCCACTTACTGGACATGTTTCAAAGGCAAATTTCCTTCATCGTCAGCACGGTTTCACTGTCAGCTTTCCAGCATGGTATTAAGATGTCACTCTTTGGATTTTATAAACTTTTTGATGAGGTTGCTGTTGTTTGGAAGATCAAAAATAACTAAATTTTCTTTGTTTTTGTTCAAGAATATATTTTCCCACACTGATAATTCTATGAGTGACTTCCTCATAAATAATTTGTTATATGATACTATATTTCACTGTGAAAATCCCAAACTATTCAAATTTATATTAAACTGTTCTTTCTGTTTGCTTGCATTCTTCATAGTATTCTTTCTTCTTAATGTGTAGGTTAATGAGTGTATGCACTAAGCTGGTGATTACTGCAAGTTTGTGTATTTTTCAGTTAAATCTATTAACTTTGATGTGATTATCTGTATAATTGTTTTTTGTGTATATTCCAAATTCAGGTTGTCTTGTTTGATGTTTAGCATTTCAAGCCAATTATTCTGACTTTAGGATCATGTAGTAGACTTTCATGTACAAATCTTGGATACTGGTTACATAGTAGCACTTCATTTGCAAGTTAGTGTTATTGCCATTAATGAGCTCAAGAAACTAGGTGGGAAACTGTTCTAATCAAGTACTAACATCATAAAGCTTTTTCTATGTGTAAGCATGACTTCTTTGATTATTTTGTGTGTGTGGGGGGGGGGGGTTAAATTTACTATTTTATGATTTGTATGTCTTTTGGGCAGATCAATTTCTGGAAAACATTCCAGAAATGTTCAATGACACTGAGCAGGTGATTTATGCTCATAAAGTTGCAATATATGGAAGGTGTTTTTTACTGAACAGAACCATAGATACTTCTCCACTGCCTTGTACTCAGATGGTTAACACTATTCAATTTGACTGCAAGCTATGCTTATGATGACAATTAAAAATTTGTTGCTTATGCACGGCAGGCTGTACATGCATTTTGCTCTGTTGAGTAGCATTTTCTGTAAAGCTGTGTTTCTCTTAATAAATTCTGTCACTTCTATTACCACATTATAACATCGTTTAGAAACGATCTCATGGAGAAAGAAATGCTGGATATTTTATTTAATGATTCTGGCTCAGAAGGAGAATGAATGGAAAATTTTTATCTCTAAATAGCATTCATGCTTCTTTGTGGCAGGCCCAGATTCCATCACGCTTGGTCAGTTTCCAAATGAATGTTTTTCGGGGTTTTTACTCGGGTCTTAAGGTGAATACATGGGAAATTTAGGTTACAAAATTTCCTGAGCTCATTCAGCCATATTATCATCTGTCATCCCCCCGGCTGCTATCCTTGGGATAACATAGCTGCACTTTCCAGGCATTCCATCCTTGGAAATTGGTTACTTTCTCACCAGGCTGGGGAAAGCATTCCACAAGTCCAAAAGGACAGTTCATTTCTCATGAATGATTTTTGTCATCATGGCCAAGAAATCAGATATGCTGCTGTTTGTTAAATGACCTATATGATGTTTACCTTCATGGAACTTTGAGAGACATCAGAGTAAGACCTGTATTCTGGTAGGAAATGAAAATTTTGAACATTTAAATAGGTAATTGAAGAGTTGAGTGTCATAGATAATAAAGACATACTGATGGAGCATTTCCAGACAGATTGTTTTATTGTCAACATATGAGCAATTCATTCCAGAACTTTTAAAAATATGTTTGTTTTATTAATTTTGATAAAAGCTTGCAAGAATTTGCAATAACATTTTTAATAATTTGTGTGATACTTTTTTAAAGATCCTAGATATTAGTTATTTAATGAATTAGATATTAGTTATTTAATGAGTGTTATAGAACTTGCTAATCACATATAATTCTTTAAACTGTTCATCTAGATGAGAATAGTTTAATTCATCATAAGACAATGGTACGACGTTTAGCTGTAAGTGAGTGGCTGGAGAGTGTAGTAGATCAGAAGGTACGTGAAGAAGTGGCAGCCCTTTCAGAACCATCTGCAGAGCAGCAAGAGCCTCATGTGCCAGTGGCATTGTCACTGCTCACTGGCAGGAAGATCCATGATGCATGTCAGAAGATGCAAGAAGCTGGTGAGTTATTAAATTCAGAACTTACAAGGCATGTATAATACACATCAATTTTCATAATAAGGATGCATCAAGGAAATAAAATGCTTGTGATAATGGAACTATCATCACCTACACACTCATCAAAGGAGAGATATTTATTTGGTTTACATCTTTTCCATTTTTGTTTTAGAAAAATAGCACACACTGGTTAAAAATAATCATATCTATTTTGCAATATATGTGTTTTATATGTTATCTTCAGGTAGATTTGGGTAATTTAGATTTTATTTTTATTACCAAATATCAGAGCAGTACAGACTTTAATTTGCTATGTATATAATGTGTTTTATATACTATTTTCTGATAGATTTGGGTAATTTTGATGTTATTTTTATTACCATATATCAGAGCATACAGACTAATTTTTTTTATGTGCAATTTATTTCAGCAAAGAAGTTGTTTTTGTTTTCTTTATGGTTGCACTCAATGGATTATACAAGGTTCATTCAATATATATTTCCCTATGTTGTATTATTTTAATTTCATAACTTCAGCATGAAAACTATACATGTATGGATGGATAATCCTTCACTATCTACATAATCATCACAAACATTGAAGCATTTATCTTAAAGCTGCATCAGATTATCAAACCTCTCTGAGAAAAATGCCAGGCTTAGGCATCACAAACTTGTTCTCATGGCAGCCTCAACCTTCACTTCCATTTGCAGAGGTTGCCCCTGCAATTCCTTCATTGTGGGGAACAGATGGAAGTCACTGTGCATCAAATCAAGCTGTACCATTCTAAAAATTCAGTCAGAGTCTGTGCAACTGAATGGAGCAGGTATTGTCGTCATGTAAGATTACATCTAACAGTAGGTGTGGGCACTTGTAGCAAATTGCTGATTTCAGTCTCTCTAAAGTCTGCCAATAACATGTAGTTGTAATTCTCTATCCAGAAGGTCCTTGCATCCCAGATGACTATCACAAGTATCTTTCCTGCCAGTAACTTCTTAAATTTGTTTCTCAAGGGGAAACTCAGGTGCTTCCTTCCATTCAGGAGTGAAGCAATGAACCAAGCTCTCATTCCCTGTAACAGTGTACATGAGGAAGGCATATCCGTCATTGTGGTACTGCATTAGACCATCAAGGCTACCCATTCCTTTTTGATAATGATCAGGAATGAGTCCAATATGCATTTTCATTGCAGTATTCCATCCTTGTGGATAATGATGGTCATTTCCAACATTTGCACCCCCTCATGAACCTTGATTCATCTGTTCTAGCAGTTCATTGCATCCACTTTGGTCCTGTTGTTGTCTATAGTAGCAGTTGAGGATGATCAGATTAAACTTCATCAAAAACACCTACTTGACCTTCAGCTAACATGTTGTACCACCTTCAGACCATCTGCACAACCTTATCCTCATATACAGCAACAAGCTTCTATGGATGTTGATGTGTGCTGGGCAATGACCAATTTATAATAAATCACTGCATGCACATCTGCCTAACTCCAGTTCTCCAACACAAGTGTGTTTGACATGCTGCAATATTGCATCTGACATGAGTCTATGGTTTTATACCAGGGCTGCATTCCCTGCCCCTCTACAACTACACGATTATATCTGTAGGACAAATGACTATCATTCTATGCAGGCAACCCATAGAGGCATTCATATGCTCCATTACAGAATTAATTATGTAAGAATTTATACAGTAAATAAAAAATTTAATTTCCTGTTGGAACTAATACAGTGAAGCGACTAATACATTCTTAATTATCTAGTGATTCGATTTGATACTCTTTTGCTCCACTTACTGTTGAATTATGCAAAATTAGTTTCACAGGCTTTTGCCAGCATCCTCAGTTGCAAGTCGACTCACAATTTCAGAGTGCAATTTTGGATTCTTTCCTTTTAAACTTTAGCATGATATCCAGCTTTACAAAATATCAAAACAAAGAAACAACACAAACCAATTAGCAACCAACACTCTGCTGGTCATACCCAGGATATATCCAACCCCCTTAACCATGCAATCCAATCACAGTTCAGTTCCACATGCCCTTATCAATTCCAACAAAAAGTCAGTCCTTGCCTTGTCTCCAAGAAGTTATGGCAACCACACCACTGATGTCCACCACAGCCATGGATGAAACATCCGGGAAGATGAAAGGGAAGAATCCCTATGGACCACAGTCTTATGCCTGAAAGACTCAGTTCACAAAAAAAAAGCTTATATCAACATATGTCTGGAAAAGGACAATGAGTTTGCAATAGAGCAATTGTTACACAACAACATATTGCGTGCCACAATGGCACTAGTTTAGTCAACTTTACAAAATATGTTTAAAGTAGACTCCACAGGATTCAATGCAAGCACCCACATATTGCATTATGAATTGACTCACTTATTCAAATGTTCTAGCTTGTACCCCAAATAGCATCACAGGTTGCATTGACATGTTGTTCAAGTATCTGCATATCAGGAACTGGCTCAGCTTACATAACATCTTTCATGTCCCATACAAGTAAAATTCCAGGGGGCTTAAGTTCAGTGATTGGGCAGGCTATGTAACAGGAACTCCTTATCATATCTTCTGGGGAGGATGATGTTGAGATATTGACAAATGATAATGTGGAAGTGGGCTGGCACTCCATCTGCTACAGCCACATGAGCTGTTATACTACTAATGACACATCCTCAAATATAAGAGGCAGTGTATTCTACAGGAATTCCAGATAACACATCCTGGAAGCACAACTTGTCCAAGTAGGTGGTTGCCAATAATCCCTGACCAAACACTGATGGTAAACCATTGCTGAATAGATGATTCAACAATTGCATGGGGATTCACTGTAGCTCACAGATGATTGTTGTGTGGGTTGATTATGCCATCCCTACCAAATATCACTTTATCGGAAGAGAATTGACAACAAAAATTTCAAAATGGCAGTTGCCCATTGCAAAAACCCCAGTTCACCTCTTCCATCAAGAACCAGTTTCATCAAAAACCAGTTTCATCCATTGCCAAAAAATGACTGCAAAAGTTTTATGATTTGGATGGTGCTATCTATAGGAATACTTTCTTGGTAAACCTGCCAGCTATTTCCATTAGCTTCTCTCTATGAAATATAATCTTAGCTTGTTCTTGATAATGCATGTTGGACGATTGTAGCTAATGTCATTGTACTCAAAACAAAATCTGCAATATAAATATACACAATGTAGGTGATGTGTGTGCTGTTATGGGAGAATTATGTCATGAATAACAATATTACCATTTATCATGGAAAATATGCTTTTTGGACATATTTGATATGAGCTTTTTTTTGTTCCTTTTCCTATCAGGAATGACTTCCCTATAGTCAACTGTATAGCTGAGGAAATCTATATATAGAACAACCATGGTACTTTGTAGTATAGTTTTCATGTATATATTAAGAAATAAAAATATTATAGCAGATGGAAATTAATATTGTAAATGCCCCTGATATTTACCTAAATAGTGGAAATATTATGGTTTGCTCTTGTTGTTGCTAAATAGGGTTTGGAAAGGCAACTGCACTTAAGTAGCATTATATTAGATACTTGAGATATAAAGGAATTATTAGTTTATAGAGACTGTAGCAAGCTGATAAAATAATAATTGAACTATTTTATTTTAGTCCCCAGGGTTGGGTTGGAGCCTGGTCTGCTGGAATTCCAGTAGGCTATTGCTGAGAACTGGGAGTCTGATGCAATCAAGATAGAAATTTTATACTTTGTTTAATTATTTAGAATTTAGATAAAGTGTTAGCATAAAATCTTTATTGTATTACACATTTTTGTAATTGTGAGGGTTACACCTAAAATGACCTGGCCAGATAGGCGGAGACCGCTATGTAGTTTTATTTTTCTTTCAATTAACTTTTCCTCCACTTCATCTGTTCCAACCTCTTGGGCTATTCTCTTAGTTGAGCTAACCAGCTTCTTTCCTCTTTAACTTTTTCTTGTATCTGTAAAAAGTCTTTGACTATGTCTCCTTCCCTTGATGCTATCTTATACCAATATTTCAAAATATGTTTAACTACTATGCCTTTCCTGCCAACTCTTCCCAATTCCACCAGCGCCACCCCATTTGGAGTTGTCCTCGGTAAACCCAAGACCATTTTACAAAATGCTCTGTGTATATGGTCGATATACTCGCACCCTTTCTCTGTACCCAAGATTTCAACCCAATACATAATTTTTTATTCAACCATCACTGAATAAATTCTCTATAGCCATGTTACACTGATACTTGGATTCTTATATAAACAGATTTTTATAATATTAATAGTTGATTTTCCCTTTCCTAATACATTCCTTCCCAAGCTCTGTCCATCTTTCATTATTTAGCCTAATCCCTAAATAGTCCAATCTCTTTACTATTTCAATTTCATTACCCTCCAGCCACCATTTCTCATCTCTTTTGAGTTTATTGCCTTTCTTGCATACTATATTTTTTATTTATTTTTAACCACCATTCTTTACAATATTTCGATATTGCTTTTATTGCTTTATTTAACCCTATGCTTGTTATTACTACTGCTACTAAATCATCTGCAAACAATAATCCCGAGATATCTTTATTATTTATTATAGGGCAATGTGTACTCTCCTTTTGTATTTCCTTTAATATGTCATCTAAGATTGAATAATTTTGGGCTTAGTTTGCATCATTTGTCTTAGTCCCATATTATTAGGTACCCACTCTGTTATCAGTGATTATAGTAAGAAGTCATGATCACGCATAATGACAAGGAAAAAGCAACCTTGCCATTGATCATACAAGGCAAACAAGGATTTCTAGGTGTTTTTTGCCAAATTTCTTTCATTGTTATTCTTCATTCTTAGCATTCCGTCACATCTCACAGATGCAATACATAATAACTTGAAGAGGGATGAGCTGGTATTACAAAAATTTTCAGTGATACTTTTTGTATATTGCTTCACTGAGATGTTTATTATTCCAGGAGATCATTATGCAGCTCTGCTGTTGTCTCAGCTAAGTAGTGGCCTGGTTCCAAGACAACTGGTGCAGCATCAGCTGAGCAGCTGGCATGATGTAGAGGCAGATTCCTTCATCTACAGGGAGCGCCTGAAACTATTCATGCTAGCGGCTGGCATACCACTTCTTGAATCCACTGATGGTACAATCAATGTGTGTGAAAAACTGGACTGGAAACGTGCTTTTGCTGTTCATCTCTGGTAATTCGTTATGCTGTGAATGCTATTGACAAAAAAAGTGAATGGAAAGTTTAGGCATTCAGAATAGTAAAGGAATTAAAGGCTATATATTAATGCAAACTTCTGAATTAAAATTATATTATCACTCCAAGTATGTATATTAATACTTATTGCAGTATTTTAAATACATTGATTTTGAAGTATCTTTATTTGCCCGCTCTGTTGAAGTATCCTTACTGAAATTTAAGTGAAAGAAATAAACTTTTGCTGATAATTTGCAGAAGTTCATGAATTAATTACTGCAAACTGTCAGCAGTTGACTGTATATGTATGTATGCAAATAGCTTGATTAGTCGCATATCTCTGTGAGATCTGTGGATGATAAATATATCTAATTTAATCCATACTGTAACTTTTCATTATATTATTGTATCGTATTATATGGTAGTTCATATTATTGTGTTCTATAGCATAGATATTATTGATATAATAATAATTGATCATGTGATTTTGTAAACTTTAGTTAGTATTATAATTCATTAGTAGCATGACATATTCCACATCATGTATATTATCCATTACATGCAATTGTAATTCTCTCTCTCCCCCGTTCCTCTTTATTTTGGTGAGGAAATCTCTCAAATTTCATTCTACACTTATTGTAATTTTGTTTTAGGTACATGTGCTCACCCATAGCATCGGTGACTGACGCTTTGATTCAGTATGAGAAAGCATTTGGACCAGCAGAGTCAATAACTGTATATGCAAGACTTCCAGAACCTCCCTACTTTGAGGAGGGCATTGAACCAGAGATTAGCAGTGGACACAAAGTTTATGATCTTTGCTTCCATTTGTTGAAACTATATAGCAGTAGGGCACATCCACTTGACCAGCTATTGAATCCTGCCACACATACATCAGATCCTTTGGATTACAGACTCAGGTACTGTTACATTTGTCATAATAAGAATGACAATCCAACTAATGCATTTTCTTTACATATTTTCATAATTGGGTAAATTTCTGGAAAGAGTGAGTAAGGACATGTTTATCTAAGCACTATGTCAACTTCAGAGATTGCTTTGGATATTGCTTAAGAATAAGAATTTTTAATAAAAATAAAATATTTTTGATTGGAGGGACAAAAGGAAAAAGCTCACTGCAAAGGATTTTGTTTATGTTAGTGTTTGTTAATAATTTTAAGGAATAGAACTTAGTCCTGGACTGCAGGTGAACAAGTATGAGAATTCTGAGGGATTATGAAAAAGAAATTATGGGCAAAATAAAGGAGTTAATTAGCCTTAAGGAGTTTTAAAAAGGATTCTAAATGCAAGCGGAAATAAAAATGTTTCAAATGTTGGGAGAATATTTTGGTAAAGTACAGAAAAATGAATGAAAGAAATTAGACAATTTAAATAGAGTAGACAATATATGCACTAAGTTTAAGTCTGTACATTACACTGCTTGAGAGAAATATGACCAGAATGTAGATAATATAAAACTTAGTATAAATTTGAATAGTTTGTTATTTTCACAGTAAAATGTAGTATCATATAACAAATTATTTATGAGGAAGTCACTCAAATTTAACTAGTTTTATTTCACTTACTTGGACACGTTTCAAAGGCAAATTTCCTTCATCAGCACGGCTCCACCAGCTTTCCAGCATGATATTAAGATGTCGTTCTTTGGATTTTATGAACACTTTGATGAGGTTGCTGTTGTTTGAAAGATCAAAATTAACTACATTTTCTTTATTAATGGATATCATTGTATGATTCAGTTGAACTACACACTCTTAAAGCTTCACTTACTTTTCATAAATGTATGGAACCGGTTTCGAGAACATTTTGTTCCCATCTTCAGCCATGCTAAAGTTCAACTGTCGGATGATTCGTTGAGCTGTGGGAATGTATATTCTGCTCTGGTGGCGGTTTGATAAACTTGTAGTTTATGTTTTCATCCCCGACAATGTCGAAGTTCATTATGCTGTCTTTGTAATTGTAGATGTAGATTTTCTCCCAGGTTGCTAATTCCGTAGGTCCTTGTACTGATTTTAATAATTTTGTTTTATTTATTATGTCGTGATTTTGTGTCCAAAAATGATATGCTACTGCTGATTTCTCTATTTGCTTGTACTTTATGTTCCTGAAATGTTCCTTTAACCGTGTGCCAATGTTTCTCTTTGTTTTCCCTATGTAGATTTTTTCACATTCTGCACAGTTTATTTTGTAAATACCTGATTTTTCTTCTTGTGGAATACTGTCATTAACATTATCTATCAGCAAATTTTGAACATTAAATCTATTAATCGGTGCCAACCTGATATTAAAATCTTTAAGAATATTCTGAAATTTTTTGTGGCCCATGGATGATATGTGAATTTTTTAAAAATAAGTTTATCTTTTTTTGCTGAAAGTGTTGTGGTTTCTTTGATATGTTATTGTCTCTTGAATTTCTGCACCCTTTTATGTACTAGTTCTTTTTTAAAACCATTTTTAACTGCTGTTTCTTCTATTTGTTTGTATTCTTTAAAATATTCTTCTTTGCTAATTTGTAGGTTAACTAGCCGGGGTGTTAAACTGTTAATTACTGCATGTTTGTGTGCTGTAGGGTTTAAACTGTCAGCTTTGATGTGATTATCTGCATGTGTATTCTTTCTGTATATTCCAAATTTAAATTTTTCTTGGCATTTCATTATTTTAATATCCAGGAATGGCAGCATGTTATCTGTTTCTATTTCGTATGTAAATGAAATGTTTTTATCTTGAATATTTAGAAGTTTTAAGGCATCGTCAATGAGTTTTTTGTCAACTATGGCAAATATATCATCCACATATCTGTACCATACCTTAAATATGAATGGAAACGCTGTGTTGATGTGTGTTTCAAATCTACTCATGAAGAGGTTAGCTAGAAATGGAGATAAGGGGCTGCCCATTGTAAGTCCTACTTCTTGTTTATAAAATTTTCCTTTAAAAGTGAAAAAGGCTTGGTTTATGCAAATTTCTGTCAGTTTGATGTATTCTTTTATGTGTATATCATTAATTCCACTTGTTTTTAGCCAATCATGTAGATAAATCAGGAGTTTTTCTTTTGGTATGCTAGGAAACAGAGATTCTACATCGAAAGATATAAGAGTGTCAGAGGGGTGCAATTTTATGTCTTTAATTTTTTCTATTAACTGATATGAATTATTTATGCTCCTGGTTAGAAAATTTCATATCAGTTAATAGAAAAAATTAAAGACATAAAATTGCACCCCTCTGACACTCTTATATCTTTCGATGTAGAATCTCTGTTTCCTAGCATACCAAAAGAAAAACTCCTGATTTATCTACATGATTGGCTAAAAACAAGTGGAATTAATGATATACACATAAAAGAATACATCAAACTGACAGAAATTTGCATAAACCAAGCCAATTTACATTTAAGTACATTTTCTTTGTTTTCGTTCAAGAATTTATTTTCCCACACCGATAATTCTATGAGTTGTTGAAGAGCTTTTAATAGTTTTGGTTCATTTTGGAACTCGTGGGTTGTTGTTGTTGGTGGGTTTTTTTCTTTTGGCCAGGAATGGTATGCTACTACCGTTTTCCGTATGTTTATATTTTACACCTCTCATGTGTTCCTTAAACCATATGGTAATGTTCCTTTTTGTTTTACCTATATATTTATTATTGCAGTCTTTGAACTGATTTCATAAATGCGTGATTGTTTTCCTGGCTGGATTTTGTCCGTTGTGTTGGTTTTTAGGAAGGAGGTTTTCCAAATTGCATTTATTCACTGGAGCCAAAATAATGTTGGTATCTTTAAAAATCTTTTGAAATTTTTGGTGTGCCCATGGATGGAATGTAAATTTTTTGTATATCTGGTCTCCTTTGTAAACTTTTGGTGTGGCAATTTCTTTTATTTGTTTTTTAACAAAATCAACACAGTAAAACACATGTAATTTCTTTATGTAAAACCTATTTTAAACCAGAAAAAACTTCTTTCCCATGGGAAAATTTAAAATTCTATATATAAAGAATATAGGTGTAATTTTGACGACACACAATTCATCAATAAGTATTATATACTTGAGTCTCGAGATAATCAAGAAGCTCCTAGAATTTATTAATATTAATGTAAGAAATATTTTTAGTTATAACAATAAAGAATAGTGATATTAAGTGACACAATACTTCTATGATTTATTTATTAACAGAACATGTTTCAGAAGCTATTGCTGCCATGACAGTTGGAGAACGACTAACATTGGTGTGATACATAAATACCTTTGATGGTTCCAATATCATAAGTTACTATTGTTCAGTTATGGGATATCAAAATGTTTATTTTGTTGGATGTAGATCTTCTGTCATATTTTTAACTCCATGGGACTAATAGTACCCTTCAATAATTTTTTTCCTGTGAGGTTGTGGTTTTTTGTACAAAAATGTGTCGGAAGGTGATTTCTGCCCCTTTTTATATCGTAACATTTCTGAAATGTACTTTAGTCCTTATTTCTAAATTTCTTTTTGTTCTGCTAGTCTAGATTTGATCACAACCCCAACAACTGAGTTGATAAACTCCAGATTTCTTGCAAAATGGGATTACATTCTTGGTTGCACTATTCAAAATTAAGTGTCCAATAAATTGTTTAGATAAAGAGAGGAAAAGTGAGGCGAATTGTGCCTTCTGGAGAACAAAGGTAAAGTTCTCATCTGTGGTTTTTAAGAAGGTTGTTGTGAACATCCGGATAGCTGAAGATTATGACACCACCTAATTGGGCGAATGATTATAATTTTTACTTGTTTACTTTGAATTAATGTTTTATTATTATATTCTTCACAATGGAATATATGTTGACAAAAGACTAACTCAGACACCTAGCGGAAACATCTGAGGATTTTAGTTCAAAGAAGAGAAATAAGAGTCAGTAATAAAATGAAAATCATTCAAGCTTTAATATTAATTCAATTTGGAATCAAACACAGTGAAACAACCATTAATAATCTCTTCTGCCAGGCTAAAATTCAACTGTCTGATAATTCGTTAAGCTGTGGGAATGTGTATTCTGCTCTGGTGCCGGTGTGATAAACTTGTAGTTTATGTTTTCATCCCCAGCAGTGTCGAAGTTTATTAGACGTCTTTGTATTTGTAGATGTAGATTTTCTCCCAAGGTGCTAGTTTAGTAGGTCCTTGTACTGATTTGAATAATTTTGTTCTATTCACTATGTCGTGATTTTCTGTCCAAAAATGATATGCTACTGCTAATTTCTCTATTTGCTTGTACTTTATGTTCCTTTAACCATATGTTTATGTTTCTCTTTGTTTTCCCAATGTAGATTTTTTCATGTTCTGCACGATTTATTTTGTAAATACCTGCTTTTTTTCTCTTGCGGAATGCTGTAATTAACATTGTCTATCAGGAGATTTTTAACATTAAATCTGTTAACTGGCGCAACCTGATATCAAAATCTTTAAGAATATTCTGAAATTTTTTTGTAGCCCACGCATAGGGAGGGGGGAAAAAATTACAAAAAAAAGTCAGAATATTCTTAAAGATTTTAATATCAGACTACTTTGAGCTTGAAAGTAGCATCGTAAGATGTTCTTCTCTGTTTGCCATCCATTTCATAGCTACATACTATTCAAACGTTCAATGCAATAACAGGCCCATAATAAATTTGAATGAAGTTACTAGTGAACCATTTAATGGAAATGCACTTGAATCCAATGTGCACCCCAGTTTTGAATACTACATTTGGACAAAAATGTATGCATTATATTTGGGTAAATATGGTATTTACTGCTTTTTGCACCCCTTGTCAAATGTGAACCTCAGTAGTTTCCCAAATTTCAGTCTTTAGCATTTGTTCTGAAGCCTAATCTTCGCAGTTCTGAGAGTTATTTACTTATCTAGTGTGACTGTTGACCCTAGCAGAAAATGCAGCCTATACTGAATGAGCATTCAGAAGCAATTGAGAGATGAAAGTTTGCTGCCAATATTTGTACTAACTGAAGGGCTAAATGTTTCTTCAGAGCAATACAAAATTTAAATAATGTTTTGAAATTCTCATAATATTTCTTGGTGCAGCTGGTTCCTGCAGCAGGTGTTAAATGCTTTGGGTTATACCCATAACTCGGAGTACTCTGAAGCTATGGTCCACACAAGCTTTGCATCCCAATTGGAGAGTCAGGGATTGTGGCACTGGGCAGCCTTTATTCTGCTCCATTTGAGAGACAGGACAAGGTAAGAAATATCCATCACTTGTTAGTTCACTAATTAAGTAGCATTCAGTAAAATTAGATTCATAAATATTTTATATATACAGAGTGTTCATAAAGTCCAATAACATTTTTCCTCATTTATTACACAAAAATAAACACAGCTTTCGTACACATGTCATATTAAAGAGGAACTCAAATGGTTTTGTTTGAATTTTATGGACAATTTTCATAGTTCCCACATCCACTGCAGTTGGCATTTTGTAAAGATGGTGACTTTTGGTGAAGAGTACACTTTCTGTGTGTTGGAATTCCACAAATGTAAAGAGTGCTACAGATGTGCGAAGAAGTTCAGGACTAAGTATGGTAAAGAAGCACCAAGCAAAAGTCTTTAAGCCTGCCATAACAAATTTGTGAGTACTGGCTGCTTGTGTCCTAAGAAAAGAAGTGATCATCCGGCAGTCAGTGAAGAGATTGTCAACCAAGTGAGAGAGGCATTCGTAAGAAAATCAGTTGATAGAGCATCCTGCGTGCTGCAAGTACCACATGCGACAGTTTGGAAGACACTATGTAAGAGACTATTTAAGAACTTTCAGATCTTGTAACAGTTGAAGCAAAATGATAAACAGCAGCATGATTAGTTTTGTATCCCAGTGCAAAAATGGCTGGAAAAAGATAACTTTGTGAATTACATAATCTTTAGTGACAAAGGAATATTCCATACAATTGCAAAGCCAACAGACATAACTGTCTAGTGTGGAGAACCCAGAATCCTCATGATTTCGTCAAATATGAGCATGATTCACCTGAAGTGAACATTTTCTGCAGAATGTCATCACAGAAACTTTATAGACCATTCTTCTTTACTAAAAACACTGTAATTGTACATACCCAGATATACAGCAATGGCTGTTCCCACAAATGCAAAAAGATTCCAGCAATTTCCTTTTCCGGCAGGATGGGACCCCACCAAAATTGCCTCCGAGATCTCTGGATCTTAATTCTTTCTACGGGAATACTTCAAAGATTGTTCAAGGGAAAAAGGTAGAGAACTCTTTTAGCTCTGCAAATCGCAATCAGACATGTAAAATACACTCAAAATTTAAAGTCTTTTATTTTTTTTCTCCCAAATAAATACAGTAATACTTGTAGTTGGCTTATACTGCATTTAATGTCCTTTAATTCAATTTTTGTTTTATTAAAATATGATAACAATTAAGCAAAATATAAAGGTTTGTTCTGAAATGCACAAATGTGATTTGTAGGCCATTTAAATGGCCATTGGGCAATAAGTTGATCCTGCCAACCCAATGTCTGTCACCAAAGTGAATTCCTTGATACATCACACATTCTTTTATGTGTTCATTAAGGACTGCAGCAACCTAAACCAATAATTCAGTAATCTTTCAATTATTAATCCCCTCATACGTACTTTACCCATATCTCACAAGACCCTCACATTAACTAGGTATACACACAAACTGAGAATCAGCTTGGTATAAATTGTGGGAAGTTTGAAATTGATATAGATAACTGTTGGCAAAAATTACATGATAAGCATAGGAGGAGATTAGCAAAACATGGTATATGGGGGTTGGATGATGTAAATTGCAGGGACATAAAAGAAGAGTTCTGCTGCATTTGTTAAAAGCATATTAATCATAAAAATTAAATTAAATTCCAGCAAACTACAGTACTTTTAATCTGATCTATTTTTAATTACAGGTCCCTAGATTTGTTGTAAAATTGTTTAACTCAAAACTTATTTTATGAAGTAGTATGAACTGATAAAGCCATTTTATTGTCACTTTTAGTCTCAAGGCATCTGTTTTGGACTTGTTGGGTCGACATGTGGAGCTATCAAAAGATCCTGACTACATTACTAAAGAAGAGTTCCTGTGTAATGATCTCAAGATACCCACAGAGTGGATATATGAGGCAAAAGCTACATTAGCTTCTGCACATGGCCGGTGAGTAGCTGTTATTTTATGGACTATTAAATTAATAGAAAAAAGCAATAATCAAACATCTAATATGATTAATGTTAAGCTGTAATAATCTGGTTGCAGGTTTAAAAACAAGTAATATATAACTTAGTGAAAGTGTAAAAATATTTATTTTACTGCAGAAAACAGATTAATGAAGATTGCATATTTTTATTTATAGTCATAAAGATGCAGCATTTTACTTGATCAAGGCAGGCCAGTGGCAGAAGAGTCATGAAGTGATAATAGAACACATAGCTGCAGATGCAATTGTCAATGGTAAGAAAGGTTTATTAAGGTGTGTTTTCTGATAATTAATCATTGGAACAGAAAGCTAAAACATTGCTTATTTGCATAATTATTGCATTGTTTTTGAGTTTGGCTCTTGTTTGTTTTCTGACTGTCCTAATAATACAGCTTTTAGTTTAGTTTAGTTTATTTTACACATTTTAAGTTGATGTTTCATTTTATACACTTAAATCTTAACATATCAATTCATATAATTACAACCTTTGTAGTTGTTGTACTTACTAACCAGAATCGTGTCCTGGGTATGTGTTGCAAGCAAAGAGCTCCCTTTAGAATAGGCTATGTAATTCAAAGAGGTAGGTAACAGATGTTCAGTGCCGCACTGTCAAATGATTAGTTCAAGACTTGAAAACAAACTGAGAAAAATTGACATTTCTATGCTCACAAGGGAGTTTTAAAGAAATTGTAAACTAATTTTTTACCTGGCTTGTCGTTGACATGAAATTATCAGCATCTGATGCCAAAATGTTTAACACCATATAACTGCATTATGTTTAGTTATGGACCCATACATTGCCTATCTGAAATTGCTTATCTACATCTCTACACTCTTTGAAAATATTTTGGCTGGTTTATTAACATTCTGTATATTGTGAAGCGTTGGTCATAAAATTAAAATACTAATAAATATTTTCTTGATCAAATTTTCATGTTTCTTCTGGTAATATATCAATGCTTATCTTTATTTTAATAGTAAAAATGAACACTAGGTATGCAAGAGAGTTAGTTCACTTATTAATAGAAATCAGTTATTGAGTTTTCTCATTTTTGTATTTGGTTATGTGGTATCTGTTGCAAGTTTAGTCCAAATTTACAAACACAGGTAGAAGCTGGTATATGGAACAACTTAACTTACACAGCCTAGGTGGTAACTGTGAGCCACCGATGAATTTACAAAATATCGTAGGTCTTGATTGCCTTGGTCCATGATCTTTTCACCATAACTAACATTGGTAGAATTCTGGTCATATTAGTTCCTCTTCAGTCTTCTCTCTTCCAGTACTTGTAGCCAGTGGCTTGTATGTGGAAGATTGAGTTTTATTCATAGATCCTCCATTAAGGTTTCCTTTACCATCCATAATTTGCCTTCATTTTACACACTGATTGTCATATGTGACTGAAAGTTTGCCAAATAGCTAAGAAATTGCACAGATGATTCTAATGATTACAATGGAGAAGATTCTATGGCAAATTTACATAATGCTGGCTCCCATATAGTAGACCCAATATTTTCTTGAATTTCTTATGCCAGTTAAATGTTTGTCCAGTGTGCAAAGTTGGTCATACTGTATTTTAGGTTATCAAAATATTCTGATTACTAAATAGCTCAATTACATTTTCAGCCCATTTTATTTAACAGTTCACTGAATTCTTTATAATAATTTTCATTAGTATTTGCTATATTACAATAGAATTTATTTTTATGAACATTCGCATTTGCAACCATTTAATGTTTTATAAAGAGGTTAATTGTGAATATTTTAAAATGAATCTACAAGTTCTTATTCCTCTTCTGCCTAGAACTTAACTTAATTTGAAATAATCACCTTGAAAATGCAATTTTTTCTGTAAATTAAGTAACTTTAGTGCATCATTACTAAACTAAAATTAAAAAACAGTTAAATTCACTATGGAGAGAGAATGCAATAAACAGTTACCTTTCTTGGATATTAAGATAATTAAAAAAGAAAATCACCAAAATTTTGGCATATACAGAAAACCTACACACACAGATAATTTCATTAAATATAACAGTTTTAATCCAGTTTCCCACAAACATGCAGTTTTAAATAGTCTTGCATACAGACTGGTTAATGTTCCAATGAACAAGGAGGAATATGAACTGGAAATGAGTAATATAATGGATATAGCTATAGAAAATGGCTTCAAACAAGAAGTTGTGCACAAGATAATAGATAGAGCAAAGAATAAAAGGAAAATTAGAGACACCACTACACTTATTCCTATCAAAGAAAAAAACTAAACATACAAAAAATTCACATACCACCCATCAGCCTTTCATAAATTTCAAAAGATTTTTAAAAGATACAACATTGTTTTGGCTCCAAAAAATAATTATTCCATTAAAAATATCCTTAACTCAAAACAAAAAGAAGATAACCTACAAGAAGAAGATAAATCAGGAATATATCAGATGAACTGCAATTATTGTGATAAAGTTTATATTGGAAAGACCAAAAGAAACATAAAAACAAGAGCTAAAGAACACATTAGGAATATAAACCAAAAACAAGAAGAAAAATCGCTGGTAGCTTGGCACTTTTGGAAAGAACAACATAACTTTAATAAAAACTTCAAATTACTTAAAAATATTAAAGGAAAAACTGAAATTACAGTCTGGGAAAGCATCTATATTTGGAAGAATAAGGAAAAAGTTTTTAATTTCGAAATCCTGCCAAGTGATGTACTATACAAAAGTTCATTAAACCTCCACCAGAGATGAATCGATCTACCACAAACAGCGAGGCCGGCAGTCGACCAGGAACTGACAATAGGAGCAATGGCTCCCGAAACTAGTCTTCCATTTTATTAAATTTTAGTGGTGTGTATGTTACAATCTCAATTTTTAAAATGTTAATATATTAGTATTTAAATATATATTTGGCATAATTGCATGGCTTTTCACAGCACAGTATTTTATTAAAATGAAATGCAGTGTGCATAAATAATTAAATGCAAACTCACATATTAAAAATTATGCTGATTAATTAACAAAAAAAATTGGCAATATACTTTGATCAAAATATCTGTTTAAACTATGGATGAAAGTTCTGCCTGCAAATCTGAAGGTCCTGGGCTCAAATTCCATTAGGTAAGTTGTCTGGATGTCGTCGTCTTCTTCTTCTCCTCCTCCTCCTGAAAAGTGACTGTTAGGTAACTAAGTATAGTGAACTCTGGTCTCATTTATGCACTCATTTTATCAAGCATTCATTTTTTATCCCTTTAAGCCTTCAGAAGAATAAGTGGATAAAAGCACGGTGCATCTATGACTATATAGATATATAAAATGACCATACCAAATCTAAACTTTGGCCTCATATGAAATAACAAACATTCCCAGATTTAAAAAAAAGTTTGAAAATAAAATAAAAAAAATTGGCAAAAGAGAGCATTATTAAAATGAAAACTACAAACAGAAATGTCTTATGATATGTTACAGGAACAATATTAATAACATTGCAAAGAAAAATATCTATAACCTTATTTATACTGGAAGCCTAGATGATTATTTGTACCAAACCAACTAGCATAATTTAAATTTCATAGGAATGTACCTATACATTAGAAATCTATGGAGAAAGCAATACAGGTCAGTAATCATTATGCCTGCTTAGGCAAATTTTGGGATAGATCTTTTCTTTCCATTCTGTTGGTTCTGCCAGAGGTGAGCTGCTTGCAATGGCAGTGGCTTGTTGCTTTGAAAGGTTTCTTGCATGGAAGTGGTCCTACTGATAAACTTGATTTCTTGGAAGAAGGCTTGGCCAGCTTTAGAGAATTTTATTAGGAAACAATGTTAAGGGACCTTGTTCTTACCTAACCCCCTATGGATCTCTGCTGCCTGGTGTCTGCCTTACATCCCTTCCTCCCAGAGATGCCTTTTCCCCCACTGTGAGCATAAGCACAAATGACTAGCCTTGAGCATTACTAAAATATCCCCCTCCAATCCTAACAATCCAATCTTTATGCCATTAGCTATCAATATAAGTTATGCTTTGTTTGGTTTACAGAAAATTACGATTATCTCCGAGAATTATTAGGATCATTGGTATCTCCAGAACGAAGTAGCACAATACCTGGTTGGAACAGCAGGGGTCAGCTTTTCTGGGATTACTTAAAGATGGTAGCTGAAGTTGAATCCCTATTAGCCAATCAGGCAACAGATAAGATAGCAAGTTATCAGTTGGAAAAGCTGCAGCCTCAGCTCAGTAGCTTGTGTACAAGAATAAACTTGCTTCCATGTCCCACTGCAATGGATAGGTGAGTAAATGTTTCAAGCCCTTCATAGAAAATCTTTAAAATCATTGTTGTACAAGGGTAACTGAAAAAGTAATGCTTCCTACTTTTTTCCAAGAAAACTAAAACAGATACAAAAGACATGATAACATTGTTTAATATAACAAAAGTTTAACCAAAAAAACATTATTTTTTAACATAGTCACCAATGTTGGCTATGCCTATTTCAGCGATAAGCAAGAGCCTGCATACCACGCTAGTAAAAGTCAGCACCAGCAGAATGCATTCACTCTTTTACAGTAGAACAGCATCGTTTCTAGGGAAATTATGCCATGCAGTCCATCTTTCATCAATCCAAACATATGGAAGTCTGAAAAATCCAAATCCTGACTGTATGATTCGTGTCCAAGGACACAATGCCATTGTGCTTCACTGTCTTTAAACTGGCATAGGGCCTGGCATTGTCATGTTGCAAGAGAAAGTTTGTCTTCTTTTCTGGCCTTGACTCTAGAAATTCATGCATTCAGCCTTGACAGCATCACAATGTAGCAGGTTCCAGGAAATCCACAAAGATGATAGCTTTTCTATCCCATAAGATAGTTCACATTACTTTACCGACTGAAAGCTGCATCTTGATTTTTTTTTGGGGGGGAGGGGGGGTGGAGAATTTGTATGTCTTCGATCCATCAAATGCTGTTTTGACTCTAACTCATAGTGATGGCATGTAATAATGCAATTCAGGAAACTGTCACCTCCAGCCTTATATCAGCTGAACAGATCCTCTCAAACTTCCAATTGTGTTCATTTTGTTTATAAGTGAACATTTGTGGAACCTACCTGATACAAATTTGCAATATTCCAATGATGCTAATAATTTACAATGCACTGAAGTCAGTAATGAGTTCCATACACAGTTTCCCAGTTGTAATCTTGCAATTAGCACAGATGAGCTCATTGAGATGCTCTCTCTCTCTTTTTGTGGAGTGACAACTGCAAGGTTGCTCTGAATGAGGCCTGTCTTTCCCATTGCTGAAATGCACCGCCTATCACCTCACAATTCACTGTCCATTCTTCATAAACTTTCAGTAAGCATCGATAATGTCAACAGGTGCAATATCTTCCTCATGGAGGATTTCATTTACACACCTTTGCTTCATGCACATTTCCATTATCAAACATCGTTTTATTATACTATCACTGTGCTGTCATTTGTCGAATAGCAACAAAATTAAGGAGCATAGACAGAAAGGCTCAACCTCTTCAGCCATACTCTCAAAGTCACCCTCATATACTGCAATCAAAATAATAAAAGAGAAAGTATATTTTTGGAGCAATTCTCGTATAAATGGTTATTATTTTTGAAGAACTGGCACATTAATCTGATTAAATGCATTTTTATGTCCCTCATTGCTTGGCAGCTACTTTGAGCATTTATATCCAGAATATGCATTGCAGAAAAATTATATTAATTCTTAGGCTTTGAAGGAACAATTTTGTTTTAGAACTTCACGTCTTGGTATTTGCTATTAGTAGTGGATTTTGATTGTGATAGAATTCAGAATTAGCACTTTCTGAATGTATTTCATGTCGGGTTAATTTCATAAAATTGTACCAGGGTATTTTATATAGCGTAAGATTAAGTGTTAACATAATATATTATGAATGAGAAAGTATCAGGTAACTGAGACATAGGCTGATTTCTACACTGGTCTTATTTCTGTACCTTTAATCCAATTGCAAGGCATAGCATTTAGTACAGGGTAGGCTGAGATGTAGAATGTTAAAACCAATGTAAAGTCTAATTTATGCTAAATATACAATAAAAATGATTGTAATGTTATAAAATGTTTTCATATTCAAAATTAAGACACTGTGATTAGAAATAGCTTCCATATGTACAAGCCAGAAGTAAAACTTGTAAACTTATATAGAATAACACAGGAAAGTGAATATAAACTTAATATATGTTCTAAATGCATTGAAAGTTAGTAGTGCACCGTCTACCAGAAAAAATTGAGTCAACTTTTATAGCTGAAATCAGACCAAGAAGGAGAAAATGGTTACTTGGTGTGTTAACATCATGGTTATACCAACAGCAAAAAATACATTAGATAGCAGCGCACAGCAGCAGGGGTTAGGGGCAAAGTTGAAACAATGGAAAATTTTAAACAGTTCATATGCATAAACACAGGCTAAGTGATAATGAAATTAAATTACATGCAATATTAAAAATAAGTACATGTTCCATGATTCATCCTTAAATGTATTGGTATAAAAGTTCAATTCTCTGGTCCTTTTATGTGCAAATACATGTCATTCTTTGAGAATTCTTTGTTTCATTGAACTTTTTACCTTCCCATTCTCTATAATACAAGTAAAATACCCTGCCATTCTGCTGCAGTTGACAGTTATGTAAATATATAGGAAAAACAATTACAAATGAAGAATTACATCCCTGTCAAACAAATCTGCAGTCCCATATAAACTAAAATATGATTGGAGGGGTTTAGGGGATAAGCTTTAAAATGTCATAGTAAATGGTATTTATTGTTAAAATACACTGCTGGATATTAAAATTGCAATGCCCATAAGAGAAATGTTATACTGACCCCACATTTTCTAAGAATAATGAATATGACTTGTGGAAAATATGACAGTAATACCAGCAGGTGTCTGAATTTGATCAAAGGAGGAATGTGGCATACCAGAGTGTGGGATGTCATGTCAAAAAATTGGTGTTCATGTTTCACAAAGATGTGAAGGATCCCAATGGCCCCGTCAAATAATCAAATGAGAAGACAAGAGGTAATTTCCACGTGGTTATTATAAACTCATACGTGTTGCAATTTGAATTGTTAGCAACATAAAATAATTACATTATTCCATATTACCACAATACAACCAAAAATAGTGAAATACTATTATTTAAAATACCTTCTGTTGCACTTTAGGTTCTACAAAATTCCTGAAGAGAGCAAACATAATCAGCTGGGCTGAGACGAGGCTAGTCTAAACAATAACAAAAACTTCTTGAAAGATCCCCTTAACCTCTCTCTGAGAGTGACTTGAAAAATCACTAATATACTTGTGCAAGGCAGGCTGAGCCTTCAGATATATTATTAGTGATGTCCTATCTATCACAGAGAGTGCAATAATTCAAAAGAGGAAATCATTAGGTTTGCCAATAAAAATTAACATACTCTATTTTGGATATACTCATACTTACAGCTTTAATAGACACTTTGCCCTTTATGCAATAACAAATATTCAAAGAAGGCATGCACAAAAATTACAGAAATTACAACAAATTGAAATGAAATATCTGTGATATCAGACTAATGCCAAAACAGGTTATCATTATGCTTGCTGCTTTATAATGGAGGCTTTGTAAGGTGTCACTTGACAATGCTAAATAAAGTTGGTCACCCTGATTATTAACAAATAAAATTACTATGCATGTTTGCTTCTAAGCCAATAAGCATATCACTTTTGACTTCAGACATAAGTTTAAGAAAAAAAAGTACCTAGAAGAGGTGCAGTGTTGCCATACCCTCCTTCTGCATACTTGACATATCTCGGCAATCCTATTTAATCAAAATATTCTATAAAATGTCCATGTAGACAAGAGTAGCTGAGGTTGCTAAGGTGCAGGCTCATGAAAAGGAAGTATGCAGTTCGAATCCTTTAGAACTTTCCACCCAGACAGGTATTTTTTAGGTTTTCCTCAGTCTTCTTCAATGGCACATGCCAGAGAGGTACTGTAAATGTAAATCTGCTTCCTTCCCCCAAAAATTTTCTTTCCCTATTTTTCATTTCATATATCTATAGTATATACTGCCTGTGTCGGTCCTGGTAGTGTAGTGATAACCATATTTGCCTTCTAAACCCAAGGTCGCAGGTTTGAAACCGGCCAATATTGATGGATTTTTTCTGGCATAAAAATCGTAAGTATGGCTTCCTTCAGAAGGGAAGTAAAGCTGTCCCGCGTCATACATTTATGAATCTCAAACGTGAAAGAAGAGGCCACTGAGGCCAAATTTGTCAGCTGTTTCATGCCCTGCATTGAATGGGACGCTGATGACCTGAGATGTTAAAGAGCGTCCTTAAATAAACAAATAAAAAAATATTGTATATATATATATATATATATATACTGCCTGTGATGCCACAATAGTAAAAAATGCTAATGTTGCACTCTTAGTGCCCCATGAATGATTCCTTTCAGGAGTTTAGTCAGAAGTATAAGTAGAAAAGAAAGCAGCCAATTGCAAAGCAACAATTATTTTGGAAACAAATGTAAATAAAAAGTTGAGTTATAGGGAAGAGAATTGGCAGTTTTGAGGAATACAAAATTATGTGTCAGAAAATAAAACAAGAAATCACTGATATCTCTCTGTGATAATGGTATTTAATGATGGAAATAATCTGTGGAAGGAATTTAGAATGAAAATTTTGAAAAGTTGTAAGGCATTGCACCACTTTCTCTTTAAAGAGGTTAAGTAACAAGGCCTGGATGCATTGTCAACATGGGCGAAGAGAATGACATTAAGGATAAGACAGAATATGTAATCTTCCATAAGAGAGAATCAAGGAGTAGACTGTAGAGGACAGTCATTAAGAAAGGCCAAATATTTTGGGAATCACAATACAGCTAAATAGCACAGCATTCTCTGCCCACTTCAACTCAGATTGACAGAAGCAATAAAAACCATAAATGACATAAAAAACCTCAGTTGCTCTCGCTAGAAACTGCAGTGAGATTGAAGCAAAATTCATACCAATACGTGGACTGGAGATTACATGAACATCTGATGGAACACTAACTCCCTAAGAATTAAAAAAAAAAACCTCTTGAAGTGAGTAATGGGTCTCTCAAAATACACAACCTCAAGATTAATATGTTGATGGCATGGGAAGCACTTCTGCTCCAAGACCTAATGTTGAAACATTTATCCTGAGATGATTTTTTTCACCACAGAAACCAGGACAATTCCTGGAAGATGGATATTTATGGAATTACAGTATATGACTAAAATGTGTAGCAATAATACCCTTCAATATGTGTAGCTGTGAACTGTGCAGAAAGTGGTACAAGCTATATCATACTTGGGTGTACAAGAAAAAATATGAACCTAGTTCAATTCAATTTATTTTACTATTTGTTGAGGTTACAGGTACCTATTAGATATTTCATTTTCTATAGTTGGAACTTATACGTAATTACATATTAGAGCTTTAGCTATAAATCATTAAAACAATATACTTTTTTTGTATCAGATAACTTTTTTTAATAGTGTTAAATGCTTGTTTTAGGCACCACAGGTGTTAGACACTGATGGTATATGAGATGACATGATAAATTCGGAAAGGATATTTTTTAAGAAAAGAAATGTTTTAGACCTAAGTTTAGGGTACCTCCCTGGCATTTGCCATTTATGAGGACAGGAAAACCTGGGAAAACTTCCAGTCAGGGAGAGCAGTGTTTATGGGATTCGAACCTCAGACCTCCCACTTGCAAGTCTGCACCTTACAGACCTTGGCCACCTGTGGCAGTTTGCAATAGCTTAATATGATTTGGTAATCTGTCATACAGAAGATGTATATTTGGATCTTCATCAGTCATTTTCATGTTTTTTCTTGGCCTATAATAATCATTTTTTCTAGTATTACGTTCATGGATATTGTTTTAATTAAAGGAATGTTTATGAACAGCAAATAATATTGCTTTGTATGCATATAAATAAAAAAGAATATATATGTTATTTTGAATAAATCCACCTCACAGGACTCTTGAGGACTTTATGTTCTGGATTATCCTTACCCTCTTTATTTATTTATTTATTTTTTTTTTTCCAATTTTTTACCCTTTCAGAGTACATCTTTGCACAACTTTTCAATGCCATAAGACATACGTGTTGATTAATTGCATTATAACTTATTTTCAGTAATTACATATCACCTATAGTTTTGAAATATATATTGCTTTACTAATTTTATTGCATATATATTCAATGTCATTTTGCCAAGACAATGTGGTATTTAAAGAATTTATGTTTGAATCCATGTGATATGGCGTGGGTATTTGTGGAAAACTTAAGATCTACATGAGTTCTGTTTGTTCAGCATGTATATAAAATTTTTATTTATCTATATTGCATTTGAGGCTGTTTCCACCGAAATAGTTTAGTAAATTGACCATTGACCCTACACAAATTTTGTATTAATATTTCATTGTTTTTTCTACTACATATAGTGTGGTGTCATCTGCATGGATTATTATATTATTTGGCATAGATGGAAATCATTTAATATATGATAAATAACAATGAACCTAGAACATTTCCTTGTGGAATTCCATGCTTAACTGTTTTAAAGTTTGATCTAAATTTAGTAGAGCTTTATATATAAATTCTGATATTGATGCTGTTGTAGAGAAGCCTTTTTTCATAAGCCATGTTGTTTGTTGTTAATAATTTTGTTTAGTCTGATAAAATTTAGGAATCTAGCTGATATTAATTTTTTAAAAATGTTTGCTATATTTGAAAGTAAAGTTATTAGTATATAGTTATTTTAGCAAATTCCAAAGGAATGGCTAATTTAATTGTACCCATGAAAAGATTTTAGAACATTTTCTTCAAATCTTTTTTTATCCCATTTACTAGGCACCAAAAATGAGGTTTGAACAAATTGTTACACACATGCACACGCATGCGCTCTTGCATAGAAGAACTCAAGTAGTTCGAAATAAAGCGATTACAAATCTGTGACTTTTTCTTAGTGATTTATCCTTGTCACTTGTCTTCTTGGCTTAAAAGAACTCTTAGTAGTTCAAAATATAGTGATTACAAATCTGACTTTTTCTTAGTGTTTTATCCTTTTCTGCTTTTCTAGTTACTGTTATTTTAGTTACATTGTTAATGGTGTTACATTATTTTTCATTTATTTATATTTGTGTGTATGTGTGTATTAATGTCCTAGCAGCCACAATTTTGGTTTTTCTCAATGAAACTTGGCATATAACAATCAATTAATAAACGATTAATCCAGTTCATTAGCCAGCAAAATTATTGGGAGAATTGGGAGCCAGCAAATTGGGAGTTGGGGTTAAGCAAAAGTAAAAATTTAAAAATCACTCTAGCAACTGCAATATTTGTTTTTTTCTGAACAAAACTCTGTATGTGCCATTGAAATAAATTAATAAAATGATTTCTGAAAATCAGCAGAATCAAATTGTTATGAGTGTGGTTTTCCTGAAACCCAAAATTTTAAAAAAAATAATTTTTTTTTTTTGCAACAAAACTTAGTATATACCATTTAAATGAAATAAGAAAATTAAATCCTGAAAATCAGGAAAATCTCACAATTAGGAATAAAGGTATACCTTAAAACCAAAATTTAAAGAGTAGGGATTAACATAAAGCAAAAATTTAAAAATTGCTCTAGCGACTGCAATTTTTATTTTTATCAATAAAACAAAATAATTTCTGAAAATAAGTGAAATCAATCAGAGTGAGGGTTTATCTGAAATCTAAAATTTAAAAATCACTCTAGCAGCTGCAATTTTTGTTTTTTCTCAACAAAACCACCATTGATAATGTCCACTGCATTCATGGATGAAACATTTGGAAAGATGGAGAAAATTTCCATTTGACCACAGCCTTACACCCAGGAAGTGTACTTGTATATTTTAAATATTCCAGAAAATTCTGCAAACATGGGGGCATTTAAAATATGAAGAACATATTTAAAGCAATGTGTAAATTATCAGGAAAACAATAGGTGATTAGGCAGCTGAATTAATAAGATAAAGAATCTTTTGAAAAGAATGGAAGGAGAGAGAATGCCTAAGAAAGAGATTTTGCAATCACATTAGATTAAGATGCGAAGATATGGATAGACAGATTATGCAGATGCAATAAAGGAGAAAAGCTTGCTTATTTTCTATAAGGAAATGAAGATAAATTATGGGAAGGAAAAGTGTATTGAGAAGTGCAACAAAGGGGAAAGAGGGGATTGCTTGGCTCAAATTGGGATGTTGGAAATTGAGAGAATTCAGAAATAATTGTGAACAGGGCATATGCTGAATCTGTAAGGTAATTGAAGCAATCCAATGCTTCCTGCTTGAATGTCCAGGAACTAATGAATGAAGAAAGAAGCTTATTAGCAAAAAATGGCTTAGAATAAGAAAAGTAATAGTATATAGAAAACTTTTTGAGGATGATGGCCGGATTAGAAAATTAGTATAATTCAAGTTAAAAAATGGGTGTGGACAGTAGAATAAATCAAAAAAAAAAAAAAAAATGGGAAGATTTGAGTCAATTAAAAGCATGATAATACTAAGTTTATTATAATTATGAAACATAATTTTTTGTTATATTCATGATAAGTTTGTTTGTATGTGTTCTTTTGCTTTTTGTATAAATTGAATTGTTGGGATGTCCTATGGCAATAATGATCACAAAATTAAAATCTGTAGACATGTAATCTACTTACCACTCAATAAAAGCATGTAGTTTTAGCAATTTATGTTTTGGCATAATTTACTTCATTTTTAATATTTCATCCTGATTGCCTCGTAACCTTACTTCCTTGTTTTTAATTTAATATTCTCTTTTATTCCTTAAGCAATATTTTATTTGCACCTTGAAAGAAATGTATCATTTTTAATGATTTGGGTTAGATTTTATATGTAATCTTTAATTTTCTGACATTTGGAAACAGTGTTTTTCTGAGCTAAATGTGAAATAAAAAAAACAAAAATTATAATTTTACAGGCTCTGTCAGAGTGAGATAGCAAAACGCACAGTACATGTAGTGCGTAATATGCTGCTTCTACAGAAAGGACACGATGGAAGTTTGTCACGAGTGTTAACATACTTGGTGGCCCAGTTACCTCTTCCAGAAGACTATGCTCAACAGGAACTTAGACAAGTGGTCAGTTCGTGCATTGCTGAATTTCATTAAAAATACCAACAGGTGGTTCTACTACTGTTTATAAAGTGAAAATTTGCTTGCATTATAGTGCTTCCTAAAAGGTGCTGTTTGTACTTAAGGTGAAAAGTAAACACTGTTTTATTGGTACCAGGAATAACAATAAAAGTAGTATATGCATTTGATTTTGGATTCAAAGCCATCAATATCATTGTAATTGCTGCACATTACAGCAGCCAAGTGTGTGATTCAAACTTAAATTACTTTGTTACCATGTGAGCTGCTCAATTTTTATGAGCAGTTAATTAAGTTGATCTGAAAGTGTTCTTTTCCATGAGTGTGTGAAGCAAAAGTGATGTGCATGAGTGGACAACATTTATCCTTGAAGACAAGCAAATCTGGAATTATACACATACAGGTCATAAATATTCATGTGCGTAAATTGAAAGCTGTTTGTTAAGTAATTTGTATTTTATAAATGAATTTAAAAAAAAAATTTAAATACTTGGTATTTTCTTCAGTTACTAAAGAAAAACCCTGTGCATATATTTTTTTTCAACCACCATGTAACTATCATAAGAAGTGATATGTCAAGTGCTGCAGTTCTACACATGAGCTTTGCTTGTTCCTTGTCTCTTCATGCCTACTGTAAGTAAAAATGAATGCATATTTAGTGATCAGAAAAAACATTTACTACCATGAAAGATGTCATAGCATAATGTGCGCAACCCAACTTTTCCTAATAAAATTTTACTAAAAAATCCTGGGTAATGTATTCCTTTTCATGACAGTATCAAAAATTGAATGAGATTGCTAGGAATGATTCTGCAATGGAAGACGACAGCAATGCTCAAACCAATAGTGAATGAGGTAAAGATAGTAGTAAGATAAAGATAATTAACACAGACCAAGTAAATTGTATAATATAACAAGAAGCACTTTACAGCAGTGGCTGAAGCTTTGTTTTAAACAATTAAACATCAAAATAAATTCAACTGTAAATTGCTGATATACGCATACATAGCCAAATGGCACAAAAATTAGTTGTGACCATCGCTCTTATATTAACTTGCATCATGTATCAAATAATTTGAAAGTGACCTCCTCTCATTAATGTCGGCAAGTTCTTACTTTAGAAATATGCTGAAGGAAATCCCCAGAAATAGCCTTAGAGAGGTGATTGAACAGGAGAAGTGTACAAGATCTCCAGTAGATAAAATATTTTAAAATACTAAAAACATTACTGTGGCACTAAAACTTCACTAACTGGTTAATTCTTCAGAACATGTTTCAAGAGTGTTTGCTCTCATCCTCAGCTGGGTACCGACTTTTCTCCATCTTCCCAAAGTTTCATCCATGAATGCAGTGGACATTAGTAATGAATTTTGAATGATAAAGAACTTTGGAAAGCAGAATTAATTTAACATACAATTGAGAAAAAGTATTACAGCAATAGTGCACTGAATCTTGCATACATAATTAAAGCATTTAAATGCAAACTTTGAATTGTTAAACCAATAAATATTAAACATTCAACAGACAATAAGAATTAATTCTTAACTCAGCAAATTACAAATATAAAAATACAATAAAATCTTATAATACATTAATAACCTATGCAGATGACACCACACTAGAAAAAACAATGAAATATTAATACAAAATTTGAGTAAGGTCATTGGTCAACTTATTTCAGTACAAATTATCATGGCTTAACACTTTGACCTAGCAGTGTGCATTCTTTGGCAAAATCTTACAAAATATATCTTGAACCAGACTAATAATTAAATAAAACCTTTTGCTAATAAATATATATACACACAACACGCCTGGATCCCTTGGTGCACAAAGCTGAAAATGTTTAATTATAAAGTCAAAAATGAGCCCTGTCCCTGAGCTGGGGTCTCTTACTGTGTTTTGTCAGAGGAGAAGCTCATAGGTGTCTAGTCAGCTCACTACGCTGCACAGCCAGCAACCTTTTAAGTCCTTTAACATGCAACACATTGCAATGAATAGTTAAGCAAACTGGCCATACATACTTAGCAGCAAAAGGAAAGGAAGCAGGTAAAGAAAGGAAGAAGAAATCATCATTTTAGGGAACTGGGATAAAACAGCGGAGTAAATCTGCATAATTTTGATTAATTCCAGTTAGGTTTTGTTTAATCTTAATTTATGTTGTACAGCATTTTTTCTTCATTTCATAAGTTATATACTATAGGTCCTTTGCATTAATGATGATTAGGTAGTAGAGTCCGGATGATTCATGAACAAATTGTTGATTTGAATGACAGAATCATAAGAATCAATTCCTTCACACCAATATTTGTCATTCAAAACAGAATACATGCCTTTGGGTTGGATCTTAAATTGCAACATACAGCTCGATTCTTGTGCTGTGGCTCTACAATGGCTGCTGAAGCTGTACAATGTTTATAGCCATCATCAATGTTCTACCGAATCCGGAAAAGAGAGAGGAGTGGGAGATATATGTATGAGAGAGACAAAGGACTAGCATTAGCTGCTTACATCTGGACATACACAGCTAAGCAGGTTAGGTACATGCCATTTCCATGGTTTGATGAGGAGTGGTGTTTTCTAGGAAGAATTTGTGTTTAACATCTCAAAAATAAATTAATAAGAAGGGTGAGCAGACTTTACCAACAAAAGTATGTGCCATGTCACAGCCTGATTTTGGCTTTTGAAGTTATTCAATAGCAGTATTAATGTGTTAATATAAAAAAACTAAATGAAATCATAAAGCATGCACACACACATATTTAATTAATGACATTAATCCATTTCTAATTCCATTATGGAACGGGGTAAAATATAGTACTCATATCAGTTAAACTTTTCAAAATAACATTTCAGTTTCTTTGCATAATGAAAGAACCCAACCACTGATACAGGAATCAGTTAGTTCTTGATTTTAAAAAAATGGAATAGTAAAGAAGCTGAATTGCAAAAGCATCATAAAAAATTGTATGAATAGATTTACAGAGTACAATGGAATTGTTAGGACCAACTTGTGCAAAAGAAATTGCACTGCCCAACCCTATCTCTTTATGTACTACTGCTGTTATTCATTACATAGTACTGGATACTTCAAAGGGGCTATATTATCAATTTTTCAGTGTTATTCGAATTACAAAATTAAAAACACTCAGAAGGGTATTGGTGTGAAAACTTTTGATTTTTTCTCTACATTTTTTTTATCATTTGCATAAAATATTCACACTGAATTTATTATAATATGTAAGTGGGGAAAAAACCGTCTTTCATTAGAAAATATGTAACTAAAATTACAAGATTCTGAATACCAGGAAAACAATGAAAGATATAAATTTCCTTTTTAAACTCGTGAAAGAGACTTAGGGCAGTGCAAAGTTTTCTGTTCTTTGAGCTGCAGCTCAATTGTGCGGATGTCTGCTATTCTAATGAGCTAAAGCACTTTTGTGCTCTAATTTATTTATATTTAAACATAATTCTTTAACCAATAAGAATATTGGGAAAAGTGAGAAAGTTTTGCCAGACAGCTCCTTCACAAACACTAGTTAAGACTAGTTTACAGAGATGAAATTATTGCTTGTGTGGAAGCCATGATGAAGCATAATCCAATAGGTTAATAGAGAAATATTGGTGCACAATATGAACAAGCTGTCATTCAGTTCTGCACAAAATCACGACAGAAGGACCAGGCAATGGTCTAATAAACAAATTAAGAGTTAATTAAGAACATTAATTCTGTAATTGTCACTATTGGATTGAACTGAATTTCATTGTGAAATTTTTCCTTTCTATGCCCTCATTATAGAGGTCAGCAGCAAATCCATTTAACTACTGTTTAACTAAACAGAAAGGGCAAATTTATTTTAAAAGACTTTTTATTGCTTCAACATCAATTTGGCACCCCAAATAAGTACAACTTAAAAAATATCATAAAATCAAACAAATTGGACAGTGTAGAAAAAATCAGGAATTTTATAAAACTTCTTAGAATGGGAAAACAAATAGAAATTTAGGAATCAGATTTAAAGAATGCTGGATAAATATAAAACATAAACAAATTGAAAAAAATCTTGCAGTGGCAGTACATTTTTGGAATGAGAGCCATGAACTAATTAGAGGAAAAATTTACATGAAATTTGAACATTTAATGAACTTTGACATTCCAGAAGCAGACAACATACATTTTAGGCTTATCAGAAGGCCTTTATTACCACACACACACACTACAACAATAATCTCATATTCATACTGAAGCCAACTCAAGTATTTTCAGCAGTTGGACTGCAGCTGATGAGAAAATCGTCCTCAAAATATGTCATGAATTATTTCAGTAAGAGAAGCAATAATGAGTGTTTTAAAATAAGTTGATCCTTTTTGATTATTTATAGTGTGCTTAATATATCGATTCCATTATTTTTATGTTATGCTTTGTTTCATCTCTCCATCAATTTCACTCTAGATTTGCCCACAAATGTGAAATTTTGTAGCTATGAGATATTTTCATAATGTATTCCATCAGTGATTGGTTCTATTGCAACATACACTGTCGTTGCACACATCATGGCTTATGATATTCTGTTCTCCCTGCAGAGCTTGTGATAAAAACCATGTTCTGCCAATCATGTTATAGTGCTGCACGTATTTTTTGGTCCTGTCTAGTTCCAGTTAATAAATGTATTAGATGAGTGGAAATCTGCCCATATTTCTGTTTTTTTCTTGCCTTCTCCTTGTAGCTAAGAAAATAGAAACTACAAAGGGGTCTCCAGTACCTGTGTTAGTCTGGTAGTTAGAATGATGGTTAGCTTTTTGAAAAAATTATTTTCTAGGGCACTCCCTCTGTATAAGTATGGTTCATCTATGCCAGCTTTTCCTTTGAAAAGCATCCTCAGCATGGCATGCCTCCAGGAGTTAAATGTTTCCTCATTCTGTAATCATTTGTTGAAAAGTTCTTCGCACATATCTACTAGATCTCCAATGGTGTCCATTAGAGTTCACCTATTTTATCTATTGAAAACTCATTCATTTCATGTAGAATAAGTTTTTAAACTTAAGGACTATTTCATGAAATGTATGAATAATTATTAATTTGTTTCCACAATTTTGAGCATCAGTTCTGTCTTTCAAATCCCCTTATGATGATAGATAGGCATCCTTTTTGTACTTCATTGTGCACTTTGTCACTCTGCCATTTAAACAAATGATATCAAACTTTTTGGTGAAGGATTTCAGTTTCAGTTTTATTCTGCCATTTGCAATATTATTTACAAAGCATCGTCAATATTATAAAGGATAGAATACAAGTTTACATTACAATTAAACAGGTAGATATAAATACAGATCTGAATAAATATACATACATAAAATAGCTAGAAAACATATGTTTACATTACAATTTAAAAAGTACCTCCAAATACAGATCTGAACTTAGAAACCAAATGCTAGAAAATTATATTCACTTATTTTTGTTCCTCTTTGTATTCATTAATTGAGTAAAAAGCATTTTTTTTATCAGATAGGTCTTTTTGCATTAATTTTCTTCACTTCACATATTTCCTTAATCGAGTGACGTAAATATTGTATAGATATTTTGAACACTTTCAATACATTTATAAATTATTGAAAATGTTGCAAAAGATCTATACAATCATTTCTGCAGGGTGTATAATTTTGGTATCAAATCAAGAAATGCACTTGGAAACGTGGCAGGCCTAATGAGAACTTTGGACATCCAGCAACCTCCAGAAGTTTTGAATATCTGTTGGTACCAAAAATAAAAAGAGAGAGAGAGAGCTGTAAAGATGTTCCTTATATAAGAAGATAAAATTTATGGCCATGATGATATATTATTATTGTTATTATATATTTATTGTCTAAAGAATTCAATATAAATTTCAGGCAATAAAAGTACAATTTACAATTTTTCTAATGACTATAAGCCTCTAAGATGCTATATATTGCTTATTAAAATTATTTATTAAGTTTAACAATTAAAGGTAATTTCATATATTGTATAATGTTTTCATCCTTAGGCATAATTATATAGGTTTGAGTTTCTTCTTGTACATTATAGTAAATGATATCACTTGCACCACTATCTGCACAGTTCACACAAACGTATATCATGGGAGGTGGTACTCTTTATTGCTACACACTTTAGCTTGAAAACCATGTACTGCCAGTCTAGTTGCAAGATGAGACAAAAATTTGTAATTTGCCTTCTTCTAGATATCAGTTGTCATGGTTTCTGTGGTAAAAAAATCTTCCCTCTTGGTCTTGTAGCACTGGCTTTACTGCAGATGTCCATAGTACTAGATATATCAGCATTAGGTCTTGCATTAAAAACATTTCTCATGCCATCACATTTGTTAATCTTTAAGGTGTATATTTCAAGAGGCCCATCACTTGCTTCAGAAAGCTTGCCTTGAGGTTTTCTGTGCTTTGAGTTGGCATTGCATTAGATGTAATTTCCATACTGTAGTGTAAGTAGGAATTTTGCTTCCATGTCATTGCAATTTTTAGTGAGAGCAACTATAGGTTTTGTGTGTCATTTATGAATCTCATTGTTTCTATCAATCTGCATTTCAAGAGGGCAGAGAATGCTGTGCCACTTAGATGACCCTCAAATATCTGTACATGTTGGCCTTTCTTAATGGTTATTATGTTTATTTATACATTAAAAGTCTTTGTTAAGACATCTAAATAGACAGAAAAAAATCATTTTTATGTCAAGTAAATAATGCTCCTTTGCAAATTAACCTGCTCTAATTGTATGCAGTTAGAATGAAGTCTGATGCATCTCAGTGGTCTGCCTAACATTGGAATTTCTTTTGCCATTGGCAGGAGAAAATAAAATTATATAAGATGTTTCACAGTAACACTGAATGCCCTAAATGATAAATCTGTTGGAGGAACAAGTGATGGGGAAACTCAGGAAGTTGAGTACTCTTGAGCATTAGGCCACATTTTCAAAAATATGCACCTTTAAGACTACATTTTTTAATGGTGTTTAATGCTCATTTTTACTACTGAGGCATCACAGGTGGTTGTTTTTATTATTATTATTATTATTATTATTATTATTATTATTATTATTATTATTATTATTATTTGTTTCGGACGCTATTCAACATCTCAATTCATCAGCGTACCATTCAATTCAGGGCGTGAAACGGCCGACAAATTTTCCTCAGAGGCCTTTTCTTTCTAGCTTGAGGTTCTTTATCGTGGCGTAAATGTACGACATGGGACCCACGGCTTTACTTCCCTTCCGAAGGAAGCTATACTTAGGATTTTTACGCCCGAAAAAATCCATCGATCCTGGCCGGTTTTGAACCCGCGATCTTGGGTTTAGAAGGCAAGTATGGTTACCACTACGCCACCAGAACTGACATCACAAGCCGTGAACACTGGTGATACATGAAATGAAAGGATTTTTTTTAAGGAAGGAAACGTTCCAGGCCAAAGTTTAGGGTACCTCCCGGCATTTGCCAGTTATGACGACTGAGGAAAACCTGTCAGGGAGGACGGTCCTGGCGGGATTCCAGACCTCCCGCTCGCAAGTCCGCACCTTAACGACCTCGGCCAGTCGTGGCGGCTTAAGACTACATGAAACCAAATAATTTATTAGTATTTCTTTCCCCTTTCCCATGCCAGCATCATGCACCTTTCATTTATTGTACCTTGTAACATTACTGCATCACCATTGATGACAGCTAGTATGCCTATAAACAAAATGTGAACATTTTATTGAAAGAGAGAGAGAAGAATTATAGCTATACAAGCTGAAGAGTTCATATAGCAATAAGTAAAGGTTCAATTTACCGAATTCTGAGGTGTTTTATTTATTTACATTTGACAGAAGTTACAGTGCCATATAGATTGTGCATCTAAATTTCTGTGGTATGCTCATTTAGCCTAGCACACCATAAGCTTCTCCCCTTTCCCCCACACTCTCCGCCGCCCCATGGACAAAGACTAAACAATATTAACATTCAATCTACAATTCCTGCTGACATGTGCTCTAAATAATTGAATTTTCGCATTCATATATGTAAACCTTTCATTAAAATATGACGAATCACTATAATCACGCATTGTCTCGCAGTCTGTAGTATGTTAAAATGGTTAATAAAATGCATCGTACTCGAGAACATCTTTAAAAAAATTTTTAAAAAATCCGGTCCAAACGCAATAAACAGGTAGTGGGTCATATAAGTCTTTTCATTTGACATCCATTACTATCTGTTAAATGATCAAATAAAAGTACAAAGCATCCAATTAAATGACAGCTGGAGTACAGCTGTATTTTGTATGTCTGCGCAAAAATTAATTAGATAATACCGGCATATGCGTTACATATGCCCTGGAAAGATCACAAATTAAAGTACTTTGTCTTAATTGCATCTTGTTTATGTCATACTGTTGAATACGTTTATTATTATTATTATTATTATTATTATTATTATTATTATTATTATTATTATTATTATTATTTTAATTTTTTTATTTATTTTTTTTTCTAACACCCAAAACCTACGCAGTAGACTCGGGACCAATGTATCTATGATTTTGTGGTATGAATCAAGAAAATTATCCGCGTGATGCAATGTGCACCAATGAGAGAGGATTCCTTTGTATTCGAAAATACCATTTTGCCATATCTTTTCAAATACCGGGCCATTTTATGAAAATGCAACATAATACCAAAAAATAAAGCTAAAAAATAAAGTTAATCGTTGGATTTATTAAATGGCATTGAATCTGTGCAAAAGTTCACTCTTTTTATTATTTTATGCGCTTAAAGTTTGGAATGGTCATTTGGCAACGATGTTATTTTGGGCCGTTAAATTCTAATAAAATGTGCAAATATGCTATATAAATTAACTTTCTAACGAGTATTTAGTGTTTATGGTTTATTAAAAAGTGGTAATGTGCTACTGAACAGAACCATATAATCATTTTATTTTTTATACGTTTTGATTTGTCACATAATGTTAGGTACTATATTGCGAGCGTAGACATACAAATGAAGATAAGAGGATCAGCTGAGAACAGAAAACACAAACAGTAAACGCCATATTATTTTTAACTGTCACTTTAAAATTGCTTAATTACAAACAGAGCTGAAAACGGGCCTACGAAATTGGCTGAATAGTACGTGAAAATCCCCCTGGACGCATCCGGGTGAGTGTGAATAATACGTGATCCTTCAGCATTATTCTGTAGAGCTATCTCGTATAATAATTACGTAGTAGACCTTGATATATATTTATTCGTAGTTCTTTATAAACTAGCACTACTTATAATTCCTGGAAATCAAGCTTTTAGAGGTAAAACTTTGTATTGTATTATGGTATAATTGAATTAATTCATAATTATAATAAAATGTAAACATTTCTTTGTTTCTCCCAGTATTTATTTAGATATTCCGATCAGTTATTTTTAACTTAATTTCTGCGATAACGAACCGGTTTAAATCAGACGTTAAAGACACTTTAAAAGTTTTGGGACACCTTATCGTTCGTGTTCTACAAGATATATTCAAAATAGCAGTACCAGTAGCAGTAAAATAAATTTATATATGGCACTGGAGTTCAGATATTACCCAAATGTGTGTTTTTGAGTATTATTGAAAAAGAAGCAATTTAAGGAAGATGATGTAAGAAGTAATGATATTTGTAGACGGTTCACATAATTGTATGTTACGTCTTTCTGTTAAAGCAAAATTAAAATGTCAGTTTGCAATTGGGAGGGGGGAAAAAAAAAAAAAGCATTTGTCTGTTAATTCTTGGACATAATTTCACCAACTTCATTTTACATTTATAATGCATTAATCTAATACAAAGTAAAAACCTAATTCTAAATTTTTTTATACTGAACTTCTCGCGTAAAATTTTCCATGCCTTAAAACGACTCATTGTTAGGCCATCTAGTTTCAAATGTCAACATGTTGAGATAATTTATGTAATTTATTATATACTTAACAGTTTGCATTTCAAAGCTATTTTTTTTTTTTTTTTTTTAATCTATATTGACCCAAGTGGGCACTAGGCCGAAAGTTCTGAGAGTTATTGCACATGAGCACTTACTCATAGTACAGTTTTGTTTGTTTTTGTGGATATTATTTTAATTTTCAGAAAATAAAATTACTGTATTTAGGTCTGAAATACCTATAAAGGTTTTGTCACCACTTATGAGCCATGCTAGGTATAACAGCAGGAGTCTGAAAAATTATGATTTTATAGAGCATGCCTTGGTTTTGTGCTAATTTAAGTATCTTTTTTCATATGGTCTACTGATTTTTACATAAACTCATAACTATCCTAATTCTTGGTCATCAAGATAAAATAACACAAATGAAGTCAAGTTTTCTCACTAAATGAGAAATATTTTCAATAGATTGGTGATAACAATGTTTTAGTTAGCAGAACATGTGCAGTGTTATAAAGAGAATGTAACTTTGAGGATAAAAGAAGGTTTTGGAAGATAAACTTAAAAGAAAGAACAACTTTCAATGTATAGATATCTGTTTAAGTTTATAGAAATGCTTCAGCATCTCCAGAGAAACCTCTGTGCGATTGGCCGCACAATGATGAAATGTTCACGGTAGCACAGGAACATAAGGAAACCCCTAATTATGGGCATATTTAGTAATGCTAAACTTTAAACTGTACTAGTTGATGCAGGAAGAATAAAAAATCAGCTAGGAAAAAAAAAAACAACTTATAACATAAAATATCATAGATGTTAGGCTTTAAAATAATTTGTGAGCAAAATGGTCATACAGTAACCACTCATGGGTTAAAAATAGTTCCATTTCATGAAGACTTTTAGAGTGTCTGTACTGTTCTGGAATTCTTCATACTTCCAAGCATTTATTATATAATTTTATCCATTTGTTGATCGTTGAATCCTTGTCTGCTTTTATATGTTCATTGCATAGTCCATCAGGACCTGCTGCTTTTTTTTATTCCTTGCTATGTTTATTATTTTTTTTCTACTTCTTTTGGTGTTAAGAGGTGTCATTTCTGATAGCATGTGATGATCCATATAGTCCTATATTCTTGAATTACCTTTCTTTCCACCACCATGGGTGGCTGAGGTCGTTCAGACATGCACTTGTGAGCTGGAGGTCTGGGGTTCGAATCCCGCCAGGGCCGTCCTCCCTGACAGGTTTTTTCCAGGTTTTCCTCAAGTCTTCATAACTGACAAATGCCGGGGAGGTACCCTAAACTAAGGCCTGGAACATTTCCTTCCAAAAAAAATCCTTTCCCAATTTATCATTCATTTCACGTATCACCAATATTCACCGCCTGTGGTGCCTCAGTAGTAAAAATGGGCATTAAACACCATTCAAAAAAATCTTTCTTTCCTTTTTTGTTTAGGATGTTTGTGAAATGTTTTTTCCAATGCTTCATATATATGTTTTGTTTATGATATGTTTTGTTTTTCTGAGAGGAATATAATGTTATTTCTTTGCTGCTTTGCTATTTTTCTCCTTTCTTGTAATATTTTTTTTCTTCTTTCCCCCCCCCCTTTTTCTTTCTTTCTTTCTTTCTTTCTTTCTTTCTTTTCTTTCTTTCTTTCTTTTCTTTCTTTTTTTTTTTTTTATGAATTTGTGTATTTTCTTCTTTCTTTTGCATGTTTCTCACATTGTTACATTATCTGGGTACATTTTCACATCTGTAGGATCAAGGTATCAGTTGCATAGAAATTGTCTCATATTTCCTTTGTTTGTGGTCAGTTTTTGCATTGCACCTTCATAGGAAGGTGAGGCTGACAGTTCTACTACAGTTCTTTTATGTAGAATTATCCCCTGGCCAGGACATCCACTAAGCTGATGTTTCGTAAGAAATGTTCAAATGTTTTCTATACCATGTGTGACTTGGAATAGCTTAGGCAACCCAAACCATATCCATGTAAATCTAGCATCCCTACAATTTAAATGATTAAAAATATTCCATTTGAACACTTTTTAAACAAAAATTAGTACTTTGCCTTATTTCTATTTAGGTGCAACTAAGTTGCTCTCACCAAGGTGTCAGCATACTTGGAATTTAAATTTATTTAAGTGTTTATGTCTATGAGATATTATTTTCCAGTACTAAAAGATTAAATAAGATAAATAAGCAGCTACACAAATTCTGTGTTAACATCAAAAGGTACCATTTAAGAGATTAAAGAAAGAATTTGATGAACTTGGAGCTCTTTTATTGTGGAAGAAATTTGAATAAAGCTAAACCTTTAAAATTTTGGACATTGCATTTAGAAATTTGGCAGAATTCATCTAAACTTCAGGATAAATGTTAATTCTTAATATTAATAGTCAAACCGACTTAGACTCTCAGGAAGAAAGGGAAAGTTTTTTTTTTAAATTGTGAAGCATGAAAGTTGTGCATTTCTGAGTACAAAAGTTTCTTAGCTTATGGGTAAAGATTTAACCAAAATACTGCAAAGTATGTGTTTTGAAAAAGTTTAAAATATGAGTAAAACTTTTGCATGTATTTGACTTAGTAGTATATCTGGAACATGAAGCATGTACAAGCTGATAAATTTGTATGATGCAATGAAAGGCATTGGGGTGAATCAAGAGTCATTGGTATAATGTAACATTTACAATGGATGAATAGACCATGTGGAATGCAGTTGGACACTTAAGAGTGTAGGCAAGTTCTGGAAGCTCTGCCTAGTACTGGCAAGGCATTGGTGCTATGCCTTCCCCCACCCCAACTCTCTCTCTCCCTACCTTGATGATGTAACCTTGAATATTGACCAATCCTCAGTTAGCAGTGCATGCATGTCAAGTCTTGATTAACTGAAAGAGAAGCATGTTAGTTTAAATCTGTCCAAGAAGTGTGAATTAACCTCAAGAAAAATTAAATAGAAATATTGTGTAAGTATAAAGGAGTGTAATGTTAAATAGTCCCTTTGGCTCATTAAATTCAACATTCATTTTAATTTAGGTAGAGATTTAAATATGTGATATTCAATGATTATGATACATTGCATTATTAAGTGCAGATTTTTCAAATATAATTGCATCATTGCTATGCAAAATCTAAGGTTCTTTTGATAGCAGAACATGGCAGATGTTGCAGGGACAAGTAGCTGAATAAAATAGCACATCAACTGTTTGCTTATTAGTATTCAGTTCATGACTTAATGTAGTTTCCTCTGTAGTATATAGAGATGTAAAAATTGTTTGTTAATAGCTGATATGTTTATAATGTACTGATCCATGTAATTGCCACATTGCATTTCATTTTTTTCAATGTCTCAAATATATAATTACTGAATTTCATAAAATCTATATATGTCAATGAATTAATATAGTACAAGTTTTCTTTGCATTATATTGAGGACAATTTTGGACCTCTTATTGCCTGCCAATTGTATGCATAAAAAGGAAATGTAGATCAATATTATACTTGATCAAATTTGTGCCGCTATTTCTGCCCCGCTAGATCGTACAATGAATGTCTGCAGTTTGAATTCTAACAGAGAAAATTGTTTGCATAGTTGGAAGCATATCCTCACACTCTAAAAGAATATCAGATATTGTTAGAAATTGAATGATTCATTCATGTCTTCAAGGCATATGATAGTGAACATGAGGTATTAAAATACACAGAAATAAATTTTTGGTGTTAAATTGTGAAGTATTCTGTATGCAAATCACTTGTTTGCAGTATGCAAATTGGACATTAATACTAGGCTTTAATTCATTGAGATTTAAGAGACATAGTTTGTTAATTACACCTTATAATAAACTTCTTCTCTCTTATAAATATTACAATTTTGGGATTGAACGATGCGGTTTTACATTCTCAACTAATTTCCATAAAATATTTGTTCTGAAGAGAAAAAAAGGGTCATTAGATACCATAGACCTCCATAGACTTGTCTTTAGAGAATTGTAAATAAAGACATTGGCTATCCTTTTCATTTGTGGCAGTATTTTGCATATAAAAATGGTACCATTATTAAAAACTCTTGATTAAAATGCTTACAACACAAAAAATTGCAATGCAGTTACTAGTCATAACAAATATTATGTGAAAAGATACCAAAATATACACATCTTGCTACCTAAGACTAATGGAATAAGAATGCAACAACCCCAACCATTTTAAAAGAATGATAGCCTTTCTTAGTAAATAAAGTGTCTTATAATGTTGAAAAGTTAATATATAATTTACAAGCCGTATCATACCTGTAATTAGCATACTAAAAAATTAATGGTGTTACTCTTGCATAACCTAGTGGTTTGGGGTTAATAATTTTCTTATAATGGACTGTTTTCTTCAAAGGAAGATATCCAAACGTTTTAAAATAACTGACATTGCTGTTTTTTGTAATAGACGTTATCATCTTAAGAATGCAGTTTGGTTAATCAGGTAAATGTTCAAGGTCATGATGACAATTTAATAGTTCCAATGGACTGCTTGAATCTCTAATGTTAGAAAGTGAGAGAAAGATAAGATAAGAATTTGTGGACATTAACTCTGAAATTAGCATCAGTAGGCCAGAACAGTTATGTTCCTTTTATTGCTTGCATCATTACCTAGTAATAACAAAAATTGCTTATCATAAATAGTTTGGGAGAACTTTTCATTCATCTAACTCTTACTATTGATTAGTGGCCACTGCAAGATTCAACCAGTCAATCCTTATCTAAATTTCTCTGGATGTCTGATTTTTTTTTATACATGAATTGCATTAAGTCTTTAATCAAAGGAAAGATGCATTAGTAACAAGGTATAGAATATCTCAAAGAAGTTCAATATGTCACCATTATTGTTCGCACATTTCAGAAGACATGCTTTCTTGAATATAGTGCACAAGGCAAGTTAAAGTGCTACATTTCCAAATATGCATATTTTAGTTTTTCACCTCAACACTCTCACTTGAAAATTGCTGAGTATAAAATCCGGTAAGTTGAGATTAGGATGACCAGCAGAGAATATTTATAGGATGTTGATGAACTACACTGGAATAATTTCATTGAATGTAGAGGCTTCTTAGACAGGTAATTTCAGATAAAAATCATATGGCCTGCCTGTACAAATTTTGAAGCTATGGCGATAAGTTTCTATTGGCTAATAAAGATGCCTCTGGAAAGCATATCACATGATAATGAAGGTAGGCTTAAGAATGTATCACTTATGACATTAGCTTTCGAGTAAGAGATGTTCATTTATTTTTGAGTCTTGTTCATTTTTTAAAAAAAAATTCTGAGTTGCTTTTAGCCTACATTTTAAGTTTATTTTTAAATTTATATACTTAAATTTTTAGCACATCAATTCATATAATTACAACCTTTATGTTATTGTACTTACCAATCAGAATTGTGTCCTGATTATGTGTTAGGTAAATCATATTAGTAGTAAGCTTATTAGCCAATGTATGTTGGTAATACATTCATTTTTGAGAAAGAAAATAAAACTTGAAAGCATTAAGTAAATTTTATTCAGAATTCTTTAATATGCATATTGCAGCACTAATATTAAATAACTGTATGACAAGAATTAAATCTGCTGCCTGTGGAACATCAGCTTTTGCATTATGTGTTGCTCATCACAAGCAGTTAAAAAGCTCCCTCTAGAGTAAGCTGCATGAAGAGCGACATTTAATGTAGTCAGTCTTGCTACGTAATGCACGAAGGCATTAATCGATTTTCAGTGTCACACTGTCAAATGATTAATTGAGGTATTTTTATGGCATTAACTCTTGAAAATGCTGATACGAGCTGTGTAAAATCAACATTTCTATGTTCACAAGGCAGTTTTAAAGACATTCTAAACCAATTTTTCACCCTGCTTGGCTTTTACACGGGCTTACCTCCATCTGAGACCAAAATGTTTAACAGCGTAAAACTGCGTTATGTTTAGTGTTGGACCATATATTGCCTCTCTCAAATTACTTAAGATATCATTACACACTGAAAATTTTTTGGTGTAGTTCATTAACTACACCAAGCAGAAATCTTGTACCAGTGACACCATTGAAAGGTATAATGCAACAGGACACTATCAGCATGAAGTAATCAGGACAGTGGTATACCAGTTCATTGCCTAACAAGTAATTAATAATTATCCCCATTTAGAAATTTCAAAGAAAAATTTCTTTTTAGCAGTTGTATGCTATGTTTTGTTCTTTGCTGTTAGTGAATCAATCAGGATATTGTACCACTTGTTTTCTTCACAATTAGTAAAAATTAGCAAAATTAAGAGCTTCATCCCTGTAAGAGTGATTTTTCACATTTCAATTAATAAATTGTTTTCATTCAAATGGTGGAGAATTTGAAACTTTTATGGGTGCATTTTTTTGTCTTAATATTTTTCTCAGTATTCTGCATGACACTTCAGATTCTGTGATGGTGATTCTCAGGTTTTGCATGAAACTTTACAAGCAGAGCACTGACAAAGCCACACCCTTTGGGGAATTCCATGAACTCTTTCTGTTTGTGCAAATTTAAGGCAATTTACCTTCTGCACTGTGTGTTACTAGTGGCTTTTAAAATTGAATTCAGCTGTTGCTCTTGTGTCTATCCATTTGGCTGCAAAGAAATTTTACATTGGTTGCAAATTTAATGCATATCTTGTACATTTTTAGTATAGTCAGCAGTTTTGAAATCCTAATGCCACATCTAACCTTACTTGGACCATAGATAGCAAGAACTGCATTTTAGACTACATACTAATTAAGTTTGATGCTATTGACAGACAATAGGCCTTAAATTGGGCCATTCTTGAGGTGTAACTGGGGTCCAGTAAAGTGACATCACAGGAATGGACCAGGGCCAGCCGGATGCCATCCATCCCTTCATCCAGCTGAATGAGGCATTGATGCTGGAGAATAAGTTCCAGCCGCACCTTCAGCTTCCATCAGTTACTCAGGTACATATTACTTGTCATACTGAGCCTATACCATTCTGTAATATGCTAAGTATGCATACTTGTACTTTAAGCACTGGCTTAATGATGCCGATCTTCTCAGAACTTACAAAAGAATATCAATCAATGTTGAGAGAATTTCTGAATAATTTATACAAATTTGAAAGAGCTTACAAAAATATGTTTAAAACCCAAAATTGTATAATTTCCTGTACTTATGCAGTGAAACCTGCCACAGACCCAGGTGGCCAAGGTTGTTTAGCACGTACTTGTGAGTGGTAGGTCAGAGGTTCGATTCCTACTTGGACTATCCTCCTTGATTGAGGCTTTTTTCATACTTTCCTCATTTCTCGTAAATGGCAAATGTAGGTATCCTAAACTTTGGCCTGGAATGGTTCATTCATTTAAAAAAAAATCCTTTAGCAATTTATCATTTCATGTCATATATCATCATTGTTCACCACTTGTGCCTGAGTAGTAATATGAGACATTAAACATTATTAAAAAAAGTGAAACCTGCCCTTTTTGGAACCTAAATATTCCAAAATTCTGCCCTTTTTGGAAAATGTTATTGATACCAAGAAAAACCACGTTTTGTGTGTTATTTTTATTAAATTAAAAAAAAATGTCAAAGTTGGAAACAGAAAGTGTCTACTGCTGCTTATGGAAACAATATTTTAAATACACCCTTTGAAGTAAACTGCATTTTGAAACATCATAGTTTCAAGGAAACAAACAAGATTATATGTACATAGTATGGGGTCTTCAAGGTTGTGGTGGTTTTTGGTCATTAATGTAATTGCATTATATTGACTGGGCAGAAGAGGTGAATTGCTTTCAAATTATGTGTTATTGATTTTCAAAGATCTGTTCTGCATTAGTGATATGGCTGATTTCATGTGGTGGATCATCAATTTCATGGTAGAGTAAACATTCTAATATGTAAATTCCAGTGATTTGAGAGGATCCATGGACTCTGATTGTTATTTTGGGGGGTGGGAGTTGTTGTTTAACACCTGTCTTTACTGCTGTGGCACCACAAGCAGGACTCTGAATGTAACTAATTTTAGCAGTTTATGTAAATGCAGCTTTGAGTTCCTCCTTTTTTTAAGGGAAAGCTTTAATTTGAGAGTAAAGTGCAATAGCTTACAATATTATTATTATTATTATTATTATTATTATTATTATTATTGTTGTTGTTGTTGTTGTTGTTAAAATCACGGATCTTACAAGATGATATGGAATTTGTAATACATTAAATACAATATCCATAAACAAACAAAAATTATCAATTCAGAATGTTGAATTGGTAATAGACTATATTCATGTAAAAACAGAATATATTCATATTAAACAATAAGAAAATGACATGGCATTATCACAGTATAGTAATATATAATTAAGTACAACAATATTTATTGAGAGTATAACAATTTAATACATGAGCATAAATGATATGTACCAATAAATACATGGAACTCGTAGAATTTTGGGAAATATTATATCATCAGTTTTTGTCACTACTTTAATTCATGACTTTCAGATAAGTTAATAGCTTCTTGCTTTTGGTGGTTTTATGTTATTTACTTTTTTTCTTCTTTTGCTTTATGTATGTTTCAAGGCACTTCAAGGGATATGCAGGTCGCTAACTTTGCCTAAAACTACATTATATTACTTGCTCAGTTTTACTCTGAATGAATATTGCAAGTTAGAGGGTTGGTTCCATACTCATTTTAACTGTCCTGATTCCCTTTATGATTAATGGCTTTGATTATTGGGCAGCTTTTTATGCATACTCTATGTAACCCAAATAAATGCCATAGTGGTGTAGAAAATTACTGTTCTACCACTTTTTCAAAGGATACAATAGAAAAAAATTTTATTGGAAAAGCAAATTGCAGGGAAGCTCACAAGCTCGTGTGTGTGCTTGTGTGTATCATTAACTATTGAAAGGAATTCTTAATTTTTACTGAACCTTTTACTGCCCTTTTTCTATAACACTAGTAAGATACTGCATTGTTCCACTGCTGAGAGGAGAGGGAATACAGTTGTAAATTAGTTACTAACCTATCGTAAGGTTCATATTTGCGTATAAACTAAAATACAATTGAGGAGTTTAAGAATGAGTTTTAAAAATAACAAGTTATAGTAAATTGTATTCACTGTTAAATAATATAATTATATGATTCCATAATACCACAATGGAACCAAAAATAGCAAAATACTAAACTTTAAATTGGTACTGTCTGCATCCCAGTCCTTCTGTTTGACATCAGTTTCTACAAATCCCAGAAATGAGCAGACATAATCAAAGGAGCTGAGACCAAGACTAGTCTATACAGTAATAAAAACTCCCTTCACCTCTCCTATCAATGACTTAAAAAAACACTACTATGCTTGAGCCTGTGTTACCTAAACAATAAAACTGAGCATTAAACACTTAAAAAAATACTACACTTGTGCTAGGCAGGCTAAGTCTTGGACCGTATTATTTCTCATCTGTCTATATCACAGACAGCTCACTAGTTCACATAAGGATAAATTTTGATTCATCAATGAAAATTAAGACATACAGAGCCAGCACACTAATTGGGGCAGGTTCAGCCATACAGCTTTAATGGACGCTTTGCCCAGAATGGAGCCTTACAGCTTAGAGTACTGTGTCATGCATCTTATGCTGCGTGAGAGGTAATCATCCCTAGGTAGCCAAAGGACTACAAGGTAAGACATCCTCATCCAAGTTGCCATGAGTTGAATGACTGGACAGATATATGAGGAAAATGGGCATAGTTGCTGCCCCATTTCAAATTGTCATCCAGCAGTTAATCACACACCTGTGTTGAAAGGGAGGGTGCTGGTAACGATTGCAGAGGAAAATTTGAGCACAGGCAGGTTGCATGAACACTCAAGTGGGTCACAATTTTGACCATGAGAATGATCTATACAGATACAGGTCTGCTCATTTTATGAAGAGTGATTGCCCACATTACACACAAGATTGTACTTGGCTATTACAGGCACCTTGCAGAGAAAATCCTGTGGTTTGCTTATGTCTTATTTATAAGGGACAGTGTGTTTAACTCCCATAAAAGTTAGAAGTGGGCCCCTGAAATGTGCATGTTATCAGGGAAATGGTCACCCAATTTGCTAAAGAATAAATGTGTGGGCAGGGCTTCTGGACAGTAACAATATAGGCCCATATCTTTTACCTGAACATCTGAATCGCAGAAAACATCCCTTATGAAATATAACGGAGTATGTGCTTCCAGCTTGATGGTGCATCACTCCACTACTCTTGCGAGGAGTTGAGTAGGCAATGTCCACAATGATCGATATGTTGCGGAGCTTGGGCCCCTACATCACCAGACATGTATTTCTTAGACTACTGCCTATTGTCACCTCCAGGGCTGGTGTAAAGCACATTCCAGGAGAATAAGGAAGACCTTATAGCTAGCATGCTTGCAGCTATTGCTACCACCAGAGAAGAGTTATGGGGGTAACCCAGGGTATGTTTCAAGTGAGACGAGGCCTTGAGATAGGTGTTCGGCATTTTAAGCAGCTCTTAGGCTAAATTCTATACACATCATACAGTATGTACCATAAAGATGTAATATTTTTAAATAAAATAACTCTTAGTTTCATTGGTTTTGGCATTGTGCCCATTTGACTCGACAGATTCATTAAAATATCTTTGTGAAATGTGATAACAGATTTCTGAATTGAAGGTGAATTTTTTTTATAAATTTGGTATTTCAGGACTTGAGTGAGATAACTGCCGGTATCCGGGATGGCTCTGCTCATGTACTGCGTTGCCTTAAGGTGTGGTATGACCTGCCATCAGATATACTTTTCGTTGCCATCAACCTTATGGACCGCTTTCTAACAAAAATGAAGGTTAGAGGAAATAGCTGTTTCTTTGCCATATATTTATGATGTAATGTTTAGCAGAAGCCCTAACAGCAAATTAAATGTGTTTACATGCAACATTAAGTAACTGTAATTAAGATTATTATATGAATGAGTTGAACTACACTCTCTTATTGGCTCCATTTGTTTAAATTTAGTACATGTTTCATGGACCTTTGTCCCCATCCTTAGCTAACTCTACTGAGGATGCAGACAAAAGTCCAGGAAACGTATACTAAATTTAAACAAGTAAATGGAACCAATAAGTGTGTGCTTTGACTCAATCATAGTGATCTTAACTATATGATTAGCTTCACTGTACAAGTTCCAATTAGCATTTGAAGATAATAAATAACTGTTGTTCTAGACAGCCAATATTGCAACTTTATTTTAGTAATATAAGGTATTATGATATTGGGTTTGATTTTTGACACTGGTACTTAACTGCCTCTCTGGACATGTTTTGAATGCATTTGCATTCATTCTCAGCTACTTTCTGCAAATGTTTTTTCTTTATTGCTATCTTCCTCTCCCTCTCAAGGTTGCTGGATGAACTTCCGATGTTATCTACCAAATGCATTTCAAAATTCATAATTTGTTTGTTTTTGTGCCTAAACAATTTTTTTTTTTCAAATTGTTAATTTTGTATGGTTTCTAGCTGTATTTAATAATTTTGTTTCTGTATCTCTATCATGGATTTTTAACCAGAAGTGTGCACCAAATTCCAGCATGTTGTAGTTGTTGATTAATTTGATATCCAGGCATACTCAGAAAAGATGTTTACAAAGATAATTTCATTAAGAACCAAAGTTATAATCCAAAACCATATAAAACTTGTACTAATCAACAGTCAGATAATATCTCCATAAGCGAGATCAAATACAAATCAGAATACCATTGGATATATATAGCATAAAATGGCTACATAGTGTATTTGGGGGAAGGGAGGGAATAATAATCTAAACCAGAAAACAAAGGACATCACCACCCTTAAAAACTGCAGAGATTAACATATGTTTAAAGAGAATATTATTTTGTCTCCAGTAAATAAATACAGCTTCAATAGCAAAACTAAGATAAAGGACAGAACCCCCCCCCCCCAATAAATAATCGGACATTTATGAATTGAACTGCATAGACCAACTAAAAACCAAAAGAAACATTATGTTTCAAGGAGCACATAAGAAATGTCAAATACAAACACAGAATAGTATACTTTATTCCAATATGTTATGGTATTTGATGAATTTGATCTGAAAATTATGAATTCCAAAATAAATGTGGAATTAACTCTAAGGAGGAATTGATTTACACAAAAAAATAGAGAAATTCCAATTAATTTCAATATTCTGATAACAGCCTTCAAAACATGTCCAATTAAGATGGTAAAAATTAGTGAAATTTGAGTGATTTCTTATCAAAATTATTTATTTATTATTACATTCCACTGTGAGAAATCCCACCATTCAAATCTATATTTATTAGATATTACATTATCATTCTTGTATTTAATTTGCAGGCTCGTCCAAAGCACATGGCTTGTATCTCTGTTAGCTGCTTTCACCTTGCAGCAAGGCAGGTACACCAGCACCAGAAAGGGCAGGGCATGGAAGATGTAGTGCTAGTACCAGAGGCAAGAGACCTAGTTGCCATCTCACAGTGTAAATGCACACTTGGAGATTTGTCACGCATGGAAGGCATAATCTCGAGCAAGTTGGATACAGAACCTGGGGTAGTACCTGTCACACCCATTACGTTCTTGCAGCTGTTCACCTCCCTGTTTGCAGCAGCTGCTGAGCGACTTGGTGTTGGTGCTCTCTTTGCCAAAGTTGTTGCTGACCCCTCGTTGTGGCTCAAGCTTGAGATCCTAGCTTGCGATTCTGCCTGTGCCAATTTCCGTCCTAGTGAAGTTGCACTGGTATTACTTTGCACACAGCTGGACAAAGTTGCTGACTTCAGCACCAGGCAAGACCCCAGTGTTGGTGCTGAAATCATGCAATTGGTCAATTTTGCCATTGAGCTCCAAAAGTCATGTAAGGTAAGACTTTAAAATCAAAAAATGAAATGAAAAAGACTCCCCTAAGCATTTGAGTATAAAAGAAGTTTCTTTTCCTATATCAGAATAAACAAGAGAGTTCCAAGGATTATTATTATTATTATTATTATTATTATTATTATTATTATTATTATTATTATTAACTAATTCATTCCAAAAATAACAATTGACTTCATCAAATAAAATGTTGCATTACAAATCATTATTGTGAGGCACTTGAAAACCTACTTACAACATCTCCTATATTGTTATTAACATTGGTGAACTGTTTATGCTAAATTGAAGAGCTAATAAGGGCTTACAAAATAAGCCCATAGAAATTTAATTCCGTATTTACCATGTAATAGATGCACCCCAATTTTTCACATCAAAAATTTTATAAAAAAAAATTGCTGAATAGTAGCAGCGTCTCATTTTAAACACAGATTAATTTTTAAAGTCATAAGAGTGGACGTACTGCTTGTGTTTGAATTCAAGTTTTTAAACAACAAATGGTACCACTGCAATCTAATTGGTTTTTTTTTTATTATGCGTGCAAAATATACTTTTCAATCGATAACGCAGTATTATTGGGACAACTGCTGTAATCTCTTATGTTGATAACATTGTGTTTTGACAATGAATAAGAACTGACCAAAATATTCAACTTATCAAATTTGCAAAAGGACATTGTAACAGAGCTGCTGGTTGAGAATTTACTCTGTTGGAGTGTAATGTGCGTAAAAGTAGTGGAAACAAAAACAGCCATTCTAAAACCCCTAACAAATCAAGAAAATAATTTCATGATGCAAAGTGTGGGAAGTATTCTGAAATTGAAAATAAAATGATGGAATATATAACGAAGTTGAGGAACAATGGAATCGGAGTGTCACATGAAATGATGTATGACAAAGCATGTGAAATTGCTGCTAGTATGGCGATTGGTGAATTTAAAGCAAGTAGAGGTTGGGCCCTTGGGACCGGTATTTTTTGATGTGCCGGCTAACACATTTGTTAAGAAGGGAGAAAGTAATGTGCTGATACACACAACCGGTTATGAGAAAATACATTGCACAGTAATAACGGATGGAAGGAAATTAACAATATGCAGACCTATTAATATCAAGAGTTCACATGAAGGGATGCAGATCTAGTTTAAGATCGGACAGTGTGGCAACACCTTCTAAGTTCTTTACTTCTCCAACCTGCTCTCTTGTTTCGGACAGTTTCCATTCACTTAGGCATTAACACAAGAAAATTCTTTCGGAGTCAGAAACGTTAGTCCTGGTATCTTTCATCAAATGCTTTACCTTTTTGGATATATAAAAATTATTTTTCAAGGATTACATGGCAGGCAGTGGTCATGAGATGGTGCTCACAGAAAAGATATGACAACCAATAATCGAAGTGATATGTGTCTGGATAACATGAGCATGGACATAATGTCAGAAATAGTTCAACAAACTTTCTTGAAGACCGGCATATCAAATTCAATCAATTGGACAAAAGGCAATATTTTATGGGATGAGGATGAGGAGAAATGTGAATTTATGACAAATGATAGCAGTGATGCTGAACCTGACAGTTAATGAGATAAGGAAAATGTTAATAATAACAATAAAGTGTCTTGTCTTATTGTTTTTGTATTCATGTTGCAAGTTATCATGACTGCTGCTAATTCTTGATTGCCGTAAGTGTGATGCAGTATAAATTAGTCACAGCCCCCTATTGTTACGTATTCAATTATTTCAGTTTTCGAGCTGGCGTACATTTATTTTTTTTTGTTATGATTTTTTCTTCTTCATTCTTTTTCTTTCACTACCATGTTTTGCTTGCATAAAGGATGCACCTTAAATTTTGTTGTTACACAAATTTAAAAAGTTAAAAGGTAAATATGGTATTAATGATAAAAAAAATATTTTTGACACAATGTTACACTGTGTTGAGTAGAACAGTAGGATAACTATAGAAAAAATTAAACTGAATGAAGTTTTATGCATTAAAAACAATGGTAATAAGGATTTTCAGCTGTTTTTCAGTCTTTTGTTTTTCTTGAAATGTATTATCTGAAATTATCTTACCCTCTTATCATAAGTGCGGGAAGTAGCTCTGGCTGATAAATGTTCAAAATGGTGATCATTCACTGCAACACAAGTTTCCAGTCGTTGAGGTAGGGATTGTTGCACATTTATTTAGCATTGTGGAAGAAATGACAATGCAAACTGCTGTTATGCAATGCTGCTTGTAGTATCGTTGGCATATCCTTCAATTTTCCCCATAGAAATCAAGGGATATCAAATTAGATCTGGCCAGCTCAAAGAAAACCAATTACTGAGAAATAGTTGAAAATCCTTATTTAATACTGTATTATAGAACACTTGCTTTTAATGGATAAAACTTCAAAATTGATTATTAACCTTTGTTTCTCGTTACCTTACCTAGACAGTAAACAAACAGAGCTGTATCCTTCTGTATTCTCTTGCCTAATTGATCAAAGCTATTTGAGCCATAGCTGTCGCTTGCTAAGCATGTGGGAAGTCCTAACAGACAACAGGAACCTGAGAAAACATGTTTGGAAGCATGTTAACTTACAATAAAGCTATAATCTAGAATAGTAAATTGTTTCATTAACAAACTGAGGACTTCCTCTGTTCTCTCCACTGAGCAAGGTCAAGTGACAAATGTTTGCAGTAATCAAGTAGCATCTGCTCATGTCATGATAAAGCAAACTTTAATGCTTAAACTAAGAAGCAACTTCCCATTTCCCTCCTTACTCACGATGTGTCACATGAACTCCTCAGTGCTATCACCCATCATATTCATTGTGCTAATGAAAACCAAAATGTCCTAAGATTCTTTACATGTATAAAATGTATGATGAAAAATTAGTACGTTAAACAATGAATTAATTTGTATCGTGAAAAGCGGTTCTGTGCCCATGAGCCAATGAGGAATTGTTACTGTTGACATCCGTAGTAGAGTAAGGTTAAAAGAAACAATATAGTAAACTAAAGGCATTAGAAACATGCAGTAAAAGCCTTTATTATATTAATTTTATTTAGTTTAATCTATTGTTTTATTTAAAATAATATAACTTTTATGCTTAAAATGCTCTTTATCATTAATATTAATTTTTTATGGGCTAGGTTTGTGAGCCCTTAGGTGCCCTTTAATCTAACATAAATAGCTCAGCAATATCATTGGAGATCTCAACATTAATTCAATTTGGAATCAGAGTGAAATACATATTAATAATTTGTTCCAAATATTTTGACTAAGAAGATATTAGTATTTTAGGTGATAGTTTTAAGTGCCTAGATCTGTATACATTATATATTTTTCCTATTTGGACATTAACAGGTTTAGAAACTATAAATACTTGAGCGCTTTAGTTATGTATTTAAAAAGTAAATGTGTTAAACATCTTTACCGCAGTCACTTTTTAATATCTCGAGGTATTTGGCAATGTGTGGAATGATTTATTCACTATAGCAATATATTGAGTCTTGGCCTAACAATGAAATTGTGAAATTTCTGTTATAAGAGTATTTTTATTTTTCAACATAATCTCCTTTAAGAGCAATGCATATATGCCAGTGGATTTTGGAATGTCTGCAAAATAAGCATCTACAGCTGCAAGCACCTCCTGATTCAAATCGAAACTCTGTCCATGAGGAAAAGAGGGAGCCAGTTCCGGGTAGTAGGGTAGATGTTCCAAAATTTGTGGTGCAAATTATTTTGTTTTACCATTGCCAGTACGCTTTTGTCAGCAGGTGTGTTGTCCAGGTGAAAGATACTTTTCTTGTGCAAACCAGGTCTTTTCTCACGAATATTGGCATCTGGCCAGGTTAAAAGATGAGAGATATACTCCCTAGTTATTGTTTTTTCCTTTTCAAAATAATCAATGAGCAAAATGCTTGCTACCCAAAACACAATTACAATGATGAAACAGACTTTGTCTTCCTTGGTGCTCAACAATTGGCTTCTGTCTACTGTTTTAAATGCTGTTTGGATTCTGGTGTATGATGAATCCAAGTTTATCCATTGTAATAAATCGGGACATAAAATATATTTTGTTCTTGTTAAATCTCTGAAAGCACTGCTCAGAGCTGCTCATGCATATTTACTTTTGATCTGCTGTGAGCAAATGTAGCATGCATCTTCCTTCTTCATGCAAGTTACATCCCTTGTACTCTTTAGAGATGCCTTTAGCCTCAGCAATTTCATATTTTGACTTGTTGATCATCAAGCACTGTATTTCAATGATGTGTGGTGGTGTTGCATATTTTGGATGTCCTTTGTGTGGATCATCTTTGAGGCTGGTGCGCTGATTCCTGCAGAACACATATTTTCAATAATTACAAAAGTGTCAGTAAAATTGTGTTAGCGATTTAATTATTTGCCATTTTTATCACTTTTAAGAAAAATATTTTGGATAGAACTTGTACACATCAAGTTCTAGCTAAAATTACAAATTTTTAATTGATTTGTTGCTTTCTTCTTGCAATGTTAATCTCATAATCTCAGCAATAGTAAAGCTATCAAAGATATTTGCTATGAAATGCAATAAAAATGACAATTTTGAACAATTTTGGGGATCTAGTGTGTGTATTGTTATAATTGTTTTACTTTTTATGCTCTGAAAAATTGAAGTGAGCCCATTATGCTTGTAAATATGTATATTTTTAAAAAATAGCTCGTTGAGTGAAACAGCTACTGAGTCTGTAAGCATATTTTAATTAGTAATTAATAATCTGTAATTTGAAAAGATTAAAAATGGCTATTGTAATTAAATGTTGATTAATACAAAAAATGGCAGAAAGGATGGTCATAGAAGTAAACCATTCTGCACATGTGTTTCAGATTCCAGAAAATAGCTTTTTCTGCTGCCATGAAGTTGTAATGTCAATTCTAGCTCGCTATAATGCCCAATGTCAGATGCCGCACAGACAGCGCTTGGTCTGGAAACTGTCCCAGCGTACGCTGAGGTACCTACGACCGACTGATAAGCTCACTTCCATACTGCCTACTATTAATGAACATGGGCAATTGCAGTTGCCTACACGTATAAGGTAAGTATTTCCTTCACCACTCCCTCTTGTTAATGGATATCATCAGATATTGTTTGGGTGAAGAGAACACTTGGAAGCCATCATTCGCATTTCTATATCTATGACTAGGGTTACCATATGAAGAATCAGAAACCTATGACAACAAAGATAAAAACCCAAAACAAAAAGAACATTGAATGTAAGAAACCAGGATACTTCATATAAAAAAATTATAAACATATTTTCAGAGGCATGCATGTTTAGTATGCTACATTTGCAGTACTTTGCTCACAAAAATTAGATTTTGTACTTTTCTGATTCACCAATCTTTACCAAAAGCTTGCTGTTTGTTACAATGTTTGTATAGAAATAACTCATATCCTGAAAATTGTACTTTAAGATTTTATTTCTCTTATTGTGTTTACAGAAAGGCAATTCCTTTCTTTCATCCGTTGACTCTGAAGTAATGATGATAATCTTTCAATATTGGCATTATGCCCAGAAATAGAAAAAATTATATTGTAGTTGAATATTTCAAGAAATAATCTGACCACAGTTCATAAGCTAACATATACTAATAATACTTTTATGCTAGAAATGCTAATTCAAACTTGTTCAGTGAACCTGATCATATAATGAAAATCATTGTATGATTGAATCAAAATAAACACTCTTATTGTCTTCATCTACTTGTTATATGTAGTACATGTTTCACGAACCATTGTTTACATCCCAGCTACCCATCGACTGCTGGATAATTTGTTATGCTATGTGTATTCTGTCTGGTGAAGGTGTGATGAACTTAGTTTTTCATCCTCAGAAGTGTCAAAGAGTGCATTAATCTGTCTGTATTTGCAAATGTAGATTGCTAATTGCTCCCTTATTGCTAATTCTGTAGCTCCTTATACTGATTTTAATAATTTTGCTTGATTCATAATATCATGGTTTTCTGCCCAGAAAAGAGATGCTACTGCTGATTTCTCCATTTGTATTTTATGTTCCTGAATTTGCCATATGGCTATGTTTCTCTTTGTTTTCAAATATAAACTTTTTGACATTCTGCACAACTTAATGGTAAATACCTACTTTTTCCTTATGGTGGAATACTGTCATTAACATTGCCTTTCAGGAGATTTTGAATATTAAATCTGTTTATAGGTGGCAATCTGACATTAAAATTTTTTAGAATATTTTGATATTTTTGCATAGCCCATGGATGATACGTGAATTTTTTTTAAAAGTATCTTCTCTTTTCCTGCTGAAAGTGTTGTCATTTCTTTAATAAGTTCCTGCCTCTTAAATTTCTGCACTTTTTTTGTGAACTAATTCTTTTTAAAACCATTTTTAATCACTGTTCTTTCTATTTGTTTGTATTCTTTAAAGTGTTCTTCTTGCTAATTTATAGATTAACTAATCTGTGTGTTAAGCTGTTGATCACTGCATGTTTGTGTTTTGGGTTTAAAACAATTAGCTTTGATATGATTGTCTGCATGCGTATTTTTTCTGTATATTCCAAATTTCAGGTTTCCTTGATGCTTCATTATTTTAATGTCCAAGAATGGTAACATGTTACCTGTTTTGTATGGGAAGCATATGCTTTTTTCTAGTATATTCAGAAGTTTTATGGCATCATTGAGTGTTTTGTTGACTATGGCAAATATATTGTCAACATATCTGTACCATATTTTAAATATATATGGGAATGCTGAGTTGATGTGTGTTTCATATGTGCTCATTAAGAACTTAGCTAGAAATGAAGATGAGCTGCCCATATTAAGTCCTGATTTTTTATAGGATTTGCCCTTGAATGAAATGTAGGATTTGTTTTATGGAAATTTCAGTGAGTTGAATGTATTCTTTCATGTTTGCATCATTAATCCCACTTGTTCTTAGCCAATCATGCAAATAAATTAGGAGTTTATCTCTAGGTATACTTGGAAACGGTGATCTATGTCAAAAGATATTAATGTGTCAGAAGGTTGTAATTTTATATCTTTATTATTTTTTTCTTTTTTAATACTAGTTGAAATAAATTGTTTTTGCTCCTGCTTTGAAATTTTGGTGGAATTAATGATACACACATAAAAGAATACATAAAACTCACTGAAATTTGCATAAACTAATTCTTCTTTTCATTCAAGAACAAATTCTATAAATGACAATCAGAACTTAGTATGGGCAGCTCCTTATTTCCATTTCTAGCTAACCTCTTCATAAGCAGATTTGAAATACATACAATTACATTTCATTTGAATCTTGCTTCATAGAACATAATTTTTTGTCATCTGTTTTCAGATAAATGTTAATGCAGTTTGTACCACACGACTCTGTTTGCAACAATAACAGATCACCATTAAGGCAACACCAAACAAAGCTTAAAAAAAGACACCAAGCACTTGGCTGGGACAGTTGGAGGGAGATAGGCTAAAGAAAAGAGGTTTAAATTCTTACTCAAATCTAATTCCCCATATGTACCAGTCAGAAAAGGTGCTTATTAGATCCTTATAAATATGGTATATTCCCATAAACTTCCCATAGTCCTGTTCAGAAGTCACTTCATTCTTCCATCTCTTCTTCTTTCTAACTTTTTTTTTTCCTCCCTTCTCAAAGCAGTTTAGAAAACTTAAGAATGTAGGCATAGTGAGCTATTTAAATGAAACCAGACTCACAAGTGTTAAATTATCAGGATGATATAGGTATATTTGTTTTTGTAAATTTTCTTTCTAAGACTGTAGAGACAATCCTGAACAATACATTGATTTTTTTTTTTGCAGGTCTGGAAGTGTTAGTTCTGATGAAAGCTGTGATTCTGAGAAAGAGGATACTATGACTGCAGAGTGGAGCCCATCATTGAATCCTGTGGACTGGGCCAGGGGAGCCATGAATTCACTTCCAGAGGAAGAAGAAATTGCTTCTAAGGATATATCAGCAAAGTTTTTGCACAACACAATGGTAGCTTAAATGTTCCACTTGGGCCTCAACTTAAAGTATTTATAACTTTGTGCTGAGTTCTGTTATAAACAGAAAACAGCAAAAATAAAAAAAAGTAAATAAATAAAAAATAAAAAAAATCTCAAAAGCTGTGAAAAGATTTTTTTAAAAAAAAGTACAAAATGTGTATATATATATATATAAAAGCGCTGATAAAAAGTTTTTGCACCTTTATCGAGTATGTTATTGTAAACAAAAGTTGGCTCTACAGTTAGTTTGTTAACCAACATGATTTATTCTTATCTCCACACTCACAGCTGTGCTTTTGTATTATAGCGCTTTGTGATGCCGTGAGGAAGAGAAATCTCAGTGTTATGCTAGTCATGTTGTTACCAGCAATTATTTCATAGTGGCATTACTTGATGTCTGGTTTAGCAGCGTATTGTTGTATGATATTGAGAATAAAAGTTATATGCTCCCACCGTTAATGAGGCATTACATGTTGGTTAAATTTACAATTTGTTTAAACTCACTGTCACATCTGATATATAAATGACAGTTATATTGGTGCCAGATACACAGCTCTTTTGGAAAAGCACTGTATTTAAGTTTATAGCATTTAAAAATCTCAGGGGGAAGTAAAAACATTACTTTGAAAAATAGGACCATTAAATTAATGCATATGCACAATGAACCAAACTGAATGAAGAGTACAAATATCATGGCAAGGTGCAAATCAACTGTTGGTGGCATAGTTTCCACCATTATCTATAAGTTTTGCATATTGGTTTCACATAGAATGTGAAATGCACGTTAGACCAAGAGCTGTGAAGTACTGTTAGAAGCCTATGTACATAATGACCTTCTGCGATGTTAAATCTTTTTATTATTTTTAAGTTTTTTATAAAATCGTTTTGTGTACTAGCCCTTTTGTTTACAAGTAAAAATTATGTAACATAATTAAGCGAGAAAATGTTTTTATAATGTGTCTTGGACAAAAGGTGTAACTGAGTGATTGTGATTTAGGCTGAGAGAAAGTAAAGGAATCCAATTATCCTTTACTTTCCATTTTGATACATGGCAGTTCAGTATGTTTGGTTTTTATGTATGTGTCAGTGTGTGATTACAATATGAATTGTTATTCTCTGTACAATGTAAGTGTAGAAGAAAAGAAGTTATTTTATATTTAAATATAAATAATATTAGTGAAATATTTTCATAGTTTAGCAAGCCAGCAGTGTTCTTATACTGCAGAATAAAGGCCAGCATTGTATGTACATGTTCACTCTTACAATTACTTACTATAAGCAAAATGTTTGTCTCTCAAAGAAAAATGTATGTATGTTCAAATATTTAATTTAAAATAAGAAAAAAATATAAAATTTATTAAATTGCTGTTAGAGTTTCATAAAAATTATTCCAATTTACCTCACCCTGATTCTAAATTAAAGTAAATAGTTCACTCCTTTGCCATATACAATGGGGCCTGTGGTGCTGAGGTGTAATAGTGTAGCTGGTTTGTTATATGCACAAGTGAACTAGTGATTTACAATAATAATTTTTGTACTCTCTGTTGTTTAAATTAGACTTAAATGTTAAGTCAGGCTGAAGACCCAAAATGGCCTCATCCAAAAAGCTACATAAATTAAAAGCAAACAGAATCTAAACTACACAAATGACTGATATTCTTTGTCCTTGCCATATGACCCAACCAAAATGGAAACAATAGAATACACATGTGTGAGCAAGCGAAGAAAAATGCAAAAATATTTCATTAATGTAACAAAATTATTATTGAGAAAATCACTCAAATTTCACATTTTGTGCTCTTCTTGGACATGTTTCAAAGGCTGTTGCCTTCATCTTCAGCATGGTTCCACTGTTCACTTCCCAGCTAGGTATTAAGATGCTGCTCTGTACGAACTTTGTGATGAGGTTACTATTTTTTGGGGAGATCAATATTAACCAAATTTTCCTTGTTTTTATTTATGAATATATTTTTCCACTGTTAAATTCTATCGGTTTTTGAAGAGTTTTAAAGAGTTATGGTTCCTTTTGAAATCCGTAGCTCATTTGCCTGAAATGGTCTGCTATTGCAGAGTTTTTCCATGTGTTTATAATTACATTTCTCATGCGTTCCTTAAACCGTATGGTAATATTTCGTTTTCTTTTGCCTATGTATTTCATATTGCAGTCTTTGAAACTGATTTCTTAAATGCCTGATTGTTCTCCCAGCTTTTTTTTTTTTTTAATGCCCGTTTTTACTACTCAGGCACCACAGGCGGTGAACACTGATGATACGTGAAACAGAATGATATATTAGGAAAGGATTTTTTAAGGAAGCAAACATTCCAGGCCTAAGTTTAAAGTACTTCCCTGACATTTGCCATTAATGAGGACTGAGAAAAACCTGTTAGGGAGAAAGGTCCTGGAGGGATTTGAACCCCAGACCTCCACTCACCAGTCCACGCCTTAATGACCACGGCCACCCGTGGCAGTTTGTAACCATTTAGTGTGGTAATATCTTATTTGTTTTTTGAAATTTTCCAGATCTATTGTGTAGCCATTTTTCTGTGCTATATCTATGATTTTATGGTATTCCGATTTGTATACTGTCTTGCTTATTGGAGGTTTGTTAATTTGAATGTGAGGCTATTGATTATGGCAAGTTTATGTTGTTTTATATTGTGGCTGTTGTTTTTTTTATAATAATTTGAACGGGTATTTTTTCTAAACAGGCCCAATTCCAGTTTATTGCCATTTTTTATAATTTTTATATTCAATAAGAGAAGAACTTTTTCTATTTCCATTGTGAATTTAACAGTCTGTCTTGTAGACTGAATAGTTTTATTGCATCCTCTTTCCATTTACTATAGCAAAAGCATCATTAACATAACAGTTGCAACCTTTGCATAGATGTGGAAATGCCTGAACTAGTTTTATTTCCAAGAAACTCATATACTTATCTGCCAAACATGATGAGAGTGGGCTTCCCATTGCTAGACCCTTCTTTTGTGTATAACTATTGCCTCTGAATGTGAAGTTGGTTTGATTGGTTCAGATATTGTTTTATTATTTCTCCAGGTAGATTAATTGAGGTTAGCCATTTCTTTACACTATTTATTAGAAATAAATAATATTTTCAAACATTTCTCTGTATTTTTTTAGTAATATTTGTGCTATAGATCCACTAAGACTAAAAGGTTTTTTTTCCTCCACATCACAAACATACATTAGTTCTGACAATTCTTATTTTAAGTTTTTCAATTGTACAATGCACAGGAAAACCAAATTGAAGATATATGCCAAGAATTTTTTTTTCTATTAGTTTGTCATTTAACATTCCTGAAGAACTAAAATATTCTTAAATTGTGCAAAATATTATTGTAAACAATAAATTGAGGTTTTTTTTTTTCTTTAAGTGCTTTGGGCATTGTAAAATACACCAAAGAAAGATAAATGTGAAAACTACCATCTCACAACATCAAAAATTAACTGCAACTGAGTGATCTTAGCTCATAACTCTTAAAGTGGCAGAACACAACTCTTATACCACATTCTATTGCATCACATCTTTTGATGTGTGTTGATGTCAATCTGCAAATATTACAATGATCTGACATATAAGTAAAGATGGTGGTCTCTTTAGCACCAATTTCATAGACATTTTCTATGAATGGAAACATAAAGGAACGAGAGTGAAAAACACACTATTGCATTTTGGAGTTTACACACTAGTAGCAAGTAGAGAAAGCAGGATAAAGAGAGAATGTATAAAAAACTCATTTCAGTAATTAATCTTAGATTCCAAATTGAATTAATATTGAAATAGTAGCTCATAAGTGTAAATAGCACTCTGTTAATAATCGAAATAGTAATCATTCAGCAATGTTACCTTTGTGTTAGGCAATACTACTAAGCCAATGACATTATATGAGTTCCTGTAATAATAAGTCCGAAATTGAATTTTTGTTAAAAATTGTGTAGTTAAAACTCAGTTTTATGTAAATATATATTTACAGTTGTTTTAAAAGAAGTAGGTATTTTATGCAGTATAACATTTGAAATTAAGCTGAGTTTTCCATATCCAAAATTTCAAGTGTGCTTGCGAGCTTCTTTTCAAGTGCAATTAAATATGTATGTATTTCATTTTGAGTAACAGCGGTTCAGTGAGCAACTGAAGATGGGAGAGATTCTACCAAAACGCATCTTACTTTTATGTAAGTAAATGGAGTTTAGTGTAAAAAAAATGAATACCTAAGTTTAGGAAATATGTATTTACTTAACAATTCAAGCCCTAGTAGCAAAGTAGTCACTGTCAGTTACTTTTACAGTTCAGTAGTACTCATAATTTTTTACAGGCTTGTCATGCTAAAATTTAAATATAATATTTTGTTGCCTTAATGTGTACATGGTACTAGATTCATTGTTGTAGTTTCTGGTTCCTGCCTATGAGAATATTGCAAGTTGAGACATGTTCAGTTTGGCCTACAACAAAATGGAGGTGACAACCGATGAATGATATGCTCAGAAATTCTGTTTTCATCTGAACAAATCTTCAGCTGAGGTCTATGGAGAGCTTATCTTTCCATATAGCACAACTTGCAGCTGGTTTAAAAAGGGGAAGTAATCAATTTGTAAGGAAGGTGGACCCAGCTCTCCATTTTGTGCTCTGACATAAAAAAGCATTAATACCACTGCCGTTATTTTTAACAGATGATTGTCAAATAATATTAGGCATACTTTCAGAGATTCTGAAAATTTCATTGGGTGTCACTTATATGTGGGTAATGGAAAAGTTGCACATTAGGCATGTTTGTACACTGAGTTCCAAGTTTGCTGTGCTGATTCCTGAACAAAAGCACACTTGAAGATGCAAGCCTTCTTCCAAAAATCATCTAATAAAACTTCGCTGCATCATTTTAACCCTGAGAGCAAACTAACAAAGATCTATGTGGAAATTTTCCATTGCCAACACCAAGTAAAGCAATAATGGGAAAGTTAGGGTCATCTTATTCTCTTACATTCAAGGAATGGTATATCAGCATGCCATACCTACATAACTGTGATTGGGCAATACTACAGAGATGTCCTGAAAAATTCTGCAAGACCATATCACATGCATAAGGCCACAGTTCCATGCAACAAAGTGGATACTGCACCAAAATAAGCATGGCAAATATTGCTGAATATCTCACAAAAATTAATGTATGTCCTTCATTCTTGTATTAGTCCACATTTAACTGTGATTTTTTCTATTCTCCCAAATTGAAGAAACACCTTTGTAGAAGGCATTTTCCATTATCAGTAGCAGTGGTGAAGATTACGGAAGTGATTCTGAAGGACCCGTAAAAAAATGGTTTCTATATGACTTTGAAGACTGATGGAAATGCTAGGACAGTTGCATTGCATCCAGTAGGGACTAATTTAAGAAAACCCATAAAAATTATCAGTATGAGTAAAGGTATGTTATGAAAAAAAAATTATCATTCTTTATTTAACGGCCCTTATATTTTGCACTATTGATTTATTACTGGGTCTTTCCTGTATCTTTCAGCATTAATGATATTCTATCTAAAAAAGATAGACCTTATCACTCTATATGCATTTACTGCATATCACACAATTTTTTCTCATCATGCAAGGGGATTTTGTGAATAAAACCAGGTTTTTGGTACATTTAATACCTGTTATTTTGCATCAAAACATATCAATGCAAATGAAACCACGCTTCATCAATAAAGAATATATAATTTTGGACCAATTACTGTATCCTTAATGTTCTGTAACATCCAATTACAGAATTTTACCTGAATATCAAGGTCACTTGTCTGCAATTCATGGAGAAAAGTGACATTGTATGCTTTCAAATTTAAATTCACTCAATTTTGGAAGATGAATCTGCATGTGAATGACAGAAAAGTGTGGATGTAGCAGGACATTTCCAACATCTGTCTGAAGGTACATGCTTACTTTCATTTAATTTAGTAGCAATTGTAAGAACTTGAATCAGTTGGGAGAATGTTATATCCACTTTGCCAGGAATTACTGCTCTGATTGCTGACCTGCCAGCTTCGTGAAACAGGTGACAAAATTGATAAAGACCTGCTATTAAAACACATGAAATGCAATAAACATTAAGTAGGATAATAAAAGGTGCTTATATATGTTTTTTCTCCTTTATTAAAATATATTATCACTACCAAACATAAAATGCATTTGAACTTCTATGTATATGAGTACATGATTTTAAATATGTATTATGATTTAGATACAAACATTATTCTTGTATTTATATAACTCTTATAGCTTTATGACTTTTGGCAGGATAAATATGACCATGTTCAAACAGTTATTAAAAATTTAAAACATTTAAAAATTAGTTCAAGATAAAATGTCACAAACATTAACTAGGCAACAGTTAACAATAATAAATTTTAATAATCAGTGAATTCACAAATAGAGTGTATACATATGAAACAAGAACTAGGGAAGTAAAAATAGGAAAAAAAAAAGTGTTACTATTTAAGCATTATCTATTTTTGCTGCTCTAGTTCTTGTTATTTTAGTAATATTGTTCCAAGAGTTACTTTATTTTTCACTTTAATATATAATATATATAATAACATTTAGTTTAAACTTCATCTTTAAAAATTAGGTATTACAATGTTAAACATACATTTCAGAAAAAATGTTATTTTTTCATTCTGTTTCACATAAAATGTTACAATAATATTAACATAATGAATTTGGTAGAAAAAGATGGGTTTATTATGTACTGAACAGCTGCAGTAGATTTCTCCAGTGGGGTAACTTAAATCAGTAGATGGCTGAAAATATGCTGCTGATAAGCACACAAAATGTTGCTGTTAAGAAATAATGCAAGCTTATGTATTAATTACTGTTCTTTGAAACAGATATTATGTTCATCATTCAGCACTATTTCGTAAATTATTCATTCTTAAACAATTTTTCCCTTTTAATCATAGTCTTTACTGAATTTTAATCTATGTGTAATTTTAATAATAATAATGCTTAAAACTTGGAATTGCAAATATATAAGCTAATAAACAAATGACAGAAAGTCATTAAATGTTCTTGATTTTCTGACTAAAATAACCAGTGACTTATAACACCTAAAAAACTTTCAGGCATAACTTAGGAATGTATTTAAACATTTTCATATAGGGAATATATGTCCATAAATGCCTTGTTACCAAGCTGTAGGGCACTTGAGATATTAAATAGCTGCATGGATCACTGTACTTGCATATATTTGGAATATTACTTGTGTTCTGGTTTTGTTTTTATTTATTTATTTATTAATATAGAATGTCCCAATGAGCTGGCTGTTCTAAGGAGGAACTGTTGTTTACAAAGATATTAGGCAGCTAAAAAATTAACTTAAATGTTAAAAGTAGTTTGTGTGGATTAAAAAAATTAATCAATCTAATATTTGAATCATGTGCTTCCCAGTATTGAATAAGTTACTTTAGGTTACAGTAAAATTCAACAAGATATTTAAACATTTTTTTTTTAACTGTACAGATTCCAAGACCTCTTTAGTGTTATAGCATTGCCAGCACTACGTAATATGTATTTTAATCCATATTTTATAGATTTTAGAGATTCTATGGAAATTTGCTCAGCTGACCTTGTTTTGTAGGAGTGTAATCTTACTTTTATCTAATTGTGGGGTTGATACATACTGTACTATTCTCATACTTATATCTAAGTATTGATTCATTTTGTAAGTGAAGCAAAGAGACTGGCAAGAAGTTTGTTTCCTTAAATACATATTGAGGTTTAAAAACATCCAGGATTTCTATAAGTTGTTCTTTAGTGCTGTTACACCATTTTGCATTCTAATATATTATAATATATTAGAATGTATCACACACTTTTAGATGGACTCTTTTTTAACATTGTTTATATCATAATAAAAACATGCACTATGTTTAATTTAAGTTTCCTTCACGTATCATCATATTATATCATTGTGAACCCTGCAAGAAGTGTAGATAAATAAACCCAGCAAACATCAGGATTAGGCTAATAGGCTCCATTTGCTGATAAATTTCAGTGTTCATTATTCATTTTTTTAAAATCAAAGATATATAGTATTCCATACTATAGTCCCGTAAGGGGGGGCGCGGGAGACCGTTGCCCTACAGATGCTCCAGGTGCGGGCTCTGCGGACCCTGAGTACCCGTGGTACCTCTGACGTACTAGAGGAAGCCGGGCCGGACTTGAAACGAGCCCCTCCCGAAAGGGGGTTGTCCGGATTGGGTTGGACTCGGCGTGGCAGTGGTTCCCGGAACTCACGGGTAATTGAGTACTCGCAAGAGCGGAGTGTCCCAGGGGAGTGCCTAAGGCGTGTACCCTGGGGGCCGGTGCGCCGGAATCTCCGTTTTTGTGAGGCGGTGGTGGCTTCCTTAATGCTGGGGTCACTCACCCCTATAAAGGAGTCAGTACGACCTATCAGCCAGTGAAACTCTGGTAACTGGGTGCGCTCGGCTTTTGAAGCTGCAGTTCACTCGGTGCGCTTGGGCGACGTAATCGCCTGCAGCCGAAAGGCGGGTCGGTTTTGGAAACTAGGTACCGTCCTAACGCAAAAAACCACTGGGTGGCACAGACCTCTGTGTTACGACCCCTGGTCCTAGAGCCTGGTAGTACTCGAAATCACACATTCCATACTATAGCATAGTATAGTAGTCTTGTGGTAAAAGTTAACTCCAATTTTTGTCACATTTTGTTATATTGCACATGATGTATTAATTCTGATCTGCTTTTGGGTATATGTATGTACATCTTGTCACTGATGTTTGCCTCATTGTGAATTTACTTCAGAACAGAGTGATCTGTTCAGCAATCTATCCTTACACAACTACTTAATAATTTTAGTGCCCTACAGCATGTTAACAAGACATTTATGGGCATACATTCTCTATATGAAAATATTCAAATATACTCCCTGAGACATGCCTGAAAACTATTCATTGTTATTCCAATTCACTCTTTATAGTTCAAATTCTGTAATTTTAAATTTAGTGAGAGAAAAATAAAACTGAATGATATTGATGTGACTGTAACACAAAAATTAATTTATTTTTTAAAAAATGTAAATAGTAATCATGAAGAAATTGATTGTCATTAAAAATACTAATTACAACCTATCAATTTCTCATTTAAAGTTTGCTTTTTCCATTCATTTGAAAATTCCTGTAACACACAGAGTTTCATGAAAAGCCATTTTATTTAGTATTTTTTTTTTGTATCAGGGATTTTCACAGTGAAATATATTATAATATGACAAATTATTGTTACAAAATCACTCAAATTTCACTAATTTTGTTCCACTTACCAACACCTTAATACCGCACTGGGAAGCTGCCAGTGGGATCAGGCTGAAGATGGAGGCAAACGCCTTTGAAACATGTCCAAGTAAGTAGAACAAAATTAGTGAAATTTGAGTGATTTCATAACAATAATTTGCCATTTTATTTGCTTAAGAGATGAGTGAAGTTGTTTTAAAATGTTAGCCAAGAGACTTGTATTTGATAAAAATACATGTATACATAGCAAAGATAAACCAAATGGTTTTAATCGGTTTTAAAATTAGTACTGATAAGGTATTCATCCACAATTTTTACACAATAAGCTTTTTATCTCTCAAATAAAGTATGTAAAAGTTACAAATTACAATGCAAGATAATTAATGAACTACAAAGATGGTGCTGTCATCACTAGGAGATCCTTCTAATTGTACTTTGAAATATTATTTTTATTTATAAATAAAACATTCTGTGTGTAAACAGAGACCACATTAAATAGTTGCATATATTATAAAGACATAAAGAATGTCTTAAAATTTATGCGATGCTTTTTGTTGAAACATGATTTGTTAGTAAGCATTTATAGGCAGCCATAACATTTACACAATCATGTCAGGGAGACCAGCTCCATAAGTCAAATTACTCTGTGTTGTGGTGGCAACCCTGATCTCATCTGTATGTGGAGTTCGTTGCCTTACATCGCAACCACCAGGCCAAGCACGAGCAGGACTCCTAGTCTCCATGCATTGCTGAGGTAGAGCATCCACAGATAAGCTGACAGTTGTTGGATCATTGACACCATTTGCTTTCAGTCTTCGTTGTGCTGCTATAGTGGCACGCAGAGTCTTGCGTTTCTGAAATCAGGTACACATTATTTTAAATATTATGAGCTGAAGTAAAATAAAAATGTGCCCTCTTGAGCACATTATAAGGCTAAAAATTATGCATTTTTTTTCTGTTTAAAGCTTCTATAAAAAAGAATAGTAATATAATGACATTTTCAGAAAAGCACAGTGAACTTGATGCTACTAGTTAAGCAATTAAAAATATAATGCAGATTTGTAGCTTTCTGTAGTTTTTTATGTAGCATTTACTGATGAGATTTATAAATTTAAAAAAGCTTTGAAATACTTGTGTATATTTCAAGATATAGTAAAATCCCGGTGATACCTGCCCATTTGTTATGCTATCTCGCATTATACACTTTTTGCTCCTGGTCCCTTGATATCCCTATATAAATCACAACTTAATATGCTCATCATCCTGTTTAATATGCTGTCTTTTATCATCTGAAAATTCTGAAAATAGTATCACATTTTAAAGGGTATTGAGAAAGCATTTTGTGAAATTCCCAATAGCTGTTATCACCTGCATGTCAGGAGTATACTAGAGCCTAAGGTTGGTTAAAACCAAAGAATGCAATTTGACTCTTTATAAATATATTGCTCTGTACTGAAAACTTTGTCGATATTGGATAAATTATACGTTCTCCTTAAGCACAATGAAAATGCCAACATAAATCAAAAACACTTTGCAGAATCATTAGGAATTCCTTTATCAACTGTCAGGATCATACTAAAAATTGTGATTCATTAAATAGAATCCTAAAATAAGCCACCCTCAGTAATATGCAGTCCCATTTATTATTCCATTATTACACAGTCCCTGAGCATCTTAATGAGGGTTCACTGCACTAATTGGAATATTCTCAGGCTATTACCAAAATCTCAACTAATTTAGAGTTCTTATAAAATGAAGCACAAGGAAGGCACTTCTTTGTCTGGGCTATTTTTCTCTTTGTAGTGTGTTCAGTGACATGGTAAAAGAAAAATTATTTTTAAAAAAAGTTAGTTCAGTAGAAGTTAATAAATGAGATACTGAAGTATAATTAATTTATAATTGACTCATAATTTACTTTTTCCTTTCCAAAAAAACAAACGGTTGTATTGTATGTAAGAGAGAGATTATGGTTTTCGATGGTGTTTAATGCCTGCTTTAAATGCACCACATGCAGAGAACACTGGTAATACATGAGATGGAATGACACATTAGGAAAGAGTTTTTAAGGAAGGAAATGTTGCAGGCCTAAGTTTAGGGTATCTCCCCGGCATTTGCCATTTATGAAGACTGAGGAAAACCTGGAAAAAATCTCAGTCAGGGAGGATGGTCCTGAGTGGATTTGAACCCCAGACTTTCTGTTCACGAGTCCATGCCTTAACAACCTAGCCACCCTTGGTGGTTTAAGAGAGAGAGACAGATAAGGGTGCATATTAAGGGTTGTCTCCCAACTCTGAACATCCTTAACCCTCCAAATAGTAATCAATCACATCATAAAGAAAATGCTTCATGTTAATTTTTTTTCTATTTATAATGTGCAGGGAAAAAAAACAGTTTTCCCTTTCTTTTATAATATTTAATTTATATCAGAAAAGTATAAAGTGTTTATATTCAAATAAAAACTACTGACGATATAATTTAATGTTATAGATGCAAACATTTTATTGGGCAGATATTAAAAAAATACTTTTAAAATATGCTATGTTGACTGCATATATTTATTAAGGATCTTTAATTCAGTATAGAAAAAAGAACCCTTCTGAAAGTTTTAAAGGTAATAGCTTTAATTAACAGATATTTAATGTAAGGCTCAGATGATTTAAAAAGGAGCAAAAACTTAAAATTTTTACAAACAGAAATGCATACTGGACTAGATACTTTCATTTAATTGCTAATCTTTTATAGGACTGAGTCAGAAACTGAAGTAAAAAATGCAAAATTAGAACATTTTCTTTTGCTCAAATAAAAAATATTGAAAGCAATGTATTTATGTTTGTACTAAATATGAATTTATTGACAACTCTCTTTTGAACTGCTTAAAAGTATAAAACAATAGTTACAAGAAGTGTTACAAGGCTGATTATAAAGAAATTAAAGTTTAAATGAGTAGTTGCCATGAACATTTAAAGGAGATATTCACCAAAAACATGCACTAATTTAAATGTAAACATATTTATTATCTTTAATTACAGGAAAAAAATAGATTCCAATAAAAACTAAGATATCTCTTTATGTAATGGAGTTTATTGTCAGTATTGTTAATATAATACATAGATAAACATATGGTATTTATGATAAACATAACAAAATATTTAGTGCATGTTTCTATTTTGCAATTTCACGTACATAAGTACAAACTATATATACAATTGCTTCCACAATAAAATAATACATGGCAAATTTATTGATAACACAACTATAAAAGGAGCACCACTGATGATTATTCATTTGGCTAGATACAACAAATGCTACATTTAAGCTGAGCAACAAATACAATAATTTACTTTTAATAATTTGCTCATCTATGTTTGAAGCACCACACATAAGGCAGCATTAACTCTGGTCAGAAACATTGAATAGCAAGTAAAAGCATTTTCAAGAGTGCTACACAAAAAACAGCTCTTTACTTTTTATAGGAATATTTGCTCTATTTTATTCTTTAAATGAACTGTTATCAGTTTGTATGCTGTTGTACCTCCTATAATTTCTTAAGTGGAGTACCAGTTTTAAATATTACAATAGCACCTTTTACTTTGTTGAATGTCAACTCTGTTAAGTTCAAATTACCTCCAAAAATGCATGCAAAAATATTTATGTTCAAAATTTTTATTATTTATGTACAAGTGGCTTTTCTCTTGCTGTTATAATAAACAAGATTAATGAGCTTTCATTTATCTATTCAGATCTGTAATTACATGCTCAATAAATAGATTCATTTAAATTTTATTCTTCCATCATGTTTTCAAAATATTTTGCTATTGTATAGTGAAATAATTTTTATATATTGTTCTCTATTGACATAATAGAAGAATTACAGCTACTTGTTCCATGGAAATACCACTTGGTTACATTTTCTAGGACGGTTTAGAGCAATTGACTTTTTGTCAACAAAAATTCCATTTCAAAACTGGAGCACTATTAAATGGAGCCTAAAGATAGTCTTATTGTATTAATGCTATATGAGGCTCCAGAAATTATAATTATATATTCTTTTGTTTCAATAGTTATAAAATATTCTGAGCATCTTATATATACATCACATTTTCTTTCTGAAGTTGCATTTAGCTAATATGAATTTGTATAATAAATGCAACATGCAGTATCTACATTTCTGTTCAAAAATCTAACACTAGCATGAAATTTCACTAGCATCCTCATCCTTATTTTCATAGAAGAATTAAATCACTGTTTTATATTTTGTAAAATTCTTATTTAAGTAAAAATGGAAATGTTGCAGTGAACTTTAATGAAATAAAAATAGTGTTTCATTTGTTTATGCAATATGTAGAAGGTTAAACAAATAACATATCCTCTTCGAAATGATATATAGCTCCTAATAAATAAATAAATTTGCAGGTAAATCACACTGTCATTAAAGCAAAAATTGAATGCAAAATGCCATGCTATTAACAATAGTTTTATGTTTATTATTTGAAGATATGACTGTACTTCAAAGGAAATAGGCACATAAGTCTTAACTATGTGGGCTTGTTAATGTTATGCAGCTTATTTGAAACAGTATAGAAAAGGAAATAACTAAACTATATGTTTATGCTATTGATAATGTAATTTATGTATTATCATTATTTACTTAACTTTATTTACTTATTATATAGCTCAAGCAATAGCTAAAACTGACTGGCATGACATTTAAATAGATATTAAAAAATTTTGTAATGATAAGCAAGTGTCCAGTGCTGGCAAAATCTAGGTAACAAGTGCACATAAATTCTATAAAGAAAATTTGTTCAGCTATTATATATTCATTGTAGTAGTACCTATGCATATCTTTTTACACATGCTATGTTTTCAAATAAATATACCAGTGTATTATATTTTACAAAGACTACATAGCACAGAATTTTTTTCTTAGTAAAATAGTTCAAGCAGTGCAATAAAAAAATTTAAAAATAATTATCAATATATAATTATATAAACATATTATTTCTATTTTTTTTATTCTAATGCTGCAACGAATCCTTATTTATCATAAAAAATTCTTAAATTACTAGAAATCACAATTTTTTTCCTCATTTCACAATATATTCACCTCTATAATATATTTAATTTATTTTCTAATACAGTAGAACGTCAACTATCTGAACATCAGTCTACCAAAACATCAAATATCCAAAACCATTTAACAGACTGTAACACTTTGTTTAACCTATGCAATACAAATCCTTTTTGAAAATTCCCAGTGCAAGTTCCTTGTTACTGTCAATCCTCTTGACATCATTAAGCTTGGGCAACATCTTTATATCTCCCTCTCTCTCTGTCTGTCTTCTACTTAGGACAGTGCATCAAGTTTTCAATTTTGTGAGCTGTTAAGATTAAGTGATAGCATTCTTACATATATCATGAGCTACTGCTTTTTGTCCATCATACAATTTCAATAAGTGCAAACAAAATTTTCAGTGAGAAACTTAGTTAAAATGTTGCGCCATGTTGTCATCTGTTCTGTGCTAAAGTGCTTGTGGTTTGTGGAGCATGCTGTATACACAATGAGGCAGAAAGCTTAACATTTCATGTCTCATTTCTAGGTTTGATTATCCAAGCTTTAGCTAGTTCCAGTTAGTTCAGATACTCAATATTCTACTGTATTTGAAAGTTCATTCAGTAAATTTGCTAGAAACAATTTTAAATATAACAAAAACTAACAGAAGAAACAATATGTTGAAATTCTATGTTCTGTAGCTTAAAATGCCTTTTATCTTTTGAACATTTATATTCTTAAAGTCTTCAACAGCTGAACTGTTAACAACAAATCAACAGAAGTGGCATTATTTATGTAGGTTAAATGTTGCAAGCATGACAAAACCTTATTTGCTAAGGGCCTATAAAATATAAGCAGGATGTGCAACATAACTTAATATCAGAAATAGTTTCATAATTACTATGGGGAACATTTTAGTGTAACAACAATTCAGTATTTGTTATGTTGGGTGGCTTTGCTACTTTTGTTTAAATTTGCAAAGGGACAACGAGCTCTCAAGCCAACCACCCTGTGCTTTACCTCTATAGCCCCTCGCCACTTGTCAGCAGCATGGCGAGCAAGCTCCATGCGCTTCTGTTTACGGATTTGATGCTTCTTGTAGGCCATCTCGATTATGATAAGTCCTATACCCCCTACAATCCCTGCTGCCACAAGGATGAACACCCCAGCCATATTTTTAAGTCCTAGAGTGTTGGGAGTCTTTTCAAATTGCTCACACTGCTGCAGATTTCCTTGCAGAATCCATTTATTGTCCAGGCTTTCCATAATTCCACCTGTGGAGAAGATCATTAACATTAAGATATAGGGATGAATGAGTAGACCATTTCACTCTCTATATTCTAGAAATCCCAAAGTTTTTTCAATTAGAGAAGTTAAGTTTTAAAATGTGACTTGAAACTTATCTGGATGTTTTAAATCTAAGCACTTTATGACTTTATGAACCATGTCAGTAGGAAGTAATGAGAAGTTGTTCTTCCAAACAAGTGGTATATAGGCAATAATTGGAAGGGTGAATTTCAGGAAAAACACAAATCCCCTGTTTAAATGTGACTTTTGTGAAAGGGAATTTTAATTAGATATTGATAATGGTGATGACAGCATTCATTATAATAACAATATCATCTTACAGTAAAAATTTAAGCTTTTATACATAAAATGGGAATTCTTTTCATATTACTAAGGTGGTTAAGAAATTGTAACTTAAGATTAAAAATAAGATTTATTTACATTCCATGAAACTCTTGTTTAATGTATGTACTTCAAAACATGGAACAAATCAAAATATAAAAATACATTAAATTCATATGGACATTTAAAAATGTTATAAATTACCTAGTCTTGCCATAAATAAATAGTATTTCAAACTTTGAAAGGATCAGGTGTTTTGATGATCAGTTAATCAGTTTCAGACAATATCACCCTTATTGTGAAGTTCAGATTCAGCAGAAAGGGTACATTATTTAAGGTTTAACCAAGGAGTGGGAAGAATGGAATGAAAAAGCGTGTTGCTATGATAGCCTTTCTTAGGGTTGAAAAATCGCATATGAAATTATTCAGATCCTTATAAAAGATGGAAATCAATAGGATATTACATACTGCACCATTCAATGCTTAACTGAGACTAGTACTTTAGATGACTGCAAGATCTTGAACAGCTCTATGAGGACTGTATCATCAAAGCAGTGGCAGAATCCTGTTTGGAAGCATACAATAACAGCCCCTAAGATGAACATATCGAGGAGATTCATGTCCAGAGTGCTTAGGCAAGACCTAAAACTGAGGGAGTTTTATTACAGTACTGGGCATTTTAAGTGCAGAATTAAGCAGCAGAGGGTGCTGATATGCAAAGCATTGCTACAACATTATGGTAATAATAGCCATAAGAAAATTCTTCTTAACAATGAGAAAGTATTCAATATTGAATATATCTACAATTGTCAAAATGACAGAATATATGGCTTAACTTCTTGAGAAGCATGTGAGAAAGTCCTAAAGGTCAAGAGAAGCCACCACATTGCCTCAGTAATGGTTTGATGGGAGGTGAGTTCTATTTCCGTCAAAAGGGATTGAACACAACTTTGTATGAAAGCAATATACTGGAACCTGCAGTAAAAGCTCAACATTACTTTCTTCAAGAACAGGTATTGGAGTTTCTAGCAAGATTTTGCTCCAGCCCACAAGGCAAGGCCCACCTAAGCTTGCCTTGATGTTCCAGATTTTATTAATGCTCAAGATTGGTCTTCCAGCAGTCTCAGTGAATTCCCTGGACTGTAAACTGTGGTTAGTATTTGAGGGAATGGTTTGCAAGAAAAGTCCAAAAATCTCAATTGGTCATTAAAGTCAGCATTGGCAGATTTCTCAATGGTGGCAGTGCATGCTGCTATAGATTTCAGCCATGTATGGGCACAATGTGGTCTTTTGGAGAATATTTGGAATACTAAGAGAACAACATATTAAAAGTAAATGAAAAAACATTAAAATATGTTGTAGTTACTTAACTAAAACTTTGTAACAGTATTTATGGCAAGGCTGGGTAAATACACATGTTCAGTAATTTCATGTGCATACAACACATTTAAGTTATAGTGTAACAGTATGGATTATTTACATGTGAATTCGTCATCTGCATAACAGGTCTTGTTGCCAAGATATTTGCATGAACAGATATGAATCTTTTCTTATCATCAAATGATAATACTTTGAAATTAATTTGGAAAGCATTATGAATACTAATACATTCATAATAAAGATCAATACTGTGATCTAGTGGTATCATCGATGCTTCCAAGGTAATGGGCCCAAGTTTGATTCCTGATTTGGTAAATTTTCTAAATGAGATTTTTTCAGAGTTCTGCCCTTAATTCTTAAGGCAACTGGTAATCCTAGACCACAAAGTTGCCTGAGCTTATTTCACTGAATTATCTCTTATCATCCTCCTAGCAGCTATCCTTGAGATAACTTAGCAACCTCAGAAGTTGACTAAACTGTTGCTAGGCCATGGAAGCATCCCACAAGTTTGAATGGACAGTGGTGCAATGAAAAAAAAATCATAATAAACTCCTATTGCTATATTATTGATAGCACCGAGTGCTTTATTACAAATGGGAAATCCATCAATACAACACAAGGTCTAGAATAGAGATTCATGTTATCAAAACCAAGGCTAAAGCGTACTAAAATAGTTTTCTCACATGGCCGTTAGATTATTCAATAAATTTCCACCTTCAATTAAAGCTTTAGAAAACCAATGGAGTTCAAAGCAGCAGTAATGGCATACTTGTTCAATCATCCTTTCTATACAACTGAGAACTTTTGAAAGAATTACATGTGCAGATGAGATATCAATGGTGTTAATAATCTGGCATTTATTATTTATAATATTAAATTCACAGCTTGTGTTTTAATATGATATGTAAAACACTTTATGTGTCTACCAGAATTAGTATAATTATTTATTATATTGCAGTTTATACAATTGCTAATAATGGACTTGTCCTGTATCATTTACACAGCACTAATACTTGATGTATAAAGATCAATAAATTGAAATCAATAGCTAATCACAAGGAAGTGTTAACATTTTTAGTTTTCAGATTAGATCTTTCAAAGCAGATGGGAAACATATTTCTGCCAATCTATCTGATTTCATCTTTGGTAACCTTCCACTTCAGCATTTGTTTTAGAGGCGAAAAATGGTTTCTTGAAGAGTTTGTTACAGGTGTTGTAAGTGGATATAAAGTAATCACTAAAGGAAGCTATAATGGTAATAATAAAAAATGAATTTGGGATATGATTTTAAACAGAAAATCTTAATTAAGATCATTGATCATTGTATGATTGAATTGAGTTACACATTCTTATGGACTCTACTTACTTGTTTAAATTTAATACATGTTTCACGGATCTTTGTCCATATCCTCAGCTAAGTGTCAACTGAGGTTGCGGACAAAGATCTGTGAAACATGTTCTAAATTAAACAAGTAAACAGAGCCAATAAAAGTGTGTAGTTCAACTCAATCATACAGTGATCTTAATTATATGATTAACTTCACTGCAACAAGTTCCAATTAGCATTTCAATTTCAAGAAAATCTTATGTAAATATTAGTTGAATCAATCACCAAAAGGCTATATTCTCAAACTATTAGAAATGTAGCAATAACATTATTTACTATTTATTATATGTTTACAAATATTAATGCTAAAAGAAAGACGTTATAAGTCAAAAAAAAAAAAATTTGGCAGTTTTATGAATGCATGTTTACAGACTAATTGGCCTATAACATGTAAACTGGGACAATCTAATTTTTTTAACAACCAACTTCCATAAAATTTAAATGGACTGCAATCTCCTGTGAGTTGAACTATATAAACATTTATGATAAACATCAAATGAACATCTTGAAAATTAAATAAATATAGGCATCTTGAAATAAAATTAGAACATAACAGAAGAGTTATCCACACTATCCTATTTGAGACATGCCAAAAGTACATTGGGTTTTATCATTCTCAGCATGCATATGCAACACCTAATTGTTTCATAAAAAATTAAATCATTGCATTATTTCAAATAAGTTGTAAGATCTAGAAACAACTAATTATGATCAGTATGGCAAAATTAATTTTCAAGTCCAGATGTTAATAAACATTATCTTATTGTGAAAGAAATTTACCAGCATAAGGGATTTTCTGCTCTATTATTGCAACAGATGAATAATTAACATTGCAGAATATTCTTCTATATTAATACTGTATTAAAAAATAGACAATAAAACAAAAATCATAGCAAATGAGGCATGTATATTTTGACTCTTTGGGGCATTATGGTGAAGCATTTGTTGGATATCCATCCTGAATACATTCCATTTTATTATTGCCATTTACCTTTGAAGCCCTATTAAAAACAAATGAAGTTGTTTGTGTTAAACATTAAACACATCTATAAACAATGTATACAGTTTTTTTCACACTAACTCCATTCACTTACATAAAATTTGGAACATATGTTTCGGGAGCGATCCCTCCCATCTTACCATGTTCCAAATTTTATGTAAGTGAATGGAGTTAGTGTGAAAAAAACTGTATACATTGTTTATATATATACCACTCCATTGTCAACAGCTTTATAAGTACACTTAATTGAATTAAACACATCTATCTATTGGTGCCAATATACTTCAGACATACTACTAACTTTTGCAAGAAAACCTAATCTAATCTTTTACTTTTTCAATGTCCCACTCACCTCACATGGCATTCATTATTACATTCAAAATTGATTTACATTTAAAAGATATAGCTACAAAAAACTATATTCTTTTTATAAATAATTAGTTGCAATTAAGTTAACATATTTCACACAAAATGTTATATGTTTGGATATAGTTTAAAAAGATATTCATGGGAGCAATAATACATTGTTCACCTCTATATCCTAACAAGCACAAGTACAACAGCCTTCGCTGTCCTCCTGGAGTTGGTGCCCCTACATATATCCAATATAATTCATATGATAATATCATATTTCTGTCTCCATGCGATCACTTTAGCTATACAGTGGGGGCTGTTGTCCTTGAGCTTGTTTGGATATGGGGTGAACAACATTTTACTTCTATAAATGTATTTTTATAATATTTCCAAACACTAGCATATATGTGAACTATATTGTTAACTTAATGTCAGCTATTTATTTATAAAAAGAAATATAATTTATTAGCATTGCAGAATATTCTTCTATATCAATACCATATTAAAAATTAGACATTAAATATAGTTGATAACCTACTTTCATGGAAATCCAGAATGGCAAGTGTAACTGCATCAGCCCAAGGTGAACCTTTCTGTAAGCCAATGCCATAACCTGAACGTCCAAAGAGCTCACCAGCTGTTACCAGCTCACAGTCTTGTGCTGCTTCAAATTCTAACCGTGAGCTGTCCCATATAAAAGCCATGAGTTTCCTGAAAACACATAATTAATCACTGGTTTATTTTCCAGTTTTCCTTATGATTTTTTAAAATACATTAGAATACATCCCTAAAATATAACCTTATTTTCAAACTAATCATTCATTTTAGCTTTCATTTATTCAAGAAGCAATTGCATGGGACATGAAATCCAGAAAGGCATGGTGGGTATTAATTTTCACAATATTTTGTTATTTCATTATACATAGTCTCTGACATCTACTTAACAGAAACGCTTTTCTAATTTTATAAAGCACATAGAGGAATAAGTTTGTGCATATTTTGCAGAGAGATTAATAGAAATGGAAACAAAGAGACAAACCCTTGCTTAACATCCTGTATGGCCTCTTCAGCTGTGTTATAGTTGTTCCCTTCCATTGTTCTGTACATATTAGAAAGTTCAACCTGTCGCCTGAAGTACATGTCCACTGCAGAACCTTTCACTGTTGCACAAGTCAGATTTTCCATTGTATTCCTCAACTGTATGAATGAAAATAAGAATAAATAATATGTTTGTATAAATAAGTATTAATAAGGTAAACTTAAGCTATAAAGAGCATTCAGAAATTATTTATTATAGAGGTGTTTTATAAATACCATGCAATCTATGGGTATGTCCATTTGTAAGGTGAAGGGTCAATGTTAGTACACCATGCTGCAACTGAATGGTGGTTGTAAGCAGAGTGTGTAACAAAAGAACAGTGTTCATTTGTTGTGAAGTAGAGAAAGATGTGGATAATATGGAAGGCAACTATCATGCACAAACATAAACTGCATGGTTTTTGTGAAAGAAGGATGTGAAAACTGGAGAAATTCATAGACATCCAACTGCAGTATGTGGTTGAGATGCTCCTGCACAGAAGACCATTTACAACTGGGGCTCCTGCATAGAAGATGTTTACAACTTGTCAATTAGTTGACAAGTGGCAGAGAACTATTTGGTCTTTCATCAATACCGTGGTCTCCCACTAACATTGAGGTTATGTCTGAATGGATTATGGCTGATAGGTGCAAACCTTGGATGAATTGGAATACCTTGGATGAACTGGAATGTCAGACAGGCCTCAGCCATGCAAATCTGCACACCATTATTCACAATAATTTTAATATGAAAAAAGTATGTGCATATTGGGTTCCATGGGACTTTATAGGCAAAGAAGAACAAAAAGATTGAACCTGTCATCAGCTTCTGGAAATGCATATGAAGATCCAGATTTTTTGGAGAAGCTGGTGACTGATGATGAGTCATGGTGTCACAACCACACACAAGAAAAGAAAGTTCTATCCATGCAATGGAAACATCCAGGATGTCCCTGAACCGAGAAATTTTGTGCTCCTCCACCTGCAGGCAAGCAAATGATCAAAGTCTATTGTGACACTTCAGATATACTGTTAATAGACTGACTTCCTCAAGGAATGACTGTCAACAGCGAAGTGTACTGCATAGTTTATATGCCTTATATGCAGGATTCAGCTATGGCGAAAAGTGAAGTAGTTGGCAAAAGAATTCCTCCATCATGACAAAGTGTGGCCCCACACCTGCAATACTGTGACCACAAAGTTGGCATTGATGGGTTTCATTGTTGTGCCACACCCACCATATTCACTGGATCTCACTCTGTCTGATTATGGCTTATTCAACAACATGAAGGACTCCCTCAATGTAAAAAATTTGACAACAATGAGAAATTCAGCAGCTGTCCACAAGTGGTGGAATAGTTTCCCAAACATTGATTTTGTGATGGCATATCAAGCTACATGGAAGAGGGGAATGGTGCATTGACATTGGTGGGGAATATATTGTGAGATCCCTGTGCATCAAACCATGTTGCATAATAAATAAGGTATAAAAAATGTTATTTTAAATAATTTCCAAACACTCTTCATATAAACCCATCTAATTTCATAGCCTAGAAACTACACAGAACAAGTATAATAGATTACTCAATGCAACTTTATAGAACTTTCACAGTTAGTATATAATAATAAAATTAATGTTTTAGATTTATAAGTCAGATGATTACTCTTTAATTTCTCCACTTACCAACATTTATTGGCAGAACATATTTCATGAATCCTTGTCCATAACCTCAGTACTAGTTGACATTGATAAATGAAAAAATAAGAGTATGTAATTGAATCATTAGCTAAAACATTTAATTTATAAGAATAATAGATGCATAATTTTGATTAAGTTATGTATCAAAACTAGAGATGAGTAATTATCAAATGTTCTTGATATTCTACATTGAATGCTTTGATACTTAATGCTCTGTACTTTACAATTCTTTTATCAAATAAAATACAAATTTCTCATTTTATTATTTCGAGGATATTATCAAGCAGATAGATCTGAATTTTATTATCCACCAAGCTGGGATGTTCAGCAAAAACAATTTTGTGCACTGAAGTGACATGTTTCTGTGGGTACTAATGTTATGAGATTTTGCATTTCAACTGACATGAGTAACCAAGATCATCAAGGCTTAGACTGGTGAGGGGATGTCTTGGGTTCAATTTCCATCAGGACCATCCTTCCTGATAGGTCTTTCCAATTTTCCTCAGCCTCCATAAATAGCAAATACTGGGAACGTACTTTAAACTTAGGCCTGGAATTCTTCCTTTAGTGTTAAAATCCTTTCCCAAATCTATCATATCATCTCATATATCATCAATGTCCATTGCCTGTGATAATTGAACACTATTAAAATATTATTTCAATCTCATGAAATACTCTTTACAAATGCAAATGGTGCGGTTATCTCTAACAGATCCAATTTAAAATAGTTCCAAACATCATTCATATCACCAAAAAAAGGGTAGAACACAAAATGTACCAGCCTTTGTTACTTTAAAATGACAACTGACTTGACAATAAAATGTAAAATTAGCTATCATGCTAAAGATGATGAAATATGACATTTATTTATTAAATCTATAGATCTTACAAAATACATGGGACTAGTCATTTTACAATGTAAGTTGACCAATCCATAATAAGCAAATTATCAACAATTAGTTGCTTGTGTTTAGATAGTTTAACAGGCTACATTAAATTTAAAAAGTTTCTTTTATTATTGGCCAGACTCAGAAGTGAGGTTATTCTGTAAGCCAAGCATGGTTTTTCCATATCTGTAAAGAGTGAAAAATTTTTCAGAAATTAACGCAATAGCATGGTCAAAAATATCTACTTCAAACTGAATTCAGTTCTGTTATGTGATTTTTAAAGAAATCTGTAGCTCAGATATACAGTGACAGACTATCTGCAGAAACATAAGGAAGGAAAGCCATTTTTATTATGGGGGCATAGAAGTAAGGTCCTGCTATTTGCTATTTAAAAGCATATGAGCAAGGTATATTTCTTTTGCATACATTTAAAAATGTACTACTTATGATAATATTAATTAAAAATTTTTGTATTAACAAAGTATCAAAAACGTATTGAGCCCATATACAAGGGTGTCATTTCATATAGATGCCTCTTTAGTATTGAGGTAATGAGAGCATCAAGAGTCATACATGTCAAACATATTAATGAACCTTCTTTTTATTAGTTATGCTCTCTTTGGCAGAAAAAACAGTCATTTGTACCTTTCCAATCTAAGAACAATATTTGTAGTTTCCTTGAATCAAACAGCTTCACAATGTTTTGGAAAATCAGATTTGTTTGAAAGAGGATATAAGTTTGTGACTCTGAAATTACATTGGACTACTATGACACTGCAAGGAACTCTGCCTGCAGTGTACAATAGCCCAAAAACTTCAGTATAGTGAGTTGATACTACAATAAGATATAGGGCAATTAAAATGTTGACAGATATGCGGGTAGAGAAAGAAACAAAATTCAGGATCTCTTAGGTAAAGTAAGAGATAAGTGGATGAGAAGTATAAGGAAGGAGCTTGAGGACTCACCCAATTGTGAAAATGGTAATTTATTTTAGAGGTACTTTACCATACATATAACCAGATGGTTAAGGTATGGGAGAACCTTAGTTTTGATAGTGCTAAATATTTAACTATTTTGTTTGTTCATTTGTTTGTTAACTTTTTTTTAATGAATATAGGGGTAAATAGGTAGCTTAGAAATAGAATAGAAAATGAATATACACATATTGTCATGCACTTAGTGGCTACATGGATTTACAAGGATTTGGAGTAATGATCTGTGGTGAATTCAGGGAGTAGCCCAGGAGAGTAACCCTCCTCACAAATGAAAAAATACTCCGCAAAAATTTAAAATCTATTTGTAAATGCATATAACATTTATAATTAAAAGTTAAAAAAAAGACTAAAATTAATTCACTTCTAAGTCAGTGCAATGCCCCTTTAATGGCCTCATTTCAATTCAGCAGAGTTAATCCTAGAATTGATTCAATTTATATAATAACAGTTTATATTTTTATAAATTGTAAGCTATTTTAATTTATTTCTTGTTTTTATGAATTATACTTACTCTTGCATCATTAATTCCAGTAAGTTTTGTTTTTGGGCGCTCGAGCACAAGGAATGCTGCCAAGTTGGCAGTATATGAGGCAACAATGATCATAGCAAAACCTGCCCATACCATTCCTAGAACTCTTGCTGAAAAGCTACGAGGTGTACCTGTTAAGAAACCAAACAAATAAGCATTTATTACTTCACTATTAGATATAAAGATATTAGGATAGTTAAATAAAAAGTTTCTTTATCATTTTAAAGTACCTACTACTAATGCCATACCTTCACCAATTCCACTGTTAAGTAGCACACCCCAGGCAAACCATATGGCACTGGACAGATTGAGAGCATCCTCTTCAGTACCATCTGTGTTAGCCAGTTTAAAGCGTCCAAAAGGAGAGAAGCGATCCAGGAGGTACAGTACCAATGCCACTACATGCACTGACACCATGACCAGAATCCACAGTGTGTTACTAAATGGCTGGAGGAAAGATACCAGCGTGGAAGAACGTGATGGCTATAAACAAAAATGTAGCATATTAGAAAATGAAGGTAGGAACCATCATTACAATATATAGCTAGTAATCTTCATTTATGCAAAGCAGATAGAACAAACTGTTTAAGGTATATTATGAACATAGCTAAACTGCTGCCAAGTTCAACATAAGTGAAGCTGTAACTTGTACTCTGATGAGGAATAGATATTATAAAAGTTGTGTATAAGTATCATTTGGCAAAAATTATATTATTATATTAAAAATACCTTTTTTTCAAGAATGGTTATTCCCTGGTATTTAAATGGTTTGCTGAATTCAATGAATTCTGCCCTTTCTGGATTTATTGTGAGTGGTGCAACAATCATATCTGCTCTCTCATTAACCAGCTCTCCAATTAACCCTGTCCATTCCTTCTTTCCTCCTACTGTAAATAAATATAAAATCTAGATAAAGGTTTATTACATAATAATCATTTATATATAAAATAACCAAATTAAATATGAATATAGACATTTCTTGTTTACACTCATCATTATGAAAATACATTTGAATACTCTAGAGATTTAAATTGTAGTTTTTTGGATACATCAAGGACATTAAGGCTGTAAGGCTGGGTTTTCCTAAAATTAGAGGGTTGGCTAATGTGTGTTAATTTTTACTGACAAATTGAAAAAATGTTTCCTTGTTTGAACTAGTGTACTGTCTATGAGATAGATGGCTGATCAGTAATATGGTCGAAGACTCAGCCTACCTAGCACAAGCTCAGTTGTGATTTTCTAAGTCACTTAAGAGGTTCTTTCATGGAGTTTTAATTATTCTGTTAGGCCAGCCCACAAGATTATGTTAGCCCTCTTCTGGGATTTTGTAGAACTTAAAGCCTAACAGGACCAGGTTGCAGATGATATAATTTTAAAATATAGTATTTTGCTATTTTTGGTTCCATTGTATCAATATGGAATGATGAAAATACTTTACCTTAACAGTAAATACTATATACTATAGCTAATTATTTGTAAAACTCATTTTTAAATTTCTTTAATTGTATTTTAGTTTATGCAAGAATGATAAGTTGATAACTTCATTTATATAACTTTTTCCCTCCATTTCTACATAATTGTCAACAGCAGAATAAGTATTTAGTTTTTCCTATTAATTTCAGAGGATAGGTTAATATTATTATTTATATAAGAATAATTATGGCTTTTAAAGCAGTATCATTTAGAATTACAGAGAAACAGGTTGTAAAAAGTTCAATAAAACATCAGGAATTCATTTCAAGAGTGGTTGATGTATATGTACAGAAAAAGGACCAGAAGATTGAGTTTATAAAGTATACACAGATTTAAGAATGATTCATGGTATAATAACTTTCTTTTAATATTGCATGTAACTTAACTTAATTACTAGTTACATTATTGATAGTCACATTGCCATTATTTTAAAAATTAAAAAAAAAATTATGATTAAACATATTTTCATGGTATATTTAGCATTAATTATATTTTTCATTAATTTCAATATCCCATGTCTCAGCGGAACCAATACAAAAAAATATGCTTTGCCATTGGATAACTCCACGAATTCTGACCTTTATTGTAGTTTAAACATTTCAATGAATTTGCTTACCAGAGCTATTTTTTATGATATAACTGCCAAACTGCCCATCTGGTGACAGTGCTAGACTATATGTGAAGTTTATTTTTTGAGCTAACTCTTTGAGCAAATCCATACAGAAGCCTTTACAGCAATATAGTACAAAATCTGTAACAAATAAATGAAAATAAGATATATATTTTTATATATACTGACATGCACTTATAAAATTAGTTAGTCAATAAATTATTGTAATAATTGGCCAAATACTTATTTGTGTCTATGAAATGAAATCATGCAAAGATCATTTTAAAGAGATACTAATAGTATTTTGAATTACTGTTTTCAATTTGACTCCTTTCTTCTTAGATCATATTAAATCATAAAAAGGCTAATAAAAAATAATAGGATACATCCTAGAGAAATAGTTTCATTACTGAAAACAATCAGCATTACCATCATCAGAACTGTTGAAGTGTGGGCAAGGAATTTCCTCAGGGGTGCACCCTTCACCTTCATGCTGTATTTCACGAACATATACAAAAGGTTTCTCTTCTATTGTAAGGATTTTGAGATGAGTTGGTATCATAAAACCTTCAGGCTTGGTATGCAGTCTTCCTGGCCAGAGGATGGCATTCTCATCCAATATTAGTTTCATTTTTTGCAGCTCCTTGATCAGCATAAATGGAAAATCATGGAAACAAAACATACTTAGAACATTTTGGTTAGACTCTGAGAATATCTTGGAAATTGGTGTTTTTGCACATAACTCTACATGATTTATACATTTGGCAAAGGTCTTTTGCTTTATGTTGCAGATAATTTTAATTTGCAAAGTCATATTTCATTAATTCTGTAAACAAATTTTATCTTTATCATAGATTCCAGTTAAAATTATACAAAGTATCACTATAGTTATTAAAAATGTTTATATATACAGGTGAGAACCATTTTTGAAAGTCCATAATGCCCCAAATTCTACAAGTTTTTCAGCATTGACAAACAGTTTATTCAGCATCCCCAAAATATCCTTCCAGAATTTTCAGTTGCCATGCATGTATCTCTTCTATGCACATAATATATGATGAATTGTATTGGATATATGTAAGAGTAGCAAGAACTGTTATCCTTGCACTTTTTGGATATGGAGGCGAACAACATTTTGCTTCTGTGAATATATTTTTAAACAATATCCAAACATGTAATATTTTATGTGAAATATGTTAACTTAATTGAAGCTAATTATTTATAAAAAGAAATATAATTTCTTATACCACTATTATGTCACTCGAACTAAACTCATCAACAAAAAATTTTGAATGTAACAATGAAAGCCATGAAAAGTGAGTGAGACAATAGAAATGTTAAAGATTGGATTAGGTTAAATTAATAATATTTTAACTGTTTCTCTTGAGATCTATATTTTAAATTTGCTAGCACAAGTTAGTAATATGGATATATGTATGTGTGTGCGTGTATGCGTGTGTGTGATGTTTAACATAACCAACTTCATTTGTTTTTAATGGCTCTTCAAACAACTAATGATAATAATAAAATGGAATGTATTCAGGATGGATACCCAACAAGCATTCCCCATAATACCCCATAGAGTCACATATATGTCTCATTTAAAATAAATAGCTCTTTAAAGTAATAGCAATGAAGAAGAAGACACCTTTATGAACAATACTTGAATATGAAACAGGTTAAAGAGTGATTAAATAATGAAATCAAACCTGGAGACTCTTAAAAAATTAATTTGCAGAAAAAAGCACCACAGGAATTTTAACATTTAATACTTCATGATAAATGTCTTTATATGGATAACACTATTTCACTACTGCACAAAATACATTACTGAATTATATCCTGCTATATGTTTGAGCCACAGTAAATAATGTACATAAAAACTGCAAACTTTATGGTCAGATTTAAATAAATTAATATATGTTAAGACAGGAAAAATAACACTTAAAGGTTTATAGTATAAGCAATGAATTATAGAATATTAAACCATAGAAATATCTACAGTGAGATTATCTGTTACAATCCAGAGCATGCTGATAGAAATGCTAAGGCAGCCTGAGCTCAAATAATATCACCAAAGGTATTAAAATATTACAGCATACTTTATAAACTTCATATAAATATTCCCATGCTTTATAAAAATCTAATTTTCTCAGTTATGGTTAACAAATTATCATGATGAGTTTTCTTTTCTTTTCTTTTGCTTCTTTTTTTTTGATGTTTTATTTATGTTACTTTTACTTCACTGGTCTTCTAGCAACATTTGTAGACTGAGGACTGAATTCTATAGGTGTAAGTCTGTAGGGATGAATGAAATGAATTAATGATGGCACAAATGAGCTGGAGTCCTTGGTGCCTTAAAGATATCTGGCATTCACCTTCTCAACATAAGGGGAAAGGGGGAAAAAAATAAATAATCTTGTCCAGACAGTTTTTCCAGACTGGGATTTGAACTCAGGACCTCCAAATTAGTAGTCACAAATGCTTCACTAAACCATGGAAGAAGTGGATAATAAATTTTCTGTACTTACATTAGAGTAAAAATACTGTCCAACGGATATTTGTGTTCGGTTTGTTTGTACATTAACAATGTCATATTCTGCATTGATGCGGTCTCCATTATCATCAAATGCCACCTTGCCTGTAGATCCATTTATTAGGACTTGTTTTCGTATATATCTGAAAAAGTGATATAATAATAATAATAATAATAATAATAAATGAAAGCATTGTTAATAAGTAAAAACTAAATAAAACAAACAGGTATCATTAACTTACTCAAATAAAATTTTTCCTGTCTCCCATATCTGTCCTGAATTTTCACAGTCCTTTGGGGCTTTTGTTATCACCTCTGATTGATTCATATCACGTATAGCAGATGCCAGTACATAACTGAAGACAATAATAAAACATTTGAATAATCATATTTTTGTGGGAATTGACGTTTAAAGTGACCATGTAGATGTCACTTACATGCTGTCTCGAATATGATCTTCCTCACTTGTGGCATTTACAAGTTTGAGACCAAGAGTTCCGTCAGGCACATTGCTGGCTTCTAATGCTTGTTCTGTTACAATCCATACATATCCAGCTTCAGTCATATTCAATAAACCAGCATCTCGAAATATAACTTCTGAATCAGTCTTGCTGCAAATATATTATATATATATATATATATATATATATATATATATATATATATATATATATAAGAAGTGTGTCATAAATACAAGATAAAAGTTATGGCATACATAACACAGATCATATAAAGCATAAAAAAAGTTGCATAACATCAATTTTTTTAACAGTAACTTTAGGAGACATAAACATTAATGTAGGTTTCTTCCCTCTTACATTATAACTGAATTTATAAATTTTACGATAGATCATAATTTTAAAAACTTAAAATATAATAATTACCATTAACCTATGTAGATAGATAGCATTTATTGTATGTAGACCTGTTACAGTTTCTAATATTGTCAAAAAAAAAAAAAAGAACAAAAATACTACACATTATTTATATAATTACGTATGTAAATAATATGTATGAATATTTGCAGATGAGTCAGTATTAGGTGACACTAAAACTGACTCATCTGTATATGTAACAACTTCACTGTTCCTAACTTCTTTTAAGATTACAATGTATGAATATGTAAATAAATTTACACTAACATTTAATACATTACCATTTACCTATCTGTACAAGGTTTTGTTTATTAAATGGTATTTCACATTATTTTTAAAATTTGTCCCAGTGTACTGTTTTACATAGGTAGGCAATTTGTTGTACAGAAGTAAACTCATGACATTGCATTTTGTCTGAAGCAGCTTTATTAAATTGTTGTCTAAAATAGTCATTGTTGTCTTGTATTATGATGATGAATATTGTTGATTCTCAGGTTTTGTTTTTGAATTGCAAAGGTTATCATTTTATATACACACAAAAAATTAATCATAAATATTTGCATTCTTTCAAAGTTTCCCTGCATGACTCCCAAGCATTTAGGTGGTAAATTAATCTGATCACTTTCTTATACAGATTAAAAACTCTTCCCATGTTGGTTTTTGCAGCAGAGCCCCAAATTTCTATGCCATTTTTTTTAGTGTAGGTATATGATGCCTTAATTATCATTTTCAGACTATTTTAATCTAAAATGTTCCTAAAATGCCTTAAGAGGTGCAAGGACTTGGTGATTTTATTACTAATGAAATTGATATGTTCTATCCATGTTAATTTACTTTCAATAAATATTCCTATAAATTTGTGTTTATGTATACCATTTAACAAAAAAATTAGTCATCGCCAGATTCTACAGACACTCGTAAATGCTGTATTTATGAGTGCATGCAGCAAGTGCAGACTGTAGTGGATGCTTTGCCTGTAAATGTAATGGTCACAATCATAAGCAACTGGGAAGAGAACATTAGGGTAGAATAGCAGTGGTCAACTGGTTTAGAAGGCATTGCTCTTCTGCATAAGCTCTTGGGTTCAAATCTCACACAACGTATTTGTTCTTTAAATTATTGGTTTTATAAATATATATGTATAACATTATGTTGCCTTAATATCATATAATATTTTAATATATCATTTGAGTTCTATGACTTCACCTATACACACACAAAAATGTAATCACAAACTAACACGTTCTTTTACAAATAACTAAATAAATACACTAACAGAAACATTTATCTTCTACAGTGAAAACATATAGAAATAAACACAAAGGACTTAAGATGATTAATGAGCACAAATTCAAGAAACCTGGGATGTTGTAGCCTCTTGTTTACACAAATTCATATCATGTATGAACCCTCAGCATATATAACTGCCTTCAGTCTTTGGGGCAGAGATGATGTCAGATTTCTCCAGAATGCTGAGACTGTTAGGAATGACATTGAATTTCATTCCTTGTTACTTACCTAGCATACATGAGGTACACTCGTGCCTGTGCATTTTTCATTTCAAGCAGCTGCTCAGTGAAACTGTCCAAGCCTGGTTCAAATTCTACCACTGGTTCCACCTTGTAATGAAAAAAAAATTGCTTAAATTATAAAACCATTGCTTCCAACTATGGACAATATTAGAATAATTTCAAATAGCACCTAACATGATCAATGTTATCAAAGTATTAAAGTGTAATAGAACCAAATTAATATTTGAAAGTGGAGAAAAAGAAAATAAGGTCAGTAAGAGCCTGAGATAGCAATGCAGATTAACATGAATATTGTTTTATATATAGAGGATGTGAATGAACAATGCTGAAATATTTAGAGGGACCTTAAACAAGCAATTTGAGTTAGGGCACCCAAAGTGAAAAGTTCCAAACTTATATGTTAGGGCTTAAAGCCACTGACTTTACTTTTAATTTTACCTTAAAGTATCCCAGTTTGCATGAGACGATAATTATTTCAAATGCAATATTGTTTTATATTCAAATAACCACAAGATTTTTCATATTTAATGCATTTGACTGTGTTGCCATTATCATACAGATTCACTATAATAATCAAACAGTTTTTTAAAATATTTCATGCAACATTTTAATCAGTCATATAAAATTGGAGACTTTCCTGGGAATACACATGAAAAGAGGTCATGATTCTGGTGGTGCATGAACATAATGTCTCTTTTGGATAGGAGAAGCAAACAGTGCGCAAGCTTGGCCTGAACTGGCCCATTTGACACCCCTAACCAATAGTATATACTTAACTACTTCAGGATTTGTAAAAATTATATACCTGGTATATCCATTTAAAAGTGGCTCTTTGTTATGCTGATTATAGAAGTATTTTTACAACATGTAATTTGTGACTTGAAAAACTGGTATGAAGAAGAACAGTTCATATAAATTTAGAATCAAGGATGTACACTTATATTGCAATTTTCCATGCCTTTAGATGTAAGTTTGGTTCTAAAGAATTCTGCCAAGAATTTTTTTAATGTTTTACTGTCACTTTTGATTATATTGGTGTTCTCATGATGTCCGTAGGTTGTGGACTGTATACTATAAGCATAAGTCTGTAGGGCTGAATGAAATGGAATGAAAGGAATTAATGATGGTGCAAATGAATTTAGAGTTCTTGGTACCTTAAAGGTAACTGGCATTCATCTTCTCAGGGTAAGGTAAAACTCAGGAAAAACCTTACCTACAACTTTACCTGACTGGGATATGAACCTAGGAAATACACATTAGGAGTTGAAAATACTACCACTAGACCATGAAGATGGTTGCTAAGCTTTTCTACAGGAAAAGAAATGCAACATTAGGATGCATTCTACGTATATAGGTACTAACTTCACCACTTCTAATGCTAGTACATGCTCTCTGCCAATAATAATTTGCCATTGAGAGTGAGATCATCTAAACAAATTAATGAAGCCTGGGATGTTGTAGCCAATGTTCCACCTCACAATTATTGTTCAATCTGAAAGAATTTGTTAACATTGCATGACTAACTTTCATTCAGGAAATGTATTATCCTAGCAATAGCCAAATGTAACTCACCTGTCTGAGGAGGATTGCAAGAGCAACTTTAGTTTCTACATCTGAATGTATCATTAATAATCAATTGCTGTCTCATAGCTGCATATTTCAGAGGCATCTAAATATTTTGAAAATAAAATTTAATGATGCATGTTTTTACATCTAAGCATAAGAAAGAGTAATACCTGTACTTTCATTTCCACATCATCTTCAAGACTTTGAGCAGTAGTCTGAAATCTTCCTAACAATGCTCTACCATCTGTGTCAGAGCTGTGGATGAAAATAACCTTCATGTAGTTGAAGTGCTTCAGAAGCTCTACCCATACATCTGCTTGATGTGAATATGGAGGAACAGTGCGCAGAAAAGATACATGAATATTCTGTAACAGGCAAATGTATTGAATTTCATTTACCAATACTGAATAATAAAGCATTGCTGAAGTATTACTGAAGCATTATTATGTATTTACCTTATCAGAGAAGGCAGAATCTCGGGAAGATATGCCTATTACTGGAATGTGGTAGAATCCACTGGTATAAGATACTGCTGCAGGAGACAAATCCCCTGTCAGAGGATGAGATACCACTACAGCATACACCTGAAAATTACAAAAAGACATACAACTTGATGTGAAACAGTAAAAACAGATATTTATTTACATTCAGAGACTACTGTGATAAGATTTTTTTGTTCATTATCATAGAAAATGTTTATTAGTATAAATAAGTAAATACATCAATAATAAGCAAAGCTGTGACTTCCATATTTGAAATAAAATACTAATTTATTAATAATTAACTTAACTTAAATTTTATCCCATTTCTTGTTGAACCTGAGATTAATAGCAGTTTAATTCTTGCAGATAAATATCTGTATTTGCTAGACCACAGTTTGTAAATAAGTTATAGGTGTCTTGATTTTGCCTAATCAACCTTAACGCATTATCAGAAGTATCAAAGGTGATCAAGAAGTGAAAGCAGGATGGAAAGATGAATAAATTAATTTGTGATGGTGAAAATACAAATAGTTTAATATTATATAAGTTTGCCTGATATGTGTCATTTCAGGATAAATGAAAAAAGTGTAGAATAAAATCTAATTCATATTGCCACTCTAATCAGAGATTTCAAACTGGAAATCTCCTTGAACCATAGAGATAGACTTTTGAGGAGATAATATGGCTAATAATTTTACTTATGAAACTCACCGATTGGTTTATTAGATAATTGCAGACATTGAGTGCAGTTCTAATTGGATTGGGATCCATTGAAATTGCAGTTGAATCATAGGTAACACCTTTAGGTACATACTGGCCATTGAAATTTAAATGCTGAAAAATAAAACAAACAGGATTGCACACTTTTTATTTTGCCTGCTCATGTCTGTATCATAAAATATATTTATGTATATAGAACTCTCTTAACATCCCTAGCCAACAGTTGTATTTTTCTTGTATACTTTTATTTATAAATTGTCTTTCACTTAATCTTAAACAAGAATAGTTGATGAAACATAATTATCAAGAGACAAAATAAAGGGAAGAAGAAAGAAAAAAATATATTAATAAATAACTAAACCTTTAAACTAATTAATTAAATAATACAGGTTTGATGCACACAAATTAGAATCAATCTGATGGTGATGAAAATAATTCTGTAGTTTGTTCAACAATTCTCCTTGGCAATAAATTTTATCACACAGAGTAATGGAATCTGTAATAATAAGTTTGAACTCTTTAGAGAAAAAACATAAATAATAAACAAAAAGCACTCAGGATGACTAAATATTCTGAAACAAAAAAACTTAGAAGCATAGAATAGGAAATTAAAACTCATCTTTTAAAAGAACAAGGCCTTTACCTAATTGACAGACTTACTAAAGTCTATTGTATTGGAACCAGTGTTCAGTTTGACACATATGCCATACAGTTTTAGCAATACAATGTTGGTTCTTGCTAGGTGATATGATATACATTTTTACCAGAAAGTGTGATACAACCTGAATGTATGTATCCTTTCTTGCATTATTAAAAATCATTGCAATCATAACTGTGTCAATGAACAAAGCACTTTAATTATTCAATGCAATAAAATTTAACTTCAATAGCAGAAATTAAGTTACCAGCAATGTTACAAGTTTGTGAACAGCTTAAAAACTTTTGGCAGATTGGAGATAAAATAAAATATTTGTATATTTGTTCCAAAAACTGATTAATATTGAACTCATTGTAAGAGATGCATTAATAACTTTTTTCTTTTGTATTACAAAAAATTAATTTTTATTTCCTTATATTCAAAATTAGCACAATTTTTACAGTGAAGAACATATAATTAAATTCATTTAAGAACTTTCGAAAAATAAAACATTTTGAAAAAATTCTGTTGGAACTCACACAGTGAAGCTTGTTAATTATAAATTATAATTAATCTGTCGTCTAACACACTCTTATGCTTCACTTACTTTTAAATACAGTGAATTATGAATTTCGACATTATAGGAGAATGTAATACCAATTTCCAGTTTATAAAGAAAAAACACCATCAGGACGGAGCCACAGGTCCTCCTAGATGTTAGTTTCTTGTACCAGTCGTCAAGTTGGCTAAAGATGGAGAGGATGTCTCTTCAAAACTGGTCCCACTGTATTTAAAAGTAAGTGAAGCATAAGAGTGTGTTAGACAACAGATTAATTATAATTTACATATTATTAAATGTTTTACCTGATGAGTTGATTATACATTCTTTAAGCTTCCATTTACAAAAGCTTATTGGCTAAATAATGTTTTGTGGATCTTTGGCTGCTAGTCAACTAACAGATGATTTGAAATATATCTTGGATGCTTACAGCTGACCTATGGTGGGAGGTCACAAAGCTTTGTAATGAAGTTGCCTTCTATTGGAATTTAAAAATACATCAATGAGCTTCATATTTCTTGTTGTAGACCAGGGGCAGCTCCTCTAGGTTGTTGCTGGTTTATGTTAACTTAACAATTTCACCATTTAATTCCCTACATCTATTGCTTAATGCATTTTATATGTAAAATAAAAAATAACAGCAAGGTCTGTAGGGAACTTCATCTTGTGCCTGATGTTTGTTTTTGCAGTTATTATCTGTAGGGGATTTGGTTAGCAAATGTGCTGCAAATCAATGTCTTGGTAAGTTTGTGGGGATTTTGATCAGGGAAGGTGAGAGTCATTTTGTGAATGCACCATCAAAATTGTCACCTCTTGTTGTGTGTGTTCCCAGCCTCCAATTTTATAAATGTGATTGCTCTTGCATTACAATGAAATATTTTAAGACTGTTAGATAATTATAGTAAAACAGTATATTAATGACAACTCAATCATATATACAGCATGAGCAAAAAGTTGCTTTCCCCAATATTCATTCTTTAGTTTCATGCTTGTACACACACTGCTTGTGGTGCCTCAGTAGTAAGATGGGCATTAAACACTATTAAAAAAAAATACTTGTTCACATACATAGATGTCAAAACTGGAACAAATGAATAGTTTGTATGTAAGTGGCAGATTGACAACCGTGAGTTTTGAGAAACAAAGTTTCTATTTTGAATAATATCTATAAAGGAATGTATAATCAAATGTATATTAAATGAAAGAAATATTGAGGAGAGACTTTTCATCCACCCTGTATTAAATATGGGAAAACTTAGAAGTAATTTCAGTATCAAATAATATCAAGTAACAACAGTTTTATGCAGACCCTATCCAGGGGCAATAATCAATTGTTTTGTTTGCTGTAAGCTGTTGCTGAATGCCAGTCTAGGGAAGTTCCATGTAAATTCATAAAATTCTATTTTATTTTGTGTATGATAAAGCTTACATTTTAAGCTTTTTTATTTGCGACCATTGGAAGAGAAAATTGAAGAATCAACTGCAAGTGTTTATTTGAGTCAAATTGTATTTCAAAACATAGGATATGAGTCAAATTGTATATATATATACAATTATATATACATTTTTTTTTTCAAAAAGGATATATGTAAGATTCTAGAACCTTGCAATATATATATATATATATATATATATATATTCAGAGGCAGCAGTAGCAATAGTAAAAGTGTGTATTCCTGGTTTATGCTGCCACAAGCTGCCACTGATGTACACTTTTTCTCAGAAGCTTAATTTTAATAGCTTGTAATTTGATTTTAAAAATGTTTTCTTTCTTTTTCTTTTTTTCCCCCAATAAGATGATTTTTCTATTCTTTGTATTTGATATTACTATTAATGTTCTTTAAGTGTGACATTTATATTTTCTTGTTGATTTTCAATATATATATTGTATTGCGATATGAATAATTAGCTTCATAGATACTGGTTTTTCCAGAGAATTTTGACTATATGATTTGATGTTATGAGATTCTTCCACAAAAAGCATAGTATAAAGAATGTCATAATATCTAATCGTATACACACAAAATTCCTCCAGAAAAGAAACCAGGTATCTGTCACTTATTATTTAGATTATAATAAAATATAAATTGAAAAATCAAAGAGAAATTTATCTGTTTGTTAAATCAGCTGTAGCCAACCATTTTTGGAAAATGAATCATCAATAGAAAAGAAAAGAAAACAAAATTGTTAAAAAGTAGTGAGTATTAAGCTTGTGATCAAGATCTACATCAAGAAATATGAAGATTGCCTGATGAATTTGGAAATACCTAAATATGACAGCTTAATTAAATAAATTTCTAATATTGTATCAAGGGACAACTTTAAGCATCCAAGATGCATTTTGAATTGTTTTTCAAAGGATATGGATAAGGGTTTATGAAATATGTTGTGTTTTGGTAAATGGAGACTTGATCAGCTCTTTGGTCTAGTGGTTAGCATTACTGATTGCTGGCTGGGAGAATCCGGATTCAATTCCCAGTTCCTGCTTAGGAATTTTTCTATATTAGAGAGGTCTGAAACCAAGATCCACTCAGCCTTGTGAGGATAAATGGGGAACTGCCTGATGGAGAGGGGGCATTCTTTAACCTATAAAGTCGCATAATGGGCAACCAGCAGGGTGCTGACAAGTATTCGCATACCCCCCTGCAATACTTCCCTCTATCAGTGAAACTGTAAGAGAGATAGAGGAAGCAGAGATTGCTGCAATAGGCCATGGCCCAATCTCGGTTGTAGTGCCATAGAAGAAGAAGAAATGGAGACTTAAAAGTGTTTTAAGTAATTCATCAACTAAAATGTTTAATATTTTTTCCCCTTAATTTTGCATCTTGTGACCTGTTAATACCAGAATAGGGAAATGATTGCATTTGTTTTTGCATATGTTAAAATTGCAACTCACTGAAATAGTTTCCTTGAAGAACATCTGACTTTCCATGCTACTTAGAACCCCTCCAATGTTGAAGTATGTGGGATTGTTTCTTCTGGACTCTGACATGAGGTATGAAGGTAATGTAAGGAAACACAGTGTTACAAGCAAAATAAGTAATGAAGTGCCCATCTTGGAGTTTCCCAAAATTCACTCTACTGGATTAGGTTCTTCATGCTCTTCCCTGCATTAAAGAACAGTATTTCATTACATTAAGCTTACATATATTTATAAAATTTCTCTAAAAATGTGTGATTAAGATCAGCCTGATAATTGTAGAACCTAAAAAACAAGTTATATACTGAAATTAAGTTTTTTATTTTAGCTAAAATAAACAGTGTAATCGTTACAGCATATGCTGAAAATGTTAGACCTGTGAATCAGTATCATTTTTGTGTAATTTGCCATATTCAAATGCACCTAGTACAAACTATGATATCAATACTCCCTATAACCTTTTTGAATATTTTTCTTCAGTTCATACATAATATGACTGGTTTCTTGCATTTCATTCTTTAAGAATCCCCACAGAAATGGTATATAGACAAATTTAGAGATTGTTTATTTACATGTGTTTAGAAGTTATTGACTATAAAGCAATGAAATATTCCAAATTGAATGTTTTCAAATGTTGACGAGAACTTCACTTACAGGGTTTTTAATTAAGACATATTTCAGGAAACTTTGTTACCATCTTCAATTGTTGACTGACTACTTGGAAAGTTTTGGGTTGTTTGGTGTGGTTGTGACCAGCCAGCATGTGAACAGAGAATAAACTCAAATCCAGTCACAAATATACCTTACAGCTCAAAACTTACTAAGCAGTCAGTCAACAGCTGAAGATGGAAATGAAGGTTCCTGAAACATGCCCTAATTAAAAACCCTGTAAATGAAGTTTGTGTCAACATTAAAAAAAAAAATTCAATTTAGAAAAGTCACAGAAATTTGCAGGTATAGCACATTCCTCAGTGAAAGTCCCAAATTTGAACTATCAGAAACAGAGATGTGCACATATTGCTCAATTCTGTTCAAATAGCTGTCTTATTTGAATTAGTTATTGGTTAATTGTATTTATATAGCTCAAAATTTCAAAATTTCTCAGTATTCTCAGTCATGTTAGAAGAATGGATCTTCTTATAGTTTTGGATCAAGACATAGGTTGTGTAAAAATGAATACTCTTTTTCATACTTGCTTATTGTGATAATTTTCATGTCGATTTCATATTAATTTATTTCCTTAGAGGCTCCAAACCTTTCAGAAATATATCAATATAAGATGTGACATATACAATTAAATGCACGTTAAAAATTGATATAGACATGTACCTATAAATCACAGTAAAGCTATTGTCAATATTGGCAAATATTAAATCTAACAATTAATAAAGGAGGAGGAAAGAGTTAAAATTAATATAATAACATAGCCACTTATTTATTAAAAACCTTTTCAAGTGCATTAATAAATCTCTTGTGACAGTTTATTGTACAATTTAGCACCCTTATACCACCACAGGTAGCCGAGATCATTAGTGAACTTGTGAGTGGGAGATTCGGGATTCGATTCCCCACCAGGACCATTCTGCCTGACTAAGGTTTTTTCCAGATTTTCCTAAATCCTGGAGAGGTACCCTAAAATGGTCTGGAACGCTTCCTTCCTTTATATATATAAAAATCCTTTCCCAATTTATCATTTCATCACATGTATCATCAGTAGTTAAAATGGGCATTAAACACTATTACATAAAATAATAATAATAATAATAATAATAATAATAATAATAACAACAACAACAACAAGTGGTGGTGGTGGTGGTGATGATGATGATGATGATGATGATGATGATGATGATGACGACGACGACAAAAACAACACCCATTCACCTGAGATTTAATTCCGGGCATGAAATGGCCAATAAATTTTGCTCAGAGACCTTTTCTTTCAGGCTTGAGGTTCTTTTATGTAACATAAAGCTACAACATAGGACCCATTTCTTTACTTTCCTTCCAAAGAAAGCTATAATTAGGATTTTTATGCCTGAAGAAATCCATTGACCCTGGCTGCAATCTTGCGTCTACGAGAGAAGTATGGTTACCACTAGGTCATCAGGAACTCACCAGCTGTTGACCCGCTAGTGACAGCTGCATCCCAAGGTGTTTCTGTGGCAGTCTCTGATGGTTCAAAAAGGAACTTACTTGGTTCATCCATGGGTGGAACATCAAAATTCAATTTTTCAGGATGAAAATTTTTTCCCGAAGTAGATACTTCTATTGGGTTGTGAAGTTTTTTTAGCAGCTTAGCCTCTGGTTTAATTTTAGGATTTTGGGTCCAAAAGTGAGCTGCTATTGCTAATTTATCAATTTATTTAAACTGAATATTCTTAAAGTGTTCCTTTCTCTGAATTTCTCAATTTCTCTTTGTTTTTCCTAAGTATTTTTCATCACAATCTGCACATTTAATTTTGTAAACTTCTGATTTCTGTTTTATTGGTATGGTGTCTGTTGCTGTGGAACCTAGTACATTTTTGGTATTTTATTTGTTATTTGGGGCTGACTTTATGTCATGTTCTTTGAATATCCTATTGAATTTGTTGTGGTAATTTGGATATGTGAAAATTTTGAATTTGTACCTTTCTTTGAAGTTCTTCAGTGTGGAAATCTTTCTTATATATTTTTGTCTTTTAATAATTTTTATTACCCTGTCTTTGTTGAAACCATTGATTAATGTTGTTAATTATCTGTTGGTATTCTGTTTTATACTCTGTTTCTGTGAATGCGATGTTAATTATTCTGTGTGCCAAGCTGTAGAGCACTGCTTATTTGTTTGGGATGGGGGTTATGACTGATATTTTTGGTGTGCATTTTTGTTTTCTATGGATTCTGAAGTTCAATCTGTCTGTATTTCTTATAATTTTTAAATCTAGCAATGGGAGCCACCTATTTTTCCCCTCTTCCATGGTCAACTATATAGATTTAAATTAAGGAGTTTCAGGGCATCTAATGAATTTTTTTTTTGGTATTTTTGCAAATATGTGGTCTTGAAAATTAATGGGAAGGCTTTGGTGATATGTATTTCCATATATATATATATGCGATTTCAAGTGTGACTTTATCTTAAGTGTTTTATCCTTTTAAAGTTTCTATAATTACTGTTAATTTGTTATATATATATATTTATTTATTTATTACCCCTCTGTTGTCTTTAGCTTGCTAAGTACAATTTAAATTATATTATTGGTTTGTTTAGTCACAGAAAGTTGAGCCTTTTATATATAGCATATGCAGAAAAACTGAAATCAGAAAAATATTGCCATTAACAAAAGTTAATATGCAATTGAAATGTTTTATTTTGAAAAATGTTTTTCTTCATATTTTATTTTATATATCTAAATAACTTTTCATCATTTACTGAATTTTGGCCTAAATTTCTGTAATTTTTCACTTTTTTTTTTATAAAAAAATAGGTCTTAAAGCCAATACATTTGAAATAAATAAGAGCAGAAAAAGAATCTTGTTACAATATTCAATTTTTTTTATTTTTTTTTAAAACATATATAAATAAATTCATTTTCTTTCAGTAAAACCTTCCGAATGCAAATTTTATAAACTATCCATCAGTATATCTATGATATAGGGAGGAATAGCTGCTTTCATAAAAATTTAATATTAATATAAATGTGTAAGCTATTCTTAATATTAATATAAATTTAAAAGCAAATATGTGCTTATATATATATATAAGTAAATTAAAGAAAAAATGTATATAACATGAGTTCTACTTACTTTAATGTAGAATACTAAGCAGCACTGAAACTAAAAGCTTGAAATATACCTACATTATTTTGTGAGACATAGTGACCCACTGTGGGACCGGCACCACCCCGGTTTCTCAGTTAGTTAATCATGGTTGTCATAGTAACAGCCAGTCTGGACCATTATTGATCCACACTCACTGGGAAGCTGAGCTGTTCTGAATGTACTATCTCCTTTAATGTGATGGATGAGGGGTTTTCTGTCCTTTATCAGATGGTTCTGAGAATGTTCACACTACACATTCAGAATCATTAAGAAATTAATAGTTCTTAATTAATGTACCATTGACTACTCAAGATTTTTCAAATTTATATTAAATATAAGTATAGTAGCAAAAGAGAAGTATTGTGCAGAAAACTGGAAGTGGAATTCCTGTAGCATTATATTATTTCAAATATTTTATTTGATACTGTAGTAGTTTTCACATATAATTTTACAATTTATTTTTTTGCAAATATATTTTAGCTGCTGCTTTATATAATCTTGCTATACTTTTTTATATCATCATTGAGTTAAAAGTCTGTTTATGTTTGTCTCCTGTCAAACTACTGAGTTGTAAGCTTTGAATCTGATGGAGACATTTCTGATAAAAAGCATGTTAACATAAACTAATAATTTCTTTTGAATCCCAGATCAAGTTTGATTAAATATTAGTATTAAATAATTTAATTTTAGTTTTCAATTATGTTTCCTGTGATTATCATGCCTTACATTAGTGAAAAGGCTAGTTTTGCTTGGTTTTAGTTCCCCACAATAACCATTTTGTTATTATGAAATTCCTCCACTCTATTTCTGTTAACAAACTCATTTCTTTTCTATTCTTTGGCTCTTGTATATCTTTAAGGGCATTCATGCTCATTTTTAATTTTTCCAAAATTTTTTTTAGGATATCTTTTACACCCGAGAATCTATGAGAAAGTAAAAAACCATCATCTACCTATTCTGTTTCCTCCAATCTCTTACTTGTCCCTAATGTATTTCTGTATCTCACTTAATTTGGAGCATCATTTTCAACTTTCCTTACAATACAGGTTAGTGCTTATTATTATCATCAGTTTTAAATGCAGTATCATGCAATATACTTCCACTGAGGGACATCATTTTCACTATCTATTGTAATCAGCTTAGTGATGATGATGATTATTATTATTATTATGGTAAGTCATTAAGTAAGTTACAAAATGATGTGGGGTACTAAATGTTTGAATGAGGCACCTGAGGCTATTGCCATTAGATGGTATCATAAGCCTGGTGGCAATTTGTGACATTCAACACAAGAAAATTGATGTTTACAATATCAAAACAGCAGTTGCAAGATGGCAACACCTCTAAGTGAGTGTAAAACCCTGGAGCAGTGCTTCGTTGTGCGAATTTTGTGGGCAAAAGTTGAAATCAAAGAATATTCATACAGAAATGCTTACCATCTACGATAAGCTATTTAGATTTGGATGCTAAAGTTCTCTGATGTACAGCCACATATCGAAGACAATCACCACATCAGCAAGCCAATGGAGATTGCCATAGAGGCAAATTTGCAATGAGTTAAAGACTTAATCCAAACAGACAGAAGGGAAACTATACACACTATAGCCACTGCTATTGTCTGTTCACATGGCATGACAGGATGTTTTCACAAAGTCTGTGCACAATGGGTGCCGTACATGGTTACCCCCAACACAAAATGCTAGACATTCAAGCAAAATGCTAGAATGTCTAGCATTACAGCATCTAAATTGCTACCATGAAGTACAGGATACACTAGCTGGAATTGACATAGGTGATGAGTCTTGGATTCACCATTACCAGCTAGAACAAAGCATGTATCAATGCTGTGGAAATATCCTGTGTCACCTGTGAAAAAAAAAAGTTTAAAGTGACACCATCTGCTGGGAAAGGGATGCTGTCTTCTGGGATCATGAAGGCATGTTGCTCACCGCATTCCAACCTCAAAGACAAATTTAAATGCTGACTCCTGCTGTAACATCCTCGGAAAACTTCATAAATTTTATTATTAAATGAATAACTTTCATTTAAAGGAAGCAACCAAGACTGCACACCAAAGGCATGTTTCTCTTGCATGATCTGATTTCTCATACTGCCATCAAGACAAATGAGATGCTGTGAAGTTTCAAGTGGAAAGTCCTCCAGCATCCTCTGCATAGCCCCAAGTGACTTCCACTTGTTTAGTCCTCTTAAATATCATCTTTTGGGTAAATATTTTCTGATGATGAAGCTGTAGAAAGGGAAGTCACCACTGGTTCTGATAGCAGCCCAAAGAATTTTATGCTGCTAGGGACTTGTGAAACTATGGGACAAGTGCCTCAAGGGAGATATTTTGAGAAATAAAAGTATTTTTCTTATTTCTTTCAGTTCTATATCAACTTGTAACTTACCTAATGACTTAACTTTATTGTTTTAAATACCATTTTATGCTTTCAGTAAAAATGGTGACTTTGTGTGTGGTAACTAAATCTCCCTTTCTTGCAGTTGGAGCAACTACACTTCCCCACTAAGCAGTTATGTCCACAACATAAATAACCTCACTGTATAACTAACCTAATATGTCTTAACACATGTGCCATGGTATTAGGTATTATATTTAAGGTCTTGCACTGGTTCAGAATTGTGTCAAGAGAACATGACTATAAAGTTATTCTAATTTGATTTCTCAATATAACCCTAAAATATACTAGTAATCTTTTACATTATACAACTGAAAAGTAAAAACACAAAACAGTTGAAATTGCTAGTTTATTTAAGTTTTTAAATTACACGGTATTACAACATAAATAACCAATTTATTCACATTGAGAGAAAATATTCTTAGTTACAGTTATCAAATAATAAACAAACATTTATCATCTGTTAATGTCAAATGAAGAAAAGTGAGTGCAGAGCTAGAGTGAAATGTGACAAGATAAATAATTAGTTTTATTTGGTATGACTATTAACATAATACTATTTTCCTTTCTTTGTTTTTTTTTTCTTCCTTTTCCTTAATCCATCTTGTTTTTGGTTTTATTTTGTACATCTATTAACAGCATAATATTTTTATGAACAGTTAGCCACTCTTTCAATGTTTACTACATCAAAGTAAAGTTACACTGTGTAACATTTAAATTTTAATTTCATCTGGTACATTTACTAACATAACACTGTTTAACTTCTTTTAGTTTTGGTTTTATCATGTACATCTATTAACATAACATTTTGTGTAAGCAATTTGTCACATTTCCACATTTACAAAGCAGTTAAGTTTACAATATGTCATGTTTAAGTTTCAGAGAAAATCAAATGAACTGTATACTCAATCTTCAGTAAATATCTCTTTCATCAGACACGCAGGAATGTGTATTGAAGAAATCTGCCACACAGTCTTCCACATCTGATTTATCTAGAACAAAACAACATATTATAATTCAGTTAAGATTATTCCTCAAGCATAGATCAGTTAGAGGCCTCACTAGTTTAAAACAGTTGCAGCTGCCTGAATGAAACAAATGATCAATAGGTAGATAAACAAAGTTATTTCAAAAGCTCAATCTATAGAACTATTAATACTCAGATTTAAGCTTCAGCAAGTTAACTGGCAGGTTTATTTCCAGTTGCAACTAACTGCTGGATGAGGTTGTTTTCATCCCCCCCCATTTTTTCATTTTTTTTCCCCTCTCCATTGAAACTTCAATGTATGCATCCCACTGTTAAACTTCCCTTCCATGTACATGAGTCAGTTTTAAACTTATGTAAATAACTGGTGAGTCGGTAGAGATATTATTACTAAAGTAATAAATCACTTGGTTCTCCAATTTCTAGGATTCACTTAAGGGTAGGTCTAGGTTCATGTGTGTGTGTGTGTGTGTATACGTGAATTGATTAGGAATTCCAATATTATTGACTGTTGCATTTATTTGCTATGCACTAACAAAAAGGAGGTGAGCATGTTATTCTAGATAAGTTTTATTTGTGGGATGCACAAAGTAAAGCTTCACCTTTTTCCTTTCCCCCAACTCTTCTAATGGATTGTTCTCCAAAACCCTTACCTAGAAAAAAAAGCAAATGCTAGAAAATTGAAAGAGTGGATGGATTCGCTCTCTTTCACATTAATTCATTCCATTCTTCATTGCAGTCATACAGAAATTACATGTTTAAACAAGCCTTGATTAACGCCTATTTGTGCAGTTTTAAACATTACAGAATTATTTATTGCTTTTCTGTTTCCTCTTCCTCTTCCTTTTAACATAATCCCTTTGAAGTCCTCCTCCTAAAGTGGTATTTTTTGAGCTCCCCAAAATAACTACTTAAAGCTTTGATTACCTCTTCATTCAACCAAATCTCATTCCAGCGAGAATATTCTTGAGTTGTGGGAAAAGATGGAAGTCCAAGGGAGCCAAGTTACTTAAATATGGTGGATATGCATGGATTTTGAAATTTCATTATGTCAATTTTAACTTGAATGAATGAGTGCACTGTTGCGGCAAAACAACACATTTTTTTTTTTTTTTTTATTCCTGCTTTCAGCTTGTTCAAAAATGTTGTATAGTATTGGCTAAAAGTCAACTATGTCCCAAAAAATTGATGCTATCACCTTTCCAGCTGATGGCAGTTTCTGCTTTATTTGGAATCAATTCCAGTGTTTTGATTAGATTTCTGTTTCCTGTATGTGGCAATAAATTTAGGTCTCATCCATAGTTATCATTCATTTCCTGAAACCCACTAGATTCCTCTTGAATACTTCCCAACACTTGGCTGAGGCTTAAGGTACACTTTTCCACTCTTGCAGGAAACCTTTTCATCCATGTAATTATGTAAAATATGAACTACCTATTCATAAAATATCCCTATGGTTTCCTCAATATCATACATCTTTAATTGGCAATCTGCCAAAATAATATTGTGCTGGTGTGGTGGCCATTTTTAGATATTAATCTCTTATAGCCATGCTTAAATTCAGAAACCCCAAAACTCACAGTGGAAAATGGTGATGAATCCCCAAGAATAACCACCAACGGATTTTACTTCCATTGTCATTTTCCCTCAAAATAAAAAAAAATTGCCAATTACTCTAATCTAATATTTTTTATACATGAACTAAACATTGTTTCACTTAAATGTGTGTCAAATGAAACTATTTAACAGATAAATTAAACATTTGCAATAAACATACATGACAACCACAGCCATAGCAGTAGATTTGTGCTTCCCATGCCATAGGCTTGGGTTCGATTCCTATTTGGGTTAGTTTCCTTACTGAGATTTTACTTTAGTTCTTTATGTGAAGCCTGGGAAACTTAGACCACAAAGTCCCCTGAACTCATTTGGCCAAATTATCATCTATCATTCTTCATCTGGTACAATAGATCTTAAGGTTGTAGTGCCTTGATAAATCCATTTGCATAATATTTAAATACCTTCCCGGGTTAAGAAATCAGATATAAATGGCTTTGGAGAGCTGTAGAAAGCATGTTTATATACTAACCATCAAAAAATAAACTAATGAAGATTTTTACTCAAATTTTACATGGAAATCAAGAACATTATCAATTTATCAATTATGTACATCTAGAATTAGAATTAGAATGTTTAGTATGGTACACCTTGAAGTAGTCTGCCAAATGGAAAGCAACCCTACATTTTTTACTCTGACATACATTTTTAATTTTTCTCCCTTGCTGTAGCTTATCATACATCTTTCAGTTGTTTTTCTTGTAATTGTAAGAGAGAGATGATGTATAAAAAAATGAGCACAAACTTTGCCTTGCAGACACAACTTGCATAATGCAACTTTGTACACAGCACTCAGGTATTCATGCAAACTCAAGTAACTGTTGTGCAATTTATATCTTAAGTTAGAACAGAATTATCCCCCCTTTCTGTGAATTTTTAAAGAACAATGTAAACACTGAACATGCAGATATCTAAAAGATATATTTATTTATTTATTTATACAAGGGCTTTGTTCTCTCTTTCCAGGGTGTTTCTCCTTTCTTTCTTTGGAACTTTCCAGTGAATTTTCTTGGAAATTCTCCAGTGTGTATGAATTTCTGATGAAGGCCACGGATTTAGGATGGCTGAAAGCTTGATTTTCATTAATCTGTCATCAATGGTAACCCAAGAAGCCTTGTTATAATATATATTTGTATCTAAGCAGCTGTACAGAATGCATACTCATTGCATCATGTAAATGCCAGAAAATTCTCTGCAACCACAACTTGTCATATGACTTAAATGGGTTAATGTAAATTGCATATCTGTGAAAAAGTTTTTGCTAAATTCAAAAACCACCTTCATACTGGAACAACTATACTGAAGCAATTATATATTCCAATTATTACCTTTGAGAGAACAAACATAACAGATAAATGGAAAGCACCTTAGTGAAATGAGTAAACCAGTGGAGCTGGAAATATATAAAGAAATATGAGGATAAGGTTATAAACTTCCAGATTCCAGCAGAAGATAAATTGATTAAAAAATTTATTAAGTGTCCAACACAGTTACACTAAAGACACCCAATCATCAAGAAATTCAGCAGTCGACATGCAGCTGATGATCTGGATAAAGGTCCGTGAAACATGTTTTGAGGAGTTCAATGGTAAATGGAGGATAAGATTACAAAATTGACTCACCTGCCTAATCTAGAAGTTTTTGCTAATTTAACAGAGATAACAGCAGAATTATAAGTAAAAACAACATACTGGTTTGATCCCAGCAACATCAGAAGAATTTTCCTCTAATCTAGTATGCTCAGATTCAGCTTAAAGTTCACTTGTTATTCTCTTTAATGTCTGGGTCATAAAATTCCAAGCAACAGTCTAATACTTTACTCTCACAATACATATCTTCAAACAATTTATTCGACCTAGTAACATATTTGTGAATAATTTAATATAAATTGGTTAGAATATCACTCATATTTCACTTATTTTGAATAATTTACTTGGAAATGTTTCTAAGGCAGTTACTTTCATCTTTAGAATGGAATCATTGTCAATTTTCTCATATGTTCCTCTGTTTTCAAATTTTTTTGTTGAAACAATCTATTGAGTAAAAACTTTTGATTGTAACATTAAGAAAATAAAAAAAATTAAAACCATGGAGTGGGGGGACCATCATCACCAGCTTAAAAGACTACAAGGAAGAGCAATTATTAGGAAGTTTACTTTCAACTCTTGAGTTCAGCAAAATTCTAAAAAAATATTAAAAGAATATGACATTGTTTTGGCTTCAGTAAACAAATATAAATTAAAGAATTTCCTAAAAAGTCTACATAAAAGATTAAATTTATCCTGGCAAATAAGCAGGCAAAATGGAATCAACGTAATGACTGCAACAGAGATACATACATAAAACCAAAAGAAATAGTAATTTTTGTATAAAGAAGCATATAAGAAAAATCAGAACATCAAATATAAACACAAACACACTAAAAAAAATCAGCAATAGCAAATCATTTTTGGTTCAAAACCATGAATTTAAAAAAGAATGAAAACTTTTAAAAGCCAATTTAGAAATATTAACAAATAAAGCAGAGTTGGTTAAATCTTCTAGAACATAATGACCTCATCTCCAAATTTGTAAAAGTTACAGAGCGATATCTACAGGCCAAGCAGTAAAGCTTACAATGAATCTATGCTGAGGATGAAGGCAATCACTTTCAAAACATGTCCAAATAGGTTGTTGGAAATTAGTAAAATTTAATGATATGTAGCCAAAATTATAATTTAATGTTACATTTCACTGTGAAAATTTCCACAAATTAAATAATAAAACTTAATGTAAATTTAGACTGGCTAACCTGGCAAAGGTTTGCTGAGCATAACAGTGTCAGCAATATGACGAGCCAGTCGTTTGAAGAGTGGGCGACTGGCAATCAGCCTATGCCTGTAGTAAGGCATAAGACACTCCACAACCCAACGAGCAATCTTATCTTTATATGGTGGTTCATTATCTTCCTCTTCTCCATCGCTTTCATGTCCAAAGAGCTCAATGAACCGCAGTTTTACATGTGCAGGGGCAATAAATTGCTGAGGTACTGCATCATACTTCCCAATTGTTTCATCTGATTGGTTTTCTTGCCCCTCTGGATTCATATCTTCACCATCCACTATCTGCACCTCCTCATCACTGATGGTCTCACCTCTAAAGACTGCTTCTAGCCTCTCCTCTATGCTCATTCTTCTCTGGTTATTACCTGGAGGGGACTTTCTTCTTTGCTGTTGCTGTGAGGATGATGATGTACGAGGTGTATCACTTGGAATATTAAACACCAATGCCAACCTCTCCTCTATGCTCATCCTTGGGCTTGAACAACTTTCATCCTCTGCATAAACTTGCTCTGGAGCATCACATGAGGATGCTGGAGAAGGAGGATGGACCGCAAGAGCTGGTGGAGGTGCTGAGGTACAAGGACCGTCAGGGTTTTGGCCAAATACCATTGACAGATTGACTTCAATTTTGTCTTCCTCTGTAGTGTGCTCATATGGATCCTGGATAGCAGGGACTGAAGGAGGTGGGGATGGTGGTAATGGTATATCTGGTACTGCCTCATTTAACTGGTTTCCCATGTCTGTTTCCCGGTTCATGCTGCTGTTCATCTTAGAAATATGATCACCCATAATCTCTGATAAGGGTACTGTTGGCAGTGGTGGTATCACACCATGTGCTACAACAGGCTTTTGTAATGTGCTCAGATGTTTTACACGCAGGCATGGTCTTTTCGGAGGACTGCTCGTTTTAGGTTCAGTGGAAGATGAATCTTTTGCATTCCTTTTATAATAAGTTTTACCTTTATCACGATTTATAGGTGGTATTATATTTTCCTTGTTATAGTTGGCAATTTGTGAGGAAGTACTCTGAAAGTCATTGTACTGCTCAGCATTACAATCATGGACAGGTTTACTTATAGCAACTCCTGACACTAGTACAGGTATGGGTTGAGCTTCAGAACATATAAGTTCTGGTTTGCCCATTTCAAGATGCTCCAATGGTTCTGATTTGATAACAACAGTATCAATATTCTCTGTCTGCGTGGCACCATCTGTTAGAAAGGATTCTTCTGTAGTTTGTACTTCCTGGTCTTGCCAACCATTGTTTGAGTTGATAAATTCTTGAAGACATCTGTAGAGTTTGGATTGCCCTGTGTGTTTCTTAATGCCTTTGGTCTATAAAAAGCAAAAAACTGTATAAGTAAGAGTATAATAACAAATAATACAAAACTTTATTTCATTAGTGATAGGAGTTTCTCTGTTCAAATATAAGATTTTAAAAATACTCACCAATCGCATCATTGCCCGCTGATACAAAATAACCACCATGCATGAGCGAAGTGCTTTGATTTCCAATTGTTCAGCAACCTTTGTTATATGTTCTCTACTGAATGGTAATGCTGAACGTTCTTCTTTAGAGCACTGCTCATAGTTGTTAAGAAGAAGCTTTTCAAGGTTCTTTAAGTAGCATGCCCTTACTCTACTGGTCAGGCAATTGAATTTCTCATTATGCTCTTCCTCTTCTTCCAGTTCGTTCTCTTCAGTTTCAGCATTCATCATCCGTGAAAGAGGAAAAGTGATTGGTTTGTCTTCATCTTTGCGGCACCCACTGCTATGTGCATTCATATTTTCCTCACATATTCTGTAAGTGAAAAAATATGCTTACAAAAATAATGTTGACAGCTTTGATGCAGATTAAACTATTTAGAAAAGAAAAAGAAGAAGAAGAAGAAGAAGAGGAGGAGGAGGAGGAGGAGGAGGAGGAGGAGGAGGAGGAGGAGGAGGAGGAGGAGGAGGAGGAGGAGGAGACAATGGAAGAAGCAATGGCACATTACAGAAAACTAGGAGCTTGTTTAATTGTTGTTCTAACTTTCCAAAATTTCAAATTGCAGCATCACAAAGCCCTTTATTTTAGACAAAATTCACATTTAAAAAAAAATGAATGCACATTATTCACTCATTTTAGGGCATATTTGTCTAGCATTTCTTTATTTTGGTTTAACATTTTTCTAGTAACAACAAGGAAAGTTTGAATATCATTATATGATTGGCTTCAATGTGCAAGTTCCACTTTACATTTTAATCAATACTATATTTTGCAGTTACATTAATGGAGAATATGAATCAGTATTTGGCTCTGCACATTGCTTTCTGCAAATTATTGGCATGAATTAATGAATGAAAAAATGATTTAATGAATGATTAATATAAAGAGTCCAATAAAATTTCACGAAAATTTTGTTAAGCAGTATCATTGTTGGCAGGCATCATTCTAATAATGGTCAATGACAAAGTTTCAGCAGTGTGACACAACTTAGCATTTGATGGCCATCTGAATTGATCATTAGATATGCAATATAAAAATGGGGAGGGGGATTTTTATGTAGTGTTTAAATCTGGTCAAATCAATGCAGATGAGTTGAAATATATGGAGAATCTGCACCAGCAAAGAGGACAATTAATTTCTTGATAAATGACTTTAACCCATAAATGGCATTGTAGGGTCAAGCTGACCCCAGTAAGTTTTATTTTTTGTTGTAATTTTAATATTTTCCACAGTGTGGCATTGCACATTTCTGTGCATTTCAGACAGCTGTGAACTCTTGAGCAAGGAGCTAATGTTAAAATAGGTAAGTTTGTGTTAATTATAATTTGTTTCTTAAATGGTGTCCATGTGACAGCACTATACTTAAAACTTAATTATCTAGCAATGTGTGTTGGCTGATAATCCAAATTTGACATAAGGATGCAATCAATTTTAGAAGAAGAGGTAGGCAGATTTAATGACCACAATGATTCAATCTAGACTCGAATAGTGATTATTATATGAGATTAAATGCAGTCTATCAAAAGCTAGTTGCACTGTCAACAAACATTATATTCTTTTGTGCTTATGTTCGCATGAAACTGCAGAGATAAGACAGAGCTGGAGGGAGTAAGACATGTACACTTTCTATTAGAATGGCCAAAGTGTCTTATTAGTACAGCAATTTCATATACAATTAAAATGATTGTTTGAAAAGACTTCTTACATTTATTTTTTGTCATTTTATTTATTAACAACTGAAATAGCAGGCTGAACTGAAAAGATATTTTGAGAACTATTTACAAAGGAGGAGTAAAATGGCATTTGTGCTATGGTCAACAAACATCTACATCTGTTGACAATGCAACTCAGCTTTTGTTAAATAGTGTACAGTTCTGTTAATTTCCATCCAAAAAGAATTATGACTAGGGTCCATACTCTTTCATGTGCAAGTAATTTACACAAAACACTGAGCAAGCCCTTGTTAAATCAAATATCAGTAAAGCAATGCAAGGTTAATAGTTAATAGTACATTGTTTTCCAATAAGAAAGCTTGATGTTTTTATTCCAGTCTTCTTTGTTTCTTTTCCCATTAATTTCATTGGTCATATATGTCATATTTTTGGATCTCTAATATACATAATAAATACATCTACATGTTTGATTGTTAAAAGTTGCACAAAAAGGCACAAATCAAGTTGGACAAGCTGTTTCAGCTGAAAGGGAACAGTGTGTGACAATGTGTGCTATCATTAATGCCTCAGGAAATGCTTTTCCACCTGTCTTTGTATTTCCAAGAACTAGGATGAATTGTCTTTTAGTGACTAATTCTCCAGAAGGTAGCATTTAGTGAATAGTCCCTCTAGCAGTTGGATGACACAATCTCAGTTTGTAAAAGAGCTTAAGCACATAAAGAATTACAAAATGTAACTTGCAGAACCCTATACTGATTCTAATGGACAGTCATGAAATACAATGCATAACGGATGCTGTTCTGTATGCTAATGAAAATGGGATGGTTCTAGTTACATTTCCTCTTCAATGCATGCACCATTTATGAGGGCTAGTCAAAAAAGACTTAGTGTTATTTTATTGTTGAAAATGATTGGTGCTGATAGGTGGACAAAAACATAAATTTGCTTGAATATGCATCTGTACACAAGGGATGGGCAAATTAGGTCAGTTCACCAGTCACCTACATACAAAATGGAGTTGTTTCGTGAAGAGCAATATGCTGCATTGAGGTTTTGCTTTTGTTTGCAGAAATCTGGCATAGAAGCTTACAGATTGTTGCAGCAGGCATATGGTGATGATATTTTGCCACAATCCACAGCACTTAGGAATTTAAGGAGGGCCATGTTTCAACAACAAAGCAAGGTGGTTCAGGTGCTTCAGCAACAGCAGTAAATGAAATCATGATTAACACAGCTGACATCATTGTGAAGACCGATAAATCACAATTGACACACTTACAGACATATTACACATTTCCCATGGCAGTACATGATTGATTCCGCATGATCACTTGAACATGAGATGAGGTGGGTCCCAAGATACTGACTCCTGAACAGAAGATGGTGCCAGTGGAAGTGTGTAGGGAACTTTGAATGTGTCCCCTATCCTCCATACTCCCCAAACTTATTCTCCTGTGACTTTTATCTCTTTCTCTGTGTGAAAAAGGAGCTCAGGGGGAGCTTGTTGATACTTCCAAGTCCAATTTGAAAAAAGCTAAGGCAGCTTTGAAGAAGATGTCAAAAGATAGCTTCCAGCACATATTCCAGGACTGGCAGATGCACCAGGCAAAATGCATTTAACTGAACAGAGAATACTCCAATCTGGACCAAGCCTACTGCATTCCATGCATAAAAAACATTCTCAGTCCTTTTTGACAAGCTCTTGTACAACCTTTGGATGTTGCAGTGCTTGGACCATTTAAAACAATACTTGTTACTGAGTCAAAATGATTGGTTTTTAAGTGGTCCTGGGAAAACAATATATGTTTCAAATTTAGCAGGTGTAGCTAAGGATGCTTTCAATGTTACATTCACAAAATAAAAAACAAATAAACAAACAAACCATATTATCAGGGTATGAGACACTTGGAATTTGGCCATTTAGTAGAGCATTTCAAGATGAAGATTTTAATTTTGTGCAATGAACTGATAGGAATGTTCTAAAAGTTTCAAGAAAAAGCTCAGTCTGAAGATACTATAGGTAACAGCAGTGAAACGAGAAAGATTTAAACTTTGTCATGGCACTGTTCCTAATGGAAACCCATTTTTTATATTCCAGTGATTAAAATATTGTTATATTTTCATCTGCTGTTGAAACTGTGCCTGAAAATGTTCAACCATTTTCAATAACTGAATGTAGCAAGAAATTATTCTAGTCCAGGCACAGAAGACAATTTCTCTGTTCGTGATAATTTCTCTGTTACACTTAAGATCAATACTGTGTTATTTATATTAAATAATATTTATGTTCACATCTACACCAGCATTGTTTATACTTACTCCTCCTAGGGGTACATTTGAATGAAATCTTTGTACAAGACCGATTTTTAAGAATTAATTTTTGAGCTCTAAGTTTCTATTTATTGTATAATTTTGTCCATATGATGACCATCAAATTCTTGGCTGTTTTTATATGTTCAGTGCATAGTCCATTTGGGCCTGCAACCTTTTTTTTTTTCTTTACTTTGTTTATAATTCTTTTATTTCCTTTGGTCAAAATTAATAACATTTTAAAAATATTAAACAGTGAACATCTTCCAAAATGTACAAGGCTTGTAAGTAGTTCTACTGACAATGCTATACACAAACATATTGCTGGCTTAGAAAAAATTTATATGATTAAAATCCTGTATATTACAAAGGGCATACCATATTGATTTTCAGTTTTATTTTTTCCTTCCGTTCATAGTTTCCCATTTGGTATGTCATGACAGTTATTGGTAGCTAGTAGTGATGTACCTTCTGTTGGCAGGACAGGACAGAGGGCTGTGATCTGAGTATATAACACAGCATTCCTCTAGGTTCTATCAGCATAGAGCAGACACCATGGAGAGTGATCAACAAGGGCAGTGCTAGGTATCTTGGTTTCTATGAAAAGAGGATGTGACCACTATAAAGATTTGAGTTGATTGTAGCAGTGTATGGACAGCATGCACCATTATAAAAACTGTATACAACTGCATGGAAGGCTGGAAAAAAGGCTACAACAGAGAAGGGAACCAGCCCTGGGAGGACAGTGACAATGCCTGCATACATCAAAATGAAGGGGATTAACCCTGAGAACAGGCCCATCATGTTCTGCAGTGCATTGTGCATGAGAATCTTAAAATGAGGAAGGTATCTTCCAGGTTGATTTCCAGATCCCTCTCTGCAGCATAGAGATATAAGGAGCAACCTCTGTTATGCCACAGCCAGAATACAGCAAGCTTCATTTCTAAGCTTGCAACTGGCAATGAGATTTGGCTTCACTGCCATGAACCAGAGATACCGCCTGTGGTGCCTCGGTAGTAAAAACAGGCATTAAACACTAATCAAGAAATAAATAAATAAATAATAAAAAAAAAGACTTGAGACTAAAGTTCAGTCAATGTAGTGGAACCCCTGAGAGGAAATCAGTTTGCTGATTTTGAAGAATTGGAATCAACTGTCTAGGAGTGGGTGGTTACAGAGGGTCTGGAAAGGCTGTCACACTACTGATACAAGTTCATATGCTCAAGGAGGACTATACTGTGATGACCTTTCTATCAAGTTGAAAATTGTTTAATTATGTGGGGAAAAAATAAAGTGTAAATCAATATGGCATGCTCCTCATATATCAACAACAATATATCCTTAAAATATCACTTAAAATGTGCAATATTATTATGATATAAAATAACTTCTTTCTCAATTAATTTCATTCTAATGTACCAATAACTTCAGCAATACCATTACTGATTAATTACACAAATTCATCTGATCAATTATATAACCCTCATGTCAATTTGCTATCCATTAAATCATGTTTATAATCTGTATGCCAAAACACACTTTCCCATTCATGTTCCTGCAGGTTAACATGCAATTTGCCATCTCAATAGCTCAGGAGCACCAGATTGCCATTAAGTTTGGAATGACATTTGTTTTAGACAAATTTGGAATTTTCTTGGGATTCGTCTATTTTATATATTTTGCTCCACCAACACTTTGATTCCTTTTCTTCCCTCCATCTTCATCTCATTCATACTATTATTTAATTCATGTGATTTGTAAGGCTGCATGCAGGTCTTCTCACCTGATCTGGAGTAACTGCTGAATTTTTCCAAATTCAGAATCTTGAGCCTGGAGGAGATGAATAATTGGCTTGGATTTACTAAGTGGGAACCTTGAGCCTACTAAATGCAGATTATTGCTGGGAATTTATTGGTTGCACATGGGCATCCGGAAAGGATGGTTAATTGAACATAGACAGTCAATAACAGTGCCACTGAATGACAGGCAGGTGTATTGGGGGGGGGGGTAGTCTGTGGGTGTAGGATGACACTGTAGAGTTATTTGTCTCATCTCAATCCACAAATAATGGGACAATCAATACCAAAGGATGCAGTGCTTTATGAGGTTGAGAGCAATAGTTTATTGGAAATCCTAGACAGAGCACTTGCAGTATATTATTGGAACAGATAAAGCATCTTGAAGATGAGCAAATGGCGATGTTTAAGGTTGTGAAAGAACAGATGATAGTGGTTAGGTCAACTTTAGTAGTTTGATACCAGTGTATAATATTTCTGTTAATGAGCAACATTATAGTAAAAGTTAAGAATCAAACTCATAAGTTTGTTAATAACAAAGCAGAAACATTTAGGGAAGCTTTCATGGAAATTGATTTAGAGATTGCTAAGAATAATCATTTTATAGAGCTCAAGAATTTATTTATGTTATTTAGGGAACAACATAAGACATTGGTAGCTGCAATGGACCAGTGCACAGCTAGGGACTGTGCTACCACAATCATTTTTCCAAGTGAGATGATAAAAGATTTTCAGAAGGGCCAAAGTAGTTTCTTGCAAGGTTGATATTGTCTTTTGGAATGGAAATGGCTTCAGCACAAAGGTGAGTGTTGTTGTTTTTCTAAATAAGCAAATGAGGTTCAGCTAGTGGAGCAAAAGAGAAATGAGTGCATGTAAACTCATAGACAGCGAAAAAAGACTATGTATTTGTTTTAAGAATGATGCATGCATTATCAAGTTATTGCTAGGTATAACTAGAATCCCAGAGGATTGTGATATGAGTATAGTTAGATTACAGGTAATATTTTGGGCACTGATGTCACAAAGCAAATAGATTTTTGTAAGTCAATAGAGGAAAAGATAACTTTTGTATGTGAAAATTTGCCAATAACTGATACTAAATTAATTGGCACAGGACTGATAATGAAATATACTGTGCATGGTAGCAAGTCAAAAATAGAGCCAGTGCAAAGGAAAAACAGTAGTGAGAATATTATTCCTGATATACATTTAGAGTTTTGATTGTTGTGAAGCAAATTGAAGTGAACTAAAGTTAGACAAACTGGAAGAATTACCCATGAAAAACTTAATAAATAATTTAGATGACCTTAGATTGGTAGGTCATAAGATAGATCAAGTAGCATATATGATACCGCATAAGGAAAGCAGATTCTTTTCTTTAATTGTGTTTAATGCCTGTTTTTATTGAGGCATCACAGGCAGTGGACATAGAGGATACATAGGATGAAATGATAAACTGAGAAATTATACATATATTGTTCACATTTAACACTAACTAAAGAACCAGAAAAAAAATAAAACTTATCTTCTTGCCTTTGAAGAACACTAGTTGTTCAACAGAGTGATAATTCTGTGAATATTTAAGGGTCTTATTCTTTTTCTGCTTCTTTAGTTATTGTTATTTTGGTTACATTGTTTAAAGTGTTACTTTATTTTTCATATATATATGTGTGTGTGTGTGTGTGTGTGTGTGTGTGTGTGTGTGTGTGCGTGTGTGCCTGCGCTCCATGCCTTAAGATTAGCGCACTTCCCTAGCTTTTGACATTTATGTGAATTGAGAAAAATCTGGAAAAAAACCTACATCAGAATCGGTTCTGGCGGGAATCGAACTCCAGACCTCCCGCTTACGAGTTAGTGCTTTAACGACCTCGACTACCGATGGCGGTGAAAGTGAGATCGTGAAACAGAATCGTGAATTGCATGGTTTAATTTTTTTTAATTTAATTCTTTTATTCTACACAGATGGCCAAATGTGATAATTTTTATTGTAATTATTTATTGTTGTATGGGTTAAAGTAGTAGATGTATCAAAAGATTCTTCGATTATAGGCATAACTGTTGTGAAAAATATGTGTAAAAACTAACAAATGTAAACAATCTCGCACGAGGAAGCAATGGGGAAATGGTGGATTACCACAGTTTAGAAGACAGAATCAGTGAAAAGTCGAAATTACACCGAGTGTTCGACGATCCTTTCCTTGGCGAAACAAACTATGAGGTGTAAGAAAGTTTCGAAAGGAAACTTTTTTAAATTTTCTTGCAAAGGAGGTGGGGGAAGTGTAAAGTCCGCAGGAGTTTCGGTTTAGAAGTCCGACACTGCGTATTGTACTGAGGAGAATGCATTGCTATAGGATTTATATTTTTGCTATTATGGTAAAACCCTGCCTAGTTGGGGCAAGGAAAATAAAATTTAATAATATTGAATAACAATTTGTAAAATGCCATTTTAAGAGATTCGTGAATGCTGAAGGCAGGCTGCTGAGAGGCAAAAAGTTAGCATTATAACAGGAAAGGATTTATTTAAGCACACATTAGGCCAGTGGAAATAGCATGTGCAGATGAACTTGCAGCTGTCAGACCACAGGGCAAGCTGGGCCGAGTCCGGATGAGGAAGGATTGCGAGTGGGGGGGTGACAGATGACGGCACCTCAAGGAATGAAACAAGACAATGAGCCGAGATAATCAAGGGGAGGCCTATAGATTATGGAGTGCCAAGATGGGCACCCAGGATTGATGATATATGATCGAGAAGAGAAACGATACTCCAAAATTGCAAGTGGAGATATAAGAGCGTGAGATACGGGCAGAAAGAGACAAGACAGGTCGAGACAGGGAGGGGTCAGAGAGGCGGGATGCGTGGGACGGTACGAGCTGATCGGTATCAGATAGGTAAATGGCGAATGACAAAGATGACGATTGATTATTTTCATTACAGAAAGGCGTAAGTGCCTAGACCTACCGCAAAGTGAAGAAATGTTATTACAACACTGTTTTTATTCAAATGCAAAATTTGTAAATACTTTCCAACAATTATGATTATATTTATTTAATTTTGTTTTTTTAATCTAAATCTATACTTTATATATGCACATATGTTTAAAAGTCAGATCTTTTTTAAAAAAAATACTTAATTAACAACTGCCTATTTAAGATTTAGCTTCAAAACAAAATGTTATATTGTGCTCATTTTAGCAATGACTGTAACTCATTGTGTTCTCTTTTAGTTTTTAACTAATGTTGTAACTTAATATGTATGTACATCCATGTAAGATTGGTTGAGTGGAAGAAAAGGCTCTAAGACCTTAAATCTGCCAGTATAAATAAATAAATAAATAAATCTTTACATTTCTCAATAAAACACTTGTACAGAAATAGCACCTAAGTATCATATTGTAAAGGATGATAGGATGAACTGTAAATATAGTTGTAAAAATACTGTCTGCAGTATTTCCCTACAGGAATCCACTTGACCACTTTTAATTTCTCAGGGTATTCCTGAAATAATCCTTGTGTAGCTAGGTTTGGCACTCTACTACTCAGCATAGCTAAACTGCATCAAGGGTCATAACAGGCCAGTTTATACTGTTGTCACTTGCAGTGCCCAACTTTCTAACAAGAATAAACATCTTAAATATTTTTGGTCCCATTGCATGCTTTTATTTGCCTTTCCTGTAAAATTACTAGTTCAGGTGCAATTAAATCAACAGGCAATAAAATGGGAATAAAAGATGTTGAAGCATACCTAAAAAATTCAGTTTTATAATAAGGAACAACATAAGCCACAATGAATGCTGAAAATAAGTTTAACTCATAGTTATCAATGTATTGTTGGAGCACAATTTCTTCGTCTTGGAACGCTAGCTATTAACCCCCTCCCTTGGTCCCCAACTACCTGCCTTGAAAGTGCATTATTACTTATATAGTCACCGGCTCCTCCTATCAGTGATGATTGCACTCCCACCATTGTGGATATAAATATGGGCCACATAACTAGGATTCTAGTAGAATTTAAGCACATTTTACCAGGTAGCAAGAGAGAGCATCACATGAAATAGTGAAATCAGCAATGAATCAAGAGTTGAATATGGTTCATTGAGCATTGTACAGAAAAACCAAAAGGAAATGGAACAGTAGTACAATGTACAATTAAAAAATTATTACACATCAACAAAATGCAATTTTCAATCAATTTGTATACAAAGAGTCAAAACTAAACCTAACCTCAGGTGCCTAGAAACTGGAGGGCCCAGTGGTTTACTGCAGTGCACTAATACCTGACAGCCTCTGCTCACCTCCTTTTCAAAAGTATAAATTTTGATACATATTGCAGCAGAATTATACCTGAATTTTACTATGTAGGACATGTGATTCTGACATTCGACATATACTGTCAGCAGATAAATTGTAATTGTAAATGGTAACTACTGCAGCACCATCTTTGGAGGCATACATAGTACCATCCAGAGACAGAAATCATAAGCTTCACTTGAATGTATTGGCGCAATGAAGTAGCATGTAGGAAAATGGTGGATATGTGCAGGAAAACATACATTTTTGAGCAAAATAGAAAGCACAATGCAATTGTGGAGAGTTGAAAAATGCTGAAATCAGTAATTTATGGTTAATTTGCAACAAATATGTACCAGCAGCATGTAGAAAAGTGTGGTATATGTGTTTCATATAATTTTGTTGCAATTATACAAATGACCTTTATTGTATATATTTTATGTATCTCATTTTCACAATTTATGTATAAAATCATGCATAAAATCATCTGCTAAAAAGCTAAAATGTTACCTTCAAAACCAAACTACAAACTGATGAAAATATAAATTGGCTGAAGGCTTTTAGGAACATGCAGTGTGTTTACTAATGATCTGTAATAAGCAAAATTTAAATAGATATGAACAGCTCTTGAAAGAAAATGAGATTTCATCTGGATGAATTCTACAGATATGCCATAACCAATAGGAACTGGTCAGAGCTGAATTCATCTTCTTGTCATTCCATAGTTTTCATCATAGGCAAAGACTTGTAAGAGGGAGCTCTGCAGTTCAAATCCAACAAGGACTGTCCTCCCTGACAAGCATTTTCCCAGCTTTTCCTCAGTCCTCTTCATAGCAAATGCCAGGAAGGAACCCTAAATCTATGCTTGGAGTACTTCAATCCCCTAAAACAATTCCTTTCACACTTTATAGTTTTATCTCATATTCATCAGCACTCATTGTTCTTGATGCTGCAGTAGTTCAAATAGGCAATGAACATTATTAAAAAAAAAAAAAAAAAGAATACGTGCAAATGAAAGGTTCTACTAAGTTAGTAACAGCACTATCTATTTACCCTATGGAGTTTTCTGTGCAAAATGTTTTGTGTCAAGCACCAAAAATGTTAAATATCTTATGCCTGACAGTGCAAACTCTTTCATTATTATAAGTTTGGGTGAAGATATTATAAAAATAATAAACCACTGGGTTCTTTGCTTTCTACGATTCACTCGAGGTTAGTCTAGGTTAGTGTGTGTTGATTAGGGATTTCATTTTTTGCTATTTGTTACATTTATTTGTTTTGTATGAATAGCCCACTATTATAGCTAGTTTTACAACAGAATTCTGATTTTGTTTTATGTATTATTTATTATTCGTAAGCACTTTCTTGTGTTGTCAAAATGAAAGCATGAAGGGATATAATAATAATAATAATAATAATAATAATAATAATAATAATAATAATAACAACAACAACAATCATTATATTCCCCCTACACAGTCTCATTTTAGTATTATGATTGAACCACTATCATAAGAAATTACAGCTATCATAATCTAGGGGCGTGTATTCATTTGACACCTTCTTGGTCAATTTTGTGTAGTTAGTATTCGAAATTCAGCGCCACTAATCCAGCCGTCAATTAACAGTATAAGGGAGGATACCCCCAAATCGCGTACAACTAATACGTAAACATATTGGAAATATTGAGTATGACATTTTAATGTCATTATAGATATTCCTATTTTATTAAATTAAAGGGAGAATTTCATGACATTTAGCTGTTATAGTTTGCACATTCTTTGTGTATAGACCCTAGCTACTTCTTTTCCTCTATTTGTGCAAAATACTATTAAACTGTAGTAGTTAACAAATAAACGATGGATTTTCCTCACATGCATCCTTAAACAACTCGAAAATACATGTAAAAAACTTACGTCAAATTTCCTAGATTCGGAAAATATTCCATTAATGTCGAGAACTTCGGTCTCTCTTACATATTTTCTGCTCAAGTTCACATTGGTAGAACTGTAGCAAAAATCTTAAGAAGAAATATCGCTGTTTTACAAATTTTATAAATGATGGGTTAGCGTCTAACGTAAAAACAAGATTTCATTTCCATTTATATAAAATTTATAAATATGTATAGCACTTAAATAATTAAATTGTAGCCACGTAATTGTCTAAGTAGCAAGTTTATTTATTTCATAAAAATACATTATGTGCTCTATTTCCTATTGAACACTTAGGAAAGAAAACACATGAGCTTCGATAATAGCAAATTTACGTGTCAGAGCTGTCTGAATATATATTCAAAGTCCTTTATTATGCATAGTTTTTAAGATTTGACCATTACATATTAAGGAATATTGTAAGTATAATGTTGCAGTGCAGCTTCATTTTACATACATTGCAAATACATGTGTATAGCTATTATAAGGGTTTGTGTTTGAAGGCGAAAATTTTCAGTAGGCATGGCTGTCCTCTAGTGGAACGACGTGCTTTAGGAAGGAGGCAGAGTGTTCCACGTACACTCTTTTAATTTAATATCAGGTTAGTTTAGGGGCTTTATAGCAAATGCGTATTACTGCAATAATGTGTTATTGAATAACGTGCAAGTTTTAATTTTATGTAACTGCGATCGTTATCCATAAATGGCAATTTGAGGGCACAGATGTTACCTCATGGTTAAGGGCATATTTGGTGTTTCTACATAGTTCTGTTTATTTATAATGTTAAGTGTACTCATTTTTTCCCTTATTCTGGGAAAAGGCGTATCCTAATTTGCAAAACTGCCATCAGAGCTGCCAGTGAGTAAAACATTTTATAATCTCCTTTTTTGAGCAAACGCCCTTTTTGTTATTAATGGGTTATAATCGAAAAAGTTAACGTCATTTTGGTTATCCTGCTACTCTGGATTCTAAAACATTTATCCCATTTTATGTGAAAATGTTTAAATAGACCAAATAGGATAATAGATCACCACTAAAGTTTTTCAGTTTATTTTGATATCTGCTCTTGTAACCCTGTTAGCATGGACAAAATTCACGCTTCCTGTGAAACGGCTAATATATGTCTGCAGCCTAGGCGTAATTGATCAGCATTATGTGTTTTAAGATTTCCTGAATATGTAGATGTTAAAAAAGGGATTCAGCCACTTGGTTTGATTATCATTTTGGCATGTGATATAATAGATAACAGTTTTAAGTTCAGGTTATTGGGAAAGTAGATAATGTTGTTTAATTGCTAGTAGTTATGCTAATGATCCTTAGATGATGCTTTATATTAAGTTATTTTGAGAATTTTCCCCCTTCCCATTTTTGGCTATATTAATGACTTACAACTGGTTTCTATATTTTTGGGGAACTGAGAGAAGAATACTGTGTTTGAAAGTCTATTTTCAGATTTAAATTTTTTTGTTTGTTTAGCTCATATGTATTAATTAGAGTGACTATGTCACAGTATATATGTGTGTGTGTGTGTGTGTCTCTCTCTCTCTCTCTTGTTCTGTAGGCAGATCCTGAATTGGACGAGAGCTCTAGGATGTGGAATAGTAAAAAAGCAAAACATATACATGTGTACATAATTATTAAGATATTCATCCACATTGTAGAAAGTGTGAGGTATCAAGAATCCTTAAGAGAATTTTTAAAGATTTAAGTTTACATTTATTTTACCTAATAATTTAATTCTCTTGGGTAGGAACTAAACTAAACTAGACCATTATATATCTGAACTGTAGAATATTAGGCTGGAAACGCTGTAATGTGTTGACTGGTGTCTATACATACCATTCCATTTTCTAGTATTGAGTATTATGTATGCTGAAATTTGATTTAAAAAGTTTGAGATTATCTACCAAATATATATATATATATTCATTCCCTTATGAGAGTAAGGACATTTAATTTTTTGAAAAGGTCTACAGAATTCTCTTCTTTTCCTTCCACAAACTATTCTCATAGCTTTCTTTTGCAAACAGAAAATTTTTGTTTGCAAGAAGAGTTACCCCCAAAAATAAATCCATATTGAATTACAGAATGAAAACATGCTAAGTATATCAATGCAAAACATCTTTTGGTAGGAAATAATTTAAAACACTTAAAGGAAAATAGGATGAAGTGTGGGAACTATTATTTCAACATGCATCTTCCAGTTAAGATTTTGATAAATTTAAAATCCTGATTTCAATGACATTTTATTGACTTGAAACCATAATTGTATTTCATAAAAGGCTTTTGTAGTTATATTTGAGAGAAGTTCATGTGATTTCCCTGATACTAATATCATCTGCTAAGAGTAGTACTTTTGATTCATGACTGGGTTACACTGATTTAAAAAAAAAAAAAAAAAAAAAAAAAAAGCAGAGGGCCCAACATTGATTCCTGCAGCACACCATTTTTTTTATAACTGCTACTAAGGATTCATTGTGATTCATGGTAATAAAATTGATACATTACTTGTGCTGTAATTAATTTATTTATTTAGCCAACGGCTGTCCATGGCTTTTCGCCAATTGATGTCAAGCCTCCTAGTAATCCAGGGTAATATCATTGGGCAGATGTTCCAGCCTTGGACATGTGAATAGATGATTGCTCTCCATCCTTGAAATTGGACAAAGAGGACACAGGGCATCATTAGCCAAATCTTTGTGTTGTAAGTGGGCTTGTAGATAGTCATGTCCTGTCATAATGCAGAATTGAGCAATGGCTATAGATCTTTCTAATGTTCATGGGATTGGTCGGTAGCATTACAATCCCACCATTTTCTATTGCTTTGATTTCTTAGAGTGTTCTTATTACAGTTGTTGATGGTGACCAATACATGATTTCAGGCGGCTCTTGAGTGTGGTTGGTATTGAGGGCTGTTCTAATGCTGCTCCTTGTTTTGTCAAATTATCAGTTTTTTTCATTGCTTGTAATACCTATATGGCTGAGGGTTCTATTAACTCTGCCAGCTTGATGCAGCAAGGAATAGTATGGAGACAGTCTGTGGACTATTGTTCCCAGAGGGAAGATGGCAGCTTGATAGTCGATTAGGAATACTGCTTTGCTGGTAGAGATGGATAAAGCTTGTAGGCTGGTAGTGGTTTCAAATATTATGCATACTTCACCATCGTAGTTGCTAATATTCCTACCTGCTCCTCTGTAGCCTTCAAATAGATTGCTCTACGAGCCTGCTCCAGCCGCCTTGGACTTTAGTATGTAGGAGCCATCTGTGTAGATGTGTATCCACTCTGATATGGGATAGATTGTATATAGTTGCTAGATCATTTTGACGCAGTTCATGAGGGTTTGATTCACTTTTAGTCCAATTGTAATTTTGAAGATTAAGCTGGATTGTAGGCAGGTCAGATACAACTGATATAAAGTATTGAAGAGGGGCAGGTGTGTCCTTAGTTAGCTGATATTTCTGTAGAAGTGAAGTACCATATGTAATGGGGTGAGACTTGAGTTTTGAGTTACTAGGTGGCATGTTTGTAGTGGTCCCAATAGTTATATTCTTTTAGTTCTTTCCCAGAACTTCAGGGTATGTTTAGCTCTATGGGCATCCAAGAGTTCAATGCCCATTTGTAGTTGCATAGCTGTTATTGGAGTTGATTTCGCTCCTCTGCTGATGATTCTTATGGCATTGTTTTGAACTACCTCGTACCTTGCTAGGAGAGTTTGTGAGGATGTGGATAAGACCTCACTGCCGTATTCCATTAGGGTGTTGTAATTAAGTACAAGAAGCATGATAAAAATAAAACATATAAAACATTGTACAACTGCTGTATACAACATGAATACCAGACAAAATGCAACAAATGCTGAATATATATATTCTCTGTGAGAGTAAGCACATTTAATTTTTTGAAAGAGGCCTACAAGACTCTTCTTTTTATTCTGTAAATTATTCTCATTGCTTCCTTTTACAAACAGTAAACTATTTCTCTACATGCAGAGTTACCCCCAAAAATAATTCCATATTTTATTACAGAGGGAAAATGTACAAAGTTATACCATTCGTAGGAGGTTGGTTAATGTCTTTAAGGCAAAAAGGCTGAAGTAAGTTTGAAAACCATCATTTCAACATATTTCTTCCAGTTAAGATTTTGATCAATTTGTAATTCTAAGATTTTTGTAAGATTGATTTCTTTCATGGTCTAATTATGATAATTTAATTTGATCTGATGCACTTTTACTCTTTGTTCTGAATTGAATAAAATTTGTTTTATCTATATTTAGTGACATTCTATTAGCTTGGAACCATAAATTTATATCATAAAAAGCTTTTGTAGCTAGATTTGATAAAAGTTCTTATGAGTTCCGTGTTACAAGCAAACTAGCATCATCTGCAAAGAGGAGTACTTTTGATTTATGATATGGTAGGTTCATTAATATAAATTAAGGTAGAGAACCCAATATTGATACCTGCAGCATAATATTATAATTCCTACAATGGATTAATTGTGACTGATTGCAACTTTTTGTGTTCTATTACATAGATATTATTTAAAGCATTTTAGTGTTAAATTATCTAACCCATAGAAATCTAACTTTTGCAATAATAGTGATGATCTATACAATCAAATGCTGTTGTCAGATCATAAACTATTTCTGCAGTGTGTTCCTTTCTATTTAGTGCTTCTAAGATTTGTAGCGAGTTTAAATGTGGCCTTGTCAGTTGACTTACTGTGTCTGAAACCAAAACTGGGAAAGTGTTAAAATATTATTTTTGTTTAGGTAATTTATAATACTGTTATACATAACTTTTTCTAAAATCTTTAATAAAAATGAAATTAGAAGTGACATAGGCCTGTAGTTTGCAGTTAGATTTTTGTCACCCTTCTTGAAGAAAAATTTAACAAAAGCATGCTTAAGTTTTTCTGGAAATATTTCTGATTACTAAATTACTATCAGGAATGACTGAGCAGGTTACAAAGTTCAAATGAACATCTTTTTAAAAACTAGAAATGTTAATTGGAACTTGCACAGTGAAGCCAATCATATAACCAACCAAAACCCCATTATATGATTGAGTCAAACTAAACACTTTTGTTTAGTTTGACTCGTTCATACAATAGTTTCAGCTTTTTAATAGTTATTGTTTATCTCATCTCATCTAGACAACATTTTATATTTGAATGACAATAAGATTTTTTCAATTTCTCTGGGAGAATTTGACTGTTAGTAAATATATTATGGTAGTTATGTTTACTTTTAGATTTTATTAATAGCTCTAGTGCTTTTGCTCCTATATTATTCCTGTTCATACATATCTCTGCAACAGTTATGAAGTGACTGTTGAAAATATTAGCAATATCTTGTAAATTATGAAGTTTCATATTTTGGTAAATTAACGAGAAAAGATTATAAACTTCTCTTACTCTACAGGTTTTATTTTTAATTATATTCCATGGAGTTTTAATTTTATTATTTGACTTATTGATGACTTGTGAAAAATATTTACTCTTTAACTATTTTATTAAGTATTTTACAGTACCTTTTTAATGCATTTTACAAGTTTTATCATTGCTGCTCTCCTTTGTAAATAAAAATGTTTTTTGTTTGTGCATGATATAATCCCAGTGGTTAACCATAATTTACTATTTAATTCAGCTGCTTTAGCCCCCTCCCCTCCCCCAATAACCTCCAATTGCTGTGATACAATGTATGATTCTCTTTGTTATAGAAATAAGCAGTTCCACAACTTTTCATTAACAAGATTATGTCTAAAATTCAAGCATCATTAATTAATCTAAATCATATTACAATTTTATTTGTTAGTTGAATTTATTTTATTGCTGCTTAACACTAGCATCAGTGCATCATGATCTGATAATCCATTTAATACTGGAAATGGAACATAATTGGGATTCTACTTTTATGTGTAAATAAATTGACTATAATTGTTATCAAGTTGTTTTGTATTCTGGTTGGAGAATTATTATTATTATTATTATTATTATTATTATTATTATTATTATTATTATTATTAAGTCTAAATTATTAACTACCTAATAAGGATCGGCCGTGCTTTCTTTAGCAGTTAAGGTGTCCACCTTTAAGTCACCACAAACTACAATATTTACATTATTTTTGTACAAGAAATGGAGAACTTTACCTAGTTAGTTTGTGAATTGAAATTGTCAAATGGGGCCCTGTAAATAGTCAAAATAACAAATGTACCTCTAGCAGTTTCTGTTTTAGCACACTTTCAAAGTCTTGCTCTCTACAGAAGGAGATTATGTAAATATTAATGACATTGAGGTTCTAAATTAATATACTCACACCTCCACAATTGATGGAATGAGTACAAAGATAAAACATAGCTAATAAGTATTTGTTTAATTGCCTGTTCTACTTCTCTACAGTGGTATTCCATTAGACAACTTTAATCTCTTGTTTATGAAAGTGACATGCATCTTGAATTGCTATAGTGAATTCTTCAATTTTTTTTAACCGTCTAATATTTTGATGAAATAAAACAAAGCATGCCTTGTTAATTACAGATGATTTTGAACCATTAAATATAGAGACAGGTGTTAGTTCTTATTGTCTTTTTTCTTTAATCCTAAAAAATAAGAGGAAGTACCAGTAATGACAGAAAAAGACCTGCAATCTGACATGTGACTTGAACTTGGTCTTCAGCAGCAAGGTTTGCAAGAAATCTCTTTCCTCTTTAATTGAGATGTAGTCCAAACCTAATGAAATAAATGGTATCTTCTTAAACTATTTATAGAAACGATATTAACATAAGCACATGATAATTTCCACGAATTGGAATTTGCCGTTTGATTGAAGCCATGTCTTGTACCTGTAAAACAATTCAACAAAATTTACATTGGTGTGACTGCTATTCTTGGAGATGTTTTCTAGGTCCCCCAATTGTAAAAATTAGGTTCCTAAGTTGTTTTCATCCCCTCCCAATAATATAATTATGAACTGCAAAACTATATTTAAAATTGTTGAAGTTATTGGCTAGGTAGCACATGAATAGAATGTATTTACCAGTGAGAGTAAGGACTTAGTTGATTGCTGAGCCCCTGTCTCCATTTCATCTTGGTTTTCAATTGGAATATCCAGAAGAATAAACATAACCTTAAATTATTTAAATTGTACTTAGGAAGCTTTAGACAATGAAATGATAACATATCCTATTTAAATTTATTTAACATGTTCACACTAACTCCGTTTACTAATACAATATCAGGACATGATTTGGGGTAATCGCTTCCATCAGCAGCTGTTGACCGACTCACCCTTAAATGTTTAATATTATACATCATAACATGATTTACAGCCAATGTGCACATAAATCTAGTGAAGAAAGTATTATAAATGGGGTGTGAATAATCTTTTGCTTATTTGCTTTACATACAAAACTCTCAGGAATGGAGGAAAAGAACAGAAGAAAGCAAAATAGAAAACCATCCCAGCTCTTTTTTTATGTTTTTAATGACTAGAGCCTGGAAGTTCAGGCATTTATTTTGGTTAATAGGCAAAAAAGGCACTTAAAATACTGAAAATAGGCAATAATATAATTAAAATAGACATTTATTAAAAGTGAAAAAGTAATAACACTTATTAATGAATATAGGTATTTAAGATACTTAATTTCTTTATCACATAATTAAAGTATTTAAGTTTGCTTTTTTTGGTTACAGGCAACAAAAAGATGTTTTTTCAAGCTATCAAATATCATAGTCAGCCGCTTGTCAGAGAAAACATTTTTCATCATTTTGAGTAGTGTTTAACGCCTGTTTTTACTACTGAGGCACCACAGGCAGTGGACACTGATGATACATGAGATGAAATGATAAATTGGGAAAGGATATTTTTTTTTAAGGAAGGAAGCATGCCAGGCCTAAGTTTAGGTACCTCCCCGGCATTTGCCAGTTATAAGACTGAGGAAAACCTGGAAAAAACCCCAGTCAGGGAGGACGGTCCTGGCGGGATTCGAACCGCAGACCTCCCGCTCACGAGTCCGTGCCTTAACGACCTCGGCCACGCATGGCGGTTATTTTTTTTTTCATCATGAAAAAAGAACGTTCTACTTCCACTGAAGTGGATGGAGCATATTTAAAATGAGGTATTTTGGAAGGACTGATATCAGTTACAACATAACATTTACCTTTCAGGACATCATGGAAATATTGATCAAGACAAAATAAATAGTTTTGAATAGCCCTGGCAAATGAGGGAAAGATGCACAGTGGTTTCTGTTTGAGTTCATTTTCTGTTTATGTGTTAATAGGGAAATCAGGTTAATATCTCATACTTCTGTACTGAACACATTGTAAGGATGGTTATTGCACAGCTGTACTGCTCTCATTTTTTGCTTTTGCAGTTGTTTGTTACATTAATGCAGCTTAGAGGTTAAATTTCATACAATTGTCAGGCACATACAAGGTCGTTTGTCAGGATTACTCAAAACACAGTACTTCCCTCATCCTTTCTATTTCCTGTTATTCTTATGCCCGAGGTAACCACATTAAGTTTCTACTTTATAAAAAGCTTAAGTAAATGGATTGGGGAGAAATTTTTTTGACTGTAAAGAAATATATTTATAACAAGTTTTTTCATTAGATTTTTTGTAAGGTGAACATGCCATTTAATTTTTATAATTGTTTTCATTTCGATATATTGAAATTCTTTATGTGCTTTCTGAATACATAAATAATTGCAGTAAAAATTCATAAAGACCCAATACAGGTTAACACAGGTTGTAAACCTTAAAATAGGCAAAAAGGCAAAATAAAAACTGGCCCTATTGACCCCAAATGTATGGAAATGTGTCATTTTGACTCTTAAATATATCCACCCAGATAGAAAAGGCATTTTGCCTAATTTCCGATCTCTGGTAATGACAGGCACGTGAATTATAATTTTGTTTCCGTAATTAGTAAATGAGAATACTTTTTGCCTAATTTAATTACAAAGCAGACTTCCTTTAGCTATATCAAATTCCTACTCCAGTTTTAACAAAGTAAATGTTACACACTTTTCAGCATGCCTCGAAGCAAAGCTACTGAAGAAACAGACAAACTGACCAGGATAGCTATTGTGAATGCAGATAAGTGTAAACCCAAAAGATGTCGCCAGGAGTGTAAGAAATCCTGTCCAGTTGTTCGAATGGGAAAGCTTTGTATTGAAGTAACTCCAAATGACAAAATAGCAAGTATATCAGAGGAGCTATGTATAGGTTGTGGTATTTGTGTTAAGGTAAGATGAGATTACAGTTTGATATTTTATACTAGGGTGGATCAAACTTAAATGAGACTTTGATTTTTTATTTGCTGTTACAAAATAACCAAATACATATCACTTTTTTGCATAAATCTCCTGCTTCAGAAATGCACTTATCCCAGTACATTGGGAGATTTTTGATACCCTCATTGTAAAATGAGGAGAGTTGTGTCATCAGTTTATTGAGCATTAGACTTTAAAAGAAGCATTGGGATGTTGGTGATTTGATAGCTATCAATGGTATGGATACATTCGTGCACAACTGGCTGTAAATCCAATCTCACTCTTTTTTTCAATAATACGAAAGAAGATTCCTATATGCTGAAAATAATGTGTTTATAAACTGAGAAATTATTAGAGAAGTGTGATATATCTTATTTTATTTAACTTGGTGTTAATAAATTTACAAAAATAAGTCCAGTTTATAATGATTCACTCTTGTATGATTAAATAATAAATAAGCTTGAATCAACTCCATTTTGATTGAACTCACAACAATGTTCTATTTTCAATCTAAACTCAGAAGTTTAAACCCAAACATGAATATGAAATTATAAAGACTTGAGAACTGTACATGTTCTAGATTGGGTCTTATAATTTCAGTACCTAGATTAGTTTAACTTGTAGTTTCATGTTGCTTTAAGGAATAGAAACAAACTGACAGAGTAACAAAGGTTCAGAAAAAAGAGGAGACTAAGCAGTAGAGTGCAATGTAAATAACCTGAAACTTTGTTTTTAATTAGGTTATTTTTTTTAATAATGGGCTGCATATGTAAATTCCAGTTACACAGTATATGCTTGCAGTGTTAGGATAACTTGTTTACTTCCGGCAATCTTTATGGGTTTAAAATATTTTTTGCCTTTATATTTAGCAGAATCTTTAACATTATCTCAATAGCTTAATAATATTAATATATCACAGATAACACAATAAAATTTGGAGAAAGTGTGCAGAACGTTTTTTTTTTCAAACATATCTGTTAAAATACTCTTAAAAGGCAGCAGTTGGAGAATTTGTTGTATGGTCAAAATAAACCACAAATTTAAGTTTAATAATATATAAAGAACCTGTCTTAAATTTTTAAAAGCTTAAAAGTTCTTTCTTGGTTTGCAGAAATGTCCTTTTGAGGCTATAACAATCATTAATTTGCCAAGCAATTTAGAAAAGGATACAACTCATCGCTACTCACAAAACTCTTTTAAATTACATCGTTTGCCCATTCCGAGACCAGGAGAGGTGTTGGGTTTAGTAGGCACAAATGGAATAGGAAAGTCTACAGCTCTGAAAATTTTAGCTGGAAAACAGAAACCAAATCTTGGTCGCTATGCGGTAAGTTATCTTTCAAATTTTCAGTCATTAGCATTAGAATAAAGATGCAGAATCTTAAATTGGATATTTAACATCTTAAGGTACAAATTTTGTTTTTTAAAATACTGAATATGGCATTGCTGAAGTTGATGGGTATGGATAATTGGTATGTTAAAGACTTGCAAATATCTTGTAATTAGAGTCTGGAGTTTTATGTAATATCCTAAAAATATGTATATAAATATGTAACAAAAATCTCAAAATATGTAGAAAGTATGTAACAGAGGCTTAAAAATTTATCCAAAAATGATATTTTATTTCAAGTAGATTTAAAAAAAGATTAGTTTGACACAACTAAACTGCATGTTTAAATATGCCACTTTAGCTTTGGATGCAATCCTAAAGTTAATTGAGGTGTGAAACATAATATGGTTGGTTTCTAATGTTTGATTGTTAGCAATGAATCCATTCACTCTTGCAATCCAGTATTTAGAAGGATGGTTGGTATATTGGTTAAAAGCTGGGCGGTAAAGAATGTATTCTGTTCCATATCTTCTCAGAGTTCTCAGAAAGTGTATTTTGACCTGAGATAGTAACTATTAAACTGAATTAGTGTAAAAAGAGTGCAAAATTATATGAGTATCAAGCCATGAAATATTCATAAAAATTAAGCTATTTTGCAGTATACAATAAATACCTACTCCACTCCGGATACATTGTCATACACATTCCTTTTTATTGTAAACACCAGCTAATAAAAGACAACAATAAAAGTTAGCTACCTTCAAGTGGTAGAATCAAAGACCTGTCAACCAGCTAGGTTTTTCCAGTGTTATGAAGGAAGTTAAACAGGGAAATCTCGGTAGTAGTGTTTTTTTTTAATATGTGTGTGTGTGTGCACATCTGTGTTTAATGCCCGTATATATAGTTGAGGCATCGCAGGCAGTGGACACTAGTGATACATGAGATGAAATGACAAAGTGGGATTTTTTTTCTCCCGGGGAAGAAAGCATTCCAGGCTTATGTTTAGTATCTGCCTGGCCTTTGCCCTTTATGAGGACCGAGGAAAACCTTGAAAAAACAAGGAGAAGGATTGACCTGGTGGAAATTGAACGTCAGATCTCCTGTTCACTAGCTTGCACCTTAAGGACCTGAGCCACCCATGGCAGTACCTGGGTGATTTACATATTTGAAAACTGAAATATATATCCCAAGGTTATTCACAACTTTCAGTTTTAAAATTGTGTTACTTAGTCTTCTTCTTACAATAGTCTTCCAATTGAAATTTTCTAGTTCATTTAGATTCTTGTATCTAGTACAATTTGGCTAAACCAGCTGTCTGCTGTAGCAGGAATCAAAGTTTCCTACAAGTGAGAAGGTGGTCAGCAATCATTACTGTTCCTGGCTGCTGGCATAATGTGCACTCCTCAGATGTGAGAATGTCCATTTTACAAAGATGTGCTGCAAGACAGTCATGGTCTGTTTTTAATTGGAAAGTTGTCACTGCTTCTTTTAGTGGTTTATGTTTATTGGCTATCCATTCTTCTATTTTGGCCCATGGTTTTTCCGTGATATTATTTAAGGTGATACATTTATAATTTTTAGGGCCCTTTTCCTAAGAAGTATCTTGATATCTTGAACATCTAGGAGTTTGCTTATTTTAGTAAGATTTGTTCCTTTTTTTGCAAGGGTATCTGCCATTTCATTACCATGGATTCCTATATGAGCTCAAATCCATTGTACTGCTATATGTTAAAGTCTAGATTATTTGGTTAACCATTTCTTTATTTCTTTTATTGGGCTTGATTTTGATTTTTGCCTGGAAGAAATTGCTTATATAATATATTTTGAATCAACTGGGATAACTTCTTTTTCAAACAAATTTTCTGATAGCAAATAGGATTGCCTGGCTCTCCCCCTCTAAATTTTTTGATTTTGACCAACTGCAACATAATGGCTGAAGTGCTTCCAATAGATCCTGCTCCTGTTATTTCTCCTTCTATAATAAGTGAGCCATCAATGAACACCCTCAACCATTTATTGGAGGGCTATCTCATATTAAGGTTTTCCGTTATCAGTAGTTTAAAATTTTCCATTGAACCTTCCTTTTTATTAACTGTTTCTTAAATCTGCAAATATATTATATTGAACAAATTCTAATGGATTCTCTTTATTACTTAACTTGTAATAGAATTTTTAAGGTTTTAAATAGCTGATTATTATGGTTGAATCTTTTTCAGTTGCTAATTTTACTTTAAATTTTGAGTGTACCCACGTTTGATCTTTTAGGAATTTTATCCTGACAGATATATTTGCTCCTTGTGTCTTAATTTCTTCCTCTATTGGAATGTTTCTTGTATATAACTGTAAAGCTGTGGTTGGGTTACTTTTAACTCCTTCTATAATTAATCTCAATACTCTGTTTTGTATCATCTCTAGTTCCTTAAAGTTGCTTAGTTTGTTCTTGTAGTAGTTTCAGTACCGAATTTAAGCAGTGGTTTACATATATTTGGTATGTTTTATTTAGACTGTCTTGGGAGGTAACCCATTTTACTCCTGCTAAGCATTTTAATATTTGTCATTTATTTGTGACCCATATGTCAATTTCTTCATCGTGTTATCTAACTTCATTTTACTATCTATAGTCAGTCCTAGATATTTGGTGCTCTCATTTTCTCAAGCAAATTGTTGTTATAACACATTATTTATGAGGCAATCACTCAAATTTCACTAGTTTTGTTCCACTTAGTTGCCAGTGCCTTAAGTTTGATTTTCAAGTTCTGAAACAAATAAAATGTCTCAAAAAGTCCTTTCTTCCACATTAGCTTTATTTATGGACTATATCATATATTTAATGTACAACTAATGTGAATATAAGTCTGCCCCATGGCAGTAAATATCATAGCTTCTTATGTGTTATATGCTTTATTCCTGTAATACATTATATCTAAATCATAGATAGTAAACAGCCTGACCTGATGGAGTAAAATTATTTATATTTTTTAATTCAGCATGCAAGGAATATAAAAGGCCAGTTATTAAATTCTTGACCTAATAAAAAGTTTTAAAATGCAGGCCAAGTTTTTGTCATGTATTATAATTTCTAGATAATAATGCATTAATACTATTTCAGAATCTTCTGAAGCCCCCCCCCCCCCTTTTTTTTCCTTCTTTCTTTTTTTCCTTGAAAGTCAACTTGAACATTAAATCTTTATACTTACGCTTTGCTCCTCCAGGACCCTCCTGATTGGACTGAGATTTTAAATCACTTTCGTGGTTCAGAGCTGCAGAATTACTTTACTAAAATTCTAGAGGATGACCTTAAAGCACTGATTAAGCCACAGTATGTTGATCAGATCCCCAAAGCTGTAAAAGGAACAGTACAACAACTTCTAGACAAGAAAGATGAGCGTAAAAATCAAAATGAAATCTGTCAGTTTCTTGGTAAGTGAAGAATCTTCAATAAAACTATCTAATGCAAATAAAAATTAAATCTATTTTCACAGAATATTTTATAAATTTCTGTTGTCGGTTAAGTTTAAACTAAAATGTTTTTTATAAGTGAAATAAATTAAAATCATATATGCAGAAATAATGTTACATTCAACAGAATTTTTTCTTTCTTTCTTTCTTTTTTTTTCTTATTTTTCTTTTCTTTTCTTTCTTTTTTTTTTTTCCTTTTTTTTTTGAAGAATTATGTAACACATGAGTGGAAGGTTGTCATTTTTGTACTTTTATCAAATGAGCATTTCTCTTCAAGGCTTTAGCATTTTTAAAGCCATTGATCTGTAATTAATTATTTTTTAATTACAGCAAAGTTTGAAATGTGAGTACAAAATGCAATAAATACAATTTTTACTTTTATTTAAAAGTACATAATTGTACAAAAAATATAACATTGCAATTTTGCTTTGTTTCTTTTGCTCTAGCTGTTAGTGAAAGGAGAATAGAAATATAATGTTGAAACTTTTCTCATGTTGGCTCTCATCAATGTTGCAATAATGTAGTTGGTTACAGCAATGCAAATGTTTTAAGTTATTTTCTCCAGTGAGCACATAATTGAAATTCATGAAAAAACTAAGCAAATTAAATAAAGGAAGCTGTGATTTGTATTAAGTTGGGTAAAATATTATGTGTGTTATTAAATTCTCTTTAAGTTCTAAATTAAATCTGATTGGGCATGTTTGATTAGTTAAATAAACTATTTCTAATTACTATAACTTAAATGGTTTCAGACCTGTAATTTATTAAGATTTTTTAAATGTTACCTGCTATCTATTAAGTACTTCACAGCAACTGCAGACACTTAGAGAATGATGTATGGAACCTATTATTATAAATACATTTTTGGTATTCTATGGTTTTGATTGGAAATTACTTGTTATTGGCTGTGTTTTCATTTCTTATAGTCCAATTTTTGTACCATTTTTAATTCCCTCAGAAACTTCATTTCATATGGTGCAATCTTATTTTTTCAAAATGCCCATATAGCAAGGTTAGTGTTGCCATTAGTTTGTAGATTAAATTTTTTCTTCACTTTCTGACCCTTGTTCTCCCAATTGTGCCACACATTAGCCAAACTGCGACAGCTTTGTAGGTCTTTCTTGTTAACATTATAAAATGTTTCTTTCATTTAAACCAATAAACTTATAAACTAAAATATTACAAATACTAAAAATCACCATTTCTATTGAGCTATTGAGTGTAATCATTTTCAGTGGATATGCTTGCCTCTAGTTCCAAAATACGGCTCTTAGCAGAGCTGTGATGAGAGAAAAGATGGGAAGGTTTATATTCTCTGAATGTGAAACTACAATACAGTATTAATTCATTTGTAGTATTAACAGTCTATTTGGTCAACTTTTAACTTTTATATCTCTGCTCCATAGATCTGGAAAATATTAGAAATCGTTCTGTGGATGCCCTCTCTGGTGGTGAGCTACAACGATTTGCTTGTGCCATGGTTTGCATCCAGGATGGTGACATCTTTATGTTTGATGAGCCATCCAGTTATCTTGATGTAAAACAACGCCTCAATGCTGCAGTTACTATTCGTTCTCTAATACATCCTGACAAGTAAGATCTGTTTTAAGGATAATCATGATGTAATGATTCTAGAGTGAAACAGATAGAAATCTTATATTTTATATATACAACTGAGTCAGTATTAGGTGACATTAAAACTTCACTAACTGATTAATTCTTCAGAACATGTTTCAAGAGCATTCGCTCTCATCTTCACCTGCTAGAGTTAGTCAGTCCCCAGCTGAAGATGAGAGCAAATACTCTTGAAACATGTTCTAAAGAATTAATCAGTTAGTGAAGTTTTAGTGTCACCTAATACTGACTCAGTTGTATATGTAACAACTTCACTGTTCCTAACTTCTTTTAAGATTACAATCTTATATTTTATACTTTATCTTTTTCTTCTTTTTAGAACTTTTAAAAGAGTACAAAAGTATCTTTAATAATATTTGTTTGTTTTTCATAGAATATAAGTTGAAAACTATTGAAAGCATTTTTTTATAAAATTAATCTGTAATGAAGACACATATAGCATTAGATTTGCTACTAAATAGAAATGCTGTACAAAATATCCAATATACAGCTTTGTTTACTCCTTTACTATTTAGAACTTAAGTATGGAAACCCACAAAGATGTATTTTGGGTTCACTCCTATTTATCATTAATATAAATGAATTTCAACTATACCTAATAAGATAATAATAATCTCTGCAGACTCAATAGCTATATGCAGCAGAAAAAACATTGAAATATTAATGCAAAATTTGAGTATGGTAACTGTTAATTTATTAAATTACATCATGTCAGATAATTTTAATGCAATATGATTAAACAAAGCTATTAACAAACAGAAGTCTTGTAAACTTGAAATGCTAATTAAAACTTGTACAGTCCAGCTAATCATATAATTAAGATCATAGGAGGGTGGGTCCATAAGTTTCTGGCCTCGCCAATAAGGATTATTGCCTTCACAAAACCCTTATCTGGTGTCATACCTTATCTGTTAAGTAAATAATTGCAGCTGTAACTTCTGCTCTACTGTGTTCAGTTGTCCAGATATAGTTGCATAAAGAAGGTTATGTGTACAAGATTGTGAATAATCAAAATGGAGTATCAGACTGTTATTAAGTTCTTTACCAAAGAAGGACTTCCTCCAAATGAAATTAAACAGAGATTGAATGGTGTATATGGGGAAGCATCTGCCTCATATTCTGCTGGCCTACTGCACAGACTGTGCGCTTCCATCAAAGAGAAAAGGCAAGGAAAGCTGAGTGGTGGTGTGCACTTTCTTTACGACAACACACCTGTGCACACTGCTCTTATTGCAAAGTAAGCTGTAAAGAAATGTGGCTTCAAGAAGATTGACCATCTAACCTTTAGCCCAGATCTAGCTCCCAGTTACTATTTCCTCTTTTCAGAACCAAAGAAGAACCTTCTAGGAAGGAAATTTAAGTGTGATGAAGCAATAGATGCTGTTTATGCCATTTTGCAGGCAAGACTTCTGAATATCTAGAGGGGAAGGATTGAAATGTTAATTGAAAGATATGGGAAATGTATTGCAACATTGAAAAATGAAATATAGTTTTGTTTTTATATCTAGAAAATGGTTAGGCCAGAAACTTATGGACCTACCCTCATACTATGATTTTAATTATAGAAGTCTTGTAGTCATTAAGCTACCCTAAATGCCCAATCCATCTAAGATTCAAACAATCATAAGTTCTTAGGAATATATCTAAATAACACAGTTTTTGGTTGGATATAATGAATGTATATGTAGTAAAATTAGTAAAGCAATTTTTATTCTGAAGTATTTTCTAATACGGGTGGTAAGCATTCACTGAAAATTATTTATAATGGAATTGTTCAACCAAATGACTTATGGCATACATGGCAAAAAGTTCAGTCAAGTTCAATTCAGTTGAGTACTGGTGGCTTGATTTACATATGAACTTGTCTCTGCTCTCCTCAGAGCCACCAGTGTGCTGCTGAAATTTACTATAAACTGTAAAGGAAAGCTATACAAATGTTCCTAATGAATAAAGAAGTAGCAGGCCAATTGTTCAGATGAGTGACTTTGTTTAGCTTGTGAATGCAAAAATTCCCCAAAATGACTTTTTCACAATCGGTGCTCTTGCAATGTAACTTCCAGACATTTTACCAATTACATTATTCAGAAATGTCACTGAAAATTTTGAATATTGTAAACTGTGTGCAAGATGGGTTCCTAAAATGTTGATTACTGCACACAAAAATGAAAGAATGGAAGCTACACATACATTTGAACGATACCAGAGAGGAGATTAACTTTTTTTCATTGTGTGACTGATGATGAAACATGGATCTCATACACCAATGTTGAAGCAAAACTATAATCTATGGAATGGTGCCATTGAACTTAACCTCTAAGAAAAAATTCAAACTGACAACAGCTCAGAAAATGATGACCACTGTTTTTCTGGAACCAGAAAGGTATCATTTTTGTGAATTTTATGAAGTTGGAAACAATAATCAAACCATATGTGTATTTGATGCACTTTCCAAGCTGAGGCATCAATTCAGAACTGGAGATATGGGAAACTGTCATCAAGAATTGTTTTGCATCATGACAAAATATGTCCAAACACCCTTGTCATATCTGTCAGCAATATTTAGGAATTTTAATGGGAAACTTTTTAAGCATCCATAATATAGCTCAGACCTTGCACCCCAGTGATTTACATGCTTTCTTTCACTTCAAGAAGTGGTTTTGTTTTCAAAAGTGTGATGAGTGAAGAGTTGAAAGTGACAGTACTGAAATGTTCACAGGCAGTGTAATTTTATGTATAGGACAGCCAAAATTTACTTACTTGGTTTATTTACAGATGTTCTTTAAATCTCAGGTCATCATCGCATTCAATTCAGGGCATGAAACAGCTGATAAATTTTGCCCAGAGGCCTCTTCTTTCAGACTTAAGGTTTTTTTTTTACATGCCATAAATCTACGATATAGGACTTCCACTTTTATTTTCCTTCCAAAGGAAGACATACCTAGGACTTTTTACACCCAAAAAAATACATCAACCCTGACCGGGTTTGAGCCTGCAATCTGAGGTCTATGAGACAAGTATGGTTACCACTAGACCATCAAGACTTAATGGCATCGATAAGCTTGTTCCTTTCTACAAAATGTGTTTATGAAAAGGAATCGTAACTATGTAGAAAAATAAAAAAAGATCAGAATTTATTTTTTATTATTTTATTATAAATGACGAGCACTTACTTCTGAAGTGTGCTTAGTATTTAATGCTGTACTAGTAGCATTTATTTGAACATACACACGCACTTGCATTCTTATGGAGAATCAGGAAGAATAAATAGGTATTAAATTAATTATTGGTAAAAGTGTGATAGAGTAACCCAAACAAATGTACATTTCTTGCCTTATTTTTTGCCACGGTTATCTCTAGCCAAAAGAATAGAGGAAAGTCTAACAGGAAAGGAAAAGATTTTGATAAACTTTAGAACAGTTGGACGACATAATGCAGTTCACTGCACTGCACGAACACACAAATAAATATTATTGGATAAAGCATGTGTTAACCACTTTCACTTATCGAAAAGTTATATGCACTCTCTATTGCACATAAGGTTGATGCAGACTCTTGACAAAAGACTTGTCTGCTTTATTTGCTAGCTTTGTCAGGGACTTTATAGAAGTGTACCTGCTCTAAGTACATGTTGAATTACTCTTATTCCATAATGGTTAGGATGCATTTGAAGTAAAATGAAGTTGCAATGTTTCCTATTATTAATAGAGTACTAAATTGAAATATTGCATTTTCAGGTTCATCATTGTTGTGGAACATGATCTGTCAGTACTGGATTATTTATCAGACTTTATATGCTGTCTTTATGGTGTACCAGGTGCTTATGGAGTGGTCACTATGCCTTTTTCTGTACGTGAAGGTAAGCTTCAAAACTTATCCAGTAGTTTAAAAAAGATAAATGTTAAATGTTCATAGATTTCACATTAATTCAAACTTATCTGTATGCTAACTTAAGTCAGTCTAAAATTATGGTATTCATAAATGCTAAATAATCTAGATGTAAGTTATGCCATCAGTCATCTTTAAAAATGTTGTTGGGGGTTCAATATCAATGAATAATGAGGAGGATTTCCTTTCACACAATACTTCCACCTTTATTGGTACACAAGTCACACATTTTATAACTTACAGATCTGTCCCCTAGCAGCAGGCTCTAGAAATACAAATATTGTGATTAGTTCATAGGTGGAGCAAGAGCACCTATTCCCACTAAGGTTCCCCAATATCTCCCCCAACCTGGTGTTTTTCGAGTGTATGACCAGCTGCACAGGCCTTCTTACTCCTCCACTATCTGGAACAAAGGATGACTGTCCTGTTTCTTCCATCTCTCCCTGGTACCAGCTCTTCTATCAGTGTTCTCCACACATATGTCATGGTGTAGAGTCTTTATGGAGGAGGGCATTGCAATTCTCATTGGTTTCGTAGTGTTTTCACTTAATGTTAACTGCTTAGCTAAAGCTGAGTAGTCCTTTTCCACTGCTTCCAATATTCTGAAAATCCTTCTACCTTGATTGAAATTCCGAGGCCAATTTTTTCCCTTTTGCTGGTTCCTCTCCAAATGGGTTGTATGTTAGTTTCTTCCCTACTAGGAAGTGCAATGTGATTAGCATATCACCAGTGTTTGTGACTGCAACAATTGTTCTTCAGTGCTGACACATATGATACAGAGTCCTTTGTCCATCTGCGAATGTCCTAGAACCTTTCACAAGCAACATTTGGTAGAACCAACCATGCTTTCCGAGATTCCTCCACACCAAGCAGCATGATGAACTTCCAAGATATTTCATGGTGTGTGCAGTATATGCTGGAATTTTCTAATATCTTTTCCAATTCCATGAACTCTTTATTGGTTGTGAAAGTGTGAACATTGTCCAAATATATTGTATGGGTATACCCCATCTACAAAGCCTTAAAAAATTTGGTTGTCGACATCCATAGATAGTTTAAGGCAGAGTGTGTGAGTTATTGCACATGTAAACAAAACTATGCATGAATTTTTAACATCACTTCCCATTTGACGTAAAGAGGGTTGCAAAGTCACACCATTTACAGCAAATGATTGAGTAGGTTGTACATGATCAAGTAGTGATGGGTCTACATCTCTATGAACTGGTATTGCATGCAATTTTACAGGGGAGCTATGAATGCAGTACCTTCTTAATGGCTTGTCTTGCTCGAGAATCCAGAATTCTTCATGTAGTTCTTCTAACACTATGGTACTCCTAAATAATGGAGTCTTATGTGGGTATGTCTGTTCAGCAGTCTTGTGAAGTGGTGCTGACCTCTAATATTATTGGATACTTTTGCATGGTGGACAACTCAGCATGTTAAAATTTGCCTCCTAGTCGAATAACATCCTCATGTAGGAATGATTATATCATGCAAGTTTCAATGTGTTGGACAATTTTTCACCTCATTGTAGTGCTTCTACCTCAGTAGAAAATTTTTTTCTTGTTGAACTTTTTTGATCCAATACTTGCAAGCAACATAATTGAGCTTGAATGAATTGAAGAACCCAAACTGTGACATATAGTAATCTCTAATATATACCAAACCTTGAAACATCCAGGATTGGTTCAGCTGCAGTAAGTAAAAGAACTTCTGGCATTTTTCTGAACCTCTGGCAGTAACAAGTGTGCAGTTGTTACATCAATTTGCCAGGCATCAGTTAGAACCAGACCACTATGATTCTAACGATGGTAACTTGTCCCCAACTATCCCCAATGTGAGATGATGTGCAGGATTTTGATCCCCAAGGCAGTATCACCATTGACAGCTGTGGCTATTTCCATGACACAATTGCAAATGAAGGTCTTCCATTTGTTTGGGTCATTCCATGTCCATCGCCACAGTAGTGTCACTCCACAGATTTGCCTAGTCCACTTCCATTGAAGTTTGCTGACAAAAGTAGCAAGTGGACGTGTCACTGTTAATACAGCTAGCAGTTCCAACCTTTGGAGTGTCACCTTTACTGGTGCTATTCTATTTTTGCTGCAGGCAATTTGCACCAAGCTAGAAAATTATATATATTACTATTTGGAGTCTCCATACCAACATAACAGAAATCAGGAATTTATGAAATAAAGTGCACAGATTGTGAGCTGAGCTACATAGACAAAACAAAGAGGAATTTGGAAATTCAGAGGAAAGAACACTCGAGGAATATTTGGTTTAAGCAGGTGGATAAATCAGCAGTAGCAGCTCACTTTTGGACCAAAAGTCATGAAATAAAACCAAAAGTTAAACTGCTGAAATATCTTCACAACTCAATGGAGTTATCCACTTGGGAAAAAATTTGCATATTAAAAAATAAAGAAAACCTAATGAACTTCGAGTTTCCTCCTATGGATGAACTCAGCAAGTTCCTGCTTCAGCCAACAGATGCCACCGCAGAACATCCGGGTGTCTAGCCATCGTTTCGAGTAACGGCGGTTTAGTGAGCAACTGAAGAGGGGGGGAAATTCTCCTCAAACACATTTTATTTTTATGTACGTGGAGTTTAATGTAAAATATGAATACTTAAGTTTAGGATATATTACCACTCCATTGTCTACTGCTTCATAAATACAATATTTATATCTTCTTATTTGGCATTAGAGCCCAGGGTGAGCCTTGGGCTGCCATGGCAACCTCTGCTTTCTCTACCTCCGTATTATGATTTCACTGATAGAGGACAGTATTGCAGGGAGGGCATGTGATTAGCATGGCAGCACATTGCAGGCTACCTGTCACAAAGCTTTTGTGATCCAAAAATGCCACCTCTCCATCAGGCACTTCCCAGTTGTCCTCAGGAGGCCAGGTGGACCCCATTCTAGATCTCTCTAACTTAGAAAAATTTCTAAGTAGGTATCAAACCCCGGTCTCTCGGGTAACATCAGCAATGTTAACCACTAGACCAAGGAGGTAGTCATGCCAAAACTATCTGGAAGTAAAATAATGTTTGCAGATGATAGTTCACTCTTAAATATGGCCATAAATATATAAAATGCAGAAAATACTGCTACTCAAAATACCAAACAAATCATTTAGCATCTAAAACTATATAGTGGACACACAAATATGAGTAAAACCAATTACAATAATTTTTTCAGCTCTAAGCAAAATATAACAGAAATAAAAGTCTATTGGTTCTGGCCTGAACTACTCTTCTTATACACTACTACAATATTTCATACAACCATGCAATTATTAAGTTGACAAATAGTAAACTATAAAATCACAAATATCTTTATTTCAGTGGCCAGTACTCCTGCCTATAGCCAGAAGGCAGAAACACTGACCACTCATCAGTGAGGGAAGCTGCACTTCTGGCAGTCTATAGGCAAATCTCTCCTCCTTGCTTATACAATGAAAGAAATTAATTTTATACCTCACAAACTCTTGACTAAATTGGTGCTTTGTGCATACAAAGTTGTGATTCAGCCTTAACTCTGCTTATTTAGCCAAAACCATGACTACTTCAATATATAACAGATATAAATGTTTACATACATAGCATCACATTGTCTAATATTCTAATAAGACACAATTTAGTGATTTTAATTCTATTTTTCTATACTGATCATCTCCATTTCATATTTACTTTCCATAAAAACTCTTCTAATTTAGATAGCTACGTTTAATATTCAAAAATCTTGCTTATTAAACTTACCCTCCATTCATTTGTTTCTTGCACTGGAAAATATGTATCTGATATTCTTTCTCCCTGCAGATAGCACAGGCCCTGAAATAGCATCCCCCTTAATACCCCTTAATTCCCAAACACCTAATTGAAACCAAGCTATTTCTTCCCTTCATTCTTCCTACAAATTTCGGTGTATTTTTGCTTGACTGGGCCATTCCTTGTATCATGTCAATAAACTTATCTTCCTAATCTGGGAGAATAAAATTTGTCTGTCCATATCTTCTAGTCTCATTCCCTCTTCCCTTTATAATGCCCTTCTGAAATCACCAATTTTAACTCAGAAATCTTGTAAATCATTCTAACTTTTCTTTAATTAAGTATTACTGTAAAACCCAACTTTTCATTTTGATATCTCAGACATATGCAATATCAGTATAGGTTGCTCTTGAACTCAAAACAGATATATCAATATAATTGATATTATTGTATGCATTAGTTGAACTACACACTCTTAATGCTTCACTTAATGTAAACAAGTATGTGAAGCATTAAGAGTGTGTAGTTCAACTAAATCATACAATAATATCAATTATATGGTTGGCTTCACTGTGCAAGTTCCATTTTGCATTTTAATTAGATATATCAATACCTGGATAGCTAATTGGAACTTTTACAGTGAAATCAATCGTATAATCATGAAATCATTGTATGATTGAGTTGAACTAAACACTCTTATTGCTCCACTTACTTGTCTATAAATGTAGAACTGGTTTCACAAACCTTCATTCGCATTGTCAACTAGAAAGTCGACTGCTGGATACTTCGTTATGCTGTGGGAATGTGTTTTATAATATCAGTTTAGCCCTGGTAAATAGATTTAATGCAAAAATCTCCTAATAGACAATGTTAATGACAGTGTTCCGCAGGAGAAAAAAAGTAGGTATTTACAAAATAAGTTGTGCAATATGTGCAAAAAATCTACATTGGAAAAACAAAGAGAAAGATTGGCACACAGTTAAAAGAACATTTCAGGAACATAAAATACAAGCAAATGGAGATATGAACATAGCATTTGATTTTTGGACAGAAAACCACAACATATAGAATAAGGCAAAATTATTGAAATCAGTTCAAGGACCTACAGAATTAGCAACTTGGGAAAAAATCTACATATACAAATACAAAGACAGTTTAATGATTTTCGACATTTCCAGGGATGAAAACATAATCTTTAAGTTCATCACAACTTCACCAGATCAGAATACACATTCCCACAACATAACAAAGTATCCAGCAGTCAACTTTCTAGCTGACGATGCAAACGAAGATTCTTGAAACTGGTTCTACATTTATAGACAAAAAGTAGAGAAATAAGAGTGTTTAGTTCAGCTCACTCATACTATGACGACAATTATATCAATGGCCTTTCCATCATTAACGCTCTCACACTTATCTTTCTTAACTCTGTCAAAGCTCCAGCATTAGCTATATTGTTCGGACATCCCAATGTTTTTATAGAAAACCCTTTGAATTAAATTCCTAGTATGCCATCCATCATCACTTCCCCTGATTTCCCCTCCATAAATTGATCTGGACTCAACCAAATAAATTTTTTCAAACCATTTATTGCTCATATCTGGTTATTAAATATAAACATCTACATATCACTGTCATTGCCATTCTTCCCATAGCCAATGCCAAACCAATTACATACACTTTTAAACCTCTCAAAATAAAAACACAACAAACTCAAAAATTGTCATTGAGCATGAAGAAATAGTAAAGTAAACAGTACAAATTTCTTGCTGAAATTATAGATAGAAACTTAATGTGGGATCTACATATAGACAAAATATAGTTATTTGAAATTAAAAGAATGGCCACCTTAGCAGATATGCATGTTTTAAAAATAATATATTGGGGAATATATATATTTCCCATAAGCATAAAAAATATTCAAAATATAAAATCATTTAAAAAAGATTTGAAAAAAGTTTGTATATCAGGCTGCTATTACTCATTAGATAGAGGAATACTTAAACTAAATAAAGACATAATAATATTGCCATATTTAGTAAATCTAATGTGCACTTTTTTTGTCCAAAAGTAGTATTCAAAAGTGTGGGGCGCATTAGATTTGAGTGCATTCAAATTTATCATTTATTACATCATAATGTACTACTGCAATTCTCAAATTTGTTACATTTATTGTTGGTCTATTATTGCATAGAGCGTTTGAATAGTAGTTAGTCAGGAAATGGAGGGCAACCAGAGAAAAACATCTTATGATGCTACTTTCAAGCATAAAGTAATTCTTTATGCTGAAAAAAATGGTAAAGAAAGGCAAGAAGAGAGCTCAATGTAGTTTAGTGCAACATTTGCTTATGGCAGCAACAGAAATTGGCATTATTTGCATCTAAATCTAGTAGGAAAAAATTCACGGTCCTCACAAAGTAAGACATCCTGAAAAAGTTTTGGAATTTGTACATGAAAGGAGGAAGAATGGGCAATCTTGACACCATAAGAAATAAAACAAAAGAGGAAGCTGAAGTTCTTGGTATGCCAAAACAAGAGTTTAAGGCCATACAAGGGTGGATGGATCGTGTTATGAAGCGGATGGGCTTGTCTCTAAGATGCCATAGCAGCAATATGCCAAAAATTTCTTGCACATTTTTTGATTTTAAGTTTAAAATTTGGGGTGTACATAACATGTAATGGTGTATTAGTTTCGCATAAATAGGGTATTATAGCCTTAAAATTACTTATGCTAATCCTCTAGAAAGCAAAGGTGGTGCAGAAATAATTTTTGCAAATAAATACTAATTATAAATAGCATTTTGCTCTTTAGCCTGAACCCATGTGTGTATATAGTTACTATTAGATCTGTTTCACTTTGTTTGGTTTTAACTAATTTTGAAAATTGTGATATGCATGTTTTTATCTGTGTAAGACTGGTTGAGTGCAAGAAAAGACCCTAAGGTCTTAATTCTGTCAGAATAAACAAATAAATGGAGAATCAGATGATATGGGTTTGTGGTTCTGTGCTTGATGTAGGACATGGTAGCTCAGTTAGTAAGAGACTTGGTACATAAAGCTGAAGATCCATGGTTTAAATTCCAGCAGTGACCCAAATTTTTCAAGTCTAAAAACTCAGATGTTTAAGCACTAAGGATGTTAATAATATCAGCAGCAGTGTTATTAACCTGGCCATCTTTACCAACCCTTAACAACTTAAATTTATTGAATGCACATGGCATATACCATACTTTTATAAGTATATTTCACTAGCAGCTAATTAACAGCTTTGTTGACAGTGTACCAGACCTTCTGCAGCCTTAAATCTGCTAGTATATAAGCTCGATGCTCCATTCCAACACTTCAGTCTGTAACAGCTTCAGTATACATCAGTATAAATTTTTATAAAGATTTTTAGAAAGTTGTCAGTCATAAAAAGTACCATAACCTCTTTACAAATAATTGCATGTTCTTTCTGTTGTCAGGAATAAATATTTTTCTGGATGGTTTTGTGCCAACGGAAAACTTACGTTTTCGGGATGAGTCACTAGTTTTTAAAGTGGCAGAATCAGCTACAGAAGAAGAGGTAAAGCGTATGAACCATTATGAATACCCCAAGATGTCAAAAACAATGGGGAGCTTTCATCTCACTGTGCAGAAAGGACAGTTTTCTGATTCTGAGATCTTGGTTCTGCTGGGAGAGAATGGTACTGGAAAGACAACATTCATTCGTATGTTGGCTGGTAAATTGGAACCGGATGAGGGTACTGGTAAGTAACATCTCCTCCAGGCTTATGTATATTTTTTTTAATAAAAATGTAAATCCTTGTTCACAGCGTGCATTATTTATTATTCAAAGCATCCAGTAAAATATTAAATCTTTCAGGAAACATTCCACAGCTGCATATCAGCTATAAGCCACAGAAAATAAGCCCTAAGTCTCAAGGAATTGTTCGTCAGCTGCTCCATGAAAAGATTCGAGATGCTTATGTTCATCCTCAGGTATTTCTAATTGGTGGATTTTTCTGCTTTTATAATTTCACTTTTTTTGAAACAGAACAATAGATTAATTGCAGTTTTCATTCACTTTAATATGTATGGTTTCTGGAAAGTTATCTATAAATGGCATTAAGAGCTTTGTTAATTAAATTGAGGATATGTAGGATTAAAGTTATTACTTTCTTTGGTTTTATGGTCAGTGAATTGTTATTGAAATTGATCATTACCAGGATATTTTGCTATATTTGTTAATTTAAAAACCAGAGTGTTTGCCAATGCTACAATGTTTTCAATCCATTGATGATGCGATTGTAGCATTGGTGAAAGCTCTGGTATTTTAAAATTCATTGACATGGCAAAATAGTCCAGTAATGATCAATTTCAGTAATAAAGTAATAGTTGCTTCATTTGCTCAGTTCCTCCTTAGTTCTTCAATGTGTCCTCAGTATTTTCTGTTATTTTTCATTAATAGTTAGTCCTTTTCATATTTAAGGTAAGACTTTCTATTCTATTCAGGGTGTAACACAAATACTGGGACAAAACTTTTAGGGGCAAGTTCCTCACACTCAACAAGGAAAATAATATTGCATAAACCAGAAATGGCTGGTTTGTGAGTTATTGAAGAAATGCGATAACAATTTTACATTAATTGTTTGAAATTATTAATTCATAGAAAATGTTCAAAATATCCTATGCTTTTATCATTGTGTGATTGAGTAGAACTAACACTTTTTTGCTCCACTTACTTGTTTAAATATGTAGAATTGGTTTCACGAACACTGCCCACTAGAGGGTAAACAGTTATACTGTCGGGATGTGTAATCTGCTCTGGTGGAGGTGTGAACTTGAAGTTTATATAAACGAACTTGTCAGATCATGGACTGTTAGATATTTCCAATAGAATGAATGATTTCATAGGTATGTATACTGATAAAACTTCTCTTCATTTAGAATGTTCATTGCATAAACTAGGGCTTATAGGTATACCTACAGATAAAAATGCAAAGTACTGAGGTTGGGCAAACGTGCAAGCTATGAAATATCCTCCCCTCTCTATCCATCTATCTTTACTTCCCGTCTGAAGGAAGTCTTAAACTTCAGTAGTTCTCATTGCTAGATACCTACTTTTAATCACTAGACTATGAACGAACATCTGCTATGGAGAATTTAATGTGACTGGTGATGACAGAACAACAAAGGCTGTAAGACCCTGATTCAGAGATATGCCATGAATCAAGCACTGAGCTGTGCAGAACTTAGACAATTAATACCTTGAGAGTCTGCTCTTTTTTGTGTACACATTAAATACCAATATAACATTTTGTAATTAAAGTTGAGCAGCAGAGAGTATCATCGATGCCAGGAAATTGAACAACAAACAAAAAAAAGGGCATTGAGTAATAAAGGTATGTGTATAGAAAGCCTTCTGTTTGAGAACACCATCTAATACAGCCATGTAGCTTTGCATCCATTATAATTTTTGCACCATATATAAAGATTGTAACTGATTGTATGAATATCCTGCCATGGCTAGCCACTGAAATATAACTGAACTGCAGCACAAATCAAATGTAAGAAACTGACTAATCATGAGTGTACACAAATGATAAATGTACACAAGTCTCCAGGCTACACAGTACCATTTAGGGCTATATCTATATCAGCAGATCGATTTTATCAATAACATCTAAAAAAGTAGATTATTTTTTAACAAATTTAGCTTGTTGGATCATACCTTGAATTATGTTGAATGCTATCTTTAAATAATAACTCACAACCAGGCATTTCTGGACATATGTTTATATTACTTTTTCTTCTTGTTTAGATATGAGGAACTCCCAAAGTTTGTCCCATGTTTTTGTTAAACCATATATATTTATTAAATAAAATATAAATATGGTTTTGTATCAGTTTGTAACGGATGTGATGAAGCCATTGAGGATGGATGATATCATGGATCAGGAAGTTCAGAATTTATCTGGAGGAGAACTGCAGCGTGTGGCCCTGGCACTTTGTCTGGGCAAACCAGCAGATGTTTACCTTATAGATGAACCATCAGCTTACCTGGACTCTGAGCAGCGTTTGGTTGCAGCTAAAGTTATCAAACGGTAAGCTCATTAGGAAAAAGGTTTCTAGAATTATAATCTCAAAATGTGTATTGTCATTTGGAAGAACAGATGCTTCAGCAGCACTTAGGAATTTTAAATGTTACTTGATATACTGGACTTGAGTAAGGTAGGGCAAAATAGCATCTTTCTTGGTAAAGCTCTCTTTCCACCACCAATATCATGGCTGCTCTCTTAACATACTATTTTCACAAGTTAATGCCTCCAGTCCTAAGTTCAATTGAATGTTTTAGTTTAATGTATGTAAGATTGCTCTTAGTTTTATTCTGATTACAACTTTTGTATTTGTATTGTAGAATATCATGGTTTTAAATGCTATAGAATGTATGTTATTTGTGTTGCTGTGTCACCTATGGTTAAATGTTCCAGGTTCATTCTCCATGCAAAAAAGACTGGTTTTGTGGTGGAGCACGACTTCATCATGGCAACATATCTGGCTGACAGAGTAATAGTATTTGAAGGTGCTCCCTCCATAGATACTACAGCCCATTCACCTCAAAATCTACTGGCAGGAATGAATCGCTTCTTGGAACTTCTAGGCATCACATTCAGGCGGGATCCGAACAACTACAGACCTCGTATCAACAAGAACAACTCTGTGAAGGTATTTCCAGTTAATTTTGGTTTCATTTATTATGCATATATAAATGGCATGTAAAGAAATTAGCTTTTTATTTGTCATAAATCTAAGAGCATCATTGTAAAAATATAAGACAACTAATTAATATTATTGTATGATTTAGTTGAACCAAACACTCTTAATGCTTCACTTACTTGTCATAATATATAGAACTGGTTTCAAGAATATTTTGTTCTCATCATCAGCCAGGCTAAAATTCAGTTGAGTTCAAGAGTTGTTGAATGGTTGACAATGTGAGCAAGTGCCTCACGAAACATGTCCCAGTTTACTTTTAAATAAATTTTTAAAAAGTGCAACATCAAGAGAGTTTTAATGTGTTGACATGATTTTAAGTAGTTTTAATTGAATTAAATTACTATATTTATTTGCATAAGATACTCTTTACCAACTTTAATTTTTGCATAAAAATTCAACTGAATAATTCTACATGAATGGTGCTCACACCTTCACTATATGAAGCCAATAACAGTAATTGAGTTCCATAGCATTTTATTTAAATGCAATTATTTTCCCCATGTAGATGATACAGGAAGATAATTATGCAAGTAACAAAGGACATCTGTCATGACAGAAAATGAAATAAACACTAGTTTTATGGCATGTAAGGATACTTTGATACTTTCAAAATCAAATTAGTTTTGTATGATTTCAAAAGATGTGTGTTGAATGTATGTTCATTGATATTTGCATTTTCTATAGAGTGTAATTATTTGGAATGAATGAATTTATTTCCACAACCAACATTACATTTAAATTTACATAAAATATGCAAAAATTTACAATACCATTTTTACAATAATTCAATACAATTATTAATTTTGCTAAGTTGCTTATTAACTTCTGGTTCCAATGCACACAACTCCAGGTTATTAGTGCATTAGTGACCATCATACTCTGTAATATCCTTCAATTATACTTCTAAGGTTACATTTCTTTCTACATTTCCTTCCATTATTCTCTTTGTCATTCTTATCCATTCCTCTCTAACTTCATCTAAATAGTTGCTTATCATTTTTATATCCTTCTCTCCTTTTACATTTAAAATCTTCCTAATTAAAATTTCCCCATCTAATTTTTCCATTTTTTTTTATTTCATACTTTCTCCATAACTTTATTTGATTACAATGTAACAAACAATGAAAATCTGTATTGGTTTCTCCACATGTTAAACAATTTCCTAATTCTTTATAATATCCTAATCCTTTTAAATTCATAATTCCAGTTCTAACCCAAGCAAACCCTTCTGTACCTGCCTTATCACACTGTGCTATATATTTTTTCCTACCCCATACTATTTTTATTCCCCTTTAAAGTCTGAATGAACTCTTTTCACTCAAACTACTAAATATTTGTTGTCATTCAATGTCTTCCAATCTGAGATTAATTTCTTTCCAAAATCCTCTTGTGTTATTCCCAATTTATCCATACTTTTCCTAAACATATCTGTTATAAAATTTCCTGCACTTTGAAGTACTATGAGTCTTTCCATTTACATTTCTCCTGTATTATTCTTTAATAATATCACTTTCTTCTTCTAATATGATAATTCTAAATATATATTTAGTAATATATAATGGGGGGCTGGGGGGCAGTCGGTTCCCAGCTGAGAATGAGAGCGAATGCTCTTGAAACATGTTCTGAAGAATTAACCAGTTAGTGAGTTTTAGTGTTACCTAATACTGACTCATTTGTATATTTAACAACTTCACTATTCCTAACTTCATTTAAGATTACAACATATATTTAATAATTTTTGGGATTTTTTCCCCCCTTAGTGAAATATCTACCTAATTCTAGCTGTGCTATGCCATTTGGGGATGCTGTTTGTAAATCTAAAATCAATTTACAAAACATTGTATTGAATTACTGTAAAATGAAATGGTAAATTTTTGGATGTTTTATGTAAATTTAATTGTAATGTTGGTTGTGGAAATAAATTCATTCATTCTTGTAAGTGAAACCATAAAGTGTGTTCTAAATATTTCAACTCAGAAGAGATTATTTGAGTAACAGTTGGAAAGAAAGAATCAGAAAAAAATTCTTACTGTGGCCGGGATCTTCAGTCTTCCATCCTGATGCTGTAACCAACTGAGGTACCATGTCTTTCTCCAAGCATGGAATCACAGATCTTCCTCATCTGACTCAATATGTCCTGGAGACCTTCCTAAGGTTTTCTCCTAAAATATATGGACACTAATGGCTTTTGATTGAGGTGCCCTTGAACTTAATGCGCGTGTGCACACACAAATGCAAAACTTTAAGGCTCAAATCTAAAAAGTCTTAAGCCCAAATTTAATTGTTTTATTTGGGCATTTCTCATTTTAATTTGAGAACATTGCACAAAGGATATGACTGCTTTAACATTGACTAGTGCAGCCCTTATAGTACTAACATTTTTATGTTTCAGGATACAGAACAGAAGAAAGCTGGCCAGTATTTCTTCCTTGAAGAGTAAGAAGACAATGCATTCCAATGTATGGTGCATCTGCCTGAAAAACAAGAAACAAAGTATATACTGTAAAAATTTGAGCAGCAAAAGCATGTGAAAGGTTAAATGTGTGTGGAATTGGCCATACAATTATTTTCTTTACTTTTTTTTATTTGAAATAAATGCCAAAGTGATTTGGTTACTCAGGCATGAAATCTTTACAGAGAAAATGTGAAAATATATTTATGACTGGTGTTCCAAAATGGTTTGCATTTTGTGTAAAATGTTTTGTATTTCCTGAAGACTGGGTTTGAACTTGCACAGGAAACTGTTTAATTTAACAGTTTCTAGATACCATTTAAAAGAAGTTTGATTGCCTGGACCTGGCTATAAGCGCTGTTGAAAGTAGAGAAAATATCTGGTGCATGTGTACTGTGCTGCTTATCCACTCTTCCATGAGGCATCTGTGCTGCAAAGTAAAATGGGTTATGATGGTTTTGGAAATGGGCCATGCAAATCAACTGTATTGTATTAGAACATGTCTGGTCCTCACAAATTTTTTAATACTGTGCTGCAAAATATTTGCAGAACATGGCTAATGTCATGAAAATAAAGAAGAAAGAAAGAATTAATATAAGGCTCAGTTTTTTTATTTGATCTCCATCAAGAATTTATTTAATGTATACTTTTTCTCATAGAAAGCTATCATAACTTCTGAATATTTCTGGGTTACGAGGACTGTTCAGTAAGTTAATGCAAAAATAAAGAAGACGTAATCTTTTTGAAAAAAAATTGTTTTATTTCTGAGTATAATCTTCTTTCAAACCTATAAACGTATTCCAATGATGTTTCTAATTTGTTTATGCCATCCTTAAAATGCAATTTCTTCAGCTCTATAAAATATGTATTTGTTTGGGCACCAATTTCTTATTTGATGCAAATTTCTTGGGGAACAGGAAATAGTCCGACGGAGCCAAATCTGAAGAGTAGGGGAAATGGGGAACGATTTCATATCTAAAGTCCAAGAATTTTGAGGTTGCAATTGCAAATTGTGCACTGGCCCAATTGAAAAGGATCTTTTTTTTTTTCTCTTCCAATTTTCTTTTCTTTTTCGTATGAGGACAGTTTAGCTGCTCCAATAGACCAGCATAATATTCACAGTTATGGTGTTGCACTAACCCCAAAAAAATTAAAATCTGTCATGGCAATCTATTTGGTTCCAATTAAACAGTTCCAAATTTTAATGGAAGTGACAAGTCATTCTCTTTTCTGGTCAATTATTAACAAATGCAGCATACACCTGACTAATAGCTTTTTCATTTGCAAATGATTGTGCAAAATGTTATGCACCCAATATAAAAAAACTCTCATACAGTTTCAGCAGTCTTTGGCACTTTCAGTTTCCAATTGTTCAGCACCATGTTATGGATTTTTTTGAATAATTTTGGGAATCATTGTCTTAACAGAACATCCAAAATGGTGCACATTACTTGTGCTTGATCATTCACAACTAAACTCGCCAAAATATATTCATTATTCTAAGAAAATGTGCAAATTTGCCATAATGGTTGCCCAGCTTCATCTTAGTTTCCGCAAGCATATCCCTTTTTAAAAAGTAAAGTTTTATTTTAAGTACATGAAGTTAGTGTATCTCCATTTTGAATGCTTCTGTACAAATTTAAGCAGAAAAATGTCTCTCAAACATAGACTAAGCTTTGTAACTGTTTATAACTATGTACAACATTTCTAATCAATCACCGTGTTACCAGGATAATGTTGAAAAAAAATGTCTATGCCACCACCTTTTGAGATTGCATGAACTTATCTAACAGCCCTCGTACATGCTAAGCAAATGTCCTTCAGAAGGACATCAAAGGAATTCATCTGGAACATATTTAGAGTTCTTTTATCTGTTTTTTTCTTCACTTACTACTGCTCTCTGCCATATTGCTCTCTTTCCTCCTATATGAGAGGTTTTTAACAAAGATCTCCAACGATGATCCCATTTCTTATACTGTTAATCAGGAAGAAAAATAACAGAGAGAACAAAAATTGGAACTTCTGCATGGATAACATTATACAGCATATTGAGTTGGTTTCAAATTTCCACAATAATACTGAACAATTGATGGTATGCCATTGTGAAGTCTCTAGTTGATATGTGTCAAATAATAACAGCACATTAATAGAAACAAGAATTACCCAATCACAAATAATGCAAAATATGTAATACAAAGAGTCAATGTGGATATTCTTCAAAACCTGTTTATGATTTCAGCTCAGAATTTAACAGAAAAACATTACAAAGAACAGTTAATAAGAAGCTGTGTATAAATCACTTGACTAGAAAACAATGGAAATTTATGATCACTTTAAATTATACTTGTGGCTTAACTTGGTGACTGCAAAAAACTCCATGCCAATTACTCAGATCAAAGGGTAAAATTTTTTTGAAAAAGATAGCAAGAAAACAGGAATCCACCATACATTTCAGCAACATCATCTGATTACTTCTCATAGATTTTTGTAGCCTCAGACTTCTGAAAAGGGCATTTGAAAACAGGTATCCTTGTATTAAAGGTAGCCTGGGGAAAGCCTGCAAAGATGACTGAGTAAAGGTGCAACATTGCTGCAATGATTTAGTCATACTCTGAGAACAAGAAATATTTTAACGCAACTTTGTTTTTAAGCAAGATTCACAAGGGTTGATATCATCGAAGAGCTGTTTGCCTTATTGCTCTACATTAGATGTGTAAACAAAAGCATTTATATGTGTCTGGACATGGTTCAGAGAGAGCATGTACTGGAGCATTGGGGGTTCAAATCTTAGTATCAACTATTTTTTCTTTCTTTCTTTTTAGCAAATTCCAAAGGAATAAAGCTATTGCAACCATACCCGTGAAAAATCTACTTTTTAGCTTTTTTTTTTTTTTAAGCAAATTCCGAAGGAATGTAAACTATTCAGGTTTTACCCATGGAATGATTTTTTAATAATCTATACAAATCTGTATCAATTGTACCCACTAGGCACCAAAAAAGATAAAATAATTATTAAAAAATGTGTCTTTCTCTGTTTTTTTTATTTAATGCTCTAGTGGTCAGAATTTTTGTCCTTTCTGATTGAAACTCAGCATATAACCACCAATTAACAAACGATTTGTCGAATTCATTAACCAACAAAATTGGACCATTGGCGGTTGGAGGTTAACCTAAAGCAAATCATTCTAGCAGCTGCAATTTTTTATCTATCTCAATGAAACTCCATAAATTTCTTTAAAATAAATTGATAAAAAGTTGTTTTGGAAAGTCAGGGCAATCAAGCCATTAGGAGTGCAGATATACCTGAAAAGCAATTGGGGGTTAAAGCAAAATTTAAAAATTGCTCTAGCAGCTACAATTGTAAATGTTTTTAAAGGAAACTGGTTATATGTCATTGAAATAAAGTGGGAAAAGTAGTTTTCAAATCATTGAAATCAGATTATTAGAAAGGGAATCTACCTGAAACCACAAAATTTAAAAATTCCTCTACTGGCATTAATATTTGTGTTTTCACAACGAAATTCCATATATACCATTTAAATAAAATAAAATATATAGTTTATGAAAATCAGGAAAATTGGGTCTTTAGGGTGAGGTTTACCTGAAGCCCAAAATTTAAAAGTTGCTCTAGTTTTTTCACAACTAAACTTGGCATATATCATTTAAATAAAATAAGGAAAATAGTTTCTGAAAATCAATGAAATCAGATTATTAGGAATGGGGAGTTAACTAATTTGGGGATTAAAGTGAAATTTAAAAATCTCCCTTGTGACCACATTTTTAAATTTTTTAAAAGGAAACTTGATGTATGCCATTGAAATAAAATAAAAATAGTTTCCAAAAATTAGTGAAATTGGACTATTAAGGGAAACCCCAAATTTAAAGCAGCATTAACATTTGTTTTTTTGCAATGAAATGCATATATGCCATTTAAATAAAATAAAAATACAGTTTCTGAAAATCAGGCCATTAAGAGTAATTACCTAAAACCCAAAAATTAAAAATCACTCTAGCAGCACCTATATTTATTTTTTCACAACTAAACTCGCCATATATCATTTAAACCAAAATAAGGAAAATAGTTTCTGAAATTAGATTATTAAAATTGAGATTTACCTGAAAAAACAAATGGGGGTTAAAACAAAATTAAAAACTGCTTTAGCAGCTGCTTTTTTTTTAGGTTTTTAAAAGGAACCTCAGTGTATGCCATCGAAATAAAACAGAAAAACAAATAGTTTCTGAAAATCAGTAAAATCGAACTATTAGGAAGGGGGTATTATCTGAAACAAAAAATTTAAAAATTGGTATAGTGGCATTATTGTTTATTTGCAGCGAAACTTCATATACAGCATTCAAGTAACATAAGAAAAATAGTTGCTGAAAATGGGGAAAATTGAGCCATTAAGAGTGAAGGTTTACCTGAAACCCAAAATTTAAAAAATGCTCTCACAGCACCAATATTTATTTTTTTTCACAACAAAACTCTGCATATGCCATTTAAATCAAATATGAGAAAAAGTATCTGAAAATCTGTGAATCGGATTATTAGGAGTGGGGTCCTGGAACCCAAAATTTAAAATGTACTCTAGCAACCCCATTTGCTTTTTTGCAACAATACTACACATATACCATGTAAATAAAATAAAAAAAGTTCCTGGAAATCAGGGAAAATCAGGAGTGGGGATATATTTGAAACCCAAAATTGAAAAATTGCTATAGCAGCACGAATATTTATTAATTCATTATATACCATTTAAGTAAATAAGAAAAACAGTTTCTGAAAATGAGGGAAATAGGACAATTAGATCCAGTTATCACCCTTAAAGCATGAACTACTGTAATTCCCTTCAGTTCAAGTGTACGAGACACAGCATCTCATAATGAGATTTGTCATTACTTAAAATTATGCTGCTAGTGTCTGAAGTGCAATATTTTTATTTTGTAGCTTAAGAGAATTACATGCCTGCTGTGCTTAGAGTTTTGGGTTTGATTTCTGACTAGATACAAGAAATTTTATTTGATTAAGAAGGTACCTTGTCGCATCCAGGGTCCATTATATAGGTGAGATCATGCTTGTGTGTGTGAATAACCAATTCACCCAATTTCAGCACTATTTGGGCAGTTATTTTAAGTACTATCCAATTATATACAGAGTCCTAATTCTGCTACACAGTCAGAATTTGATTTTGCATAACAGGCTCATCTCCTGCTAAGGGAAATCACGTGTGGTCAGAACTCATAGCACACATTTTTTTAATGGATATCATTGTATGATTAGTTGAACTACACACTCTTAAAGCTTCACTTACTTTTTATAAATGTATGGAACCGGTTTCGAGAACATTTTGTTCCCATCTTCAGCCATGCTAAGGTTCAACTGTCGGATCATTCGTTGAGCTGTGGGAATGTATATTCTGCTCTGGTGGCGGTGTGATAAACTTGTAGTTTATGTTTTCATCCCTGACAATGTCGAAGTTCATTATGCTGTTTTTGTATTTGTAGATGTAGATTTTCTCCCAGGTTGCTAATTCCGTAGGTCCTTGTACTGATTTTAATAATTTTGTTTTATTTATTATGTCGTGATTTTGTGTCCAAAAATGATATGCTACTGCTGATTTCTCTATTTGCTTGTACTTTATGTTCCTGAAATGTTCCTTTAACCGTGTGCCAATGTTTCTCTTTGTTTTCCCTATGTAGATTTTTTCACATTCTGCACAGTTTATTTTGTAAATACCTGATTTTTCTTCTTGTGGAATACTGTCATTAACATTATCTATCAGCAAATTTTGAACATTAAATCTATTAATCGGTGCCAACCTGATATTAAAATCTTTAAGAATATTCTGAAATTTTTTTGTGGCCCATGGATGATATGTGAATTTTTTAAAAGTAAGTTTATCTTTTTTTGCTGAAAGTGTTGTGGTTTCTTTGATATGTTTTTGTCTCTTGAATTTCTGCACCTTTTTATGTACTAGTTCTTTCTTAAAACCATTTTTAACTGCTGTTTCTTCTATTTGTTTGTATTCTTTAAAATATTCTTCTTTGCTAATTTGTAGGTTAACTAGCCGGTGTGTTAAACTGTTAATTACTGCATGTTTGTGTGCTGTAGGGTTTAAACTGTCAGCTTTGATGTGATTATCTGCATGTGTATTCTTTCTGTATATTCCAAATTTAAGTTTTTCTTGGCATTTCATTATTTTAATATCCAGGAATGGCAGCATGTTATCTGTTTCTATTTCGTATGTAAATGAAATGTTTTTATCTTGAATATTTAGAAGTTTTAAGGCATCGTCAATGAGTTTTTTGTCACCTATGGCAAATATATCATCCACATATCTGTACCATACCTTAAATATGAATGGAAACGCTGTGTTGATGTGTGTTTCAAATCTACTCATGAAGAGGTTAGCTAGAAATGGAGATAAGGGGCTGCCCATTGTAAGTCCTGCTTCTTGTTTATAAAATTTTCCTTTGAAAGTGAAAAAGGCTTGGTTTATGCAAATTTCTGTCAGTTTGATGTATTCTTTAATGTGTATATCATTAATTCCACTTGTTTTTAGCCAATCATGTAGATAAATCAGGAGTTTTTCTTTTGGTATGCTAGGAAACAGAGATTCTACATCGAAAGATATAAGAGTGTCAGAGGGGTGCAATTTTATGTCTTTAATTTTTTCTATTAACTGGTATGAATTATTTATGCTCCTGGTTTGAAATTTTGGTAAAGCCTTGAATCTATTAGCTAACCATTTTGCTAAATAGTAAGAGGGAGTATTGATGTTGTTAACACATTTTTTTGTTATTTATGAGTGGTAAATAGTAATTAATATTGTATTCACCATTATAGATGCTGAAAATGCCTGCCATCCTATGTGACACATGACCAAATATTTTTAAAAGATTTTGAAACACTTGCTGCAATTATCCTCCCAATTATTGTAAATGCCTCTTATATATTTTGTTTCAGCAACTTCTTGGGTTTTATTTCAGGTTCAGAAATACATTTTTTATGAATGAAGATGCAATACCTAGGCTTACCATAAATTTTTTCACAAAGTTTCCAATAAATTTACATGAAATGGTTTGAGATATTTAATATCCTAATAATATTAGTTAAATGCAGTATAATAAATCAAAATCACATATAATTATTCAAAATGACCACTTCTGGCACATAACACAGTCCGTAAGTCTTTATGGCCACTCATCTATTAAAGCAACACTTCCATTGAGAAGTCTGCTGCTGCCTTCAGAAGAGAATGCTTCAAACTTGGATGTATCTTCTTCCAAGTCATCTTCTGAAGCTTGGACCAAAATTTGTAGTTCAGGGGGTTTAGGTTCGGACTTGCAGAAGATCAATCAGAGGTCAAAATAAAGTCAGAAACATTTGCCTCAAACCACTCCTGTGTTGTCTGAGCCTTATATGCTGGGACTGAATTCTACTGTAAGCTCCAGTTTTGTCCATGGAAGAGAGTGTTGACGTTCTTGACCAGTCTCTCCAGCCCTGTCTCCTGGTATACTTTGGCCAACAATTTGACCCTTTTTCACAAAAATGGAGTTCTGTGGCACCATTATAGCTCACACCATAACAGATGCTGGATTATGGACCCTTGGAACTTTTGCAGCAGCTTCTGTAGAGCGTCTATCATATACTCTTGTCATTTTGGGCATTGATAATCTCCTCAATACTGAAAAATTTTTCACCAGTAAAAGGATTCTTCAATTACCATTTGCTGTGTTTGTAAGCATGGAGTTTCAGTTGCTGCTCAAAGAACTTTTCAGCTCATGGAGCCATCATCAACTGTTTTTGAATTGGATATCTTCACACATGTGCTGCCACTGCTTTCACAATTGTGGAGTATGCATAGTGCAGGGTCTTCCTTGCCTGTGGTGGTCTTTCACAGTTCCAGTCTGAAGGAAGCACTGTACACAAACCTGTTTATTTTCAGTTTCTGGAGAATTTTAAAAATCTCACCTGGTGATTTTCCTACCTTGTGCAAAGCTACCACTGCTATATAATTTTTGTAATTGCCCCATTCCATCTTGAAAACTAACACAAACAACTTCCATTTCTACAGCTGAACTTTCAATGACTCACCACTAGCTCCACAACTCAGAAATGTGCAAGCTGTTAGAGGGAGGAAGTACAGCTAGCATCATTAATTGTGGCAGTATTTAGGGTAAGACTAGGTTACTGGCAAATATGCTAACTTACTGAGCTAATCGTGTTAAAGACTTTTGAGTAGAAGTTTCTGATCAACAGTCTATTTCATTAAGCTTCTCCATTAAAACGTAGTGTTTTGGTATCTCCTTGTCAATGAAAATATCTTGGGTTTAGAAAGTTTAATATGTACTCCTTACAAAAATGCAACAGTTGGAACTTTTACAGAAAAAATGAACACTACTACATGGCACCTTTGAGTGCAGCAAAGTTTACTGGAAGAAAAAAAAGGTGGGTGGAGATTAACCTGCCAGATATTGATTTATAATTTCTTTTATGATTGAATAAATATTTTTCTGTTCCAGGAAGAAAAAAATTACATTTGAAGAAGAGGATATGCTTTTGCTATTTTGCACATGCTGCTCCAGGGCAAATCATTAAGTTACAATGGATATAGAATTTGAACAAATAAGAGTACTCATTTGAAAAATATTTTAATTTCTCAACCAATTTTCCTGTACATTGGGGCATTTATACCATCATTTCACAATCCCCTGAAATTAAGGAGCATAAAATTCTTTGGTTTGCAGTAGGAACCAGGCCCTGACTTTCCTTTCTAAAGCTTCATTGTTGGAAAAAGGTACACCCAAAAGATGATGTTTAAGAGAGCTAAACAATTGGATAACATTTGGAACAAGGTCTGGGATGTATGGAGGATGCTTGAGGACTTCCCACTTAAAATTTCAGTGTCTCATTTGTCTTGTTGGCAATATGAGGTTGTATGTTATCATGCAAGAACAACTTGCCTTTGTTCAGGAATCCTGTGCGTTTCCATTGAATATTCTAAAAAGTTTCCTGGTGGTGTTACAGTAAGAGTCGGCATTTACGGCTTGTCCTTGAGGCTGAAATTGGTGAACAGTATTCCTCTGTGTTCCTGGAAAACTGAGTATCATTTTTCCTGCAGATGGTGTAACTTTAAACTCATTTTTACACAGGCAACGCAGGATGTTTCCAGTGCATTAATGAAAACTTTTTCTCAGGATGGTAATGTTAAAACCAAGACTTATCAAATGTGATAATTTGCGTTAGCATATAGTATCTATCATGGTAGTGATTGAAATACTGTAATGCCAGACCCATTCTTTGCATTTTATGTTGTGAGGTTAGAATGTGTGGCACCCATCATGCACAGACTTTGTGAAAATAACCTGTCATGCACTATAAGGTAGGCAATGCCGAGTGAACAACCAGTGACAGTGGCTATAGTGTCTATAGTAACCCTTCTCTCTTCTCAGATTAAGTCTTCAGCTTGTTGCAAATTTGTCTCTGTGGCAATTTTTATTCACTGGACAATGCAGTGTTCATTTTTTATACCTGTTCACCCTTCAGAGAACTTCTGAACCAAATTGTAAACATCTTGATATGAGAAGCATTTATTTATGAGTATTCTTTGATTTCATACATTTTGCCCATAAAATCGCATGACAGGGCTGCTTGAGAATTGTAAAGTCTGTCTTGCAACTGCTGTTTCATTATTGTAAACATCAATTGTTGAATATCACTGATTATCATTGAACTAATGCTGCCATCTAGTGATAATAGCCTTTGGTGTCTTATTCAAACATGTAGTACTGCACACAATTGTAACTTATTTACTGACTTACCCCCCAAAAATAAAATTAATTTGAAATTATACTATACATAATATCTAGTAAGAGGAATTTGAATACATAATTAATTTATATATATATATGTATGTATACCTAGCCTAAAATCCAGACATATTTCTAATTTATCCATAACGATTATTTCATGGTACAAGAAAGCTGAAGTGTGTAAATACCATTTACTTAGTTTCAAATTCATTCATTACATCGTATCAACTGTTGAAATTATACAAGTTTTGAACCACTAGGAAACTGGAGCATGTTGAGCAAAGAGCTATGATTAAATACCTGAAAATGAAAAGAATGTCCCCTTATGAAATTTATCAAGATATGTCAGCAACTTTGGGAGAATATGCTGTTTCTTATGATAAAATAAAAGATAGTGGTGCAAGTTTAAATGTGGTAGACGTGAGGATGAGCATGGTGATAGCCTTGGAAAATTGTTACAACCAAAGAAAATATTAAAAAGTTCATGATGAGCTGAAAGATTGACAAATGACTATATAGGAAACAATATTTTACAATAGTGTATATAATATTTTAGCCAAAGAATTGGGGATAAAAAAATTAATTACCAGTTGGGTATCTGTAATGTTGCCACCTAGTCAATAACAATTGTCAGCCTTTGTAAAACAACATTGAAGACACTTTCTGACAAACTGAAATTTCTTGACTATAGATGAGTGATTGACTTGTCATCAATGCAAAGTGAGAAATGCAACATAAGGATCCTCTACCCCTAAAAATTCCGGATGTAGACATCATTCTGGTTTTTTTTTTGGGGGGGGGGAATGCTCAAGCTTTTATTCTGGTTGATTATATGTTAGGACAAGCTACAATAACATCATATTATATTATTCAAAATTACAAGATGCAGTTCTAGGCTTCTGAAGGATCAGAAATTCACTATCCTGGTATCTATTAACAAGATCAGCATTAAAAAAGATATTAAGATAATTGTGTGATTGTAACATTTTTGCTGCATTTTGGCCACTTGTTTAAATATGTAGGACCGGTTTTATGAACCCTTCATTTGCATTGTCAGCCAATTGTGGACTGGAGGATAAACCACTATGCCGTTGGGATGTGTAATCTGCTCTTGTGGAGGTGTGATGAACTTGTTTTCATCACTGGAAGTGTCAAAGTTCATTAAATTGTCTTTGTACTTGTAAATGTAGATTTTCTCTCGTTGCTAATTCTGTAAATCCTTGCACTGATTTTAATAATTTTGTTTTATTCAACATATTGAATGAAACAAAATTATTAAAATCAGCGCAAGGACCTACAGAATTAGCCACATGGGAGAAAATCTACATTTACAAGTACAAAGACATATTCAATGAAACAAAATTAAAATCAATGCAAGGACCTACAGAATTAGCAACATGGGAGAATATCTACATTTACAAGTACAAAGACAGTTTAATGAACTTCAACACTTATTTACGAATGTTTTTATTTTCTGCTGGGGTCAAAATAAATCTTCTATCATTACAATGATTAACCCTCATACGTAATAGCACAAAATCCCCTATCAATTTATATTTACAAAAAGGAAGCCAACATGGGCTTAAGTACTTTTTTGTTTGTTTTGTTTATTGTTAAAGGAGATTTGCCATCATTACAATGATTTACTGGCTTTATGTTTACAATTTATTTCTTATGGAGAAAAGGAGATTTACCATCATTATGATTTTACCCGCCTACTTAGTAGAGCAGTAGCAAAGAAAATCGACTAGTTACGATTACAATACAAGTATGGAAAGAAAACTTCTAGATATTATACTAAAGAAACAAGAAATACAACTTGTCATTAAAATATAAAAGCAACATTTATTCAATCAAGAAATTAATATAAAAGTTACGAAGATTAAAAACAAAAACTAATAACATTTATTCTGTGAGAATAAAAAATTACAAATAAGAAAATTTATCATTTGGTATCGAACACACGACCACATTATTAGCACCTTGCTCTAACCTAATGAACTAACACGGTTTCATTCTGTAGTTTTACAATAGGCATGATAATATCCAACTTTTGGGGGTATATTTTAGAAACATGCTCTCTTAAATTTTTATTGCAGTAATACTCCTTCCCACATTCTAGGCATGCGATTTTTATTTATTTATTTATTTATTTTTAATCTACTCATCATGATGAACTAACACTTATGAGACGTTCGGTTTTATTTCTGTGGTTTCGAGTCTTTCCGCTGTTATCCGTGTACTATCGTGCTTCAAGAGATCGGAAGAAGGCCGACGAGATCGGCACGAGAATTGCATTTCAACGTGGTAGTGGTGTAATTATATTTTTGTCTTATTTTAAATGCTTGCAGTTGGCAATCCTGTAATGGCGGTGCAAATACAGTATAAGCACAGACAGTAAACTGTAAGCACAGATGACTTCATGCGCTTACCTTATTGGCTCTCTAGTTAAGACAGAAAAATGGTGCAGAGTACAACATGTGTAAGATGTTTTGTTATGGATGAACTAGTATATCGGTTAAAATTAGCCGAATATTTTTATACCTTGAAAGCGTATTATCCACTACAAGAATGTCAATAAAGGACGGAAGTGAAAATAAAATTAATTTGCTGGCACAGTTAGAGAAGTACTTTACTTACAAGACGTTTAAAAGTGATTTACAGAGGCAGGCTACAGAAGCTGTATCAAAAAGTATGTAATGTATACTGCGCGCTTGATGCAATTTGAGTTTGTGGAATGTTTGCTAGCAACTTGTGCATGTCAATTACAGTTACCAAGTTTTATTATCTTTCCTTAACAAGTTGTTAGCTTTTTACATTTTTTTGGGGGGGTTAATGACGTTTCGAATTAAGTTATTTTTATTTAACATGGCTTAGTAAAACCTTATCTTAACTTCAAATTCGTATAAGAATCTATTTGGCCTTTACGTTAAATTTTTTTGATAGCATGGATTTTCAGGCACACTCTTGGAGAAAGACAATAAAATAACCTGTGTATCGGTTGTAAGCTGAGGTATAAAGGCAATAAAATAACTTGCGGATCGGTTATAAACTGTCGGGGAGAAAAATAAACTATAATCATCACTAGAACTATTTTTTTTTTAAAGGGTAGTGATGCTGATTGTAGATGCTTTTTCAGTCATAAATATAACAACAATAAATTTTCACTTGAGTGTTTGCTCTCAATATTGCATACACTTTATTTTCCCATGGTTAAGAAATTCAGAAAAGTGCTTACCTTTGTCAAAGATTATGCTGCAAATGTTCCTGTTTGCATTGCAATGCCTGAACACTTTATTACATGTTACAGCATAGTAAAATTTGAGTTTGTTTGTGCTTCTCTGGTTTTTGTTGTTTTGGCAGAGTTCTAGTGTTGGTTTTTCATTTTTATTGTAACAATTAATGCAGATGTGCACAATATTTTGTGTAAATGTAGAATGTGTGATATTGTGGAAATTGTAAATGACAAATTCTATGTTCTTAAGTCTGTGACTGCTTCAGGAACTCAACTGAACTGAAGAGAACAGCCCAGCTTCTGAATGTTTCCTATTTTTTCTTATGTGAATCATTCCATCTGAGGACAAATATTTAAAAATTGACCTCTTAATTTAAATCAGTGATTTTTTTTATTCAAATTTTAATTCAGGAATGCATCACAGCCATGAGTTTAACATTTAAACTTACCTAAAATAAAAGAGTGATGGAAACATCATTAAATCATATTGTGAGCATTTTAGAGTGTAGGACTTAGTGCATTATTAATTAATAGCAAAATTCCACATCGTCTTGTTTGCCTTTGTTTTTCTGGGTTTTTTTGTTTTTAAACCTTTTTCCCCACAAGGGCTACTCTATGCATCATCTTTAGCTGATTGTCATTTATTTTTCATAGTTGCCAACCTTTATATCATTTTACCATATACCATTTGTGGTGCAAGATAATGGAAAATTGTAGAAATAGACCTTTAAGTCTGCTAATATTACTTGTAAATTTAAACATAATTTATGGTTTTCTTAAGATTGTAATAATGGATCCATTATAATTTTAAAATATAACCCATAAGTTAGGTGAAGGTTTTGCGAGGATCCTTGTGAAGTTAATATTCATATATGTTAGGTTAGATTATGTTAGGCATTTGCTTAAGTTTGGTTTAAGAAATTTGCCCTATTGAGCTTTACTCTTTATACATGCTTTGAAGCTTTCTTAGTGGAATGGAACTAATATTTATGTATTTATTAAGGGGTTATTTAATTATAACATATTTTAAAGAGCTGCATTGACATTAGAATATTGAAACATGTGTTAAAATATTCTATTTTAAAATGTAACAATTATCAGTTTTCAGAAATGTGGCTTGGTATCAGAAACAGCTTACAAAAACTAAAACTTCTCATACAAACTTATTTTAGCATAAGGTGGAAGGTTATTGACATGCAGTACATGGCACGGCTGTGAACTCAACTGTAGCTAATTGTTTTGCATACTCACACTGCATGGCCACACACAATGTGTTTACATAAGAAAATGTGTGCAAGCAGAAGTAATTTGAAACAATCCCAATTTCATTCTGAATTTATTTTCTTGCTTCCTGTTAAAGATACCATAATTTTCAGTTTCAGTTTTATTCTGCCATTTGCAGTATTTTTACAAAGCATCGTTAATTTTACAAAGGATAGAATACATATTTACCGTACAATTAAACAAGTAGATATAAGTACAGATCTGAATAAAATATAGATACATAAAATAGCAATTGACAAATTTTAGAGTTCTAATTTTAGATTAAGTATCGTCAATTTACAAAAGCTAGAAAACATATATATTACATTACCATTTAAACAAGTAAATCTAAATACAGATCTGAACTTAGGAAACAAATGTTAGAAAATTAAATTATAAATTACTCTTTTTTTGTTCCTCTTTATATTCATTAATTCAGTAAAAAACATTTTTTATCAGGTAAGTATTTATTGCATTAATTCTTTTCTTCTTCATACATTTCCTGAATCGAGTCAGGTAAATGATTGTATAGGACTTTTGTAACACTTTCAATACATTTGGAAATTAGTGATCCCCTAAATCTATTTTAAAGTAGTTCTATTATGTTCATGAATATTCCTATTTTTTTCTTCAATGTGGTTTCTTATTATATATTTAAGACATTCAAATATATATAGATGGGGTAGTGTGAAGATTTTTAGTTTTTTAAAACTACTTTTACATAATTGTTTTCTTTGAATTTTTTTCCGTATTCGAATTGCTTTTTTCTATATGCAAAGTCTAAATGTATGAATAGTCTAAATATTCTTTGCATACTTTTTTTACCAGCTGCACCTCATAAAATGATCCCATAATTTAGAAGTGAGTGTATAAATGCATAATAAACCTTTAATGTACTGTCTTTAACCATAATTTGTGTAATCTTTTTTAATGCATATATGCTCTTATTGGTTTTGTTACTAACTATTGCTATATATTTGTGCCATTTTAAGTTATTGTCTATAACTATTCCTAAAAAATTTATCTGTGTTACTTAGAAAATTTGCTTATTTTGTATTGCTAATGTGATGTTACTTTTTGTTTTATTGCTTCGTTTGATTTGCATCTATTCGGTTTTGTTGTCATTCAGTGCCATTCCTAATGCTTCTAAGTATGTTCTAATTAATTTTAATAAAGAAGTTGCTTTATCTTGCACATCTACTTCCATCTTAGCTGCTACCTCTATTGTTGTATCATCAGCGTACCCAATTGCCAAACCTCTGGCATCTTGTATTAATTTGAATAACTAATTTATATACAAGATAGATAGATATGGTCCCAATTTTGACCCCTTTAATCTGAACAATGTTAGCTTATTCTATATAAGTGAGGAATCAACATTGTAAAAATATTTTAAAGTGACTACAAAATGATGAAATAAATTCATTTCAAAAGCAATCCCTTAGAACAAAATAATATTTCTTAAAGAGTTATTTACAGCAAACAGTTTATCAAGAGCTTTCACTTGATATTAATTTTGGTTTATATATTCTAAAATATTAAGGAGTTTTGCTGTCAGATTTTTGCAGGACTAGCCCATATTCTGTTTTGTAGTTCATTCAGTGCATCACAGATTGAATTATACAAATCTTTCAATCTTCCATATAAATAAGCCAGGTAATTATTAAAGCATGATGCCTTTATATTCTTTTTGTTTTCAACATTGATGTCATTGTTTTCAGCTCATTCATTATTTTATGAGCCATAGTCCTTTCTGGTAAATTAACCCCAGGAAAGAAACATTCTTGAAATTCTCTGTAACACTAAGCAGTTGATCTATATTTTGAAAAGCTACAGCAAACAAATTTCTTTGTTCTGTATTAAATCTCTGAATCTTTATTGAAACAATAGATACAAACAGAGAAATGAAATAATACTGCACACAATAACAGACTTACTGCTCTAAAACTCATTATAATTATACATGATAAATGATCATCCTATCAGTGACTATGAATGTGCTTAAATGCTGCATTGCATGCACTAGTTAATACCTACAAGTGCCCTTACATGAGTGTTGAAAAATACAATGTATTCATTATATATATGTTTGCAAGATGTTTATTAAGTTAGAGACATTATTATAGTATTTTGATTTGCAGACTCTTTGCACTGTGCTGTATTGTATTTTAGATGTTCCCCAGTTGTTTTTGTTAGGAAATTAATGAATTTAATTAATAAATTATATGTTTTACTTAATTTAGGATAATTTTATTTTTCTTTCATTTTAGGAAATCAAGATGTGTTCATATCAATGCCTACAGGATCTGGCAAGTCTCTGTGCTTCCAGCTTCCTGCTGTACTCCAGCAGAACAGGGTGGCAATTGTATTTTCACCACTGTTGGCCCTCATGAAGGTGATCATTCTTAGTAACCATGAGCATAAACTTGTAATTTAATTGCTAAGCACCTTAAAAACTGATATGTTTGAGATTAGGTTGATTTATTAATTTGTTTAAGTTTCCCAGAGCTGCCACTAGGGGATATGCATTGTGCATGCAAAGCACACATGTTATTTTCAAGTTATGGCAGAAGTGGATTTCATATGATAGTGGAAGCGGAAGACTAAGCGAGCAGCATGGCACTATAACACATCAATAATTAAGCCATTGATGCTGCAATTGCAGTGCAAACCCTTGTAAAAGCACATACGTAACAAAATCACTTAAACGTGAGGGTAGATAATTTGTGAGTCATGGGATTACTGCTCTTTTGTAATATATTTGGCGACTCCTAAAGAAGCTATTGATGCCACTATTGAGATGAATAGCAGCAAGCACTCTTCTTGATGATGACTAATTGTTGCAGGGTGGTGTCTTGCTGGAGTGCATGGAATGGTGGCTATAGTTATTTAATTTCTTTCACACCAAAAGGGAATTTAGATATATTTTATTGAGAAAAAAATTTAATTGATATAGTAGATGTCAACAGTTTATAAAACTTCAATGCAAAAGAAAATATAAAATGCTTTGTTTTGAACCCATGCCTAACACAAAGTGAAACAGAATGATGCAATTCTACAGTATTTGGGATGCTTGGAAAAGCTGGATGGCAGAGTTCAAGTCACAGTATATACATTATGAACATCTTGGGTATTTCAAGGGATCAAATTCTGAGTGTGCATGTTATGAAATTTGGTTTTCTATCTGTTTTCTCCATATGATGGCTCTGCATAAATAAAGAGTCATAATTGAATACAAACCGGGAGCATTTATTTCATCATTTCTTTTAATAAATTAAATAGCTTTCAGATATGTGTATACTATCAAAACTCTAATAATAATTATTATAGAATGTAAGCATTCTGAAATATTTACTATTGATGCTAAAGTTGAATTGCCGATAAATTAAAGCCAGTGTTTTTTTTTTATTTTTTTAATACTAGTGTAACACCCAATTTTACTGCTGAGGCATAACAGGCAGTGGACACAGATGATATATGAGATAGATGAACAAATTGGGAAAGGATTCTTTTTAAAGGTAGGAAGCACTCCAGGCTTAATTTTAGGATTCCTCCCTGACATTTATCATTAATGAGGACTAAGGAAAACCTAGAAAAAACCTTAGTCAAGAAGGACAGTCCTAACACCAAACCTCCTGCTCTTAAGTCTATGACTTAACATCCTTGGCCACCTGTGGCAGTAATTCTGTACTATAAAAGCCCATTATTGGCTTAAACTTCTTTTTGAACTAATTATATGAATCATGTTAAAAAATTACACGTAGTTATTGGGCCTCTAATCTGTTTTCGACAACAACATTTCAACAACTCTGAAGGCAAGAATGACAACATCTGGTCACCAATTCAGAGTAAATGTGAGTTAAATTAATTTTACTGTCTTTTTATTATGTAATCACCAATAATGGTAATGATACTGGAGTCTTTCACAGTTTTGCCAACTGTTTCGCAACACCTGGTGGGATGACAATCAGAGCAGTAACTACCAATAAATTCACACAACTGATTCAAGTTCTTGCTGTTACAACTACAATTATAATGAAAGTATAGCATGTACTGTATGACAGAAAATGTACTGCTACATCAGTAGAGTTCTGAGGAACTGAAGATAGAAGCATAGGATAGGAGATATTAACCAGGGAGTACTTTATTTTATTTTTATTTTGTTCTAGGAATTGGAACAAGAATAATTATGATCAGTTAAATTTATTAAAAAAATATATTGTAACATATTAATTGCATTTGCGTGGGATCACACCTAACTATAGGATGGGCCAGATAGGTGGAAACATCCTTGTACTATTTTTTTACATTTCAATAAAAATGGAATATTCCATATATCGGCACATTTCTGGTAACTTTTTATAAAATTGTCATTGACATCATCAGTTCATTTCTAGAAACTGAATAAATTAAAACCTGAAAGTATATAAGGTCACTGTTGTCCACAAATATAGGCAAGTGATCCTAATATTTGGGTAAGTTTCTATAATTGAATGTTATGGAATGTTAATGATAAGTAATTGATTCATCCTTAATATTCTTTAGTGATGAAGCATGGTTCCATTTATGAGGCCATTTTTTTACACAAAATAACTGGTATTGTAGTACAGAAAAACTTGATTATATAAGCAAAACTCCCTTGCATGGTGAGAAAATCAGTATATGGTACGCAGTAAATGCACACAGAGTAATAGAACCATACTCCAATACTGTTTATTTTTTCAAATGAACATGATTCATAACATAGGGTTATGAATTTTGACAACTTGTGTCATATCATATATTGGAAAACCAGAAGTCTCCAATTATCACTTCCTTATTAGTCGGTTGCCAGCTAATAAAATAATGGAAACAATAGCTCCTGAAAAATGTTCTGCTGATGAATAAGCTAGTGAAGCATTATGTTACTTAATACCAACACCCTTTGTTGTTATAATTGTTCTGCTTCTCACTGTTGCTAACTTCTAATTAAGTTTCCAAATGTATACTTGTACATACATACATACTTGTTTACAATAACAGTGATTGCCAAGGCAGATCTTATAAGATATGAGCCATCAAATTTTGAATTCAATGATTTCCTCATGATTTAAAACTTTGAAAATATATATGCATTTTTTAAAATATTTTAATTAAATCAATGACTTCTAGTGTGGTATATTGCCTCTCCCTGTCGGCAAGCATGAAAGAATGGCCTCTTACTGGAAAAATCAGTTCAATTTTCTTAAATCGGCTTATTTCACACAGAACCTTCAAAACGCTTACAATTGAGCTATTTTTATTTTGGCCCATACAGGTGTGTGCAAAAATGTCGAATTTGAACATTGGTGAATTTATTGCATTACTGACCATTAAAATTGCAACACATTGTGTATTCCATAGACATGCTCATGTATGTATATGTTCTTCCTCGACATACTGAATGCATATTTGTTTTGCTGTATGCATTTTATCCAACACAAAAACCAATTTTTCAGAAGGACATCCTACACTCTCAGTATTCTACATTTCTCCTGTGACCAAATTCAGAAACATGTTGGTATTACTTTCAGCAATGCACACTTATTACTTTAGAGCAAATGTGCAGTCAGTTGATTTCATTTTTCTGAATATTGCAACTTTAATAGCCAGCAATGTTGTATTAATGTACCTATAACAATTGCATCATTTTAATAATTTAATGAAGCTTTATTATTATCTTATCCTAGAAATCAACAGAAGTAATTGAATGGTGCTTAAGGTGTTTTGTGCTTTAACGGTAAGACAGGGAAACTTCAGTGATTATTGTAGGTACATCTAGCAATTTATGAGTCTGGGCAATGCAGCATAAACCATCTAGTGAATTGTAGGGGAAAGTTTTTTGTAAAATGAATAGATGAGAATTTTGTTACATTTTTCCCCTTGCTGTATACTATGATCAAAACATACCAAGTGTCCACAGGAGTATTCTGTGATTATAAGCCTGTATAATATTGCTCTCAGTAGTCATATTTGCATGAAACTAATGATATTAGAAATAGAAGTTAGAAAAGTTTAATGCCTACTTTACAGACACTCAGTGTGGCAGGCTGCAGATGCCAAAGTCATATTCCCACTCGTGCCATACATTTCCTACAACATGTAGGGATGGACAGTGATCATGTTCACAGAAAGCAAATCATTTTGGAGGATGGTCAAGTTTCAACTTATGCACTAATTGCAGTTTGTAAGGGTGAAACATCAGACAAGTATGTAGGATCTTGGACATGGTGGATTTAGGATATGTTTAACTGCAGGCTAACTCTGCATACATACTTCTTAGAACTGCATTCCTGTAGGGTCACCATTAACTCACTAAACACCTGCAGAAATCAAAATGAGTTGAAATACAAACATTTGTACAATAAGTTCAATCCAGTAATGCAACAAATAACAAGCAAAAGAGCAGCAATCAATGCAAATAGTGGTTTTTTGCTAATTGTGTGATGTATTGTTTCTGTTGGCAATTATACATTTCATGATATTTGAACCAAAAATTCTTTAAGACATTCTTTCTAATGGCATTAGTATGAACTTCTCAAGGTGCATGGTTATGAAATTATTAGTGTTATTCAATAAACAATGGTCATCATTTTTTACAAGCATACTTTATCATGCTAAAATATAACTTTATAATATTTTGTTAGCTTAATACACAATGCACATGTAATACTAGTTTCAACTTCTGGTTCCTGTTTGTGAGAGTTGTGCAAATTGAGACACCTACAGAAAAATGGAGGTGACACATGCAAAAATTCTGGTTTTGTCTCAACAAATCTTCAGCTGAGGTCTATGCAATGTGAAATGAGGCCTATGGAGAATTTGTTCCATATAGCACAGCTCAAAGATGGTTTAAAATGTTTAAAGAATGGAGGCAATCATTCAAAGCAAGATGACCTAGCACTCAGTTTGTGCTCTAATGAAAGAAAACATTAACATACTGCTGTCATCAGAGAGAATCATTTAGTAACATTATGAAAACTGTCAGAAATTCTGAAAGTTTCACAAAGTGCAACCCACACATTGATAATTGAAAAGTTGCACATGAGAGGATTTTGTGCACAGTGGGTTCCAAGACTGTAAACGTTTGAAAAAAAAGACATTTGCATGCAGTTGAAAATGATATCATAGGAAGATGTGGAGTTTCTTTTAAAGGTAATCACTACTGATGAAACTTGGTTACATAATTTCAATCCCGAGAACAAAGCTGTATGGAAATCTCGATCATCAGCAACACAAAATAAAGCAAAAGTGGTTGCTTCTGATGGGAAAGTTGTGGTCACCTCATTTTTTGATATTCAAAGAATGGTTTACAGCATGTCGTTTGGTTTATTAATGGATGCTCTTTAATATCTCAGGTCATCAGCATCCATAGCATGTTTTACCTGCACACAACACTGTAAGTGGACAATACTACAGAAGTGTCCTGAAAACTCCAAGGCCATATCACGAGCAAAAGGCCACATTTGCATGTAACAAGCTGGATGCTGCACCTCAATAACGCATGGCTGCACATAGCAAATGTTGTTGCTGAATGTGTCGCAAAAATCAGTAAAAAGTTTGCTCCTCACACTCCCTGTAGTCCACGTTTATCCTCTTGTTACTTGTTTTATGTTTTGAAAAAAAAAAAAAAAAAACCTTGGGAGATCATCAGAAGCAGAGGTAAAGGCTGCAGAGGCAATTCTGAAGAACCTTTCAAAAATGGTTTCCAGCATCTCTTTGAAAATGGCAGAAATGCTGGGATAAGTGCATTGCATCCAATGTGGACAATTTTAAGAGAGATGATTAAAATTATGAGGATGAGCAAAGGTATGTTGTCAAAAAAAAATATGGTTATTCTTGATTGAACAGTTATGTTTATAATGAGAGTGTTTCTATGGACAGGATTTCTATTACAAAGATCAGCTTAATAAATAAAAAATTTGTATTTTCTTACAGGAACTCAGATTTAAAATTATTAATAAGAGTTTGTAAAGCTGTTTATTTTAATCTGTTTTTAAGAGTTGATATTCATCTAAATGTGCTTGTTCCCTGATTTATAGTACAGTAGAAGTTCAATTATCTATCCTAATGTAGGGAAGGAGAGGAGCAAAAAATTGAAAAAGAACTGTAATCTATACAATTACTTTTATGTTATTTATGATTATTTGAAGCAATTCATCACTCTGAATTTTAATACTGCATTTTTTCCCACTTTCTTTTCTTTTTTGATATCCATTCTTGTTCAGCAAAGTAAAATATGTCCAAGAATAAAGTGTCATCTTTTTGCTCCAAAAAGTGCATTGCCATCAGTGACACTCTTAATTTTAGCCTCACATGCAGGGTCTGCAATTTGTGAAAGCAATTGAATTGAAACTCTAGTAAACAGCCAGTAAATCCAAAAAATAATGTAATTATATTAAGTTGCTCAAATATTTTTGCTTATTCCATTAGCCAGATCCAGTTATTTGAACTCCTTCACTTCATTTCTGCTGAAACCACTAAATAAGACACCATCCAGCATCTTAAAATTGCTTCTTGTTCTTTCTTATCTGTAGTCCGTGGAGACTTCAGAACATAAGCACATAAAATAGATTGCTTTGGTTAAGAGTGTTGTATGACATTGTTGTGATACTGACACCAAACTCCTTATTAAGTTAACCAACATTTAACCTCTAGCAAACCTTTGTATAATTTAAAAATTTTTTTATTATCCATTTTCTCTTAACTGATGAAGACATGTTATTTCTTCACAACAAACTGAGAAACTGGTTTATAAGCTTCAGGATCACAGTATTGTGAATTGGCATTTTAAAAGGATTAGTATTTGTACATGCTTTCCAATTTTACTGTTATGCATTAGCCTCAAACAAAGCTCCTTGTTTAATCCATTATATTGAATTTTAGTGGGGTTTTCTATTTATGAAAAAAAAATGAGCATTATCATTAGATAATCTGATGATTGGTTAATTGATAGGCAGATTATTGAGAGTTCTTCTGTAGTGTATAAGTTCAAAAGACATCCTCAGTTTCCTTACATGACATTAATAAAAACCAAATATAGATTATTTAATATATAATATCATTGAAACATTATCCAATACACTATGCTATCTTCTTATTATGTAAGGTGTATATTAAAGGTTGTGTTGATTCTCTAATAGGTAAATGAAAGTAGTTTAAAACAAAAAATTGTTTAGGCACTCAAAAGCAGGTTAGTACTTTATAAGAGAACATAAAATTAACATTCTTGTATGCAGTATAAATGTTGAAATAAGTGAGAGAAGGAAGCTTTTAATAGAAAAATGTGCCATATTAGCTTACACAAAATGGTCACAGCATGAATGAAGTAGCAAAAGAAGAACATGTTTCCATGGGAAGTGTCCATTATACTTTAAAGAGGCATGTACGTACTCAAAATAAGGCCTACGGTGGCTTTGAAAAATGAAAATAAATAGTACTAAGAAGTAAACGCACTCATTACAAAACAGCACTCATTAACTAGTTGAGGGATGAACCTTGAATGTCTGAACAGTAAAGAGACAACTTAAAGATGCAAATCTTAATAGTGTACGACAGCAACAGTAAAGAGGCAACTTAAGGATGCAAATCTTAATAGTATAGTGCATTGCAAGGATTGAAAATGAAGAAAAGACTATAATGGGCCATAGAACATGAAAAGCAGTTAATCAATGGAAAAATGTGTTATTTATGGATGAATCATCAAAGTTTGAGATATTTGGCACAAAATGCAGAAGTTTGGCTCATATCTAAAAAGAGGGTGTGTGGCACCCGTGCTTATCCCCTACATTGAAGCATAGATGGAGTTTAATGATGGTCTGGGTAGTTTTGAAAGCAACAAGACAGGTGATATTGTCAAAATAAAGAAAATTATGAATCATAGGATTCTCAACCAATGCAAAACTATCATGTGTTAATTGGCAAGGATTTCAAACTACAGCAAGACAGTAACTCTAAATATTCATATTCACTATGCATAAAGTATGTTGAATGAATACAAAGGAGGAAAAAACTCGGCATGGTATGGCCCCTTCAAAGTTCTGACTGCAACCTCATGAAACTTTTTGGGACCATTTGGACATAAAGTTCACAAAGAAACCCTTGATTAATACACTTCATAAATGCTATATGAAGCCATTTGGAGGGAGTATTTCCAAAGAAACCCTGACATACTGGATAGAAAAGATGTTGAGAGTATGCAAAGCAGTAATCAAAGCAAGGGGTTTACTGTAAAGAAAGCAAAACCTACAATATATTCCAAATTGAGTATTTTTTAATGTTGACACAAACTTCATTTACAGGGTTTTTAAATAGGACATGTTTTGGGAACCTTCATTCCCATCTTCAGCTGTTCATAGACTGATTAGTAAGTTTGGTCAGTTTGGTGTGGTTGTGACTGGATCTGAGTTGCATCTCTGTCAACATCTGTTGGTTAGAATAGGAATTTGCTGATTTCATCTAAAAGTGAAATATTGAAATAATTAATTTATCTAAATTTTTTAGAATGAAAATTTTTCCCATGTGGAAGATCTGTTGGAGTATGTATTTCATTTATCAAAGTTCTTCTTGCTTAATTTCATGATTGTGTTAGCAATTAAGCAAGAAGTCATTATGTTTAAAGAAATACATACTCCAAAGGATTATCTGCATTGGGAAAAAATTTTTATTTTAAAAACTGAGATAAATTAATGAGTTTTGACATTCCACCTCTGGATGAATTAAATAAATTCCTTTTCCAGCCAACATATGTTGACAGAGAAGCAACTCAGATGCAACCAAGACCATACTTACCAAACAGTCAGTCAGCAGATGAGTGAGAACAAAGGTTCCTGAAACACATTCTAATTACAAACCCGGTAAGTTTAGTTTGTGTCAGCATTCAAAAACATTAAATTTGGAATATTTCATTTGCTCACTGTCAATAACTTCTAAACAAACAAATATTTAAGAATGTATTATTTATTTCAACAAAATTCCTATTTATGAATGAATATTAATATTTTAATTCATTATTCTAAATTATTCTTAAAATCAGACATGTTCAATAATTTTTGAGTGGTAGTGTAGGAATTTTTTTGATGTAAATGTTTATAATTCATTTTTCCAGTTCTTAAAATCCGGTGTGTTCATTCATTTTTGAGTGGTATTTTAGTAGCTTTTCTGGTATTCGTATTTACGTATAATTAATCTTTGTATTGCAGGATCAAATTGACCATCTACAAAATATGAAAATAACTGCTAATACAATCAATTCCAAGCAAACTGTCCAGGAAAGGAACAGTGTATTAAATGACCTTAAATGTAAAAGTATCAGCACAAAGCTTCTCTATGTAACTCCAGAACAGGCAAACACACAAACTTTCAAGGTAGTTATTTTCTAGAAATTGCACAGCTTATGGTAGCAAAATTTCTGATAGAAATGCATTTTCTTTAGCTTTCAGAACTATACTGTTGAATTCAGTTAATATAATATGTACTGTCTAAGTAGTTTCCATTTTAGTCAGCAAAAGTTTCTTTAAGCAGAAACAATAAATTTGTAAAATATGTATATATTTAAAATTGCTATATCCATTAAATATTTATTAAAGTGCTAGTTTACATAAATCATAAATTTATAAGTTTTTATTTTTGTCCTTTGTTAGGACCTTTTGGATTATCTACATAAGTTCAACAGATTGTCTTACATTGTAGTGGATGAGGCACATTGTGTTAGCCAGTGGGGTCATGATTTCCGACCTGATTTTCTCAAGCTGGGATTTTTACGCACTAAATATCCAGATATTCCATGGGTAGCCTTAACTGCTACAGCTAGTGCAGTGGTAAGTACACGTTCTTAAGTTGTGAGCATTGTTGTAAGTGATCATACATTTTTTTCTAGCATCAAACTTTTATTCATCCTTCATTTGTTATTACATTTCTCAAAGTAGTCCCTGCACTTGTAGCAACTTTTCTGCCACTCTTCAAAGATGTGCTAGAATCTATTTTTTGATAGGTACCTCAGAATCATATCATCACTTCTTCGAAAGACAATAACTGCATCCCATGGAGGTAGTAGTTTTTCCTTTTTAAGAAGATGGTCCTGTGGTCTAGTGGTAACCATACTTGTCTCATAGACCCAAGATTATGGGTTCAGTCCTGGCCAGGGTTGATGGATTTTTTCAGGCATAAAAATCCTAAGTATAGCTTCCTTCAGAAGGGAAATTAAGCTATGGTTCCTTTGTTATAGATTTACACATAAAAGAACCTCAAACCTGAAAGAAGAGGCCCCTGAGCAAAATCAATTCAGCAGTTTCATGCTCTGAATTGAATGGGATGCTGATGATCTTGATGTTAAAGAGTGTCTGTAAATAAACCAAATAACTAAAATTTTAAGAAAGCGTATATATATATATATATATATATATATATATATATATATATATATATATATATGTCATGTGGGGACAAATCTGGGCTATGGAAAGTATAAATATTATGCTTCATGATTATATTGTTAAGACACTTATCAATAAATATGGAATATTATACTACCTAATTATTTATAGAAACGTGGTCTTTTTCACCTGATACATTTTTTCACATATCTTTAAAATTGTTTTGTTGCACTTAGTGTAAGATGGTACAAAATGATGATTTTTGGAATGTCAAAATATGAGATAACCATATTTCTTACCTTTCTTTAAAGATTATACAAATTTCCACACAACTACATTGTTTAACCATAAGTTTTATCCTTTACAAGAGCATATTGGTAAGTTCTTAGTCTGGAATCCTTCCCATTAGCAGAACCAAAAGCAGTTACCATGACAAGTATCTTGTTTTGTAAATAGTTTCTCAAATTTTGGTGATCATAAGTATAGATAGTATTATTTGTAAATTTTTAAAATAAATATGACAGAGAAGAATTTCAATTTTGAGAAAATTGAGTACACTTGTCCGGCAAGGAAATTTATGTGGATATGGTGGATACATTGAAGGATCATTGTCCTTCATATGCCACCATAAAAAATTGGGTTGGGGAGTTTAAAAGAAGAAGAAAGTTAACAAAAATGAACATTGTATTGGAAGACTCACTGTGTCCACTCCCAAAAATATTTATGCTATATATATGATATGATTTTGGAAATTAATGATTTGGGCCTTTATTATTATTATGCCCATTTTTCTACTGAGGCACCACAGCGGTAATGAATTGGACTGAAATGCAAAGCACAAATTTTTAAATTTCCAATGACGCATCTTTAACATCATACATCATGATTTGAGTGTGAGAAAAATCATGCTAAATGGATCCCAAAATGCCTAACTACGGATCCAAAGCAATATAGAGTAACAACTTCCAGGACAATTTTTTGTCACTTTGAAGATGATTCTTTCAACTTTTTGGATAATATGGTAACTATGAACAAAACTTGGATTAATTACTATGATCCAGAAACAAAAGAACAATCAAAGGAATGGAAACATAATGGCCTGCCTCACTCAAAGAAATTTCACATCTAAAAATTGGCAGGTAAGGTAATTCCAAAGGTAATTTTTTTTTAATCTTCTTTTGCAAGACAATGCATTTGCTCCAAAGTTCTCAATTGCAATGGAAAATTAATGAAGTTGGCTTTGAATTGATTGACTATACTCCCTCTTTGCCAGATTATTATCCATTTCCAAAGCTAAAAAGGCATTTAAAAGAAAAGAAATCTTCATTGAATGAAGCAGTGATAAGCACTATGGAGGAATGGTTTTCAGAGCAAGAAAAAGCATTTTTAAGAGACTTAGAAATCCTTTATGAACATTGTGTCAAGTGTATACAGTTAAAAGGTGATTATGATGAATAAATACAAATTTGTTTTGAAATACAATTCCACTTTCTTGTTATGTTAAGAGCTTAAAAATATCCCCTCATATGTTGGTAAGCCTAAGTTAAATCCCCTATAAAATAAATAAATATATTAATTGGAACTTGTATAGTAAAGCTAATTTATAATTAAGATCATTGTATGTTTGAATCGATGGGTAGCTGATGATGAGAACAAAGTGTTAGTGAAACTAGTACTATATTATAAACAAGTGGAACAATAAGAGTGTGTAGTTTGACTCAAACATGCAAGGTAAATGTTATAGGCACCTATGACAACCTGAACATTAATCTGCTCAAATGTGCTTAGTTTTGTTTTCTGCATCACTGATAAACAAGAAACCAGATGTGAAATAAAATATTTATTCATTGCCCTTCACAAATGCATAAAATTTTCAAGTTGGTCTTAAATAACTGTTTCACTGAAACTAAAATCCATAATGAAATTCTGGAAATGTTTTCTAATGAAGACCATCTGAGATGTACTGGACCTTACACCATGAGGACTTGAAAAGTGGTAAAAGCACTGCATAAGTGATTCACTGAAATTCATTCTATAAGCAAATATAATGACCCAGAGACAGAAATTAAAAAGTAAACAACAAGAATAAATTATATTCGTGACAGCAGACAAAGATTAAAAACACAATAGATTTTTAAAAATTACTTACAGAAGATGATTTAGTCAAAATGTAAAAAATAAGCGCCAAAGCCTACCATTATAATAACTGACCCTTTAGAATATATAGAAGAACTAGATATCAGTGGCCCCCAAGAAGAACAACCTACCTGAAGCATTAAGAGTGACAGCACTTAGTATACTAAACTATTATCCGACTGATACATACATGGTGTAGAGTATATATAGATGGATCTCTTAAAAATGGAATATACTGTGAAGAATTCTCTCAGTATACACTTTTGGGACAGTATGCTACTGCTTTTGATGGCAAAATAATGGTCATTAGAGTGACTTTACAAAAATCATTGTTAGACCTAACATAAATAAAAGGACTGTTATCTTAAGTGAATTTAAAGCAGCACTACAAAGTATAATGAATTATAGTTCCCACTGACGTACACTATAAATGAAATAAGAAAACTATGTCATATAATTGAGTTCAGAAATAGTTTTGCAATGGATCTTGACCCATATGAGACCAAAGGGGAACAAAATTACTGAAACTTTAGCTAGAAAAGGAGGTGCCATAAAATTAAAACCATTTTTTGAACTGGAAATTCCTTCTAAATTAAACCCATAAAAAGATTAATAACTGAACAAGAACAAAATATCAAAACAAAAACTTAAAGGAAAACTGTATGAAAATCTTAGGACTATCGAGCATCTCTTATTGAACCAAGAAAAATTGGAGTTGCCTAATTCTGCTTAATTTTGGTCATGATTGCCTGTCAGAACATCTCTTCAGGATAAATTTGCCATTTAAAATAAAAGAGAGAGAGGGGGGGGGATGAAATTAGTTCAGGACAGCCACTGGCTATTGTATAAGAATGTGAATACTATCTTAAACAAAGAACATCTACTTAAATGCAACCAACATGATAGCAACAAACAATTGAAAAATAATTTGGAAGCTCTTTATTGGAAAGCTAGGGAAGAATGATAAATATCAGCCCTGCCAATGGCTACAACAACCAACCAACCATGTAATGACCAAGAGTTAAACATATCTACGATATCCAGTGTTAATGTGTCTTCATTTCATGGCTTTGAACTTCCTGCCATTTACACTTCATGGAACAGTGATAATATTACTAAAATTATGCTTTTAAAACTAAAATAGCAATGGAACCAAGGTGCTTAAAGTACAATCATAACAAGCAATTGGAACCAAGTCTACGTTTGATGCAAAGAGTGATCTTTTCCATAATTCCATTGGTAATAGCAGTGTTCCACATAAACTTTGCTTTTGCTGATCACACTATGAATTGGTTATATTGTATTGTGATGGTTTTTAAAGCGTTTTTAAGCAAAGCCCACTTTAAAATGGATAAAATAAAAGAAAGAGAATCATTCTTTGGAGCAGATGCTGAAAATTCAACAAGTTCACCAAGGAACACCTATAGCACTTGCTATATGGAAAGTATTAATGAAAGAGGTTCAAATTTCAAGAAAAGGAAGTATGTCATTTACATAAATATGCAAAACTGGAAGAAATTTTAAAGAACTAGTTCCAAATTGTACATCTCTCAAACATCTCTACTAGCAGCATATTGTTACATGAAAAAATGCATTAAAGTGGCAGATAGGCTAGGCATTGAAAACTTTTCTGTGTCAAATGGGTAGACTGACAGGTTCAAAAAGTACTATAATGTTAATGCCAGAGTGCACATCTCGGTGTTTATCAGCCTTTTGAAACTGCGGTATTCCAAGAAAACCTATGCATCATTGATTTTGCTTTCTCACAATACTGTGGTTTCATTGTGCATGATCACACTCAATTCTACACGCACCTTAGATCATTTATTCATCCATTTAAGATATGAGTGATCCTCTATCTAATGCCGATCTAGGCAAGGCATATATTGGACAAATAGGCAGATCGATTAAAACTTTCCTGAATGCACATATACATATCTTAAAATTAAATCAACAAGAAAAGTCTGTCATTGAACATATCATACGAACAGGATATCATATAAACTTCTGCAACACAACTTCTTGTGACCTGCCAACAGTTTTACAATAAGGATAATATGTGAAAGCATAGAAATATCAAATAATAGCAAACAGCTCCACAGCATCTAGAAAATACTATTAACAGGTTGCACCTCCACTGGTAAACTCTGACCATTGAGAAACAAGAAGTTGGTACTTTCACCCCATTTTCTGATATATAAACAAGCAGGACACAGCTGACAGCACATAGCAACCCAGAAGAAGCTCAAAACATTTTGGGCCAAATGTGGATTTTAAATAATAATAATAAGATGTGAGCTCTGGAAACTCAGTACACCATTGATACAGGCTGTGGAAACTACACATCCACCTATAATAGTTTTGCTCCTAATTTTTCAGCAATATCTCATTTTCTCAGAATGTAATAGATATATTGCTTTTACCCTCCCCTACATTCCTTGAAGAAAAAAAATTGATACTGGTAATAATACAAAACTTATGCAATCAAATGCATTATGTTGTTTTGAAATATAATGGCAGATTATTTTTAAATTGATCTTTATCTTCAATTTTGATTACATTATTATTTTTTAGTTTATAAATTAAAACATGGTGAGGTTCCAAATTGTAGGAAGATTTTCAGAGCAGTTCAAAACTTTCAGCCAACTTTTGCTGTTTTAGTTGCACTGTGGGTCTGGCCTCATGAAGCAGCAACATTTCACGGATAGGCTACTCACGCCTTCACCAGAAGGTCACAGTAATGACAGAATTAACATTTTGTGATCAACAACAGGATCTCTTTATAGTCCCTGCTGACAAATTCATTTTTTCCTTTACTGGACTCTTCTGTTTTTTTTAACCACTCCTTATGGGCATCTTTATCTCTAGCATGTAGTGGTGCTTCCAGATTACTTGCTTCGTAGACTGTAGGTCACAGGTTCAAACCCAGTTAATGGATTTTTTTGCAGCATAAAAATAGCTTGATTTCCTTCAGAAGTAGCAAAGCCATTGGTCCCATGTAATAGATTTATGGCATGTAAAAGAACCTGATTCCTGAAGGAAGAAGCCTCTGAGCAAAATTTATTAATCTTTCCACACTCTGAAGCATCCAGGTCTCATTGCAAATCACTCTGAGATGCAGGAATTCCTTCCCTTTTGCTTCATAATGTGCCAGGAGCTTTTGAAAATTTTCAACATCTGCAGATTTTTTTGTTCTTCCTGAACAGACTTGGAACCCATCCAGCAGCAACTTTTGATACTGCAGCTTGTTTTGATTATGGATTGGAAACTCCCATTGCTAATCCCAAGTTTCTGGTGAATTTCAGTTATTGTGATGTGAAGATCTCCTTCAGGAATTTATAAATAACTGTGGTGGCCTTTTGAATGGTGCTTATTGTTGGCAGTGGAGATGACTTGCATTTTGCGTAGTGTATCTTTCTGCACAAAATTTTTATCCCAGAAATTCACTGGCATCTTTGATAATGGTTTTTCAGTATACTGTTTGTGAATTTGCATTAAATTTCATTGGATTCAACAGTTTTGTTGGCCTGAAGAGATTACAACCCATCATTGAAACAAAGCACTCCCTATGTAGGCACTAACTCAGCATAGCTAGAGAAAGGTATACTCCACCCTACTAACCACTAAATTAATTGCACCCTATTTGACCTTCACTGGACACTGGAAAGAAAGATTGACTTATATTTGATCTATTCTATTATTTATACATAATGCAATAGTTACTTCATTTCAAGCCTTTGAATGTACTTCTTTGTAATTGATAAAAAAAATATAAAAAATTGCAGCAGATATAATTAATAATTGATCAATTGATATGTAATGTGATGTGCAATATTGTAACTTTTTGTTTTAATTAGGTGGAAAAGGATGTAATTTCACAATTGAGATTACATAAACCTGTGGGGCGATTCAAGACACCGTGCTATAGAGCAAACTTGTTTTATGATGTTGTGTTTCAAAATGGTATGCAAGATCCTTATGAAGACCTGAAAGACTTTATCCTTGAATGCCTAGAAAGTGAAGATGATGATCTTCCACCAGTAAGTTATCAAAACCTATCATAAATGTTACTTCTCTTGCTTAATGAAATTATATTAGAGCATCTTTCAACTCAAAAAAGAGCAAAGCTTTGGAATTGTGCTTTTGGAATGGTACATCTTGGGACAAAGTGCATTGATTAGGCTCACATGGTGAACATTCTTTAAAATCATTTTATTTCTATAGTTTTTCATCACTTAATAAAGCTAACTATGAATCAATTTGTATGTACATTAAAAATTGCATATTAGGATGCAGGACTAAAAATGGGTGAAATTCAAAGTGTATTTGATAAATGTCTATGGGTTTTTAAATGAAGCTTCACTAGTTAAAACAGGCTTTAATGCTGGTGTTGTAGGTTCACTGAAATGTAAACAAAATATGAGGGCTGAAAAAAACGTAATGGCAACATATCCATTAGTAGCAAACCATTTATTCTAGAACCTGAGGATTTTTACATTCCTTCATTGTAATCTCCTGCTACATTATCACCTGCACTGTAGCGCAGCATTGTTCTAACTTCAGTGATTTACTCCCTTATTGTCCATGTGCTCATCCACCATCAGCAGGGATTTAATTAAATTCTTCATAAAGAAATTTGAGGTTCGGACAACCTACATATAGTATATGCAGCACATGTTTAACATTATCATATCTTTGTTGAAACACTGACATCCAAAAATACACTGTTCAGTATATCATGGTTTCATTACAATGGGCTTCTTGTAGACCTGCATGTCACCTTAGTTTTAATCCAAGCATGTTACTCAGTTTACAAGAACAATCCAAATTTGCACTACTACTAAAAACTTCGTATTCATATACATGAAGTACATTAGTGGCGCTGCAGGTGTTGAAAAACCATGTCCTTCTGCTAGACATGCTATGAACAATACTCTCACAGATCCATTAGCATTGTGACAGCAATGTTGCTAATTAATGGATATCATTGTATGATTAGTTGAACTACACACTCTTAAAGCTTCACTTACTTTTTATAAAAGTATGGAACCGGTTTCGAGAACATTTGTTCCCATCTTCAGCCATGCTAAGGTTCAACTGTCGGATCATTCGTTGAGCTGTGGGAATGTAAATTCTGCTCTGGTGGCGGTGTGATAAACTTGTAGTTTATGTTTTCATCCCCGACAATGTCGAAGTTCATTATGCTGTTTTTGTATTTGTAGATGTAGATTTTCTCCCAGGTTGCTAATTCCGTAGGTCCTTGTACTGATTTTAATAATTTTGTTTTATTTATTATGTCGTGATTTTGTGTCCAAAAATGATATGCTACTGCTGATTTCTCTATTTGCTTGTACTTTATGTTCCTGAAATGTTCCTTTAACCGTGTGCCAATGTTTCTCTTTGTTTTCCCTATGTACATTTTTTCACATTCTGCACAGTTTATTTTGTAAATACCTGATTTTTCTTCTTGTGGAATACTGTCATTAACATTATCTATCAGCAAATTTTGAACATTAAATCTATTAATCGGTGCCAACCTGATATTAAAATCTTTAAGAATATTCTGAAATTTTTTTGTGGCCCATGGATGATATGTGAATTTTTTAAAAATAAGTTTATCTTTTTTTGCTGAAAGTGTTGTGGTTTCTTTGATATGTTTTTGTCTCTTGAATTTCTGCACCTTTTTATGTACTAGTTCTTTTTTAAAACCATTTTTAACTGCTGTTTCTTCTATTTGTTTGTATTCTTTAAAATATTCTTCTTTGCTAATTTGTAGGTTAACTAGCCGGTGTGTTAAACTGTTAATTACTGCATGTTTGTGTGCTGTAGGGTTTAAACTGTCAGCTTTGATGTGATTATCTGCATGTGTATTCTTTCTGTATATTCCAAATTTAAGTTTTTCTTGGCATTTCATTATTTTAATATCCAGGAATGGCAGCATGTTATCTGTTTCTATTTCGTATGTAAATGAAATGTTTTTATCTTGAATATTTAGAAGTTTTAAGGCATCGTCAATGAGTTTTCTGTCAACTATGGCAAATATATCATCCACATATCTGTACCATACCTTAAATATGAATGGAAACGCTGTGTTGATGTGTGTTTCAAATCTACTCATGAAGAGGTTAGCTAGAAATGGAGATAAGGGGCTGCCCATTGTAAGTCCTGCTTCTTGTTTATAAAATTTTCCTTTGAAAGTGAAAAAGGCTTGGTTTATGACAGTATTCCACAAGAAGAAAAATCAGGTATTTACAAAATAAACTGTGCAGAATGTGAAAAAATGTACATAGGGAAAACAAAGAGAAACATTGGCACACGGTTAAAGGAACATTTCAGGAACATAAAGTACAAGCAAATAGAGAAATCAGCAGTAGCATATCATTTTTGGACACAAAATCACGACATAATAAATAAAACAAAATTATTAAAATCAGTACAAGGACCTACGGAATTAGCAACCTGGGAGAAAATCTACATCTACAAATACAAAAACAGCATAATGAACTTCGACATTGTCGGGGATGAAAACATAAACTACAAGTTTATCACACCGCCACCAGAGCAGAATTTACATTCCCACAGCTCAACGAATGATCCGACAGTTGAACCTTAGCATGGCTGAAGATGGGAACAAATGTTCTCGAAACCGGTTCCATACTTTTATAAAAAGTAAGTGAAGCTTTAAGAGTGTGTAGTTCAACTAATCATACAATGATATCCATTAATATGATTGGCTTCACTGTGTTTAAGTTCCAATTTTGCATTTAAGTAAATGTTGCTAATATTTTCCAGCCCTTGTAAATGCAATAAAATTTGCTTTTAATGTGGTTAAAAGAACTTTTTGGTTTATAAATGAGGTAATAATAGAGCTACAGTGGAATGAGTGACAGGGAAGACTGCAATACCCAGAGAAAACTTTCCCAGGAAGCACTTCAACCCGACAAATCTCACTTGTGGTTTTGGAATCAAACCACTTAGCCACAGCACCACCTAATAAAAATTAATGAGTTAACATTAACTACCAAGTGAATTAGTAGAATTTCTATTCTGAAATATATGTCAACTCTAAAGTTTCTGAAATAACTTTAATATTTTTACTGTCCATTCAAGTAATGAATCTGTTTGATTTCTTCTGATAAGATTTTCTTGATATAATTGATAATTTATCCTTTTCATTTTGATGTAAAACTTTTTTTGGTCATTCATCTTCATTAACAATAATAAACAAAAGAACTAAATGAACCCCATTGACACAATAACATAGGCATAATAAAAGACTTCAGAGCAATTTATTAAAAAATATATAGTAAACATTTTATTTTAGTAACATCCTTTTATTTCCAGTATACAAAAAAATTGTGCCTGAAACATGTTTATAATGTTAATGCAGTTATTGCATTCTTAAAAATTACAAAACTTGCTTTGCTCATTTCTTAAACATTTATTTTTGCAAGAAAGTATAACATTATAATCTAATATAATTTCCTAATATAGAGCCTGGGGTAATACCAAATCAGTTTCTTTTGTAGTTCGCGTAGCACTATAAATAAATACTAGAACATGAAGGTGGTCATTGTTTGCATTATAATTCTAAATGTGAAAAAATATATGGTAAATCAAGGGTAATAGAAGCAATATATTAGAAGTTTTACTGTACATTTAAATACTTGAATTATTATTGCAGACATTGCCCTTTAATATTGGTATGAATTTTAATGTTGTATATGATTTCAGAGTAAGAAAGGCTGTGGAATAATTTATTGTCGCACACGTGAAGCCACAGAAGAAGTAGCTGTTTTTTTATCCAGGAAAGGAATCCGCACAGTTGCTTACCATGCAGGTACATGGCATCACTTTGCAATGTTGATGTGACAATTGAAAGTTGTTCTTTGATTCACGTTGGCTTTGTTCATCACAACAGGTCTGAAAGCAAAGATCCGAAACGAAGTTCAAGAGCAGTGGATGATTGGGAAATATCCTGTTATCTCTGCTACAATCAGCTTTGGTATGGGTGTCGATAAAGGCTCTGTTAGGTATGTACTGCAGCTTTATTTATTTGTTTTAAATAAACAATTGTGCAATTATTAGTAGATTTCAACTTGCATTTTGTTCTTGGTTATGTTTCGTTAAATAGGTGAGGTTCTGCAGAATTTTCTTTATCTTGTACATATGAATGGCAGTTAATACAGATTTTTTCAGTATCATTTGCTTTATCATTAAAGCCTAGATTTTATGTAATTACTTATTTTAATGTCAGCCTTGGTGGTCTAGGTTAATATGCTCTTTTCTGGACCCAAGGTTTGGAGCTTCAAACCTAACCAAGGTCAATATTTTGGAGCATAAAACTCTTCAATGGAAGTCCTTCAGCTGGTTCCATGTCATAGATTTACAGCAAATTAAAGAATTTCATACCAGTAAAAAAGAGATACCTGGACAAAATTATTGGTCACTTTATTGTCCAAATAATATCTTAGAATCACACACACTAGATGGTACTTGAAGCAATGGGCTAACCACCTATTCTTCTTACATCTGGAGGTGCTAAGTGTAACTAAGTTCAAATGGCTCATATGGTCCATCAGGACGTGAAACAAGCCTTGGGCTCAAATGTTGTATGTCAGTTATGATATATTTTAATGCCAGGTATTTTCTCATAAAGACTTTTAAACCTGTAAGAGGCCACAATTAAATTCATTGGCAAAACTGAAACATGTATTGTCATTTTTAGATCTGAAAATAATAAAATGTAATAACAAACTTGAATTTGGCATCTACAGAAAAAACATACCCATAGATAATTATAATAAAGCCCATAGTTTCAATCCTAGATCCCATAAAGATGCAGCATTCATCATGACATACAGACTGTTAAACATACCAGTTAACAATAAAGAATATAAGAACGAATACTTGCACCACTCAGTAGGATTGTGATCTAAGTTGCTTGATAGTTCAAGATTGATTTGCAACAAATTTTGAATTCAGAAAATTTTATTAAATGGCAACTTTTCTCTCACATACACAACTAAAGTTTTCTAATTATGATTCCTTGACCGTACCACCACAATCTGTTTTAATAAAAAATGATAATAGGTGTCTTTCATGTATATCCACCTATAAGTCAAACTTAATTGGTCTGGATGTTTGCATTCTAGAAAAATTAATATTTCTCCCTTTAAAAAGTTCAGTTTATAAAGCAATTTCACAATAAAAAAAATTGTTATATAATCTGTAAATATGAAACATAGGTTGGTTTCATAAAAAATGTTCATTTTTCACTGATATTTGTTCCATGTATTAAAACCATATGATTTTAAAACATTTTTAAGCATTAGGGGGCAAGCATATTTTCTTATGATGTCTCAAAATATTTGGCATGCTATATGTATGACTTAGTATTCCTTCCCATTCAGACATTGAATTTACTGTCTGCTCACATTCTTTTACTTGCCATATGTTTTAAGTATTCAAAGTCCTAATCTGAAGCAGATGTAAAGAAAATGACTTGTGTTGTTGTTGTTGTTGTTGTTGTTGTTGTTGTTGTTGTTGTTGTTGTTGTTGTTGTTGTTGTTGTTGTTGTTGTTGTTGTTGTTGTTGTTGTTGTTGTTGTTGTTGTTGTTGTTGTTGTTGTTGTTGTTGTTGTTGTTGTTGTTGTTGTTGTTGTTGTTGTTGTTGTTGTTGTTGTTGTTGTTGTTGTTGTTGTTGTTGTTGTTGTTGTTGTTGTTGTTGTTGTTGTTGTTGTTGTTGTTGTTGTTGTTGTTGTTGTTGTTGTTGTTGTTGTTGTTGTTGTTGTTGTTGTTGTTGTTGTTGTTGTTGTTGTTGTTGTTGTTGTTGTTGTTGTTGTTGTTGTTGTTGTTGTTGTTGTTGTTGTTGTTGTTGTTGTTGTTGTTGTTGTTGTTGTTGTTGTTGTTGTTGTTGTTGTTGTTGTTGTTGTTGTTGTTGTTGTTGTTGTTGTTGTTGTTGTTGTTGTTGTTGTTGTTGTTGTTGTTGTTGTTGTTGTTGTTGTTGTTGTTGTTGTTGTTGTTGTTGTTGTTGTTGTTGTTGTTGTTGTTGTTGTTGTTGTTGTTGTTGTTGTTGTTGTTGTTGTTGTTGTTGTTGTTGTTGTTGTTGTTGTTGTTGTTGTTGTTGTTGTTGTTGTTGTTGTTGTTGTTGTTGTTGTTGTTGTTGTTGTTGTTGTTGTTGTTGTTGTTGTTGTTGTTGTTGTTGTTGTTGTTGTTGTTGTTGTTGTTGTTGTTGTTGTTGTTGTTGTTGTTGTTGTTGTTGTTGTTGTTGTTGTTGTTGTTGTTGTTGTTGTTGTTGTTGTTGTTGTTGTTGTTGTTGTTGTTGTTGTTGTTGTTGTTGTTGTTGTTGTTGTTGTTGTTGTTGTTGTTGTTGTTGTTGTTGTTGTTGTTGTTGTTGTTGTTGTTGTTGTTGTTGTTGTTGTTGTTGTTGTTGTTGTTGTTGTTGTTGTTGTTGTTGTTGTTGTTGTTGTTGTTGTTGTTGTTGTTGTTGTTGTTGTTGTTGTTGTTGTTGTTGTTGTTGTTGTTGTTGTTGTTGTTGTTGTTGTTGTTGTTGTTGTTGTTGTTGTTGTTGTTGTTGTTGTTGTTGTTGTTGTTGTTGTTGTTGTTGTTGTTGTTGTTGTTGTTGTTGTTGTTGTTGTTGTTGTTGTTGTTGTTGTTGTTGTTGTTGTTGTTGTTGTTGTTGTTGTTTTTTTTTCAGAGCCTAGTTATGGTCATAAACCTTTATAAACTGTAGATTACATAAACATGAAAAGAACAAAGCTGCATTTTTTTCTCCTTACATTGTGCAGGTTTGTTGCCCATTGGGGTGTTCCGCAGAATGTAGCTGGTTATTACCAAGAATCTGGTCGTGCAGGTCGAGATGGTAAACCATCACGCTGTCGAATATACTACTCAAAGAAGGAAAGAGACGTTGTCAACTATTTGTTAAAGATGGAGATAGGACGAGCCAAGACTGCAGCAAAAAAAGAACAAGCTACAAGTGCATATAAAAGCTTTGAGAAGATGGTGGAGTACTGTGAGAAAGCAAGGTGAATTAACTTTGTGCAGGATCATGTGTTATTATTTAAGGTTTACTAAATTTAAGAAGTTTTTGTATGTCTTATACTTGTAATGATAAATATATATAAATACCTATATGTAAAACTCATGAAGTTAACTAGTTGAAAATCTTAGGTAGATTAAAAGTAAAACTGCTTTTACTTAATCTACCTAAGATTTTAAGTTCGTTTCACTGTGTTGATTCCTACATTCATCATTAATTAACTAGTTCAGTTTTTTTGAGCATCTTATAAAATATAACAGTGCCATCAGCCCAGAATTTCGTAATTGTCATTATGTAGTACATAAATATTTAAGTTATTTTCTGGTACATTTTAGAAGGAAATGCTGGCAAGAAAACGACTGTTTTGCAGAAATATGTTTTATAAAAAACTAGTGGGGGAAAGCTATTATTGACACAGTTATGTTAAAACATTCATCTTTAAATTTCAGATGCAGACACGCAATATTTGCTGAATACTTTGGAGATAAGCCTCCATCATGCAAGCAAGACAAACAGTGTGATGTATGCAGTAATTGTAAGGCTGTTGAAAAAGCAATTGAGGAGTTTTATAAAGCATGTGTTAAAAATAGCACTGGAATGATTTTGAGTGAAGATGCATCTGACTTATACGAAGGAGGGCGACAAGGATTAAGGAGGTACGTGATTGTAAAATCTCTGCACAATATTAATTCATTTTTCTACAATTTTTTCCCCTTTGTTTCATCATTTCCCTATTACTTTATAATATTGTTCAAAAATCATAGTTCGTAATATATTTTGTTCCATGTTGCTAATTTTTAGGATTCTGAATTAGTTTCTGGAAATTTATGTTTGGTGCATGTATTCTGTGCGTTTTTTTTTTTTTTTCCCCTTAAATAAAAACATTTGAAGAAAAAAAACCAATTAATCCGTTTTAGAAAAGACATGTGAAACTTCCATTTTCCTTGTCCACAAATTTTTAGTGCCTCTGTAAAAATCTGTCCATCACAGTAAGGGATAGTTTGTTTGCAGTGCCTGGAATAAATGATCTGTAAAGCAAAATATCTAGTACTAACACAGCATAAAGAGAATTGTATAGCCTCCAATCTCTTAACCGATCCTGTAGGCATCATTAACACATTTGGCATCCCATTCTTCGTTATCAAGAATGTGCATGCAAAAGAACTTTCAAGTCCTTAAAATGGGACACTATTGTGGCTGTTGCTCTGGAGTGGAAATTCCATCTTGTTATGAATGCTTGAGGTAACTCCTGCAGAGTAAGCTTTTACCAGTTGGTCTTCTGCTGATGATGGGAGAGAATATTCCTAAATCTAATTAAAAACCAAGTAAATGAAGCATAAATGTCACCAAAACAACCCTTTATCATTATTTTACTACTTTACTATTAATATGTTCAAGAGTAAGTCGACTAATTTTTTACTTTTAAATATTATTTTCTTACTTTTTATAGTTTATAACACATACTTATAACATACAATTTATATAATGCATTTAGTTTGGGGAATGTGAGACTCTCAGACACCCCTACAGCTTTGCCATGTTAAATACAAAAGCTGTGCAATGGTTCTCTTGATTAAAGCCAACAGAAAAGAAATTTAAAATATTAAAAATCTGTGTGCAGAAAAATTTAAAATACATGGCAGCGTGCTTTCATTCTCTTGTGAAAAAAAACCAGTAATATTAATAATAATTCCAGAAGACATATGTATCACCATCTCAGCAGATTTCTGCACTCAGAATTTGGGGGAGAAAGGAATGCTTCCAAGACCACTGTGCTTTTGGGGTCAAAGTGTTGCATCTACATTTTATTCATTATTACATACGATGCTAGAAATTCATTTTCATCTGCCTCAAATTGCTGTACAATTTCCTGACAATATAGCACTCACTCATACCTCTAATCAATGTTGAGAGCTTTTGGGAACCATCAAGATAAAACACCTCTACATTTGGAAAAGATTCATAGGAAATGTCAAATGTTACCTCATTGCATCGCCAGGTGATCCTGCATGATCATCTCATGAATGGTATCCAGTTTTGAATGTGCCAAGTGACCAGCCTCCCACTTTTTGGTACATCTTCCACACTTAAAAGTTGCCACCCAATATTTCTCTGTTGAATATGATAAGATATGTAAATTCCTTTAACATACTCTCATGCATCACTTACCTTTAAATATGGTGGGACCGGTTTCAAAGAGACGTCCGCTCCATCTTGAACCAACTTGATGACTGGTAGGAGAAAATAACATCTATGAGGACCTGTGGCTCCGCTCTGGTGGTGTTTTTTTTATAAACTGGAAATTTGTATTATATTTTCCTATAATGTCAAAATTCATAAGATGATCCCTATGTTTATGAATGTAACTCTTCTCCCATGTGTCCAATTCTGTACGTCCGTATGCTTCTTTATGTAATTTTATTTCTTTTTTATGTCGTGATTATCTATCCAAAAATGGTGTACCACCGGTGACCCATCCATGTGTTTGTACTTATCGTTTCTGAGATGCCCCTTTAACAGTGTTCCTATGTTCCTTTTAGTTCTTCCAACGTATATCTTATCACATTCATCAAGTCATCAAGTTGGTTCAAGATGGAGAGGATGTCTCTTCGAAACCGGTCCCACCATATTTAAAAGTAAAGCATAAGAGTGTGTTAGATGACAGATTAGATAGAATTTACATTTAACAAGCTTCACTGTGTGAGTTCCAACAGAACTTTTTAAAAATTTCTTATAATTTTTCGAAAGTCCTTAAATGAATGATGAAGTATGTTTCCCTAGGTTCTCCTGTGTGACATCTGAGATTTACTTTGACAAAATGCCCTTCAATTGCAGATGTCCATCACTGCCCAATTATTTATTTGATCAATATTCCCCATTTTTGTACACACCATATTTTTTAATGCATACTAGCATTGATAGGAAATTTAATTTGTTTAAGAGGTTCCCTAGGATATAGGCTAACACCATTTCTTTGCAGCACAATGGAAAATATCTGTAGAAGTTTTACAATCTCCCCTAGTGTAGTAACTGACAACTCAGGTCTGGCAAAGGGCTACTAAGAATTTTGAAATTTGAATGATTCCATGTAAAAAATATATTTTAAATTGTCTCTGAACTTTTATATTTTTGTTCTTTTGTCCCTAGGGAAGAAGAAATGTATAAACAGCATAAAAAAAAGGGAAATCGTGAACAACATGCAAAGCAGGAGCTGCAATGTTTCATAAAAAAACAGTTATCTCTGCGGCGTAGCTCTTCAAGCAAGGAAGATGACACAGAGGCTGCTAAACACTCAAAAGTGCGAGCTGCTGCATGTACTGGCACTAAAGTTAATGGCCTCACTTTGTCAGTAGGTTTTGAGTTTTTTCTTAAATGCTGCATTTTGTTGAAAACATTTACAAAAATGCATTTCCTCTTTGTCATGATACATTTTCAAAAATCAATAAAGTTTATAAGCTCCATACTAAACTAAATAGCAACAATAATACTAAATGTTCCGTACTGTTTTATCAAGTCTTAAGATTTAGTTATAACTCTGTTTTATCCTATGTTGAAATAATTTTTGTGCTGTAGGCTCGTGAAACATACTTAAGCCTACTAGCAGAAAATCTCAAGAAAAATTATGAGAAAGCACATATCGTAGATCCATCTGAAAATGAGCTCACTGAAAGGGACATAGAAGACTGTGCACAAGATATGGAGTATGAGGTGTTTACCACAAATAAAGTGGTGAGCCTTTATAGGAGAACATTAACAAAACTGGTAAGTTTCTTTCACATAATAACAGAAACATTTGGTATTACTGGAAATGTAGTGTACAAGGGTAGCTATTTAATTTTCAGGACTCTATTAAGTAGCAAACCATAACTCATCAACTCCGTCTATTTCTATATACATGCTTAGACTTTCAAGGCCGGTGTTGATCCAGTAAAATGTAGATTCCAGGCTTAGTTAACTCCTGACATTTCTCGCATGACTCCATCAGGCATCTTTCGAAAGTATGGCTCCTGGCTGGTTGCAGCTAGAGTGGCACTGAATGTAATGCCCATCAATTATATGTCTCCTATTGGTCTCTCTTCTGCCAATCCCTGAGCAACTAATATGTCATATGTGTAGTCAGACTAGTTTGTAAGGTTTTGTTTTTACATTTCTCAGCACAGGCATCCAAGCTTTGTGTATACTTGCATCTTCTTCTGTTATGTTGACATTATTTTTGTGTTTATGACTCTGGATGACTTCATAGTAATGCTCTACATGGTAGTAGGCCATGTTGTCCAGGAGTCCGTCTTATCAAACTTAATGCCATGGCCTATTAGCAACACATGCTCGACTACTGCTAATTTTTCAGTTGTGTCCTAGTCTGAAATTGCTCTTGACTTTTATGTCGGTTTTGATGCTCTGCTTGGTGATGCCATTGTAAACTTGACCGCAACTACATGGCATGCGACAGATCCTTTGCATCAAGAGCGGGTCCCACCTGTCTTTTGCCATTCTCAGTTGGTGTTTTAGTTTTCTAGTGATTCTGAAAATTGTTTTTATGTTGACTGTCTCCAACAGTTTGCCAATGCAATCCATAACACCTTTAATATAGGGCAGAATGCTTTTATCTGCTGTCTTGTATTCTATGTTCAATTTTTTGTTGTTCTTCTTTCTTGGATGTGAGGCTTGATTTATTTCTTTTGTAACATATCCATTAACCTGTAGTGCCTGGTGCAAATGCTTCGGTTCTTGTTCCAAAGTAGCAGCCGGTTCACAGATACTCTTAGCATGAGCTGTTAGGGTATTATTATATCTCTATTCTATTGAGGATGAGGATTGGAATATTTCTGTAAATAGTGATCTGTGTGGGTTGCTTTCCTTTAGACTGTATGTGCTAGCAACAAGTCAGATTTCTGGGTTATCAGAACATCTAAAAAAATGGAATGCTTTGGTCTTTCTCCTTCTGCATAGTAAACCATATATTTTCATTGATGTTGATATGGCTGAGGAACTTTCCTAGTTCATCATACCATGTGGCCATATTACAAAAGTGTCATTCATGTAATTAATAACTTGATGCCTTTTTCTATTTCATGGTTTTCATTCCAAATTCAATGAAAGGCATCAGGTTATTAAAAACTGCTCTACAACCAAAAGGACTAAACATATGGGAAAGGAGTTTGAATAGCAGGAATTTTCACAGTTTAATATAGTATAATATAACAAATTATTATTGAGGAAATCGCTCAAATTTCATTAATTTTGTTCCACTTACTTAGACATGTTTCAAAGGTTGTTGCGTTCATCTTCAGTATGATTCCACTGTCTGCTTCCCAGCATGGTATGGCCAAGGGTGGCCGAGGTCGTTAAGTCTCGGACTCGTGAGCGGGAGGTCTGGGTTCGAATACCGCCAAGACCGTCCTTCCTGACTGAGGTTTTTTCCAGGTTTTCCTCAGTCCTCACAAATGGCAAATGCCGGGAAGGTACCCTAAACTTAGGTCTGGAACGATTCCTTCCATAGAAATAAATCCTTTCTCAAAATATCATTTCATTTCATGTATCATCAGTGTACATCGCCTGTGGTGCCTGTGTAGCAAAAACGGGCGTTAAACACTATTCATTCATTCCCAGCATGGTATTAAGATATCGCTCTGTGGATTTTACAAACTTGGTGATGAGATTACTATTGTTTGGGAGATCAAAATTAACCAACCTTTCCTTGTTTTTGTTCATGAATATATTTTCCCACACTGTTAATTCTAATGGTTTTTTGAAGAGCTTTTAAGAGTTTCGGTTCCGTTTGGAATTCGTAGTTCTTTTGCCAGACAGTGGAATTGTGCTAAAGGTGAAGGCCACAGCCTTTGAAACATGTCCAAATAAATGGAACAAAATTGGTGAAATTTGAGTGATTTCCTCAATAATAATTTATTATATGTGAGAAAGGATTTATTTAAAAAAAAAAACGTGAATATATCCTTATGAAACTATATAACTACCTTCCCAGCTTCTACAAATGATCTAACAATCGTTTAACAGCTGATGATGTGGAAAGAAGTTCCTCCGATGTAAGTAAAGCCATAGTATTCTAAATATCCAACGCAGAAGAAATTATTAATGTTTAGTACATTGTGCAAGATTGCAAATTGATCATTTTTCAAGAGGATATCCATGTCCAGAAATGAATAGTTTGGTCATTTGGTAGAGCATCAAACTATTGACAATGCATACATAGATAGGCATGTGTTTCACACTTTGTCAAGAAATCTCCATCAACCAAACAAGAGCATCACATCCTGCATTTAACTATAAAAGGGGGTTCAAATTGTTGACCTTGATCTCCAACAGGATTACAAAATCTACAGTGGTACACATACAGTGAAAGACTTATAGTTATGTGCAAAGTATTTCACATGCCGCATAGATCTGTGCAATAATGTCCTTAAGCCCATATGTTAACAGTGAACCTTTTATTCTTAATTAGCTAGTGAGTCGATTTAGTACTCTTATGCTCCACTTACCATTGAATTATACAGAACATGTTCTACAGGCTTTTGCCATCATCATCAGCTGTGACTTGACTGCCAAATTTGTTGTTGGTTAGATGGACTTGGTGTAGCTCATGTGGACATTTTATGAACTTTTGGATTAATTTGTCTTCTATTTATGATGCTGTGGGCAAAAGCCTGTGAAACAAGTTCTATATAATTCAATGGTAAGTGTAGCACAAGAATATTTAATTCACTAACCAGCTAATTAAGAATAAATTAATTGCTTCACTGTATTAATTCCAAAACAAAATTAATTTTAAATTTAGTACTGAACCTTTGTTGATTACAGTGAGTCACTTGAACTTTCAGATTTCTCTGCCCACACATGTATGTTGGGCAAGTTCACGATACCATATGGAGACCCTTGTAACATCATCAGAGTTCCTTATTGCACAGATGTATGTATCAAATGAAATACTGCACACCATGTGTGCCAATCTCTGTACCTCTGATATATGCTCTGTAATAACATTGGAAGTGGACAAATCAAATTTTGTAGTTTAAATGCATAATGTGATGCTCTGTAATGGAACTTTCTTGACAAAATGGAACACATGTCCGTCACCATGTCCAAAGCAGTGTTAAAGTTTGATGTCCCACAGCATCCAAACCATACATTTCCGGACATTGATTCCATCTTTAAAAATGACTGTTTGCCATTTGCACAATACTAAATATATCAATTGTGCAATGTATTAGATTTGTAATGTTGTCCTCTGTTCACAAAAAATAACACAGTTGTCATTACTTATGAAGTAAGTTTCATACATGGGGGGAAAAAATGTTTGTCCTTTGTACTCCTGTTGAAGAAAATAGTATACCTCTGAAAAACTGTTAATTAATCACATTGTTATGAGTTTGTAGTGATTGTTGCAGTACAATGAAACATTCTAATAATAATGAAAGAAAAAAAAAGATACCTTTTTTAATCATTGAAGCATTAATAAATTGTTTATAAAATGTGTTGGAAAATGAATTTCCTGTAGTACGTATGTGTTCTGTAAAAGTAATGGTGCTTAAAGTTAACACAGTAATGCAAAGAGAGACTTTTATATTGATTCAGTTTTTTAATTGGTATCCATTGATACATTTTTGTTGCAGATGGCAGACATCAAAAAGAACACAGAGTGTCTGTCACTACAAGAGAATCTGAAGACTTATAAACCTACACTTAAAAACTTATCTCTACATGAAACAGCAGAGCATATCAATAAATCCATTAATAAGAAAGAACACTTGCCCTTAGGCATAGTGACAGCATCATCATTGCTATCCAATTTGGACTGTCGAGAAATGAAACCTCCAACCAAGAATCTTGCCCGTAGTTTGTTTAAAAAAGATTCTTTTCAGCAAAAGTGTATGGACTCATACTTCAGCAGATTGGAGAATACATGCAGGTCAAGTGAGATTATGGAATCTGGTGAAAGCGAAAAATCATCAACAGAAGACACAGATATCAGAGAAAGTGATTCAGGTCTGGAATCCAACTGCAGTTCACTACGTAATGTGGCATTCATTGATGAAGAGGAAGAGGTATTTGATTGTGAAGAGTATGATGAGAATGAAATAGCAGAGGGCGAAGAAGAGACATATGAGATTGAAATCTCTTACAGTAGTAATCCAGATGCCAGTGAAACCTCAAAGAATGATAAAGAAACATGCAAAAATATTTTTGAGGATAACAGTTCTTCAGAAATGATTGAAAGTGATAAGGAGGAGTCTGCAAGCATACAAACATGCAATAATAAGCAGTCAAAAAATACTGAAGCAATGATAGTGGCTCGCTTGAGATGTATTAGTCCGCAAGACAACAGTAGTGCAGATGCAGTTAATGCTAGTGGCAACTTGCATGACAAAGCTGCTATGAATGTGCAGCATAATACTATTTCTGCACATGAGAAAAGTGCAACAAAATCACTTAAAGTTAATAGCTTTGATAATCTAGATGATCAGAATGTTGCATATGAAAATAGTTATGATGATAATAACTATACTGCAAACTTGAGAAATATTGATCAAAACCTTGACCAAAGATCCAAACATCACAGCAGCAGGAGGGAAAGAAGTGATAATGGGCATAGAAGTCACAGGAAATCAAAAACAGCAGATCATAAGGAACAGATCTCAGATTCCAAATGGCACATCACAACCAATGTATATACATCTGAGGGTAAACTAACTGCAAGCAGTTCAAAAAACAAGAAAAAAATACTTGATGACTTTGACAATTCAAAAGTAAACCATAATAATAAAGCACATAATGTTAATGATCCTAAACACCATAAGCATAGAATTGCCGAGCATCGGTCCTTCAGTGAGCATAAACATCACAAACATAAATTAGAAACAAATCATAAAGTACAGTCTAATCAAAGTGATACATGGAGGTTGAAAGAGAATGAAAAACATCATAGTGATAGATCTAGTGTTGTTTGTCAGTCTTCAGAATCAATTAATACACCAGAAAAGCACTTGTGCCGTGACCTGAGAGGTAAACCAGAGAATGACAGGAGTAATAACTCAGAGTACTTGAATGCAAAAGATGATTTTAGGTGTAGAAAGAGAAAGAAATCTCAGGATTTGTTTGGGGACAGTGGGAGTGAAGATGAATTGCTTCTTTCCAAGCAGAACACTGCTGTCACAGAAGAATTAAATAGGACTAAAGTGCCACAGGAAAACAAAAAAATGTTAGAAAGTAACGTAAAGGTGGAGAACAATGCTCTTGCAAACAAAATGCAGTTGGGCAGTTTGAGACAGAGGGTTGCTGATACTGTGGTTAAATATTTAATGCCATATTATAAACAGCAGAAAATCAGATCTAAGGACTTATTTAAATATCTCGCCAGGCGGCTTGCACATCATGTTTTTGAGAAGGGGAAGAACACTGGTAAGTATAGTTTCTTGCCGTTTCCTCAATATAGGAAATAATCTTGTTGAATTAAACGTAAAACTTCTAAAATCATGTTAATATATTAAACTATCTTGACATGCCTTTAGAAGTTTTACGTTTAATTCAACAAGATTATGATATCCTAAACTTATACCTAAGTTTAGGATATATTACCACTCCATTGTCAACAGCTTCGTAAGTACAATATTTACATATAAGATTGTGATAGATTCACTGTGTGGATTCCTACATTCATTTTTAATTGAAGGAAATAATGTTAAGTTTGATTAAAAGTAATGGTAAAATAACTCTCCGCCTGGATGAAATGTTGTGCAAGTGCAACATGAAATCTCCCTGCAAGCTACCTGTATTTCAGAAAAATGGCTTTGCTTTATAAATTTATCTTGTACGATAAAATAAAAAATTATCTGCACATAATACATAGCACATCTTAAGTTTGTCCTACTACTTTCTGAACATGCATGCATAGAGTTGGTACTACTGTGGTCATATGATCAAGGTTTGACCATGATTGCACCATTTTTGTTGCCTATGTGAAAATGTAAACATGGCCACTCCATAAGCTTGTCTATATTTTGCATCTTTTTTTTTTCACTCGGTGTCTTTGAAACATATTTTGTTTCTGTTATAACATTGTGATAACTTGTGAGACAAATCACTCATGAGCATTTGTATGTTCTAACTCCTTGTGACTCTGTAACCAAACTCAGCTTCTCAAGGCAGACATTCATCTTCAAATGCCAAATGTTCAAATTAAAGGAAAAGTGTAACCAAATTTCCATCCCAAACTTGAGCTGCCAATCTAACCCCTGTTTTAATGGAAAACTCAAAGAAGTAGAAAACAGAAGTAGTGCAGTGATTCATCAACTCTGCTGTATTCTTTGATGGGGCATAATGTAGAAATAGACTGGGTGACAAATCCAAAACAACTGCATTCTTTATTCTTGCTGATACAGAAATTCGCAGGAAAAGTATTTGCAGATTAGGGCAGAGATAGATTCATTTTTAGGTATGGAACCATTCATGTTGTCAAAATACAGATTAACCATATTTTGAAATAACCAAACTGTAAACAATGAAAATTGAATGTTTAAAACTTGGGAAGATTGATTACTTAGAATTGCATATGTTATTTCAAGCAAATTTGAATTAACAAGGTTTTACTGTAGTTGTTTAGGTCCAACACTCACTTCCACATAGTAACAACAGTAGTGCCATTATTTTATATAATTTGAGAATGCTCCTTTACTGGTTTTCTTATTTATGGTGCAGAAGTGTCTAAAAGTTTATTTCTATGCCTGAGCTTCTATTAAATGTTATATTGTATCCCAAATACTTAAACTAGCTCTGTCTCTTTTAGTTATAATTATTTCCCTTATCAGATTTATATCTTTAAAAGCCGTTACTTTTGTTTCAATAAATAGAGTTTAGCTACTTGAATCAGCTTATATCTAGGCTGTTGAAACTTTGCACTTGACAGTTAGTGGCAGTTCATGTAACATTCCAGTACTGTGGTTGTGACATTGGAACAACCACTGTTTGATGGCTGATATTGTAGAGTTTTCAATTATGCCCAGTAAATGTAAGTCTTTGTAATAATGAATTACTTTGCTGTATAATTGTTTATAGCCATAATCAAATTGCTGCTTAGTAATGTAAGCTTAATAAAGTACACACTTTCAACACAAAGGTCTACTATGTAGATTTTTGCTCTTGATTTTAAGTAGGAAAAAGCTTTAAGCCATTACAACATATGTCTTCTCTAAGAGTATTTTACATTTGTTAAACACCTTAATGCAAAGAATTAGATGTCACTCTGTGAATCACTGTGCAAATAATCTCTTTAGGCCTTTTTTTTAACTATTACAATTTGGCAGTTTAATTAATCACAGCAACTCAACTGCAAACATATGATAGAAATCAGCTGCATACAAAATAAGTAAAACAACAACAGAGCAGCTCTCAAGTCAAAATTGATTTACCGATAATGCTACTTTATAATTGTTTCAGAAGGTGTAACAGGTAGCATTCCCCATTTGTTAATCTGTAGCATTGCTAACTGAAAAGATAAATTGCAAAGTTTCAATGGCCTGGGTATAGAAGCTGCTTCTTGGACATAAAATTGTCTCTTTAAAATCATCAGGCCATTTATTAATATTCTTATCTATATAAATACTGTGGAGCATATTTAAAATCTTCCTTTCGCAAATCAGCTGCTTGCTGGCACAATCCCCTGCAATTTCTGCCACCTTGCATCACAAACTCATGGAACCACAACTCTTCTCCTTTTTAAATCTTGGATACTACAAATAAAATAAATAATTCTATATTAACCTTCTTACAGAAGATGCTGAAGTGTTGTTTTAAGTTCATCCAGAGTTTATTTTTATAAATGTGTATCATTATTATTATTATTATTATTATTATTATTATTATTATTATTATTATTATTTTGTGTGTGTGTGTGTTTAATGCCAGTTTTTACTACTGAAGTGCCACAGGAGGTATCCAAAATGTGAGGATTAATGGTAGCACATTCACAGAATGTTAGATCAGGAGAATGAGCAGGCCATAAATAGTTGCTAATATGAACAAATACTTGATGCCATTCCATCATGGATAAATTAACAGTATGAGCTTGGGCTTATCCTGCTGGAAATATGTTGGCAAATGTTCCTTTTATGTTACCTCATCACACAATTCTAAAATGTTATTTATTCACCTTCCACTGTTAATTGTGTTTTCAAAGAAAAACTACCTAATTATTTTTGTATCACTGGCACATCACATTCCTATTTCTTTATCATGCAGTGGAACCTCATCCAGGATTTATGGTTACCCTGATGCCCCATATCTTTTATTTCATGAAAATATGTATCATTTAGGTGAAATCATTGGAAAGGAAAATCAATGTGGAAACATTTTGTTCATTATTAACTTTTTCTAGCATCCAATAGAAAATTAAGTCCTCTGTTATAGTTGAGTAAGGCAAATGTGATAGTTTGATTGTGTTAATAGTACTTTCTTTTGTATATATGGCAAAGATAAAGATATTATTCTTTTGTAAGGTGTAAGCCAAATTAAAGTTAAATAACATTGACATTGGCAGTGATATTTACAAAATTATAAAAGTGGTTATATTCTATTGTAGATATGACAAGAGCTAAAAAGTACTCCCCTACACCAGGAGAAATTACCTGTTGATATTCTTGACAGCCTAGTATATGCAAGAAAGTTTAGCTAACCCATTGCCAATCTTTGATACTGTATTTGAGGAGCTTGCATTCAAAAACACGTTTGTCCACCCACAAACAGAAATGAGTTAGTTAGGGGAATGTGAGGTTAAGAGGGATTTGCAACACCAGGGAAAGCTTTCATAATCATAATTCTGTTAATCACTCTATATAAGAGGGGAGTTTATGACATGTTGTTTACATGTTACAGTTTTTCTGACTTTTCTCCATTTCATCTTTCATGGACAAACATGTTTTTGAATGCAAGCTTCTCATTTGCAGTTTACAAAAAAATATTTACATTAGCTTCAAAGTTGGAATTTAGCCATTTGATTACTTATGTAACTTAGCTCACACTAGTCATTTTCCAGTTTGCATACTTGAAAGCAGGCCATGTTATGATGATCAAAAGCAGGTAGCTGATAACTGAAGCAATAGTATAAAGGAATTATTATTATTGTTGTTTGATTTGTTTAAGAATACTGTTTAACATCATCTTTGGTTATAAGCATCCTATTGAATTCCAGGCATGAAATGTCTGATAAATTTTGCTCAGAAACCGCTTCTTTCACGCTTGACACCATATTTAACTAATCTTTTATGTGTTGTAGATGTTTGTAAATCTACAACACAGGACCAACAGCTTTATTTTACTTTGGAAGAAAGCCATACTTATGTTTTTACACCCTAAAAATGCATTGACCCTGGCTGTGTTTGAACCTGCAACCTTGGGTCTGCAAGACCAGTATGTTTACCTCTAGAGCACCAGGACTGATCTACAGAGGAATTGCAGGCTCTTGTGGCTAATGCCAAAGTTCAGAGGTAGCTTGTAGGTGCGCTGCAAGGATACATTCACTAACAAAAGTTGCAATTTATAAAGAAATATCTCATTTGTAAATAATTCAGAGTAGAATCAGTTTATATACAAAACAAATATTAGAATTAGTTTTGATGCAGTGTATTTATATGCCTCTCAGAGGACCTATATCAGAGAAATAATTATAAATATTTTGAAAGTCTTAGACTGACAAGGGTGACCAAAGTTGCTAACCTTACAAAATCCTGAATTGGAGGTCTGTAATTTGAATTTTACCAGGACAATCCTACATGACAGATTTTTTTCAGTTTTCCTTTCTCATCAATGGCAAATGCCAGTGAGGTATCCCAAAAACTTTCCCAATTATCATCTCATGTATCATCAGTGCACACTGCCAGTGATGCCATAGTAGTAAAAACAATGCTAAATAGTACTAATAAAAAGCCGTAGAAAACTATATAGAAAATTTATGATCCAAGTTTTCACAGCCAATGTTGTTCGTATTAAAATTCTTTCATTTGGAATCAATAAGTGTTTAATACCTGGTTTTTACTGTTGAGGCATAACAGATGATCATTTATGATATATGAGATGAAATGAGAAATTGAAAAAGGATTTTTTTTAAATGAAGGGAATGTTCCAGGCTTAAATTTGGGGACTTCCCTGACATTTACCATTTATGAGAACTGAAAATCTGAGTCATGAGAGAAGATCCTGGCAGGAATAAGCCCCAGACCTCCCAATCACGAATCTGCATCTTAACAACCTCAGTCACCCATGTCAGTGGTGCATACTATAATCTTGGCCTTGGTTCAATTTGAAATCAATTGATGAAAACAAAGTGAATGTGTGTTTAATTTCACCCCATCTCTCCTGTTCGTGTTATTCAGTTGGTTAGCAATTTCTAGAGTTTCCTTTCAATCTCTGTTTATACTTATAACCAGGTATTGTTATACTGAATATAATGAACGCTTTTTTTTGTTTGGCTGGTGTCACAAAAGTAGTTTGGAAAGTGGTGGCTGGTAATTTTCCTTTTGGTAAAGTATGTGATTTTACAGATGAAACCAGGTATTTTTAGACTGATGAGCAGTTCAGTTAGGTATATAATTTTTCAGCCTTTCATTTTTTTTTAATTTGGTTTATATATAAATGCTTTTTAACAGCTTAGGTAATCAGTATCTCATTGAATTCAGGACATGAAATGGCCAATAAATTTTGCTCAGAGACCTCTTCTTTCAAGGCTGAGGTTCTTTTACGTACTTAACTACCCTTTTTAACAAAGCTATACATAGAATTTTTACGCCCAAAAAATCCATTGACTCTGGCCAGGATTGAACTATGAGGCAAGTATGATTACCATTAGACCCCCTTTAGTCTTTCGTGGCAGATATCGTTATTGAAATGGGCCATTATCAGACTGTTTTGCCGTGTTTATTGGTGTAAATTAAATTTAAAACCAAAGCTTTAAATTTCAATAATAGCTTTATTTATTGTTCTCTGGCAAAATACCATCTGCTTTGAGTTCTCTTTCTGGTAAGACTTTATATTATGTATGCTAATCATTGACTTGTAATATTTGCATGGCAAAACTAAGTTCATTTTTAAGGTATGATTTTACAAATCATTAGTACTCTATTAATAAGAGCAGCTATAATTGTTCTTTTCTATGCCACTTTATTATGTCAAGTTTAATGAAGATATCAATTGGCATGTAGTTTTCCTATAGACTGCATGATTCATACAACCATCATATTGGTGAGATATCAGGACAACCAGAAATTGAAATGTTTCATTTTCGTCTAACTGCATCATAAAATGAATGTTTCTATAATGACTGCTTAGATGGTTTAAACAGTATTTGTCCTTTCCATGGCAACAAATGATGAAGGTATCATCAATGATTTCAATTCAGCAGACATCAGGACTTATATCTGAAAAACAATATCTGGATCACTGTTTTCATTGATTGATTCCAGATTTGGCTTGGCCAAGGTTAGAGCATCATCAGTTCTCTTCTCAGCCCCTTCCTCTTTGATATCAGCCTAAATTTATTCTGTGGCAGAGAATCAGTCCAGTTGAAAATGTTACGTTTAGAGATGAAAGAGTATAAGTACCTATGTTTGACATGCTTCTAACCAAAAAATTATAACATGAAACCTTTGGAACATAAACATTCTAAAGATATCTGTAGGGAAGATAAAATAGACAGTTAATGTATTATTATTTATAAGCAGCTTCTTGTAGTATAAATGATGACATGGAGCATATAATTAGAAGAAAGACAAATACGAAAAATTTATATTAAAATGCTTTATTTATCTTAGCATGAAAGAAAAGCCTTATGAAAATTATTTTTGTTTTGTTTTTCATTATAGAATGGAATAAATAAGGCTGGCATTAGAGCCAAATAAGGGGAACAAAAAAGTCTAAAAACCTATTTCATTATCCCATAAATTTTTGAGAAATAAATATTTTATCTTGAAACATATGACAATGCTACTTAATTTTCTGCAGTGGCTCATGCTTATCCTTTCCCTTGTTGCAATCAGTACAATGGGAACACATTTTACCGTAGTCAACAACTAAGAAGTTAAGAATGTAAATTCTTAATATCTTGATGGAGTGGCAAGAGTGCAGCATCATATGAGCATTAAGTGAATGAAAATGGATTTACCTATATGCATTGCATCAAACATTTATGACAGCATACCTACAGCGTTAAAAAATGAATTATTTTCATGGTTTTCTCACTTAGAATCACCAATTACTATTTTTCTTGCCTTTATTCTTTGCTATTAGCATGGCATATTGATATACTTTGCAATTTTATCATTTAAAGACATAACAAAAACACAGAAAGCCAATAACAGTACAAATGGAAAAATACAAAACAAAAGAGATGCAGAAATATAAATGTAAATTATAATGTTCCAAATGCTTATTATTGACACATAAACAAGCTTGACACATTATCTGTGTTATTAGTCTGATGTGTGCATTGACTAGCTCCTTCCCAATGGATGACCAACCAAAATATAACTCAACATTATATGTTACACTGAGCATCAATCAAAATAGGGTAGAAGATGCTTGCTATTTAATTCTTGTCATTTAAGAAGCATCTTTCTGTAAACAATTTGGGAGAATTTTGTTTCTGAGTAGTGTTTACATTTACTAGTTTTTTTTTTAAAGCTTCTAGTAAAATTTAGAACTTTTGAATCCATATAAATACTGTCATAAATAAATGTGTTTTTGACGGTACCAATTGTCCATATTTAAAACAATATTAGATGGAAATCTTAATGTGTGTTTAATTTCTGTTGCAGATGATGCAGCTATAAAAATGTTAATCTCAAGTTTCTTCAAGCAGTGTAAAACTGTTAACACAGAGGCTGATGTTGACATTGCTAAACTATAATTTACATTGCTTTGTATATACTGACATTGCCATTAATATTTAGAAGAAGAATTTAAGCAGATAAATTCTGTTTTAATTTTCACAACATACAAATCTAATCAGTTACCCACAAATATAGCAACTATATGGAATGTTTAGTGATGTAAGAGCAACTGCAAAATTATATCTTTGAAGTACAAACTCAATGAGTTCATGATTGACTTGACTTTTTTTTATACATATATGTGAGAAAGGATGTGGTGTATTATAATGCAAAAACAGTAGATATAAATTATTATTTATTAAGTTCATTGATATTCATGCTCATATTGCCATTGAAATGAAAATCTGTGAATCTTTTACAGTATTTTCTGTAATGTAGATAATAGAAAGGAGTGAAATATTTATTTTTATATTTAATTTCCCTTGCTTGTACTTTTTTTTTTTTTTCCTTTGTTTTTGTGACAGAGGTCAGACTATATTTCTGGCTTGTATTTTGATTTATGCACATATTAGTATTGTACACTATTTCTCAACCCCCCCCCTTTTTTTTCCCCTGCCATATAATGGACACAGCTTTTAACTAGCAGGGCAAGACACTAAAAACATTTTAAGAATAAATCCAATCTGATGAAAAAGGAAGGAATGCACTTAAAAGAAAGACCAATGAGTTAAAAGAAGCCATTAGGAAATCCCTGAAGAAACTTCATTTCATAAAATTGTGAAGTTTATAGTTTGAAATATAAAAATTTGGTAGTACCTAAATTACTCAAAAGGATAACTCTTAGAAGAATATCTAAACATTGTTAAAGATAAGGATATATTGCATAAATCTGTGGTTAAGTTTTGTGTTCCTGTTTCATTACAAATAATATTCCTCACATTAATGTATTCAACCTGCTCACTCTAATCATCAGCTGTTGATGACTACTCAAACTGGCGGTTGGACCCCAAGATGTTTTTGTGGTGGTCTCTGGATGGTTCTAGTAGGAACTGGCCGAGTTCATCCATTAATGGAAAATCAAAATCCAGTTTTCATATTTTTTCAGATAAAATTCGTTTCCAAAATTGTGAAATTCTTTTAGCAGCTTAGTCTCTAGTTTAATTTCATGATTATTGGCCCAAAAGTGAGCTGCTACTGCCGATTTATTAACCTGTTTAAAATAAACATTTCAAAAGTTTCTTTCCTCCAAATTTCTCTTAGTTTTTCTGATATACTACGGTCACAATCCACACATTTGATTTCATAAATTCCTGATTTCTGTTCTGTTGGTATGGTGTCTTTACTATATAACCTAATAAATTTTTGATATTATATTTGTTCTTTGGGGCTAACATTATACCTTGTTCTTTGAATACCCTCTTAAATTTGTGTAATAAGTTGGATTGTAGCTTTTGAATTTGTATCTTTCCTTGATGGTCTTCAGGGTGGAAACTTCTCTTGTAGACTTTTGTCTTTTAACTTTATTGACAATTTTTATTACTGTGTTTGTTGAAACCATTGGTTATTGCTATCATAATTTTCTGTTAGTATTCCATTTTGTACTCTGTTTCTGTGAATGGGACGTTAAATATTCTCTTTCAAGCTCTGAAATGCTGCATATTTATAGTAGGATTATAACTATTATTTTAATGTAATTTTCTGTGTGTTTCTTTTTTTTATCTATTCCAAAGGTCAGGCTATCTCCATTTCTTATGATTTTTATATCTAGGAATGGGAGCCAACCATTTTCCTCTTCTACAGTAAACTGTATAGATTTATGTTGTAGATTAAGGAGTTCAGAGCATCCATTGAATGTTTTTTTGGTATTATTGCAAATATGTCTTCTAGATGCCTATATCGTGTCTTGAAAATTAAAGGGAAGGCTTTGGTAATATGTATTTTAAAGAAGCTCATGAGTAAATTTGCTAGAAACAGAGACAAGGGTTTCCCATAGCTGAAACTTGTTGGTAATATCTTTGGTTCAAACTGAAGAAATGCATGCAGATATTAGTAAGCTTCAGTAAATCCTTTATTTCTTCTGTTTGTAAATGTAAGGAGGTTAATCATTTCTTTAATATTTGCATAAGATTCAAGTTTTTCCACCAAATCAAATGAATTTTTCATGCTCAAGCTTTGGAATCTTTTAAAAGAGCTGAACATGTCATTAGCTTTTTTGCTGCCTGGCATGTGAGTGAATTGATATTTTTGAATGTCGTTTAGGAAGTACATAAAATCTGGAGAGTACTGGATTGCTCTGTGTGATTTTCTATTTTTGAGCAGTGAATAGCGTTTTGATTAAATTGTTAATGCAGGTATTGGTTTGTAGTGTGAACAGGTTGAATACATTAATGGTGATACATTACCACTCCATTGTTTACAGCTTTGTAAGTACTGTTTATTCACTTAATATTCCTTACACTCCAGAAATTGGGAATGCATGTGTCTTAAGAACAGTGCACAATTAATTTAAACAATACTCTTACTGCACATGTTAAGCTTTTTAGAATTTTGTATTTCTTTATTGTTTATCTGGAAACATTAATATGCACTGTAGTTTTGTTAATTATTTATTTTCTCTCCCATTTTTTCTCATTAGTCATCAAAAATAGGAGTAACATCTTGTATTTTTAATTGAGTATCTAGTCCCGAGATCATTTTGTTTTTAAATTGCAAAACATGTGCTTAGATCATTAAAAAATATTCTGTCAGATTCAAGATTGACCTTGAATTTGAATATTTTTGAAATTTTGAGGCATCAAAATGAGATTTTATTAGATCTGTTTTTGCAAAATGTGCAGTTTTCTTTCATAATGAAAAAGAATTAACAGAATTGCAAAACTATTTGTGGCCATTGTCCAGGAACTGAGGCTGGATTCTCTATGTGAACCACATACACTAAAGGGAAGGACAGAATGACATCATGCCATTTTAATATTGCAAGGCAATATATGTATGCATATTTTATACTTTAGGCAAAGAAGAAAAAGCAATACTGCAAACTGGCTTTAAAAAAAAAAAAAAAAAAGGTTTGTAATGTTTAAAAATCGGGAAATATTTTGCTGTATTTTCCTTTTTAATTAGATGAAAAAGTGTGTGGAATAACCGATGATATTAATCATGAATTCTTTGGATTGTGTTTTTATTATCGTTTTATTAATTGGTTAGGGTTTTAGTGATGGTCCTCCGGCCTGGCGATAGTGTAGCCATCTTCAGGTTGGAAAGCGCGGCTTGGTTGTCCCAAAATAACTGATGCCAGGGATTTTCCTTTATATTTTAAAGTTTGGCGCACAAATGATCAGTAATTATGTATAGCTACCATGTTTCTAACCACCGCTCTATAAATTTCATTTTTATGAATAATAATGTTAGAAAGCTGATAAAAAAAAAAGCATACCTATTGTTTGTAGTGGGGACTTTGAAAAAACAAATGAATAAGATGGTGACCTGATCTCAAATTTTAGCAAGCAATTATAATCTTCACTGCAGACTAGCTCAAATTCCGGTCACATAATTGAATGTTCAATGGTTCAAACTGAATGCATAATAAAATTACTAACATCTGCCGATCTATAACCTGACTGGACCTTAAACTGTGGTAAGGACATTAGTTATGTTGGTGGGCATGGAAGACTATCGTAACGTTTTAGCGGGACACTTAACCTGGATCTCAGCTGCATTGCAATTAGTCCATAAGTTTTAGAGTCCCAAAACTTCGTGCAATGTTAAGACCACTAACAACTGTACCATTTCCAGGATTAGTGCAGATTAAACTAAGAGAAAATGGGTTGCTTTACTGTGAAGATTTATGGGATGATAAAGGTGAAAGTGGTTTAGAAAGTTAGGTTATGAAAGCTATGTTCTATTACGTAGGTAATCTATGGTAGTAGCCTTATAGTGTTCTAAGAACAACTATCTAACTATTTTGCGTGCATATAATTTATATATTAAATCAGAAGATTAAACCTATAAAGAGTCTCGTTTGCAGCCCCAGTTTGGTTTTATAAATGGTATGTCAACCGACAAGGCCACATTCTCTCTACAGGAATTTTAGAGGCACTAGATAGGAAGGAATATTTTATAGGGATAATGTGCGAATTGGCAAAGGCATTTGACTATAGATCATCAACCATTATTACAAAAATTGGATTTCTATGGGTTAGATAATATAAGGATAAAATGGTTTGAATCTTATATATATAATAGAACGCATTGTAGCCAGTCACCTTGAATCCTTGGTAGGGGATTGGGCCCTGTACTTATTTAAATTTTTAGCAATAACCTATGTACTTTAAGTAATGAATCAAAAATGCTACTTTTTGTAGATGGTACCGGTGTACTTGTAACAGGAAAAGCACAAAAACTTCTGACAAATACAGTTTTATGAAATAAATTTATGACTTTAAGCTAATAAGATGTTGTTGATGAGACAAATTTTATTGAATTCCGAACAAAAATTAAACATATATATACACATACATAAAAAATAATGTAGCACTGTTAACAATGTAATTAAATTAACAATAATTAGAAAAGGATAAAAAACTAAGAAAAAGTCACAGAGTTGTAAGAAGAGTTTCAAATTATCTTTTATCAAAAGATATCTTCCATATGGTATTCTTTGCATATTTTCACTTTATAATGGAATGTGGAATTGTTTTTTTGGGAAAACTCTTCTTATAGAAAAAACTTCCATTTGCAAAACAAGGCTATTAGAATAATTTGTGGAAAGAAAACAGAATCCTGTAGACCTCAAAAAATTAAATGTACTTACCCTTATAGGAATATATATACATTTTATTCTCCCAAGCTCTCATCATCAGCTGTTGATCGACTACTCAGACTCGAGGTGACGGTTCTATCTAAACAGTTAAATTAAAATGAAAAAGGATCTTTATTACATAATGTATACGGAACAAAATAAAATAGTTGATTTACCAGTACAGTATAAGGTATTCTGTAATATATAAAAAATACAAAAAGAAGAGATTTTATACCATAATTGTAAAAGTTACAGACTTTATTCCAACATTATTTTTAACAGATAAGTATTGATGTCATTTCAAATCAGGCATTCAAATTGCCTCCTAATACCAGATAGTCATTCTTGTTGATACTGTTGATATGTGACTGCATTTTTTCTTAAGATGTAATTGTTTCTTCTTTGACTTTCTTCAGGTATATTAACTGTTAAATATCCCCTGTCAGCTCTAAATCTCAATGTAATATCTGCTCATTAATGAATGTGTATCTATGTATTCTTTTCTTCCATTTCTTTAAGGATGCCCTTTAACATCCTTGGTCATTAGCATTCCTACTCAATCCAGGGTGTAAAACGATCAATAAATTTTGCTCAGCCTCTTTTTTTTTTTTTTTATGTTTGAGGTTTTTTTTTATATCCCATTGGGTTTGAGGTTTTTTTATATCCCATAAATTCATGACATGGAACCAATTGCTATAATTCTCATCCAAAGGAGGCCATACTAACAATTTTTACCCCCTAAAAATCCATAAACCCTAGCTGGGTTTGAACCCGCAACCTTGGGATGAGGCAAGTATGGTTACCACTAGATTACCGGGACTAACAAAGTGGACAATAAACATTAAGTTAATGTCTTTTTACTGTAGGCTTTCAGAATATGTCCTTACCATTGGGATTTTGCATCTCAGCAGCTGGACATGCCACAGGATTTCTCTCCAACAGGATCATTTTGGAAGAACCATGCTTTCCCTGAAAAGAACACAAGCTAAGGTGAATTAACCCTTCAGTCACTGATGAAAGAATCCATTCACAATAATGTGCAGGTGCTATGTAATCACCTTGTCATAGACAAGGATACAAGTGTGCTTATTTGGTATTTAACAATTTTATTGTTGTATGTGCAGAAAACATTGAAATTCCAACTGGTTGTGCTTGCCAGTGATTTTGTTGGCAAATGTTCAAGATTTTACCCATTTTCATCTAATTTGTCTTCTGTTAAAACTGTACGTCTTCACATATGTTTCATGTTTTGCATCAAATTTATTCCAAGATTGTGAATTGTAGTTCTGGAAGGTAACATTTGCCCAGAAACTTCCAAATAAATTTCTGATGAATGCAATGAGCTGATTCCATTTATAATATTTACACATTATAATATGTTGCTCTAAAGTTTTTGTGAATGAGTGACTGGTGACTGCTCAGGAGTTCAAGGACAAACAGGCAGGTGAAATTCCATCCATTTTATTGATTATTTTTAAAACTTTGTTTTTGGAACGACTTTTCTGAAGAGAGTATTTTTGGTAAGAATGTTTTTTAACTTAATTTAAGTACAGAGAATATAGATATTTATATAAGTAGCTAATGTAGCAGAATTATGAACATTTGTACATTTACAATAGACACATATTTGCTTATTAGAGAAGACTTAAAGTTGGTTTATTGCAATCTTTTTACTTTTTTATGTGCCACTTAATCAAATTCATATACATAGTTATTACTAAATGTATATCAATTAATCAAAATCAATGTCTATATTTACTCAGAATGTAAAATGAAATTCAGTGATTTAAACTTTAAGGTTATTCAGATGTGATGAAATAAACTTAGAAAGAGGATTATATGCAAGAAATTCAGAAAAAGCTATAAGTGATAAGTAAAGTAATTAAGGTACAGCTGTCTTTATGTAATGAAACACTTGAATATCAAATAATAAATTTATCTGCTATATCTTTGTGAATGTTTTTCTGTTTAAATTTGAATTTATTGAATATACAGAGTGGCACAAAAGTAACTACACACATTGAATTTCAGTTAATAAAGAATTGACCTCTTTTTATGTTCAAAAGTAACTGCACACAGAGAATTTGAGTTAACATAGGATTTCACTCCTTTTTATGTTTAAACTGTTTCCCTTCTGCATTAATGCCCCATTGGAATCTACCTGAAACACGTTGATACACAGGCAAACAGAGCTCACTGTTGTCCAGATAGTGGAAGGCATTCTGAATGTAACTGTTAAACTCTTCAACAATTTGTGTTTTCCTTCCAGACACTTCATCTTTAACCATACATCAAAGGAAGAAATCCATTTGGGAAAGATCAGGGGATCGTGGTTTTCTGTACAGTGTCTAAGCATTCATCTATTGAAAATGTTATCACTGTACATCTGAACAACTAACATAATGCGCAGGGACTCCACCATGCTATAAGTAGAGTTCTGGTATAAGCTTTTGAAGTAGAACCAAGTACTTGTTACCATCAATATTTCCTTCAATAAAGTGCAGCTGAATTATACCACTTGCCAATATTGCACCCCACACATTTATGCCGGGTTTATTTAGTGCTGTTCCAAAACATAATGATGATTTTCTGTGTGCCAATAAGTACATTTATATTGGTTTATATGTTCCAATAACTTAATGGTTGCCGCATCTGACCACACAATATTTTGAAAGAAATTGAGGTGATGTTGGTACTGATCAAGCATAATCTCACAAAATTGTAGCCACTTGTTTGGATCATCTTCCAACAAACCTTGTCTCAGGCGTGGAATGTACACTTTGAGCTTCTACTGGTGCAATATCCTTTGAAATGATCAAGGTGACATTGCTAGATATTCTATCACTAATCATTTTGTGGACTTTCTTTAACTAATCATGATAACCAGACAGATACTGAGTTCATTTTCCTCAGCTCATGCTATCCTAGGTCGCCCATTATGAGGAGCATTCAAAACAGAACCTTCAATTACTAATTTTGTGAATTATATAGTAAACAGCTTTACGTGATGGTGGATATGACTCGAAATGTTCTCTCCATTTCTAGTACAGCACTTTTACCACATTGATAGCAAAAATTATTTTCCATTTCATTAGCATTTTCCACTTTTACCGATGATTCATTCCCTGTTTCATACTCTTCCCACTGACAATATTTCCAACCTAGAAACATACCTAATTCATACAGTACAATTAAAAACAAATGAAGAAGGAAAACATTTTGAACATAATTTACAAAGAAGTGAAATCATATGTTAACTGAAATTCACCAAGTATGTAGTTACTTAATATTTTATGTCTTTGCTTTGTTAAAGGTTTCGTCAAGAATGGACAAAAAATTCTACAGCAATGGAATCTTCAAAATTCATTTAAATCTCTGACTGCAGTGCCAGTCACAAAATCAGCATTGGATATTTGGCAGGTTAGTAAAATTCTAAAGATTGACTGTCTTCAAGTATGAAAATAGCACTTGCCTTAACTACACCACCAAACAAAAAGAAGAAATCCTGATGATGGGGTAGTAGAATAGATGTTGAATGGCAGTTCAGTTAGTTACCAATATGAAATATGGTTCATATTGGTTCATGATTTCTATATCTGAAAAGTTTAATAATTGGTTTCTTGATTTTTTTATATCTTAAACAATGCTTTTGAGTTCTATAGATTATTGCTTTATCTTTATTTCATCTAGTAAGCATATATGAGTAGTACTACTTTAATTTTTTTCTGCTTCCTCTTTTCATTCCTATTGTGACTTATTTTTTTAATTATTTTAGTCTCATAATATTCCAAAATAAATAAGGCTATTAAATAAAACTATTTTCATGTCGGAACTAATACAGTGAAGCAACTAATATATTCTTAATTATCTGGTGAGTCGATTTAATACTCTTATGCTCCATTTACCATTGAATTACACAGCACATGTTTGACAGGCATCAGCTGTGAGTCTACTCACTTAAATCTACTCCTGGCTAATTAAAAATAAATAAGGCTATGTCTGGTTACCATGTTTTGTATAGAGCGATTTATATAAGAATCATATATTTCTTTATTCATTTGGATGGGAATACATTGCAATGGTCTATTTTACTGTCAAGTGGAACAGGAGTTCTGGATTTTGATCCCTTGTCATGAGATGGGCAGTGTTCAGGTCATTTTATGTGAACCACTGTGAAGATGCAATACAGCAATAGCTCTTCCTTGTAAAGAATTACTGGATCACATATTGGATTAAAGTTATGCAATGGGTACACAGAAATACTCTGTTGTTTGCAATCCCCCCACCAGAAAAACAATACTGATATCATTATGCAAGTTGGAAGCAACTGGACCACTTGTGAGGGAAACTGGTAAGCATCATTCATCTGTACGGGCAGAAGCTGCTGAAGATGTAAAATCTCTACTAAAGCTGTCTCCCATAAGGCATTAAGGCATCTGCTATAGGAGATTGGGTACTTGTATTAAAAGTGATAGAGAGCTTTGAAGAAAGCTCACCTAAAGCCATATAGAGTTAATTGTGCAATAGTTGCAGGAAGCAGATAAAGCTAAACTGGTGAACTGTTGCCTTCGATTTCAGGCACTGCTTGTGCAAAATTCTGGCATACTGTTCATCACAGATGAGACATGGTTCTATTTGTGTGGCAGGTCAACTCGCAGAGCACATGCATTTTAGTAGTAGTATTACATTTGATTTTCAGTATAATGTTAACTTTTATTCAGGTGCAAAATTGCTGCACAATCTATCACATGATGCTATGAATAAAAAAAAATGAAGGAAGACAGAAAATTTAATGTAAGTATGCAGCTGAAATTAGGACAATCCATGGGACTTACATCCATCTTATATTGTGAAAGGTGACAGTTGGATAATTTAATTATGAATTTGTATTTGTGATGACTTTATTGATATTATTTTCATTAAAGGAGCCTGTTTCTATAGCATAAGTAATTTATAAGATTCATGGTTATAGCTGAATGTTTTTTCAAACTGTAATTTTGCTATAATATAAAATTGTAAAAACCTCCCTTTTCCACAGGACTGTTTAAATATAATATACATTATAGATTTGAATGGCAGGATTTCTCACAGTGAAATGTGACAATAACTAAACAATTTTGATAAGGGATTATTCAAAGTTCAGTAATTTTTACCAACTTACTTTGAAATTTATGGAAATGCTAAAATAATCAAAATGCAAAGAGATCTCCAACCATCCAGCCACCAACCAGTGTGATTCCCCACCAATGTATAGATGTATTACAATAATTTTTATAAATTATATACCGACACCTATCTGTATTCTAAATAACTACAAAATGTTCGCTTGGATTGCTTCAGACGCCAGTCCTTAGTTCGTCAGCAGTTGCCTACTGGCCCTTTCCTAGAAACCAGGCTCCGATCCATCTAAAAGCACCCTAATAAAAACATCTAGTAACTCTATATGTAAATTATCTACATTTCTTACAACCTATTAATTTCCTTATATCGAAATTCCTTACAACAAATAATAAATTGAATAATAAAAATAATAAATTGAATCAACCAACTGTTGGTTAACAGATGGATAAGTGTTCCACGAAATAAGCTGCTAAGTAAATCTCATATAAGTGAAACCATAAAGAGTGTTGTAAATATTTTGATCTCAGAAGAGATTATTAATGCATAATAACTGTGTTCGATTCCAAAGTGAATTAATATTGAAATAATAATAAGTTTATTCAGTTTCCAATATTGCAAACTCACTCATTTAATTTTACTCCTGGCTCTATCCCAAGCCATAGACCTCTTTCCCAATAACAATATTTACATTCTAATGCACTATTTTTTCAACATGCTATTCTCCAGCTATAATTAATTACTCACTTCACACCACCATAATTCTGCACCCATAAGATTCAAATTTCATCCACTTATTGACCTGTCATATCCATTTATTTTTCACTGATTGCAAACACTTCCCTTACCTGGAATTTGAACTCCAAAATTTTTCATTATTGCTATCTTAGATCTTAATCGCATACATTTTTCGTTTATCAATTGCTTTCTCCATACTGTTGTTCCTGGGCATTCAAGGAGAATATAAATGGCATTTTCATTACCCCAACATATAGGATATTTATATGTATTCTGTTCCAGATTTCTACTATTCCCTTATAGTTTCCAAATTTCTAATCTAAACCATGCTAACCTTTCTCTCTTTTTTCTTATTACACCTGTCAATATAATCTTAACTAATATTTGTACATTTATCGTTTAGTTCCCGATATACATAAAAAAATTTAAGATTATTGTACGATTGAGTAGAACTGCATTGGCTCCACTTGTTTAAATGTAGAACATGTTTCACAGACCATCGTCCTCATCCTTAACTACTGTCAATTCTGCAATTAGCATTTCAAATTCAAATCAAAGAACTTTTTTCCCTTACACCAGCATACAAAATTTGTCTATCTTTATCTTCAAATGTGGTTCTGATCATCTTCCAAAATACATCTATCACATTAACTCTTCCTGATCAAATCTCCCCCATAACATTCTGTATCAAATCATCTCCCAATTTTCCAATCCATCTATCTTCTCCTTCCTGAAATCTTAGGCATTCTTTCAGGATATGCCTCTGAGGCATCTGCTGAACTCTGTACCAATATTTTAATACTTTTTCTATCATCCATCCTCTTACATTTAACTTCTGCATGTCTAACAGAGTGCCATTATGGAAGCATTTGGTGGAATATCTAGCATTATTTTATAAAAAATATTAAGTAATTTATCTGTTTCTTTCCAAATTTCCTCCTATCCACATAGCTCTATCCATTTGCCCATTTCAATTGCATCACTGCACTATATACTCCCTTGCACGAAACTGCTTTTATATTTGGTGCAAAATATAAACATTTCCTTATGGATTTCATTGCCAATCTACCTTTAGTTAGTACAAATCTTTTTTTTGTCTCTCCCATTGACCTGAACTGCTAAGCTTAATTCTCAAATATGTAAACTCTCTGACATAATTTCTTCTATAAATTACTTTTTTTTTTTCTTTTCCAAGTTTGTTCCCTTTCTTAAAAACCAAATATTTTTTCTTTTCTTGATTTATTTTCAAATCCCATTCCTTACAGTATCTAACTATTTTTGCAATCACATTTTTCAACCCAGTCACTGAGAAAGATAGCGCCACAGGTGGCCAAGGTTGTTAAGGCATGAACTCGTGAGCGGGAGGTCTGCGGTTCGAATCGCGCCAGGACCGTCCTCCCTGACTGGGGTTTTTTCCAGGTTTTCCTCAGTCTTCATAACTGGCAAATGCCGGGGAGATACCTAAACTTAGGCCTGGAACGCTTCCTTCCTTTAAAAAAAAAAATCCTTTCCCAATATATCATCCCATCTCATGTATCATCAGTGTCCACTGCCTGTGGTGTCTCAGTAGTAAAAACGGGCGTTAAACACTACTCAAAAAAAAAAAAAACTGAGAAAGATGCAATCATTAAATCATTCTAATATAAAAATCCAAGAATCTCTTGATTGTTTATTACTGGCATAGCCATCTTGTGCTTTTCAGAGGCAGCCTTTGAAACATATCCATTTAAGTTGGTACAGTGAGAGCAATTAGATCAGCCAACCAGCAAACCTATCCCCTTCCAATTGCTGAGATTCACCATGCAGTACCATTCTCTCTTTCAGTCAGTTGTAAGAGGGATTCCAACAGAAATGGACAGTGGAGATTAAAATTTCAGTAAACATTGCAGTAGTAATGTGCAGTGGTGATATATTTACTTTGTCATCAAATATTCATTTTCAAGGCATGCATCACATGACAGAATGAGGCAGGCATTTAAGTATAAATTTCCTGGCAGCACAGTATTTGGGCATAAATTTCCTGGCAGCCCAGTTCCAGCATGAAAAGCAGTATTTAAGTTATAGTGCAGATGTTCAATGAAACTGGTTCTCTGACTTACTGGAAAGAAAATCAAGGATGTTATGTGCTCACAGAAGATAAACGTTGAAATAAAAGCTTTAATTAAAACCATCCTCATTTCCCAGATCTAACAGTTTGTAGTTTTTATTTTTGGTGGACATTGAAAAATAGAGTATATTCAACTAACCATCATAAACTGGAGGATCTTAAAACAAACATTTGAAATTAAATAGGTTCATTAATGAAGGGGAACTGATGCATATCAGGGAAAATGATTAGCTTTTCCAGCACCTACTGTAAGGAGGAGAGTGAGTGCCAAATTCTGTTATTTAATACGTTGTACCCAAGTTTTAAAATGGTGAAACTTGAGCGCCACAGGTCTACACAAGAAAATACCAGAAGCAATGCAGGAACTAACTACTGACTGGCTGAACTGCTCTCACTGTAGTGAAATATGTTGATTCCTTATCAAAATTGTTTAATTGTAATATCAGTATTTGCCAAAACTTTTAGAAATATCATTATATTTGAGACCTTTTTCAGAGTATCCTTATACTTTTATATATGTGGCTGATTTTAATTATTCAAAAAAAAAAAAAAAGCACACAATTACCATGTTTCATTGAATAATTCATGCCTATAGCTCAAAGCTCAAATAATTGCTGAGTAATGAACCTGTGCTCTCTCTTGAGAACATCCAAATTAACCCCTCCCTCCCCCAAGAAAAAAGTCTTCAATTAAAAATACCTCCCAAAGTAGGATTTGGTTATTGCCTAATTGCTTTTTAACATTTTTTATTTAAATTTGTTGGCAGGAGGAATGTTCCTTACCAAATATTGTTACTTTCTGCAAGGAAGTGGACACAATGTTGGATGGGGGAATTCCATTGGGAGAGGTTACTGAATTGTGCGGAGCCCCAGGTTCAGGAAAGACACAAATGTGGTACGTATAAGGCTAGACATATTAATCTTTTCAGCTGCATTGTAGAATGTTTTTTTAATGGTAGCCATTTATGAATTTTAAATATTTCCAAAACTTAAATTTAATTACTTCCAAAACTTGATCTGTATCACCTCTTATTATTTAATGAGTGAATCACTTTTAAGTTGCAGCAACAAATAATTTTATGCTGACAAAGTTGTTAATATGTAAACCAAATTACACTATGTTTCAAAAAAATTGTGCCAAAAATCCTATAATTTTCTCTAGGAACATTGATAAAATTAATTATGCAAACAGTGATTGGTACTTTAATGGAAATTGTAGTAGTATATATAGTGGGGTAGCCAGTTCCACAGAGCTGAGCTCTAATTGATTCTATGACTAAGAAGATTGGATCTATGTGGACTCTATACCAATAGAACAGAAATCAGGAATTTGCGAAATAAAATGTGCAGATTGTGAACAGAGCTACATAGGCAAAACAAAAAGAAATTTGGAAATTCGGAGGAAAGAACATTTTAGGAATATTCAGTTTTAAACAGGTGGATAAATCAACAGTAGCAGCTCACTTTTGGACCAAAAACCATGAAATAAAACTAGATATTAAACTGCTGAAACATCTTCACAACCCATTGGAGTTATCCACTTGGGAAAAAATTTTCATATTAAAAAATAGAGAAAACCTAATGAATTTCAAGTTTCCTCCTATGGATGAACTCAGCAACTTCCTACTTCAACCAACAGAGGCCACCACAGGAACATCCGGTTGTCCAGCCATCGTTTCGAGTAACGGCAGTTCAGTGAGCAACTGAAGATGGGAGAAATTCTCCCGAAGCGCGTCTTACTTTTGTGTAAGTGAACGGAGTTTAGTGTAAAAAATGAATACCTAAGTTTAGGTTACATTCTTAGTTAATAATATCTTCTGGGTTGAGCTAATTAAACACACTCTTTCTGGCTTCAATTATTTGAGATTTACAGGAACATGTTTTGTGGACCTTTGTCCACATCCTCAGTTGACATTTTGGAGTGTTGGATTATTCATTGAAGTTAATTTTACTCTGCTGGTCTTGCGATACACTTGAATAAAGAGCTACCTGCTTCTGGAATATCAAAATTCATTATGTTTTGCTCTTGCTTGTTTATGTAAATCCTTTTCCATATCTTTAATTCCTTTGGACAGCCAATTGTTTAACTCAGAAGTTATTACTTAAATGTAAATTGGAACTTGCACAGTGAAGCCAATCATATTAATTGATATCATTGTATGATTCAGTTGAACTACACACTCTTAAAGCTTCACTTACTTTTCATAAATGTATGGAACCGGTTTCGAGAACATTTTGTTCCCATCTTCAGCCATGCTAAAGTTCAACTAGTGTGAACTTTAAGAGTGTGTAGTTCAACTGAATCATACAATCAGAAGTTATTATTAATCTGTGCTTCACTGAGTTGATTCCAAATGTAATTATTTTGGACATTTTCAGTTTCTTTCATGGGGTTTTATTCCCCCCAGGATTGTCATAAGTGGCAAAAGCTGGGGAGGTACTTTTTACCTAGGTCTAGAATGTTTCCTTCTTGGAAAAAAAAATCCTTTCCCAATTTATCATCATTAGGGCTGTGATTTTTAGGTTCTGGAAATTTGTAAAATATTTATTTTTTTATGTGCTAAAAGTACTAGAGGATAAACCATTATACCATGGGAATGTATAATCTGCTCTGGTGGAGGTGTGATGAAAACTTAAAGTTTATGTTTTAATCACCGAAGTGTCAAAGTTCATTAAACTGTCTTTGTTCAATTAACAATTTTAGTTAATGATAAATCAGTTAAATCTGTATCTTGAAAAAAGATTTATTATACATATGCTTTTGCAATGATCTATACACATAATTTATTATAATTGATATTATTGTATGATTTAGTTGAACTACACACTCTTAATGCTTCACTTACATTTACATTTTAATTACATAATTCATTGTTGACAAAATTATTTATGATTCTTTCTCAAGGTTTCAGTTCCTTTCAGTGAATGTACAGAAACCCATAGCCAGTATATAAATCATAACACAATGCAGCATTGTGAAAAATGCCAATTGGCAATGGTTTTGAGGATAATGTCTAGAAAGAAATTAATGATGGTGTAAGTGAACCATTAGTTCTTCGGTGCAAAATCTACACCGAGTTCCTCTTTCATGGTGAGAAAACTGTGAAAATAACTCAGGGAATATTTATTCAAAATTGAATTGAATCTTTATCTGTTAATCAAGAAAAAGGCTCTGAGTTCAGTAGTTTAGGGATGCTGTCAGATTTTAATACAGTGTTTTTTATATTCCAGCCTGCAGCTTTCGGTTGATGTTCAGATTCCTGAGTCATTGGGTGGTGTAGGAGGGAAAGCAGCATTCATAGATTCCAGCTGTGGTTTTTTCCCATCAAGATTAAAAGGTGAGCGAAATGAAACATTGTGTAGAGTAAACAGTAATGAGCCAAAGAGGTCATTTAATGGATACAGTATAAAAATGGAGTAATTAATATTAAATATTTGATTGTAGACATTTGTTATGCTGTTTTTTTGTAGAAATTATTATTTGAAATTATTTGCTAAACTTACAGTATTCTCAAAAATATCTTTCAAAGCCTGTGCATTTTTCAGCAAAAAGAATAATGTAACATATGTGTTCTTGAGATCTCTGACTTATTCTTAGGTACATCATATGTTTCATGATTTCTAGTAGTGCCATTTTCTCCCATAAAATCTAGTCCTAGCAAAATGTTTCTTTTGTTGTTTCCTTGTGAACAGATTAACGAATGAGGAAAAAGTCCTAGTATACCTACGATATGTGTTGTTATAATGCTACATTTATTAAATTTATGTGTGGATACACTCGTGTAACAACTTTAATAATGCCTCAAGTGAAACACAAACATGGTATGAAATTTGCTAGAAGATAAAAAAAGAATAATGAAAACACAGATTAATAAATTTCAACAGTAAATGATGATGAATACAAGTGTTTTCAGTTTAGAGTAGATACTTGTAGTGTCTCATACCAAAAAACCATGATTGCATTTATGCAGGATTTTAGAAAACATTTTGATAAGGTGCCACAAGAGGTAAATTTTGAAGTGGGAGAGTAGTCGTTCAGCACAGGATGTGTCAAAGATGCAAAGCAAACTGGGAAACCCTACACTTGGGAAAAAACTTGTTCTGCTGTCACTGAATAAATGACTCAATCACCTATTAGATCAACCAGTAAGTATGCTGCCAAGTTGCAAATGCTGCAATCAACAGTGCACTACCATATGAAAATTAAACCTGTATTCACTGTGAATATCAATGAAATTCACATGGTTATTCGTAGCAGGTGACAGACTGCATATGTCTTTAAGAATATCTTCTGGGCTAAAGAAAATTTCCATTTCTATCAAAAAATTCAACGTAATCCTCTCCATGTGATGATGTTGGTAAGCATGAATGCATATCATCTGTATGGTCCTTATTTCATTCAAGGATTGGTAAATCAAGTGTTATATTTTTGCGTGTTAAATACATGATTACTGATTATATGCAGCTGCAAGCAACAAAACTTCATGAACACTGTCCAGTCCAACAAGATGGTGAACTGGCACACTTTACTGTCATCCCTGATTGGTTTGATGACATGTTTGCACACCTAGCAAAACTGAACAGACACCTACACCATTGCCTTGGACTCCACACACCCCTGACCTCACCACACCGATAATGCATTTTGGAGTCTCATAAGGTGAGAGAGCAACAGCGATATGCTTCTGATAATCTTTAAAAGCTGCTGACCATGCCACTTTCGGAGAAGTGATGCAAGGAATTCTCATTAAAATGAATGAGAGAGTATGGCATCATATTAATCTCTGTATAGATCATGGTGAAATTCTTACTGATATCCTATATGTATAACAGATATATTTCCATTCATATTTCATAAATGTAGCATAATAACAGATTATTGAAGGTTTACTGGAACTTTTTTCGCCCATTCTGTATTGCTGTAGTTAAATATATGTATAGAAGATTTAACAACAAATACTCTGTTTTACAATATTTTACTTCAATCTGAGCATTTATCATGTCTTCATAAAGAATTATAAAACAAAATTGGATAGCCCTTGAGCATTGAAATAAAAGTTATGAAATTAAAAAATTTTGCTACATTCTATAACAGATTTAGATGATAATTCTATAGCAAGCACTGCAAATATGGAGGAAGTGCAGCCTATGTCTAATTGTGATTATTATCTTTAATATTAACCATGTATGTACAGCCAATTATTCGCCACTTTAAAGTTTCTCAGAAGTAAATTATTATTGAGGAAATCACTCAAATTTCCTCAATAATAATTTGTTATGTTATACTATATTTCACTGTGAAAATTCCCGCAATTCAAAAACTATTTCTCAGAAGTGTTTGATAAAATAACTAAATGTATCAAGCCTTTTTAATGCTGAGTCAGACAAACACAACTTAAGCTGTTTACGGAATTTGGGAATATATAGAATTAATTGCAAGGATTGTGAGAAAATATACATAGGAAAAACAAAGAGAAATCTGGGGATAAGATTAAAGGAACACTGGAGAAATATTAGACACAAACAAGTAGAAAAATCAGCAGTGGCTGCACATTTTTGGAATGAGAATCATGAAATAGAGAAGGACATAACATTACTAAAAACAATTCAACATCCGAAAGAACTTAATATATGGAAAAAATTTACATAAAAAAATATGAATACAAACTTATGAATTTTGATATACCGGAAGCAGACAACATATTGTTTAAGTTCATTAACAGACCACCAGAGCAAGCATAGTAACATACATACTTTGCTGAAATTGGCTCCTCAGTCGTCGTTTTGGTTGACAATGTGAGGAATGTACCTCACGAAACATGTACCAAAATTACTTTTATAAGTGTGTTTGTGAAACTTAAAGAGAGTTTTAATGTGACGACATGATTTTTAGTGTTTTACTTTAAATCAAAATAAGAACAACTTAAGCTACTATGCAAAAGAAAATATTTATGGATTTTTCACCACATGCTTTGGCAGACTGATACGTTAATTTGATATTGGTGTTCTATGGTTTGCATGATGTAATTCTCTCATTGGATGAGGTACATACTAATTTACCTAATGAAAACTTGTAGCAAATAAATTTATTCCATATTTTTAAGTGGAAAGCTATGTTTTCTTTAAAACACTGTGATTTTATATACCACATGAACCAAAAACAGTAGTATGCAAAAATACTAGACTTTGTTAATTCAAGGTCTCCCCTAAAAATAGTGAAGCTCAAAATGAAATGGAAAAGAATTAATACACTGTTCTATGTTGAGTTTTAAAAATAGTGGGAGACCATGAATTTATAATTTATGAAATTAGCTGTCATTTGTTCTTTTTATAGTATTTTTTGTCTCTTCTTTTTACAAAACATGTAGTTTGCCTGATGATAAATGCTTTATGAAGTGTTTATTAAAGAATGACAATTGATTAGCTCATTCTGTAGTAAAGAGGTATCCACGGAATTAATGGCCTCTTATAAGTGAACCATGCTAATACAATAATAAAATGCCATTTCACTAGCAACATCAGAAGGGAAATACACTGAAAGAACAGTATGACACAGAAAAAAGTGCAATTTAGTATGTATCAAGAGAATGCCCCAGGAACATTTTTAGCACACAACATACCTGGCAGCTAATAGAGATCAATCACAGCTTAGGCAGGTGTATTTGCAAGCTGGATTAATGACAGAAGATATTCAAGAGATGGAACATAATCAGACTGAGTAATGCATATAGCTTTCTGAGGTGCAGATTGAAATAATGGTTACAAATATCTGAAGAAAAAGATGGTGGCCATATTAATTTTCTGTTAAATTTATTTCAATAAAACTTGTTGCATTTTTTATTAACATATGGTAAGTTTTTATAATTGTAGCTCTTATTATTTGACTGCCTCCCAGATCTAACAAGTAGTGTTACTGGTTGCTGACTGGGAGGTTCTGGGTTCAGTTCTCAGAAGTACTTTGATATTTTCTGAATCTGAAATGGGATTCACCCCAGTCTTTGAGAACAATTGGAGAGCTGCCTAATATATGTCAATGAAGTCGCAAGGTGCAGTTAGAGAATGCTGTGATTTCCGCAGCAGACCTTTCTCCTTCAAGGATAGCTACACCAAGGAAGAAAAGTTCTTATGATTTGATTCAAACATCTAGCAATTTTGTTCTTAATTAACTAGTGAGTCGATTTGATAATCTTATGCTCCAGTTACTGTTGAATTATGCAAAACTAGTTTCGCAGGCTTTTGAGTAGACTCGCAACTGAGGATGCAGGCAAAAGCCTGTGAAACTAGTTTTGCATAATTCAACAGTAAGTGGAGCATAAGATTATCAAATCTACTCTCTAGATAATTAAGAACATAATAGTTGCTTCACTGTAATCGTTCTGACTCGAAGTTAAATGTATATCTAGCAATTTTTTTCCCCCATGTTCTAAATTTGTTAAAGTGTGAACAATGTAAGTATAAAAGTAAAACGAGCCATCTTATCTATCTATTGTTTATAATAATATATACATTTTGTGTTTATTTTAGAAGATCAAACTTTTGAACTTGTATTACTTTTTTGGCACAAAACATTATATATTTTAGTGTTTACAGAATTTTGCTGTTTTGCTAAAGTAATCAATGATATTGTGTTTCTATTTCATTTCCCTTCAAAATAGTTAGACCTTTTCCATAAAATTTTATTAAAGACTTTAGGAATTTAGAGATATAACTGTAAACCTATATCGGTGTAATAAATAAAAAAATTGGAGCTATATACATTTAGAACAAATACTTTCAACTAATTATTTGTTTATTAAATATAGAGAATGTCCTATTGAGTTGGCAGCTGTAAGGAGTCCTTTACAAAGATATTAGATGGCTAAAGAACTAGCCAGTATAAAAAAACTTAATTTAAATTTTACAAGTAGTTGGTACGCTTTTTTCTTTCTTTTTTTTTTCTTTTTTTTTTTTTTCTTTCTTTCTTTCTTTCTTTTTTTTTTTTTTTTTTTTTTTTTTTTTTTACTGAGGCACCAGAGGCGGTGGACACTGATGATACATGATACATGAGATGAAATGATATATTGGGAAAGGATTTTTTTAAAGAAGAAAATGTTCCAGGCCAAATTTTAGGATACCTTCCCCGGCATTTGCCATTTATGAGGACTTTGGAAAACCTGGAAAAAACCTCAGCCAGGGAGGATGGCTCTGGTGGGAATCGAACCCCAGACCTCCCACTTTCGAGTCTGCACCTTAACGACCTTAGCCACCCATGGCGATTCAGGTATTTGAATCATATCCTAGAATTGCATAAGTTAATATAGGCTACAGTGAATTTCAACAATGTATTTAAACAATTTCATTTTGAACTGGTACAAGTTCCAAGACCTCTTAATATGTCAAGGAAGGTCGTTACAGGTTTTGGCAGCAGTTTTTTTTTTAATATATATATTTGGTTTATTCACGATGCTCCTTAACATCTCAGGTCATCAGCGTCTCATTCAAATCAGGGCATGAAATGGCTGACAAATTTTGCTCAGAGGCCTCTTTTTTTAGACTTGAGGTTCTTTTTCATGCCATAAATGTACGACACGGGACCCATGACTTTACTTCCCTTCCAAAGGAAGTCATACTTAGGATTTTTATGCCTGAAAAAATGGCCGGGATCGAACCCGTGATCTTCAGTTTAGGAGGTAAGTATGGTAACCACTACACCACCAGAACTGACATTTGTAAAGTTTACAGATTCTATGGAATTTTGATTAGCTGACCTTGTTTTATAGGAGGGCATATCTTTCTTGTATCTAATAATGGAGTTGGTACATAGATTATTTTCATACTTATTAATTAATTTTGAAAGTGAAGCATAAAGACCTGCAAGATGTTTGTTTCCTTAATGAAGATTATGTATGTAATAAATTTGTAGTTTTATATTAATATAAACTGATTACAAACTGTACATAATTTGTGAATAAAAAAAGTAAACAAATAAATAAATTACATTTTACTGCTGATTGCTCTTTGCAGCTTTGAAGAATGATTTATCTAATTAAAATCATTCTATGATTGAGTCAAACTACACGCTCTTATTGGCTCCAATTACTTGTTTAAATGTAGTGCATGTTTCATGAACCTTTGTTCACATCCTCAGCTATCCGTTGACTGCTGGATAATTCGTTATGCTATGGGGATGTATATTCTGCTCTGGTGGAGGTGTGAGAGCTTAAAGTTTATGTTTTCATCCCTGGAAGTGTCAAAGTTTATTAATCTGTGTCTGTATTTATAAAAGTGGATTTTTTCCCATGTTGCTATCTGTGTAGATCCTTCTACTGATTTTGATAATTTTGCTTAATTCACTATGCCATGGTTCTCTGTCCAGAAATGAGATGCTACTGGTGATTTGTATTTTATGTTTCTGAAATGTTTAGGGAGACACACTGTTAAAAGAATATTTCAGGAAATAAAATATAAACAAAAAGAGAAATGAGGAGTAGCGTCTCATTTCTGAACAGAAAACTATGACGTAGAGAATAAAGCAAAATTATTGAAATCAGCAAGGATTTACAGAATCAGCAACATGGGAAAGATCTACATTTACAAATATAGAGATGGATTAATGAACTTCAACACTTCCGGGGATGAAAACATAAGCTTTTAAGTTCATCACACCTCCACCAGAGCAGAATGTACATACCCATAGCATAATGAATTATCTAGCAGTTGATGAGTAGCTGAGGATGCAAACAAAGGTTCATGAAATATGTATTACATATAAGCAAGTAAGTGGAGCCAATAAGAGTGTGTAGTTCAACTCAATCATAAATGATCTTAATTATATGATTAGCTTCAATGTACAAGTTCCAATTAGCATTTCTAGTTAATGATTTATCTGTTTGCATGTGTTAGCATCAAGCTTTTGTTATCAAAAACTTGAAATATTACTTTATAGATGAAACAAATGTTAATGCTTTCATTCCTCTTATGGCTTCATTTGTTGCAGAAATGGCAACAGCATGTGCAGAACATTGCCATGCAATTAATATTAACAAAGATATAACACTTGCTAACTATGGAGCAGAAGCAATCATAAATGGAGTTTATTTTATGCCAGTTCATGATCACATAGAACTTACAGCAGCAGTGCAAAGTGTTGAGGAGCTCCTACAAAGTACTCCAGGGGTAAGAGCCAAAATGGTGTTTTTTTATTTATTTGTTGAAGGCTATATTGTTTATTGTATGCAAATAATTTTATTTTTCTTTCTCATTAACAAAGTCTTTATGGCTTTACAGGTTTGTAAGTTCATATAAAAACTAAAAAAGTAAAATGATAAACCTAAAAGGAGAGACAAGAAAGTTGTGACTATAAATCTACCCAGGCAGATTATGCATTCTTTAGCTAGAATGTATATCAATAAATGTAACAGCCAGGGAGAGCAATACTTGAATTTGTTCAGGGGTGTGAATACCAAAAGTTAAATGTTTCACAGGAAATGCTCAGAATGTCATTCATATTTTCTATAAGTTCAGGAATGGATGATTGAAGATTATGATGATTGTAGTGTTTAAGAAAGTATTTAGAGAGCAGCAGCATATTAAATAGGCATGTGAGTTTTCATTTATTTGGATATGTGGTCAGTGAATAAGAAAGAGTAGCAAGCGTTGATGTGTTAGAGAGATCAGTCTTAATAGATTGCCTAAGCAGAGTGCTTAGTACCTTTCAGCTAATTCAGAAATTTTTCATTCCACTAAATAAATTGGATTATAACAATTAAATTTCATCATATTCAGAGATAACAGATCTAGGACAAAATAAAGGTTAAAAAGAGTAAGAGTAAAGGTAGAACATTATTGCCTGTATTTTAAAAACTTTTTGTTGTTTTGACAAAACATTGCTCATACAAAATTCTTTCCAGTTAATCTAGTGTAAAAGTGTTTTAAGTTAAGAAGGAAAGGATATGAGTAGTGAACATACCATGAGACACATTTAAAAACTTCCATTCACAATTTGGCTGCTTACAACTACCCGCTACAACTACCAGCCTTTGGTGCCACAAACTTACTGCACCACAACTTAAAACTGGATGCTACGAATAAAATAAATTGTTTGGTCACCTTCTTACAGATGCTTAAAGCATTGCCCATATACAATCTACATCTTTAAAAAAACTATCATTTAAATTCATCAATTCTTTTGCACTAATGGGCCTAATTTCATTTTGAATATTTTCTTTAAATGCACCCAGAATGGTTAGTATTAATTAAATACAGAGTGAGTCATTTATAGTGTCACAGCCATTTTCCTCCCAAATGAAGTGGAAAATCAAAAAAATGCTTCACACAAAATTTGAAGTGCTCTTAAGAGGAAATAAGATAGTGAACTTAACTTGTCTTTGAAATACCATTCTCAATGCCAGTTCAAGACTTTCTCAAATGATGTAGTGTATTTTCTTTTCTGGGAATAGAAAGAACATTCACATTTCAGTATAAAAGTTCTAATGCATCTAACAGCTAGGAGTCATAGGTAGTGTGATATTGGACAAATAAGACAGCAAATGTTTTTCACTCACTATCATTTTATTGGCATCAATTTACATGTGTTGGAAAAGTTACCATTTTGAATTTGTAGTAGAGACATTGACAAAATTCAACACGCTTCAGAAAATCATCCCCATGAATGACTTGTAGGCTAATGTGATATGGAAACTATTTGTGATGCTTAATTTCTTATCTCCTTCTGGAATTTCGGTGAGGCAACTGTATGTAATACAGTGACTTCAGAATTTTTCCCATTAGCAATTCTCATTCAGTGGTGTTTTCTTGGTGTGACACCTCCCGTTTCAGAGAGTAAGTTTGCAAGTTTTGAAAATTTCTAACAGAGGGCTGTGCCTCCTTTCAGGATATCGATCTTTGTATGTGTGTATTGCATCCACTAATGAATCTTCAGTGCAGCATTGAATGTCTAAGGTATGCCTTGCTGCTTCCCCTTCTCCCTATCTACATGATATATTGCAGGACAGTGTTATTGTTAAAGTCTTAGGTTCAATTTTTGCTATCTGATCTAGGAGCAGTTATTGAGGAATCAACATAATGACACAGGACTTTAACTTTAGCAGTTTTCATGCTCATCTTGCAGATTTTTAAAAATTCCTGTATGTTGTGCTAGACATTTCAGAGATTTTCAGTTATGTTCTAAGGAAGCTCATATTTCATAAATTGTTTCTTCTTTAAGCACATGACATTTTCATTTCCTTTTACTATCCTTCATAGATCCTGTTTGGTTAAACTTATCATTCAATGTCTTGTTGTTTTTAATGGGACTGGATATTCAAGAAATTTACATCTAAATTTTTGTTCTACTACATAATTTCTTTCACTTTATGTATGTCTTCAAAATGTATGCCTTATGAACATTATATACCTCAACACTACACAATGCAATACATTGCTGTACTAACCTAAATGATGCATGACTGATCTCCTGCAGTTCAAGATAGCTCACAACTGTAATGTAACTGGAAGTTTGGAAATGCTGGTAATAGCAGAGGGGGGAATCATGCTAGTAAGCAGTCAACTAGGAAACGGAAAGTTTTAAATGTGTCTCAGTAGAATAGAACCATTTGTGTAGAAATTAATTTTATTGCTGTGTTATATAATGGAAGTGAGAGACTACCTTTGACTTTTGGTTACCAAAAGACAAAGTACGTCACCTTTTTATATGAATTAATACATCAGTAACTTCTGACATAGACACAACCCAAAGTATATAGTGAAAATTTTGATTGTAATTAGTTTGTTAGTCTTTGTAGTTTGTATACTTTGAAATTGAGCCTGAACTAAAACCAAGCTGTACAAATTGTAGCTAACTTAGCATTTTATATATATATAATATAAATGAAACATAAAAATAAAGAAACACTATTAACAATGTAACAAATTAACACTAATAATAAAAGTAGATAAAGATAAAACACAGAGAAAGAGTCACACTTGAAACTGCTATATTTCGAACTACAGTTTCAAGTGTGACTCTTTCTCTGTGTTTTATCTTTATCTACTTTTATTATTAGTGTTAATTTATATATATATATATATATATATATATATATATATATATATAAACAAATATAAGGGATATATCCCAATAAAGATTTTTGTTAATTAAGTTTGATTATACCTTATATATTTGTATCCACATATAAAGGAAATCTATTAAAAATAAGATTGAACAATGTTGCTGTGCCAAAATATATCAGATAAAAGAGAATCTATAATTATTTAATTTCAAGTGAGGCTAATGCAAGAAAATTAGTTCCATTTTATCCACAGGTGAAATTGGTTGTTGTAGACAGCATTACATTTCCATTCCGTTTTGGAATCAGCAACTCTCTACAGCGGGTCAAGCTCCTCTGTACCCTCATGGAAAAACTGAAGCTAATTGCATATAAATATAAAATAGCTGTAAGTCAAATTATTTTATTTTTAAATATATATTATTTTTATACAGTAAGAAATAGGATTTTTTTAATCAAAATGTTGAAAAAACTTTATTTTAATTGATTGAAGCAAAATAGCAAAATACAAAACTTTCTTGCGGTTCTCAGATAGTAGTCACCAACCAGCTGACCACAAGAGTGGATTCAACTTCAGAGAGCCGACTTGTACCAGCAATGGGAGACAGTTTCGGTCACCTTGCCAACCAAAGGATTATGCTGGGTCGTTTACAAAACAGCTGTTTTGCTGCATTCCTACTTAAGAGTTCTAGGAGACCACAGACTTCTGCTAAATTCCAAGTAATTTCTTCTTTGCAGTTTCTTTAAAATGTTTATTGTATAAGCATTGTTCAATTAAAACGAGACAGGTTTTTGAAGCAAACAATATATATTGAAAAATATATACTGTATCATAATGACAGTTGAGTCTACAGATAACCACCTGCACCATTCAGACACCAGTTCCAACATGTAGGAAATTTCTCTATGCCCTTTACGAAAAAGACGCTGGTTGCTCCACTTTTCCACATCATCATAAACTACTTGATCAGTGGTGAAATGCTCAGCCTTCAGGGCCTTCTTCAGTGGACCAAAAAAATGATAGTTGCAAAGGGATAGACCTTGACAATAATGTGGGTGATCCATAAGAGCCCAGCAAAAACAATGCAGTGTGTAGGGATGCATTATCATGGAGCATAAGCATACGTTGTGACAGTTTTCCCAGCTGTCTGTTTTTGATGCCCCTTTAGAGGTTCTGTAAGAAGTTGCATTTTGATGCCCCTTTGGAGGTTCTGTAAGATGTTGCACTAATATTGAGTACTACTATTAGCCATTCAAACAGCTGAGGTTCCGTGACATCGAAGAACATTGACAACATGACTTTGCCAGCTGCAGGAGATGATTTTGGCTTCTTTGGTCTTGGTGATGCAGAAGTCTCCATTCCAGACCCATCTTATTCATTGCTGGCTTGAAATAATGGTGCACCAGGTTTCATCATCCATTAAAATTGACTCCAAGAAATGCTGTCGATGCATGTGGTATCAGCTCATGTTACCTGCACAATTGGCCAAGGTCAAATTAACTCATAAACGGGAGGAAAATACCCTTTAGGTCTGGAATGCTTCCTTCCTTTAAAAAATCCTTTTCCAATTTAACATTTGATCTTGTGTATCATCAGTGTACACTGCCTGTGGTGTCTCAGTAGTAAAAATGGACACTAAACACTATTTAAAAAAGGCTAGATGTTGCACTAATATTGAGTACTACTATTAGCCATTCAAACAGCTGAGGTTCCGTGACATCGAAGAACATTGACAACATGACTTTGCCAGCTGCAGGAGATGATTTTGGCTTCTTTGGTCTTGGTGATGCAGAAGTCTCCATTCCAGACCCATCTTATTCATTGCTGGCTTGAAATAATGGTGCACCAGGTTTCATCATCCATTAAAATTGACTCCAAGAAATGCTGTCGATGCATGTGGTATCAGCTCATGTTACCTGCACAATTGGCCAAGGTCAAATTAACTCATAAACGGGAGGAAAATACCCTTTAGGTCTGGAATGTTTCCTTCCTTTAAAAAATCCTTTTCCAATTTAACATTTGATCTTGTGTATCATCAGTGTACACTGCCTGTGGTGTCTCAGTAGTAAAAATGGACACTAAACACTATTTAAAAAAGGCTAGATGTTGCACTAATATTGAGTACTACTATTAGCCATTCAAACAGCTGAGGTTCCGTGACATCGAAGAACATTGACAACATGACTTTGCCAGCTGCAGGAGATGATTTTGGCTTCTTTGGTCTTGGTGATGCAGAAGTCTCCATTCCAGACCCATCTTATTCATTGCTGGCTTGAAATAATGGTGCACCAGGTTTCATCATCCATTAAAATTGACTCCAAGAAATGCTGTCGATGCATGTGGTATCAGCTCATATGTTACCTGCACAATTGGCCAAGGTCAAATTAACTCATAAACGGGAGGTCTGGGTTTGATTCCTGCCAGAACTGCCCTCCCAGATTAAGTTTTTTTTTTTTTTTCTCTCCAAGTCCTCTTAAATGGCAAATGCCAGGAAAATACCCTTTAGGTCTGGAATGCTTCCTTCCTTTAAAAAAATCCTTTTCCAATTTAACATTTGATCTTGTGTGTCATCAGTGTACACTGCCTGTGGTGTCTCAGTAGTAAAAATGGACATTAAACACTATTTAAAAAAGGCTCAGATGTTCCAGGCACATCCCTATCCATACATATTTTACTGTTCAGTAGTGAGGGACTGGGGCACTATGGCAGTTATATGTCGTGTCCATAGTGGCAGTCTCTTCCTTTGTCAATACAGGCTCCCGTCCAGGTCTTAGGAGGTCTGCCATGCATATCCATCCATCTTAAAACTGGACATATCACTTGAACATCTTGCTTTGTTTGAGACATGCATCTCCACACATGATTTGCATTGGGCAAAAGATTTTAATTGCTAAAGCATGTTCTTTGCACAAGAATTGAATGATGTTACATTGTACTCAGTTGGACACATTTCATTACACATCACTGTTGCTGTCTCCCCTGCTCAGCAGATACCCAACTCAAACTACATTCTGTGCTGTTATAACAGATACCAGTCCATACCATGCTGCCCCCTCTTGGCCACCCCATCAACTATTTGCAGTGTTGCCAGCATTATTTCTTTTAAACAATGCTTATATTTATATTTATATTTATTCATATATTATACCCATTTTTATAGCCAGAAAATATAAGCACACATTGGATCTTCATATTTCATATGATAAAATGTTTATTTTAGTTAACTTTGTGGCATTTATAGTGTTTGTACTTATACTGATATATGGTCCTAAACATAAGGGATGTTAATGAACAACACTGAAATATGTGCACCTTATATAGAGAGGTCTTAGACAAACACTTTGAGATAGTCTGGATCAGAGGTTTCAATCTTTACTTCAAATATAGAAAAAATTTATATAAAACTAACAACAGCTAGATTTCCTCAGACTAAACAACATTATTAATGATAAAGAACATATCTTCTGAAAAAGCTTTTCTATAACAACAGTAATATCAAAATTTATACTGAAAGCTTTACTAAATTTAGAAACAAATTTAAAAATTTCTGCACTATTTTTTGACCTCTCTGAAACATTTAACTGTAAATCACAACATTGATCGACAAGCTGGAAAATTAAGGTATAAGAGGAATAGCTAAAAATCTAATTTCTTGTTATTTATTATTTAAAAGATAGAAAACAATGTACAAAAATTTACTGTTAATTGTGTAGTCCCACAAGGAAGTGTTCTAGGTTCGTTATTATTTGTCATGTATATAAAGACATTCCAGCTGTGCCAGATAATATAATAACAAGTTATGCAGATGACATCACAGCTATATGCAGTGGAAGAAAACAATGAAATATTATTGCAAAATTTGAGTAAGATAATAATCAACTAACTAAGCTATTTCAATGTAAATAACCTCAAATGCAATATGGACAAAAACTATTATATATATGCTCATCAAACACAGAACATGTGGATCTTAAGTTACCCATAAATACCCACTCTATATCAGATATCAGATTCAAACACACAAATTTTTAGGGATATAAAAGTTAATAAAGCAATTAATGTACTGAGATATTTCCAACCCAAGGTGAAAGCGATTACTGAAAATGAGTTATAATGAAATTATTCAACCACGCGTCTTATGGTATTGAAATTTGGGGTAGTTGTGCAAAGATACACTTGAAAGCATATTTATACTGCAAAAATATATATTAAGAAAATCCAAAACATAAAGCCCACAGAGTCCTGTGTAGATGAATTTATTCAATGTGCATACCAGTCTTATGAATTTTTGGTAAACCATAAATTTTCGCTATTGTTGGGTTGTTGTTTTATTTTGTTTCTTTTGGGATAACTGTATGTTTTCAGAGCCTCATTGACTGAATTAATACATCCTTTCAATGGGTCTGAATGGACCTGTACATATTCTTTCTTATTTAGAACTCTTGCATCCTTGTTTATAATCTTCTTTATCTAATATTACTACTTTGTGTCCTTTGTTGGCCTATGTATAAATTACACCTTTTCATTTAATGATTTAACTGTCTTCCTATATGTTTTTTTTTTCCTGTTATCTTTTTGCTTATCTCTTCATCATACTTTATATTACACACAAACACACACCCATATAAAGCAATATTATTTGTTGTTCATAAACATCCTTTAAAAATAATAATACCCATGAAAATAACATCAAATGATAATTATAGACCAAGAACAAAAATGAATATGATTGACAAAGATCCAAATATACAAGAACTTCTACATACAGATTACCAAATCACATTAAAGCCACCACATTGAGTATGAGCAGTTGGGTCAACAGCTAATTATGGGAGTGATTTCCCCTGAAACATATTCTAATGTTATATAAGTAAGCAGAGTTAGTTGAACATATTTAATAAATTCTAATAGGATATAATATCTCCATTGTCTATACCTTCATAAGTACAGTTTAAATAATTCAATACAAATTTGAAATGTTATCTGATGCAAACAAGTCTATATAATGTTAATGATTTATAGCCAAAGCTATATAAGACGAGATTGTAATTATGTACAAATTCCAAATGTAAAAATTGACATTCATTAGGTGCAATGTAACCTGCACGAATAAATTGAATTGAATTTTAGGGCTTAAAGTTTCAAAAGGATATACATGCCAATGACTTTATTTACCATAACACATTCCAGTTCATGCAAATGCCTATCAATAGATTGAAATGTAATATGATGTGAATGGGTTCTATTAGGGAATCTTGCCCATTGGCAGTCCTGAAATGGGCAAACTGTAAATAACTGTACACATTCATGCATGTGTCTAACACTAATACACCAGACTCTGGACATGACAAGAAAAATTTTTGTATACAGCCTGGGATAAAACCTGGGACCCTAAGCACAGCAGGTAGGTGCTCCACTGACAGTACTATGAGGTCAGTAACCATTGGTAATTATTATTTTGTTTGTTTTTAAGTCAAACACAAGTTGCACTTTTAAAAATAAAAACTCAGGTTTCATATTTTATATGAGGAAAAAAAATTGAGGGAAGAAAAATCAGAGCTTTCATACTAATATAAGGCATTCTACGGGATATTCTGAGCTGGTTTTGAATTGCAGCATTCAATTAATAAACTATAGTACTGGAAATTTGAAATCTCCAATTGATATGCATCAAACATAAATAGAGACAACATCTTAGTCACCAATAATGCTAAGAATGCAAAATACATTAGGAATGATATGAACCATAAAATCAGTACAGTGTAACCCTAAAAATAAATTAAACCTAATCAGAATCTGTTACTAATAATATATAGATAATATGTCTTTACCTCATTTACTATTGCAAGTACACACTATTTATTGTGTTATACATCATTGTAATGCTAAAAGTTTACAATTATATACTTTTTTTATTAAGAGAAAACATGTATTATTATATATTGAAGGACTTTCAATAAAGTTGCTGAAAAAAATTACATTTTCACATAATGATTAATGTATTAATTTAAAGCTTTAAAATGCTGCATGGTAGTACAACTTTTTTTTTTCTGATTCCACAAAGTGATATAGTTTCTGTTATTTAGGCAATCTTGTAGACAAACTAAAAATATTTTTCCCCCTCCCAAGATTTATTTTAATTATTTCCTTTAGAAAGGATAAAAATCATGTTTTTATTTTGGAGGCAGCCTCAGACATAACACGTTTTTGTCTTCAGGTTGTGCAGGCAGGAATACGGAGCTGTGCAGTGCAGAGGTGACATCATGGGTGAGTTAAGAGAACAGGTGTTTTTGTTCCACAAAATTGTATAATTACATGGCAAATGAATTTTTATAGACTTATCTAAACTAAGATAAGAATGAGTAAATAATTAAATTATTCATAGAAAGGGAACCTTAAAGAGCTGGATTAAGAATTTATTGAAATTCAGAGAAATAAACGTTAATTGTTACTGTTGCTTTGTTTTTGAAAAACTGATTTCCTTTCAGTCTGATTATTTCCTTTCACTTCATTAAGTTTTATTCTTTAATTTCTTATTGATCCAATTTTCAATGGCTCTTTGATCCTGCATGTGTGTAAAATGTTCATAAATACTGGCAATATCTTACAGCCCTGTAAAAGTTACTTTTCTTATTGAGTTCAAGAACTTCATGCTTGACCTTAAAACTTTTGAAAGTTTTATAACAATAGCTCTCTTAGTCTAGCTATGGCAGTTGGTTGAAGTGATTGTGTATTTACATTGCCTCTAAAGTTTCATCAAATCAGTTATTTGCATGCATCATTGCATTCTGAATTTTGTGTTTGCTTAAATGAAAGTGCTTTGGCAACCTATGAAGAACTCAGCAGAGCTTATGATGTCCCTCCAAGCCTGTTTTTGATGGCACAAAACATTTAAATATTGCAGTGAGTCAGGGGAGAGATGGCTCACCTGTAACAGCCGTAATGGAGACAACAATCAGCACTGCAGCTGTCATTTGTATTATCCAAGTCTCACTGTTAAGATAGCTTATTCACATTCTGGGAATATCTTTTAGGAACACTCATGCTATTCTAAGTAACCATTTATATATTTCAAGAGTTGAGTGCAATGGGTACTGCAACTGCTTATTACATTGATATGTTGCAGTACTGAAAACAGTATGTTCAAGATAAGGAAAATGCTTATCACTATAGATGAAAAATGAGTGTATTATAATTCAGAGACAAAATAGAGCAGCACAATATGGGTTGAACCTGGCCAATCAGCTGTAAAAAGGGTATGCTTTGTTTATAAGGGGATGATGTACACCCACCCAGTTCCAATGTATTCAGTAATTACTGCTTAATACAAAAATGTCCTGTACTGGTTAATAAAAGGTAACATATACTGAAATAAAAAGAGGAATCTTATTAGACAGTAAAAATTGCATCATAATGATGCTAGCCTCATATTGCTGATGTAGTCTCTTGAGTTCCTGGCAAAAAAAAAAAATCAAATCACTATACCGCAACTACCTTATAGCTCCAACCGGATTCCCTGCAATTTTTTTTCTCAAACTAAAGGCGAGAAAGGAACTTAAAGGATACCAGTTCAGCAGTGAAATCCTAAATGTCAAAGCTTTAGAGGCTGTTCTGAAGCAGCTCTCAAAAAAAGCTTCCTGCACAATTTTCTGGAATTGCAACAGAGAAGGTACAAGTGCATGGAATAATTTCAAGGAAACAGAAATTTCTATTTGTAAACTTTGATGATAAATTGATTGATAGCATTAGTGTCAGTCTTTTTTAAACAGCCTTTATATATTGAAAAAGAAAGAAAATATGCATTCTTCTACATAATGATATAGATACCTGCAAGTGATGATTATTTAACATTAAGTTTGAAGAAGAAAAAAGAGAGGGTGGGGGTATGAAAGCTCCAATTAAATCATAAAAATTCATTATAAAAATAAAAACTTATCAGTCATTTGAAAAATTTGGTAAAAAGTAGAAGTTAAACTTTTGGGGGGAGAAAAATAACTAGAGGCTAATTTCAGGAAATAGGATATGTGAGAAATCAATCCCAAGCTCATTTCCACTTTTACCATGTGATAATATATGAAAAAGTGCACTGTTCTGGAAAAAGAGCTTTTTTTTTTTTTTGGTGGCAATCTAGCATTTTCCTTCAATTCATCATTAAAATGAAACAGTAGTGTTACATAATGTTATTGCTTTGCCCTTTCTATGTAGTCTTCCAGGATTATTCCTTGGGAATCCCATAAACAATAGTCATCATCTCGTCTTCCCAGCCAAAATAGCCTTTGCCTTCTATGGCACACTTTCACTAGTCTACAGCCAACTGGTTAAACTGCAACTTCAACTCAGGTGTGTAATGGTGGACCAAGTTTTGCCTGCAGTTATGGATCAAAGCAAAAAGTCCTGCAGATTGTGATTAATCATACTGCATAAAAATGATTTTTCACCGAAGTTTTACATATTGCACACACAGTTTTATTAAATTTTTTATGCAAGAGACTATCATTTGAAGTAAGTATGACAGTATCAACTATCTTGCAAAGTTTCATTATGATACAGTGAATTATTTCATGGTGACTTCCTTTGGGTGCACAGAGCACACATTATCTTTTGTGCATATAGAGCTTAATAAAATCAATTATCCAGAAATAAAAGTCTTCAATGCAGATGCACAGTCCTCAGAATTCCATTGAATTCAGCTTTGAACTGTGCATTATCCCCTTCTTCAAATAAAGAAGTTTACATTGCACATAGTCCTCTCCCCCTATTTTTATGGCATAAGCAGAGTTTTCATGTGGATTTTCCTGCTATTGTTTCATGAATCCCTTGCCCAAACCCAATCTGATATTTATTTGATATAAGGACGATTTACTCCCCCAGAAAAAGTTTGGATTAGGACGAGCATGATGGGTCTGGATCTCAAAATAAGATCATTCAGTGTGTGCAAAATGAATGTTATTAAATTGAGTTAAAATACAACATAAACCTAAAAATTCCATATATAAGTATTAAAATAGCAGCTCACGATACACAATAAACAATTTAATCATGAGTCATTACCAGAGACAGAGCATTATTACAAAAATGCAACAATATACTTCAAAACATAAAAATAAGGAATTCAAGAAAGGAATTAAAATGTTAATATAATTAGAGCGCTTTTTAAAGTTTGGATATTGTGGATGTGCCTGGAAAATACACATAAATGCATGAAACAATTACTTATTGTCAAGTTAATTAGAGCCAAAGGTTATAAATAATATTAAATTTGTACATTATCAAATAAATTTTAAATGCCAAAACCAACTCTAAATTCAGCACAGCAGCAATTACTCAACAGCCTGGGTAAACCCAAAGATCCAAGTCACCTGTTTCAAAGGCAGCTTGGGGGGGGGGGGGGGGTTCTATGTGTTTCCAGCTGTCGCTATGTGACAGGGCAGAGTGACCCACTTCAAAGAAGGAAAAGGTTGCAGGTGGAGTGGAGAAGGTAGTCATGATGTGTAAAGGGAAGCCAGGCCATTGAATAAAGGAGAAAAAAATGCATGAGGCATGGGTGCCAGCCTGCACATTTGTCATAGACATTACAGAAATGATGCTTGCCAACAGTGACGGGATTTAACAAATTTTCTTGGCATTTCATGGATGCTGCATGACAAGCCTATATATAAAAAATCTTCTTCATATAATAGTTTGTCTATAAGGAGTTTCATTTTAACATTATTGACACTAAAAACTAAATATAAGAAAATTTCGCCTTTAATATACTAAGCTGCTTAACAGAAACAAAATATGGGTTTATTTGAGTTTTTACAAGTTTAGGCTTTTATGTAATGTAATTCTTAAAAATTAGCTACATAACATTTATTATTACAACATATGCTTTGAGTATAAATCATTTGTTTGCAGTCATTCTTGTATCTCTAATATAATCTTTCTTCACTCATTTTCCATTTTGTGTTGAATGAGAACTCTTGTTCAATTTACCTTTTCGAATCTAAAATAATTTAAAAATAAAATATTAATCAGCATCTCAGATAGCTCCATTGGTAAAACTAATAGGGGAGAAGTTTTACTATATTAAAATCAATAGTCTTATTGCTTAAAAAATTGTGTAGGGTTGATGACCATACTTTTAGAGATTTTATTTTATTTTTTATTTATTATATTTTTCAAAACCATGATGTTTATTATTATTTTATTCTTGTAATTTGACCCCTTTCATCAAAGTGATAGAATAAATTAAATGCGAATGGGAAACCAATAGCATGTGGGAAAAATAAAAATAGCCTTGCTGTTTACCATAGCATATTGCTTCCAAAACGCCCGATGATAAGCTTGTTCTCTTAAGGTGGCAAGCCTGTAACGACTTCCCTCTTGTATGATGCGACCATCTTGTATGCCAGCAATTAATTGTTCTCGTATTTTCGTTCTTAACCTCGCCATTTCTGTACAGACGGGGAAATGGAGCCGTACGTATTTAGCGATCTCCTCTAAGCTGGAGCTTTGCCTTTTATACCGAAGTTCTTTTAAGGCAATTACGATCATTCTCAGATTTACCGACACTTCTGGTGTGCTATTTTCATCTTCGTCTTTGCATTCATTCCGAATTATATTTAAATATCGATGCGGCATGGTGCACGCTGTAGGTGATACATTGGCAATGCAATAATATTTAAGTAAATCGATGGAGGTTAATTAGAATAGATATTTAACCATACGGAACCAGTAATTTATCTAAGAAAACAGAAGAATTACGAAGTAACCAACAGCACTGCCAATCTACCAGGCTAAGTGACAAATTGATTCAAGATTCAACTGTTTTCCTGATAGGAATTCGATAATTGATTTGATGCTGAGCACCTGTAGCATTAGTACAATACTCATTTAACAAAACACCGGCGATGTGTGCCTGTTGATGTAGTGTTAGTTGTGGAAGATATCCAGAAAATATGAGCAAACCGGATAGGAGGTATATGATGAGTAAGTGAAATGAAGAGAGAGTTAATGTTCACGGTTTATTTGTATTCTTAGTTGCATTTTTGAAGATGAAAATAAATGTATGCGAGGTGTTGAGAACTCGGAGGAAAAAAATAATAAAACTGCTCATATTTCGAAGGAATGCGTGACTAAACTATATAGATAGCCACTAAAGTCATATGACCTTGCGCTATTGTATTATTCTGGTACTAGTTCCAACCTGGAAACCTTTACTACAATGCTTGAAATTGACATTTTTTATACAACGCCGGCTCCCATGGGACAGTTTCATTTCATTGCCCAGAGTATAGCTTTGCACTGGTTTGAGGTCACACCAATGGGTCCTTGCTAGCAGCCTGCCTTCTGAGGTCAGGTTTGAGCAAGATATGCAGAATAGTGCCAACCAGTAGAAGTCCACTTAACACATTATTAGCCCACACGTCGGTAACGTGTCCCAAAAGCCAACTGTAGACGGCCGTGGTAATGGTGCTGCCTACCTGCACGCCGATCGTCAATATTCCCGAGGTTAAGCCTTCCGGCTCAGGGTAGGTGATTTCTACTGCGAGGTCGTACGCTATCGGCATGTACCCTGCCAGGAACAACCTGCAAACATCAGTGATTAACATTTAGACAAATCATTTTGAATGCATATTCGAAACCTCAAGGAATTGCGGTTTGAATTTGCGTGGTTTACCGGGAGACTTTCCCCAGTAGGAAGGATAAATAAAGGTGTAATCAGCATGAAGAACTCAAGCAATGGATTTTATGGGTGACTGCGCAAGATATGGTAGGGTGTCGTCAATCCATCCTTTAGGAATTAAACCGCTACATTCAGGAGATACGTAAATTAAGCGAATTATTCAGTAAGTAGAATAACTTTTGAAAAAGAATATAAAATTCAAATTATGGCCTTATTAATTAATGAATTAAGTAATGGAATTAGTGGTGTGTTGACCATCTCCCTGATCTAGTGGTTAGCGTTACTGACTGCTGACTGGTAGGCCCGGATTCAATTCCTGGTGTCTACTTAAGAATTTTTCTGAGTAAACGAGATCTGGAACAGGGTCCATCCAGTCTCGTAAGGACAACTAGGAAGCTGCCTAATGGAACGATGGCGATCTTCGATCTCGCAAGTCGCGCGATATGACGATCGGCGGAATGCGATGTGCTGATTACATGCCTAACTGCTATACCGCCCTCTACCGATGATGTCATGATGGCAATATAGGCCTATAGGGATGTTCAGCGATGTAGGAAACGGGGTATAAATATTAAAGGAGATGCGGCTCTCCTACGTTTGAAATATGTTACAAAATGTGTATTTTTAAACATTTCCTCAACTTTTCTAACAGATGTCTACACAAAACGCAATCCTTGATAGAGCAAAGTATAGAGATAGCGAACTTACCCGAGAGCACCGCCGGTGCTGTAAACAACTATCTCTGAGTTGAGTGTCAGTGTGTACGTGAATATGAGCATAGCAGCAAGACTAAGAGCCATTACTGCCAGTGTAATCAGTCTGTGAACACAACAATACAATAATATGTTTATAATTGAACTGAAGTGCATTTTACATTACAGCATCTTATGGCATGTGATTCTTTCACGTTCATTTTAGAGAGACAAGGAAACAAAACTTCCTTGTTATTCCTGATTAAAAAAATGTAATGTACCGGTACTGGTGCGATCAATCTTCAGCTCCTGTTGTTCACCGTTTTTATCGACTGCTTTCACCCTTTGTTACTCTAACTTATTTGCTTTATTTCAGCGTGCAATGTTGTAGAAGCGTGACAGCAGAAAGTTTCCTCAGTTTTAATGAGCGAAGTTAATATACAATTTCCAGGAATTTTGTCTTTAGCTATATTTTACGTTGTACAATGTTTTATCCATCTGAAAGTGTTCAGCTGCACCCCTTCGTAGTCTTAAATCTGTGACATTATAACGCAAAGGAAAGTGTGAGTTCTTGAGTCATGTGTCTGTAACAATTGAACGCAAAGTTTGAAACGTTCTCATATTCGGTTGTTTCCATTATTTGTGCCTATAATTATTGTACTGTTTGCAACAGTCTAGTTAAAAATGATGCTGCACAATACGCTTCATCTGTTTACAGCAGATCTAAATGAAGGGAATATATAAAGCAATTGGAGCGGGGTGTAAATACAAAAAAAATTGCCGAAATAGGTCAATGCAGAAGTGAGATGGTGCAAACCGAGCGGAATTACTCAGGCGGTAACACTTGAGACACGCATTCGGGAAGTTCTGAGTTCAATTCCGATTGGGTCTGTTCGTGGTTCCGTCTGCTCACTTAGGCGAAACCGCCACGTGTGAGTGGGAGGTCTGGGGTTGGATTCCCACCAGGACCGGATTTTTTTTCTCCCTCTTATACAGCATGCCGGGGAGCTAACCCTAACTTAAACTTAGGCCTGGAACGTTTCCTTCCTAAAATAAAAAAATTCTTTCCCAATATATCATTTCATTTCATGTATCATCAGTGTCACCGCTTGTGATGTGGCGTTAAACACTATTCAAAAAAACGTAGACAAATGCTGAGATGAATACTTACATTCCGCGAACGGCTCTCCCATTTCATTGCGCTGGTTCTTTTGCAAGGTCGAAAGTGCCAGGACGAAGTGTCCTGCAGCGTGTGCTTGTGGCTTGCTCTTTAGAAAAGTTTCTGCCCTAATTCCTGGAATGGAAGCGCATCTTCCCAGGGGCTCCAACAACTCGGGTAGGAACTCCACTAGCGTTGGGGTGTTCTATCGGGAAACATGTTAGACCTCATCCGCGTTCGCGCAGTCACCGCCCGATGTCCTCCTCGCTTCAAGGCTCAATAACCGAAAATGTTCCTCCGCCCCAGACCACGCATTCATCCAAGAGGGTGCAATGTTTCGAAATAACTTGTTTTTAAAGATACTTTAATACCCCATATATTACATATGAATGCCAATGCATTCTCGTTCTGGTTTAATGTTTGTATCATCTTAACTGTATAAAGCACATTGGTCTGGTATTTAGCTCAGCATTGAAATGCTATGTAATTTTCAACAGCGCTCCCCATCTTTCGTTGTTTCCCCCTCTTTCTTTCATGTAAGATATTGAATGTGTTAAAATAATAAAACATCAATGCTTCCTTTTTAATTACTACCTTTCATGCCTTTTCCCCCTGACTTATTAACTGAAACTACATTGGTCGAGTTAATTTCTGCAATTGGGTGTTGGATAATGTTAATGTTCGCTCTATTGAGCCTTTTACAGACGAAGCATGGTTTTATTTGCACGTTCATGTAGCTACGCAAAACAATAGATACTGGAGTGGAGAAAACCCCGATCTTGTTCTCGAAATGCCATTGTATGACAAAAAAAAAAAATGGTGTTTGGTGTGCCATAGAAATATAAGCGGTTGAATTTAAGGGGCTATGAATATTCGACACAGTCGGCAAACAGCGTGCTTCCCGATGCAAAGCAAATCTCCGTTAAGCCGGACACGCATCCAAACAGGGCTCTTATATATTGAGCTGAGTTCTCCCTTCCCTTTTCTGTTGTGAACAAGAGTCTGTCTTAATTTAAAATCTGTGTCTTAAGTGTCAATCCCATTTTAAATAGTGCAACGCTGCAATTCTTCAAATAATATATGCAGGGTGTTAATGAACTATACCGAAATACTTTCAGAGAGTGTAGAGATGTCCTATATAAGCAATTTCAGACAGGCATCAGATGCTGATAAAGCCAAGATAGGCGAAATTTTGGTTTAGAATATCTTAAAAATTGCCTTGCGAGCACAGAAATGCAGCCCATTATCAGCGTTTTCAATTTGTTGATTTGATTTATTTACGGACGCTCTTTAACAGCTCAGGTCATCAGCGTCTCATTCAACTCAGGGCATGAAACGGCCTACAAATTTTGATCAGAGGCCTCTTCTTTCAGACTTGAGGTTCTTTTTCATGCCATAAATGTACGACACGGTACGCACGACTTTACTTCCCTTCCGAAGGAAGGCATACTTAGGAGTTTTACGCCCGAAAAAATCCATCGATCCTGGCCGGGCTTGAACCCTCAATCTTGGGTTTAGAAGGCAAGTATGGCTACCACTGCACCACCAGGACCGACAGCGTTTTCAAATGTTAGTGTCATAAAAAGCCCTCAAGTTTCGACCTAATCATGTGACAGTGCGACACTGAACATCTATTAACCTCCTCGCATTATGTAGCGAAGACCGGTTAAATAAATGTAAATGTAAATGTAGCGTACACTAGATGGAGCTCTCTACTGGTGTGGTGTAATGCTTAACGCAAAAGTTTAATATTCCGCGGGTTTAATTCTTGTCATGTTTTATTTATTTATTTATTCTTTTTAATATGAAGTCCTGTGATATACACACTAAACAATTATGAATGAAATGTACTTAATGCTTTCAAGTTTTACTCTCTTTCTCAACAATGAATGTATTACCAACATACAGTGGCTATTAAGTTTACTGCTAACATGATGCCTAAAACTTATTTTACCTAACACATACTCGGGACAATATTCTGATTGGTAAGCAAGTATAAAAATGACTACATTATATGAATTGATATATTAAGATTTAAGTGTATAAATGGAAACCAACTTAAAACGTAGGCTAAAAGCTGTACTATTAGGCGCTAGTCAGAAAACAAACAAAAAATGTGATGAACGACAGTCTAACGCGAAAACAAATGACTACCTTTTACTCGAAAACTAATGTCATAACCATGGCGCCAGAGTGATACGTTCATGTACTTGCCTTCGTTATCATGTGTTGTGCTTTCGGGGCGCGTGTTCATTAACCAGTGGCGTAAACTTATAGCCATAGCTTCGAAATTTGAACAGATCGACCATACGTTTACTATCTTAAATTACCTGTCTAAGACACCACCACGCTCTCTGAAATTATTTCGATGTAGTTCATTAACATCCTGTATATATTATAACAGCCGTTGTTTTACATCATTCATTAGCACAAAGTTCTAAATTGCTTACTTGAAAGCATGTGTCTTGTCGAGAATAACTCCAAACAAGATGGATCCTACCATTCCTGAAAACACCAATACTAGCCCGACTCTCCCTGCGAACGCCTGGCCATCCTGGTGGAAAAAGTATTAAATGTGTGAAGCTTCATTACAAAGACATTCCATATCTAGAGCTTGAGAAAGCAAGTTATGGAATCTTCTTGGTTTTGAAAATGTCATTGCCTTTAAGAACATTTGAAATATAAGGTGCTTTTACTTAGCCCTGCAGGATAACTAAAATTGAATTTCAGTTGACTGGTGTAAGTAAATACGAAATTCTTGTCGATTATGTACTTACAGGGAAATACATAAGCAACAGTTGCGACAGCATGGTACAGACGGAGTTGAACACTCCTTGGTTGATAGCGTACGCTCCAAACAGCAAGACGTAGGCTGGATTGCTGAAAAGACGTTTCGAGAGCTCCCAGACAGCCTTTGGTCCAGCAGGCGCTTGTTTGGGGGCGGCCTGTTGTATGCTGGGAGGCAATGGAGGTGCTTTCTGGAAAACTGCAATTAATATCACTCAACGGCGCTCAGTATATATGAACACTAATGTTTGACCCGAAAATAAAAATGTTAACGTTATTGATACTTACAGAAAAATGTCATGAGGAAGATGGCTGTACAAATGCCGGCTGTGACGCAATACAGCATTCTCATCTCTTGTCCTACTTTATCCATATCGTCATGTGCCTGTACGACCAGGGGTGGCAACAGGAATCCTAACGCGATGCCAAGCTACCAACATTTAGACAGTATATCATTAGTTCAGCTCTTTATTTGAGATCGAGTGGACATACAATGTCTATCCAGAAAATAAGTAGCGATTGAATTTTCACAATAATTTATTTCATTTAAATTCTACATGAGGGCTGTTGAATAAAGAGTGTTCGTGCCTTTTTTAACAACATGCATTATTTATATTCATAAATTTAATGGCTTTCTCAAAGTAGCCCCCGTTGGAAGCAACGCACCTGACCCGGCGTTTCTGCCAGTTTTCAAACACATGCTGGAAACCGTTTTTGACAGGTCCTTCAGAATCGCCCCCGCAGTCTTCACCATTGTGATGTCCGGATTCACGTTCCCCGTATTCGAGAAACGCATATCACAGGCTGTGTCGATAGATTTTCTTGAAAATTTTAAATACAACATTTGGACACAATCTAATTGCATAAAAATGCGTATTCGAGAGAAGGGGACTATAGGCAGAATTGCGACAGCAGCGCTGCTCCAACATAATTTACAAATGGAACTTAACTCCTGGATAACTCTCGTAGTCAGGGTTGCCAACCGTACAATAATGTACCTTAATATATGATTTTTTTTGTTTGTTTATTTACGTACGCTCTTTAACGTCTCAAGTCATCAGCATCCCATTTAATTCAAGGCGTGACCGACTAATTTTGCTCAGAGGCCTCTTCTCTAGGTTCTTTATCGTGCCGTAAATGTAAGACGTGGGATACACGGCTTAAGCCCGAAAAAATCCATCGATCCTGGCCGGGATCGAACCCGCGATCTTGGGTATAGGAGGGAAGTATGGTTACCACTACACCACCAGGATCGGCTCTAAATATGTGATAATTTTAGTTTCAACGCTTTATGTAATAATCGGGAAATTTGCACAGTTATGTTTCCACTTAGAATTTATGATAAAAAGGTCGTTTCCTACTACTTCTTTTGAGAAATTATCAGAATTTGAAAATAAGCTTGAGCCATATGAGTTATAGTGGCCTACAAAATAACAGCTACAACAAAAGCAATTAAGTTTGCCTCCTAAATTCAGAAATATGTAAATAAAAATCGTATTTTAAACTTTATTCCTACAATCTGTCAACACAGCAATGTCTAACAGGCTATCTTGAGATCTACTCCTCAATCAGAACGCAGATGCTCTGCGGTAGAGAGAGCTGAAATTCTGTAGCTGTGCTTTGTAGACAAAATGGCGTCAATGGACAGCTTTTTTTTTTTTTTTTTTTTTTTGTGTGCTAATACTTATGTTTGTGTTTTTCATTGTGAATGGAGCCTTACATTGCAGAGGTAAGAGAAAGACACTTAATTGGCGTGTGAATGTGCTCAAGAATCAACTCCACTCTATTCCAGTCCATACTTGGACGAATTAATGTTGTGATCGACAGCAGAGCATGGTGAACTAGATATTGAATTTAACATTTTTTTTCATGCATTTTCATTTTCTTTAATTCCATTCTTATTGAAAAGAAATCCTTTGCATTATTAGGCAAAGAAAGTCCATTATTCACATTAATTGCCCTTTCCATTATTATCCCTTATTGATAAGAAATACGCGTTTTTACAATCTACTGTTAGGCAACAAAGGCCTCTTTATCTTTTACACTTTATTTCCCTTCCATCTTTATCCTGTCGTTTTCAAAGGAACCACAATGGTTCAATATATTCTTATCTAAGGAAATATTTTTTCTTCCACTGAAGCCTTAACATACAAGATCGCATTGAAAACCTTGCTACATAAACAACGTGAACCTTATACGATCTGCTCCTTCCATAAAAAGAGACACATGTCTAAGTGCTGTATTTTCTTATATCCGTCATTTCTCTTTGGTTTCAACATTACCTAATGTTGTGTTGACCGATAATTCACATGTGAGAGCCTAGTTTCCTTGTAGATGTTTATTTTAAATCTACTTCAGCGCCTAAAAGTATCCAGAAGAAATAAAGAAAGCATGACAGTACGGGTGTCGTGTTGAGCCAAGTGCTATCTCCTGAACTTCTGCTATCTCTTACCTGGTTGCCGAAGATGCCAATAGAACAGGCTGTTGAAACCTCGTGAGCGCCGAACCAAATGGCAGCTAGGACAGGAGGTATGCTCAGCATGAATACCTGAGACATGGCTGCCAGAGTCTGTCCTAGGAAGGTGACCCAGAACAAATACCGGGGCACAGAGAATATCTTGATGCAGGCCCCAAGAGCTGTGCCGAAAGTACCAAGAAGAACGCTGAATCGCAGACCCTGTAACGTGTTTTTTTCTAGTTGACTAAACAGAACACGAGTTTAAGTGAAGATGTAAGATGTAAGCAACTGTTGACCTCATCAGAAAAGTAATGTTTATATAATATTGTACATTAGTTGCAAAAATCTACATCTGTTTCGGCTTTTCAGTATACAGCCATTATCTTAACCGGCTGACAGCATTCCCTTAGCGAAGAATTAACCTTGAAAAGCTCAGTGTGGTAACAAAGAACCATACTATACCTGGGATGCAAAGTTCAAGCAGTAAGCGTAGGTTTTCACGGTCGGAGTCACAATAATAATTTAAATGAAATCTCTTGCTGACATTTATATATTTGGTGCCTAGTAAGTAGGACCGATGCTACTTAAAAAGTTTTCAAAAATGTTTGCACGGGTACAACCACAATAGCTACATCGCTAAAACAGAGATTTTTTTTTATTCGTTTTATTTAAGGACGCTCTTTAACATCTCAGGTCATCAGCGTCCCATTCAATTCCGGGCGTGAAACGGCCGACAAATTTTGCTCAGAGGGCTCTTCTTTCAGGCTTGAGGTGTTTTCGTGCCGTAAATGTACAACACTGGATCCGCGGCTTTACTTCCCTTCCGAAGGAAGGCATACTTAGGATTTTTACGCTCGAAAAAAAATCCATCGATCCTGGCCGGGTTTGAACCCGCGACCTTGGGTTTAGAAGGCAAGTATGGTTACCACTACACCACCAGGACCGACTACTAAAACTAAGAGGGGCGTATATATTTGCCGGTGTTACTGAGATAAAAAAAAACTGTGGGCACCCCAATTTGAAATAATTACCTTACAAACTACAGGCGCACTGCCGTTAATTAGTATTACAAATACGATGTTATATCGTTTTCGGAGGACTGTAGGAAACAACTTAATAGCCCAGCGCTATCTTGAACTACATATCGCTGACCGGCATTTATTATCTACTTCCTACAATGCATTTACGTTTAATTTATTTATTTGGTTTACTTATGACGCTCTTTAACATCTCTGGTTAACGGCCGATAAAGTTTATTGAGAAGCCTCTTTTTGCAGGCTTGAGGATCTTTTACGTGCAGTAAATCTACACAAGGCTTCCCTTCCTGAAAGAAGCAGCTTTGGAATTTTACTCTTTAAAAAAATTCATCGACCCCGACTGGGTTTGAACCCGCGACGACTATGTCAATACCTTGAGACATTTTACTCTTAGCTTTTGAATGCCTTTCGACGTACTTTTGTTGCATTGATAAACACTGATAAACCTGCCGCATGAAATGAATGTTAGCAGAAACAGAGACACAGCATTTTCTAAAAGTAGTTAATTGTCGGGCTAGGAAGTACATACATATAAAGACAGTCTCGCCTCCTCTATAAAGATATCTAATACAGTTATTGTTAAGGTATTTGGAATTTGGTTCGTAGTCTCAGACTCAACATAGTGCCGCTTTCACTTGACGTTACCCGCAGGGCTGAAAGCACTTAACTACTGTTGCTGCTAGTGGCTAAATGCCCGAGCGACTAGCCAGAAGCGAGCGAAAACGGAGAGAGCCGAAGGTAGCGGCTAGTACAGCAATTAGCTAGATGATAACCCTTCAGCATTAACGCTGAATAGCGCAGGCGGTTAGAGCAAGTCTAGCGTTAACAATCAAAAACATTTTACTTTGTAGCTATAGATTATAAAACAAGTAGCTAAGTCACTATACCAGTAAATATAAAATTTAAAAATTGCTTAGATAAACGAAGTTTCAAAATATTATATTTAGCAAACTGGCAATACTCGCGCATTCTTTTCAGTTTGCTATGGAAGCGGGGCAGCAATCAACGACATACATTTCTCTCTACCCTAGATGCTGCCCATTGTCCGATTCTCAGTTTCGGCTGTACTTGCTATCTCGGAACATAGAACAAGAGTCTACTGTTCCCACTATGAAACAGGTCGCAAGTGCAGCCAAATTTGTTCTGATGGCAATGGACTATACCAGAGGATATAGGTGTAAGAGTCATGCCAAAACAGCCTGCTGTTATCAATCATTCATATCAGCACCAAGAAATAGTTTAAATATGAGCTAAAAACGGAAAGCCATGCAAGATTGATGCAGCTGCTGGTATCTGCTGCACCTGAAAAGCCGCCCTGCCTTTATCATTTAACATTTCTCATTCGCTTCAATGTTGCACTTTCTTGCCCTCTTATTAGTTTATCTGCATCGGCAGCCAAAGCGTACGATTGAGTTTGTTTGCTAGAGACCCTACATAATTCGTTCCGCATTTCTAAATAGGAGAGGCTGGTTGCATTTAGCATTCGTTAAAGCTCTTCCCTACCTTAAGCAGTAAAATGGCATGCGTGCAGAACTTTTCCAACTCACCATGGTGTCCACCAAGTAGGATGCTGGAAATATGAGAGGCAGAAAGGTGACCATGAAGATGATGGACGTCCAATCGACTGCAGTGCTAGGAACATTGTAATACTGCACTACAATTTTCGCTATGCTAGAGTACTGGATCCACTGAAAGCTGCTGGTGGTGGCGAACACGGAAAATATGAATAGGATAAGCCACCGCCGGGTGTATAGTTGCACCGAAACTAACGATGTCTCACTGTTAGAGGCGGCTGTGTGAGACACTTCCTTATTATCCATCGTTGCACACGGTAAATCCTCGGAATAAAGCGGCTAGAAGGATATCGAAGAAATTTCACCAATGTAACTGTTTCAAATGCTCACACAGTCCAAAATTAGCTCGTATGACTCTCATAGTCAAAGGCGGCATGCATTCTACTGCAGTGGACAGGTGGATTGTTATGGAATTCGGCCTATCTGAAGTGTTCTGTGCCACCGTATTGTCAATGAGATAAAAAACCTCCTTCATACTCATAGATAACATCGTTCAGAGTGAAAACACTGATTGAGACAATGAACTTGAAGAACATGCTGCGAAAATCTTATCGTTTTTTCCCAAAAGAGAGTGGAGATTGAATCTCAGATTTTCATGCAGATAAGCTCATCAACATACAAATAAGCTTACGCACACAGAAGGATTTTAATGTTATTTTGAATTTACAGTGTAGGAAATAAAAAATAAATAAATAAATAAAATCTGCAATAATCCGTTCTGGCACCTTGTTCCCTATACCGGGACTGCATTTCCAATTTTTATCATTTATTAAATTTTCTTTTTCCCACAATACATAATATTTTGCGGATTAAATATGTAATTATATAAACAAAAACTATAACTTAAATAAAAATTAAACATTTCACTACTAAAATATGAAATAAAATTACAAAGCTACTGGAAGCGAATAAACATAACCAATACCATCCTGGCCTTAGATTTTTTCATGATTTCCCCTTTCTGGGATAGATATTTACATTCCATAGCGTCAGTTATAAAGTCGGATGCAACAGGCGAGACGGGATGAAGCCTCGCGGTGTGGCAGTGGCTTGCGCTCAGAAAAATGTTCTGTCCTACCGTCTGTCGGGGGACCTCGAGTGAGACCTTGGTAGAACCGCCGGCATCTGGAACTTACCATCTATCTAGGGAATACCTTCTGTTCTGAAGGTACTGTTGAGTACCTTCTCACTTAGTATTACGACTCTGAAACCATGCACGTCACTTAGAAATGAAGTGATGCGCATTGCAAACCTCTAGTTTGACTCGGCGGAGGCAAAATCTGGTGTAGAGTTTGAACAGATTTTCCAGTCTTTCGAAACTAGAAGATGCGCTCCTTCTTAAAATTATGCTTCAAGCTTTGTACGTACCCTTTCCTCACAAAATAAATTTGCTGAAACTAGCAACTGCTTATCAACAATAAATAAATAATAAATCATATTAAAAAGAAAATCATTTATTTCATTGAAAAAAAAACTTAATCTTTTTCAGCTAAAATCTTGTGATAATGAAGAGCAAATTCTATTTTCCTGTCTTTTTTTTTTTTTAACCACAGACTTTTTCTATGATACTCTATTAGCGCGCAATTCATCTGAGGTCATAAGAATATTTTGTGGCAATGGACTGAATTCTATTCAAACATGCAGACCAACTTTTCAGTAATATAAAATCATGACTCTTCCTTCTATATGTATTTATTACTGTATTCTTTGCATAAAGGATCATTTACAACTGTTTAGCTCACTAAGTTTGATACATAATCATGGTAACAAGATATATAAATGACTTGTGTATGGTTGAACAGCTGTATTAATAAGAGGGATTAATAGGGCATCCCTAAAGGCGGTTTGTCTCAACACATAGCTGTAAGAGTGTATAATAAACTTCTGTCATATATATAAATCCAAATTTACAGAAGTATATAAAAAGTGGCTTATAAGTAAAGCTGTGCACAGTATTAATGAAATTGATGATTTAAACAGTCTATAAGTTATTTTATTGTTTAATATTATGACATACGCAGTCATTTGTTTTCATAATAAATGTTATAGATTATCTTAGGTTATGCTTTTGTATGCTTTTTAGGTTAGGGTTTGTTTGTTCTCTTTATTTTTTTACCACAGCACAAACAATGAGGACATTGTTTTAACGGTTGGTGGCAAATATGGCATGCGCATTGTTTAGATTGTTGTAGTGTGTTCGTTAATTATTGGGGAAGGGGGTGCGCTAAGAAAAATGTTTGTTGGTGGCGATTGGTTGTCAGAACTTTCAAGAAGCAAGTCTTGTGCTTTAACTTTATTGGTGGTTGAGATTTCTCCCATCTATGTAGCAATTCGTGGGGAACGCTAGGAAAGAATTAGTTGGGAGTAGATCGCCAAACAGGTAGGACTTGTCGTGTATCACGGCAGCTCGAACTTATGTAAGACAAGGTATGTCGTATTCATTAATGCGCATTTTTGATAACCTGGAAAAAAGTCATAAATGTCATAAGTGAAGTAGTAAAAAACAAAGGAGTTTAATTTAAGGACGAAAGCCTTCTCACGAGCATAGCCGAGCGAGAGTAGAATAACTGTGTAGATGTTTTAGGTAGCGAAACCCCATAGGGCTATGTCTTCACGATGTCACTAACGTAATATTTGTGAGCAAAGCGATCAGAAACGTGGCAGTATACTTGCGTATTATCAGTTAATTTGATTTTAGATGCATACGTTATTTCTTGAATTGGGTTGGATTATTTGGGATAAAGAAGGATACTTCGGTAATCCCCTTGCTAATGGCTGGCCGTTTGTGCCCAAGCCCTAATGGGGACACCTCTGGGAGGAAGGGATAGCGACGATACTAGACGTTGGGGCAGAAAACTTTCCAAAGCGCAAGTCACCATCAATCACACCCCGTCAGACCATCTTGCTCTGGCCCTTTCGATCCGCCTTACCGCTTGAGCCAGGCCGCTGTTATTTTAATTTGTTGTTTTGTTGATTGTAATTTAGCTTTATTCTACGAAGTACTATTGACGAAATCTATTGCAACATATTGTAAATAATTATTATGCACATTACTGTATCAACAAATACCAAGTTCTACTTTCCAATCCGTGAGGTTCTCTTGTTAGTGTTACTTCGCATTGTTATAGTCAAAATTACGAATATATGTAAATTATCGCTTTATTTGTTAAAAGAAATATGAGTAGAATGGATCTATTTCATTTATATAACTTTATGAGAAATGGTAAAGAGATCATTCTCGGATCTTTACTATGGTTTTATTTATCTGCCTGCAGACTATTCAGTGGATTAAACCCCTCATATTTAGATAAAACAAGAATCATTTAGATGAACCAGATTCCACATTGATTCTCCGCACACAATCTCATTCTTTAATAACCCATTATCATGGATGTTTTAAATGATGTCACAATTTACAAGCGCAATGGCATTTCATTCTCGTGAATCATGTTCATTCTTCAGTATTTGGTCTCTGTAAATTACTATAGCTCTTTAGAAACTCTCTTGACGGATTTTGAAACGAAGTGGTGGATATCTGAGAGAGCAACTTGTGCCTTGAGCACTGAGGACTATGTGCCTGAATTGGTTTCCATATTGCCTGCACCGCCACGGGTGGCCGAGGTCGTTAAGGCACGGACTCGTGAGCGGGAGTTCTGAGGTTCGAATCCCGCCAGGACCGTCCTCCCTGACTGGGGTTTTTTCCAGGTTTTCCTCAGTCTTCATAACTGGCAAATGCCGGGGAGGTACCTAAACTTAGGCCTGGAACGCTTCCTTCCTTAAAAAATATCCTTTCCCAATTTATCATTTCATCTCATGTATCATCAGTGTCCACCGCCTGTGGTGCCTCAGTAGTAAAAACGGGCGTTAAACACTACTCAAAAAAAAAAAAAAATATTGCCTGATATCAACTGTGAAAACAATTACTATTGTTCTGGACCAGTGATAACAGAATCTGATATAAAAGTAAATCACGATTTTTTGTGTTCCTAATTGAAGATTGCGACCTTGATAGATATAAATCTATACGATATGAAGGAAATTTAACTTAGTAACTACCTGTTGATAATTGTGTTTTGGACACAATTAATATTTTGAAAAAATTCGAAGCAGATCAGGTTTACCTCTAATTTTTTTACAAATGTATTTCAAAGATTATGAAACTTTATACCAGGACTGTCCAACGTTCGTTAGTACTCGGGCACATTTGCATGATAACTAGGAAGTGGTATGCGGGCGCCATGTTGATTCCACTACTTGAAACTACCGCTACCGATACTACAATTAATAATAATAATAATAATAATAAAGTAGTAAAATATATTAAATTATATTTCTCACTAAAATGTCGCTTTACATAACTTCTTTTAGCAACTAAGAGGTTAGCGTTACACAATAAACACATGGATTTTCCTTTGTTTTCAATAAAACAATATTTGTCCTCCCTTTCACCGTTAAAGCTATAATTTCTTTGCCATTTTAAGAAGAATTATATTTAAAATATAACTGATTAACAACTGAATAATGCAAAGTTTAAAAGTAATGAAAAACACTTATAACATGTTCAATGTACACACAATTTATCACAACACAAGCAAGGCACTCAAAAAGTATTTCACAAGTTCACAAGTAATACTGAATGTTCGCCTGAAAGCAAGGAACTTGAAGCATTCCTATTGTAAGACATAAATCTTCTTTTCATTGTTTGCGGCACAGCTTTGTTGGGATTAAAGTTACTTAGAAGGCAAATTGGGTGTCCCATTGTCGTAAACTTTTATCATGGTAGGTAGTTAATGGCATTGCAATAAAGTGAATCATAAGGAAGCAGCTTGTTTTGCAGAATAAAAATGACACTATAACAAATTTCTTAAGCTTGAGGATGGTATTTTTTAAACGAAAAGAAAAAAAAAGAAGAAGAAAGAAAGAAAAAACACAAAAAAACTTAAAATATTAATTAAACTTTCATTTGGAGGTTAGTTGCGAAGGACGCGATAAAAGGGCATTGCAGGCGACATGGCGCCCGCGGGACAGGGCTGCTCTATACTACTGTGAACATTCCGAGCTGACGTAAAATAGTAATAATTCCCGAGCTTTGTAGACAATAAGGCTTTCTATCAAGAAACTGCGAGTGGAGATTAGAATGTTAAAATAATATTTTAATTTGTTAAATAAGTGAACGTAAATACATAAACCTTTAAATTTTAAACACAAACCAACGGATATGTTATCAGGTTTTTCACAAATATACTAGAAACAAGAAAAGAAAGCTGTTGGCTAATGAAATGAGAAATTTGTTTTCTACTGACGATTTTAATGTCGTAAAAGTTTATTATTATTATTATTATTATTATTATTATTATTGGTGGTGGTGGTGGTGGTGATGGTGATGGTGATGGTGGTTGTGGTGGTCGTGGCGGTAGCTGCAAAAGCAGTATTTAATGACTAAGAATAACCAGCTCGCCAATTGTGAAGTCCACTCGCAGATTCGATTTCTCAAAGCAAAAGGCAAGAGAGCTGCTGAAATTCACGGTAAACGTTTATGGGCTAACTGTAATGAATGGAGGAAAAGTGGGATAATTTGTCGTCAGTTTAAGGAATGCTCATGATAAAGAGAGAAGCAGGAGGCCTAGTGTTTAGACAAATGACCTTGTTAAGTGTGTGCGCGCAAAAAAAGTTCGAGAAAATCACCGTTTCACAATCAGTGCTCTTGCAATGGAACTTCCAGATATTTCATCGAGTACATTGCTCAGAATTGTCACCGAAAATCTTAAATATTGTAAACTCGATCCCTAAAATGTTGACTGCCAAAGAACGTACATCTACATATTTGACTGGTGCGAGAAGCCAGAAGCAAATCCAGGTCTTTCCCAGACGGATGTCAGTTGCAGCATTCGCCTTGTGGCTTTACCTGCCCAATGGACGAAGGATTTCAACAGGAACACGTGACTGCATTGTGTGTTTTCTGGATGGATGAACCACGTTATTTAGAGTTTGGATAAGGAAATTAGCCAAAGCCTAGGAGTAGGAACTAGTTAATTAGAACTAGTATGCCCTGAGGCTGCTACTTGGCCACTTGGGTCAGGGGGCCTTAACCGAATTGGGCAGTTGACCCCCCCCCAACCAAATATAATATTTTCTAATTTATCATATAAGGGCCTCCATAGTGTCCTTGGGGAGTCTGCGTGATTTATATTTCCTTGGGGATCTATGGTCATAGTCCTCTAGTGAGTTCACCAGTTCATTTGGGTGGTTAGGTGTGTTGCTATATAGCGACCGGGGTCTATAATGTGTACAATATTGGAAGAAGTGGTCAGTACTCAAGGCCCAGTTCTGCGAGAACTGCATTTAGACCGAGTCAAATTTCGCATCCATGCAGAACTATTGCACGGTACACGCGCAGATTTTGGGACAGGTTCTGTACGAGAGGGGAGATGAATGTTTTTCATAGCATGACTGGTGTCGAAACATGGATCTCGTGCGCCAATGTAGAATCAAAATAACAATTCATGGAGTGGTATTCGCCTTCTCCACATTTTCTGGGATCAGAATGTTCGTTATGAATATTACTGAGATGGGAGCAACAATTTCAAATATACTGTGAAAGCTTTCCAAGCTCGGGCGTGGCATTCAGACCCGGAAACGTGGGAAACTGTTCTCAGGAATTATTTTTCTTCATGTCTACTGCCAGCAAGATTCAAGAATTTCCATGGGAACTTTTTAAGTATCCTCCATATAGCCCAGATCTCGCACTCGGTGATTTCCACGTTTTCCATCACTTCAAGAAATGGCATCTTTCTCAAGAGTTTGACAACAGCGAAGAGCTGAAAGCAGCTGTGCTAAAGTAATTCAATTCTCAGACGGTGGACGTTTATGAACGTGGCAACCAAAAGCTTATCCCTCCGTGTACAAAGTGTTTGGAAAGAAATGGTACTTAAGTAGAACATTAAAGAGGGCATATATATTATTTGCAAAAACAAAACAATGACCTGACCTTTTAAAGTGCGCCTCATTACGTGTACTGAAGATTGCAAATAACTTCCACGAGAATGAAGTGCGAATTTAAGATGAAAGGAGGCAAAAGTTTCTTTAGCTCGCTAATAATGGCAGAAAAGAACACTGGTTATAAAGTATGTACAACGTTGTTATGATATTCTTTAGGCTATCACGGCCGGCGTTGTTATTGTTAAAATAGCCCGCTAATTATAAACTTTAACTTATTTAAAAAGGGTTAATTTTTTTAATTGAAAAACCAAATAGTTCACGCTTATATGCACTGATAATGTTAGTGTTTGAAGTACAGCACTGGTCATAAAGTTGGCAGACCCTCGGAACTGTCAAACACCTTGCATCACATCTGGAACATATTTCGGTGTAGCAGTCTCATTCGTTTCACGAAGGACTTATCGCAGACTTCTTGGAGGCTTCTTGTCTGCGCATATGCGGCGGTATGAGGGCCGTTAGTCCTGTGCCTAGAACCAGCGATAGGCTGAGGACTATGTTTGCCCAGAAGTCTCCAATGACCCTTATAAGCCACGTGTAGATGACAGTGTGCACTATGCTAAGGATCTGGACGCCCAACACGATCAGACCTGCAGCTGTGCCTTCCGGCTCGGGGTATGTGATTTCAGACGCTAGCTCAAAGCCTACTGGCATATACCCGTTGACGAAGACTCTGTAATCAGAAGAAATTACAACTGTATCAGTTTGTTGCCCAAAAGGTGACGTGGAATGTGATGAATAACCATGATCTTATATGAGGGGAGGGGCTCTTGAATCAGACACCCATTCTACATTCTAGTGCGTACTCTGGCACAGAGTTGTGCTTTGCACTGGATCTGTGTATGAAGCATTTCGCCCTAATTTAAGCTATCTTCTTTTCTCATGTCATCTGTATAAAGTAATTGTGGATTGGATTAGTAGGAACGGAGGAGGGCATTTTCCAAGTACTGGCTGTGGGAGCATCTTCGGGAGATTACGCGAGGGAGAGACGATGCGACCAAGATCCAGGAAAGGGGAGGCACGGACGTAAACGGTATCCATAAATTGTTTATACAGTCCGATATCGAGAACACCCCATCCAAGGAGTTCCAGCCCCTCAGAAGCATTGCTTCCATACCAGATGCCAGGGCGCAAGCCACGGCTACACCGTACCAGCCCACCTTGCTCTGGCATTTTCGATTCTGTAACAGAATCAACGGAATGGAATGAGTTGAAATGATGGTACGGAAAATTCGTAAGGAATTTGAACCTGATACCTCTCGAATGCGAATCCCAAGTGCTACCGCCTGAGCCACCCGGTTAGAATAGTTTTGTTGATTGAACAAGAGGTATTATAATCCTGTGTACACTGCATGTGGAGTGTTTATGGAAATTCTTTTGCATATTTAAGCACACATCATTGGTTGTGGTGAGAATCCGATGCGGCGAGGAACACTGCGCGTACCGCTATTAGAGCCAAAGATAAAAGGTAGCTAATGTGAACCTTTAGAATTGGTCGGTATACCTCGGTATTGACGGTATTTGTCAGTACCTGCACATTCATTTGACCGTCGGTCCCAAATGTCGAACAGAATTGTCACAAATATTAAATTGAGAACTTGTATTGACAAAGATAAAACTTATAGTAATTTTCACCGTGATTTTTTATATTGCAGAACTGAAGTAATAATAGTTATTTCTGTCATTTGACTATTGTGTTGATGGTAGACTTCCTTCAGTCATTTATCATTTACGCACTTGTCACATCCAAGAGCGCTATAAACAATATACTCATAATAGTAGAGACAATGCTTGTCTGATAATGCAGCAACATTATATATATATATATATATATATATATATATATATATATATATATATATTTGGTCACTTGTCTTCTTGCCATAGAAGGACTCCACGAGTCCGAAATATAGCGATCTCAAGTGTGACTTTTTCTTTGTGTTTTATCTTTTTCTGCTATCATAATTATTGTTAATTTGTTACATTGTTGATAGTGTTGCTTTATTTTTATTTTTTTATATATTATATATATATAATAAAGGAAAAATAAAATAACTCTTAGAACATCGTGGCTAAAATAACAAGAACTGTATGTATAAAAGAAAATTCATCCAAATTATACCTTATTAATTAATAAAATGAAATAAGTTATGGCATTACTGTGTGGTATTAGGGGAACAAAATTAGAATTCTTGCAATCTATTTTTTTTATTATTATTATTATTATTATTATTATTATTATTATTATTATTATTGAGATTAAACCACAAAAATTAATGGTATACTATTAATTAAATGTAATATATGACTGCTGATAGACAAAGCTACCCGTGTGGGTATTTTTAAAAAATGTTAAATGTAATCATGTTTATGAACTTAACCACTGATATTTTCACATTCACTTAAATAGATGACAATAATAACAGAAAGTTTCGAGTTGCATTGTATTTAAGAAGATGATGTTCATATGTTTCAATAAAACAAAAACATGTTACTATTTAAAAACAATATTTCGAAGTATTAAGCAAATATACAGAATCAGCAATGTGTTCATTGAAAGTTTCATCGATTTTCAATGGCTTTGAAATTTAATTTAAATGTTATTGTAGAAAAAACGTATAACACAAACGTTTTCTGAAGGTTATTACAGAGCGCTCTTACACACAAATATAATGCTCACAAACATATTAGGTTAATATTTCACAGTTGCTATTTTCACAACGATACTTTTGTTATATATAAAAATATGCATCTTTATAAATAATGAATTAATTTATCATTTTATTTTAAAACAATATAGTGAAAATTAAATGCAAGAACACTTTTTTAAATTTCGGTTTTCAAGTTTACCTTTACCCCATATAGTTCATTTTCCCTAATTTTCAGAAACTAATTTACTTAAATGGTTTATACCGAATTTTCTTGTGAAGAAACAAATGTTGGTGCCGCTAGAGCGAATTTTAAATTTTGGGTAACCCCCTTCCTAATGGCTTGATTTCCCTGATTTTCACAAATCATTTTATTATCCTATTTAAATGGCATATATGGAGTTTCGTTGCAAATATATATATATATTAATGCCGCATGAGCGATTTTTAAATTGTGTTAACCCTTCTGCTAATAGTTCCATTTCGCTGATTTTCAGAAACTGTTTTTCTTGTTTTATTTCAATGGCATATGTGAGTTTCCTTTTAAAAAAATACAATTACGGCCGTTAAAAAGATTTTTAAATTTGGGCTTAATCCCGAAAAGTTTTTCAGTTATACCCCCACTGCCAATAATCTGATAATTTCAAAAGCTATTTTTCTTATTTTATTTAAATGGTATATGCCGAGATTTGTTGTGATAATTGTTGCTGCTAGAGCGATTTTTAAATTTTGGGTTTCTGAATTTCCCTGATTTTCAGAAACTATTTTTCTTATTCTGTATAAAAGGCATATACGGAGTTTCGTTGCGAAAAAAACATATATTAATGGCACTAGAGCGATTTTTAAATTTTGGGGTGCAGGCAACCCCTCGTCCGATTTCATCGATTTTCAGGAACTGTTTTTTTTTCTTATTTTATTAAATGATATATACGGTGTTTCGTTGCAAAACAAATATTAATGCCGCTAGAGCGATTTTTAAAGTTTGGGTAACCTCCCTGCTAATACTCCAATTTCACTGATTTTCAGAAACTATTTTTTCTTCAATAGCATATATTGAGTTTCCTTTAAAAAATTAATATTGAGGCCATTGAAAGATTTTTAAATTTGAACTTAACCCCCACACCCAATAATCTTTTAATTTTCAAAATATATTTTTCTTATTTGATTTAAATGGTATATGGGGAGCTTTGTTGTGGAAAAACAATTATTGGTCCTGCTAGAACGATTTTTAAATTTTGGATTTCAGGCAACCCCCCCTCCTAATATTTCGATTTGCGTGATTTTCAGAAACTATTTTTTTTTCCATCTATTTAAATGGCATATATGGAGTGTTTCGTTGCCAAAAATCATATATTAATGCTACTAGAGCGATTTTGAAATTTTGGATTTCGGGTATCTCCCCTCCCCCTTTTCCTAATAGTCCGGTTTCCCTGATTTTCGAAAGCATTTTTCTTATTTTACTTCAATGGTATATGCTGAGTTTCCTTTAAAAGCGTTTAAACTTGCAGCCGCTAAAGCGATTTTGAAATTTTGATTTAACCCCCAAAAGTTTTTCAAGTATACCCCCCTTCCGAATGACCGATTGCCATGTTTTTCGAAAACTACTTTTATACATTTTTTGAAAGACTTGTACTGAGTTTCGTTGAGATAAAGCAATTTTTTTTTTCAATTTTTTTTAAACATTTTCGCTTTAGGTTAGCCCCTAGCCCCAATGGTCTAATTTTGCTGGTTAATAAACTCGACGAATCTTTTGTTAATTAATGACTATTTCCGTGAAAAAACCCAAAATTGTGACCGCTAGAGCATTAAGCCTCACCCCCTCCTGCCGTTTCTCTGTGTGTGTGTGTGTGGGTTTTTTTTTTTTTTTTTTTTTTTTTTCCCCTCCTGATTTCATTTTCTTAGCTGCGTCTTTCCATATAAGAATAAGGAACAAACAATCATGCTATTTGTTTTAGTCAGTATGAATTATTATTCTGCTTCTGCGGAATACTTTTCAATTTTTTTAAGAATTTCCAGTTGTAAAAAAGTATGAACTTGAAAATTGTAGGATCATTTGGGCATAATTATTCACAGAATTCGATTCAATATCAAATTTTGTATCATTGCCGTATACTATGCAAACGTGCAACCAGAAACTCGTCGTAGGCTTTAATTAATTCGTAAGAGCGGCAGTGCCAACATAGTAGCCAATCGCACGAACTCAGTGACTTAAAACTTTAGCGTCAATAATAAATATTTCGGAATGTTTACATTCGGTATTAATAATAATAATAATAATAATAATAATAATAATAATAATAATAATAATATCTAATAGCTGTTTAATTGGTTAAAGAAAAACAATAGATTCTCCATTTGTATTCAATTTATGTGGCAGAATACAGGCAGTAGAGTCAATTTTATGACCGATCTCGCGAAATACTGAAGCCGACCCTACTATGTATACTGTCGTTGTGAAGTAAATATTGCTGATATGAAAGTGAGATTGTGTTTTCTATGCAACCGGTTCTGAAATATATTGATACACTAATCATGCATCTTATTAATGAATATAAGAGGTTTATTTGTATTTAATTATATTTATTTATTTATTTTTAAATTTTGTATTAGAATAGGGATGTAAGTAAGAAGCTGGTGTCGTAAATAAATGAAGATAAAAGGTTACTAACGTATATACAAGTGTAAATATGCTCTCATAAATTTCTCACTAGCGCTGTTTACTTACCCCATGAGAACAGCTGATACGTATACTGCAACGTGTGAGCCCGAACTTAGTGTGAAGGTAAATATGAACAGTCCAGCTGCTGACATGGCATACACAGCTACTGTGGTCTCCCTGTAACAGAAGCATGCTTATTGTAGACACTTCCATCCCAACAGTTCTTGTTCATATTTTCAACTGTAAGGGCTTTTTCATTTTAAATTTTAAAAAAATTAATTAATGTAACACTAGATCGAGGTGATAGTCCGAGGAACTCTGCTTTAGATTAAATCAAAAATGAAGAAGCATTTGGTGTTATTGAAATTTGTCATTACCGGGTTATTTGAGTTGAAATTAATATAAAAGCAGAGCTTTCGCCGACGTTACGATCAGCATCTTTGAACTGAAAGTGTGTGGAAAGACAGAGGTACAGAACCGTTGGAAGAGCTAAGGTGCAGACGTTGTTTGTTGACCAGTAATGTCTCTGTTTATATTATCTGGATAGTGCTCTACATCGCCGATTTATGTTTTGTGCCACTTTATTGGTCAAGCCGCGTGTCCCCGCGCGATCAGAAGCCTAATACAGCACACACCAGCGCTCACCAGTCGTCACCTGACACCAACCAGGAACATCAACGCCGATCCTCACCGAAGCCCAGCACAGCCACTCTTGAACTGTCCTAACCTCACGAGCCTGCATGTAGACTCCATCCGAGAACTGCAGCTAACAACCACCTAACGAGAATACAGCAAGAGACGACCTGACGACTGGACCAACTCGAAACATGCATTCACTGAGCTGCACACTATAACATGCCACTCAGCAGACAGCATCAGGGCTTCAAGAAAAACAGAGCAGACAAAATTCATGATACGGCGGCGAGCATGCTGCACACCACCTACATCAACCATAACCCAGAAATAGTAGACGAGCTACACAGAACCACAAACGAAGACTGGGCGCCAACACGAGGAAGGACCACGGTTCGTACAAGAGCCACCGGCGCCCCCACAGACTCCGTGAGACACCCGCCGGACCACCACACTGCTAGGAGCCATACCTAAAACCACGAAAGCTCAAAGCTGGAGCCCTGCTTTTTAAATTGGTGATTTAAAGACTTCTCTTACTTTTCCCTTGAATTGCCAATGCTTACCAAGGCCCTGCATCATCATGCTTCTTTCCAGCCATTTGCAAATATACCGGGAGTGCTAGAACGGGAATTACCCACTATCACATCACCTTTAGTACACTTAGATTTAATAATAATAATAATAATAATAATAATAATAATAATAATAATAATAATAATAATAATAATAATAAACTCTGCTGACATTCAAATCACGAGCAAGTTTGCAATATATCGACCCAAAATATCGATGAGTTCATTCAAGGAAATTCAATCCACAGCTTGCTCATAACACACATGAGGATGTCCAGATTCCTCACGAACTTAATGACCGCAGTACTTCGATATTTTGCTGCGACTGTAGCTTCACATAAGTCTTATGACACACGTTTCGAGAGGAAGTGTTAGGCATCTGCCTTATAACTGAATACAAAGCTTTAATTTGTTGTGAAGCACACTTCGCACGTGCTGTACCAATTGAGATTTCATTGTGTAGTCTACTACAATTCCAAACGTTTAATTAAACGGCATTTGCATGAATGTTAGTAATTATGTAATTATCTTAAATATGTAATAATGTGCAAAATAGGTGGTCTTAAAATGAAATATAATGTTCCTAGTACCTAAATCGTCAACATAGTAAGTTTTCAAAAAGATGCATACCAAGGAAAGGAAAAAATCTGTAATTACATAGAAATGCGCACTGTAGCGTTAGAGAGCGAACAAACAAGCAATGCTACTTATAAGAATTGTGCACTTTCTTTAATAATTATGGGATGTCAAAAGTAGTGGCGGATTTTTTTAATGTACAACTGTTAACAGAAAAGTAAACTAATAAAAGTATAATTCTAAAACTCTAATAATATTTTGTTGTAACGTAAAAAATCAATTATTTTAATTAACACATTGTAGGTTTTTCTTTTGAGCAAAATGTTTCCATGAACTTTAACGTATTTACAAAAAATACAAAATTATTATTGATGAAAATGGATTTTTACAAAACGTGATTAAAATATTGTTCTTCATACTTACTTGAACTTGTGACTATAATCCAGAAATACCCCAAAAATGACGGAACCAACCATGCCGCCAACGACAAAAACCAGTCCCACACGGCCGGCAAACTCTTCTCCATTCTAAAAAGAAACATGGCGTGTTTTGAAAGTTCAATATCTGTTATCTTCAAGGAAAATGTGTTTCATGGTTCAAAGCTGCATATATTTTGTAGATTACGTGTTATATTTCATATCGTTGCATTTCTCTCTCAATTTTATGTTGGGTAAATCAAGTTATCAAAAAGTTTCAAACGAAAGGAATATATTCGGAAACTTTGCGACTATGCTGTTAACTGACCTCATACCGCTTCGCTGCTCAATAAGGATAGGTTCTTGTAAACATAATAAACAAGAAAATTTCCTAAGACTATTGGTGAATAATTTGACGAGCTGGCTGAGGAAACGCATCTCCTTGAAAATACAGCGAAATAAATAATTACAGAAAAACACAAAGAAGAAATTAATGCAAAGATATCAATCGTAAGCGATCGTAATTTGATCATACCATTTCGCTTATTACTTATGCTGGAAATAGCTGTTATTCTAAATCAATCATTAGCTCAAAAAAGTAACAAATATAAATATGTGACACAATAAAAATACTGTAAAGCATTAATATTAAAAACATGAATTAAACAGAATAAAACCTAAAACTATCATTGCGAATATTTCTGAAACGAAAGGTGCTATCGATGCGCTCTTTTCACCGAAATGAATTCTATCACAAAAGTACGTCCTTTTCTCTCTCTCTCTCTCTCTCTCTCTCTCCTTTTTTGCGCAATTTTAGGTCAAGTAATTTACGATATTGTCATATATGGAACTCTCATACCATTTTAGAGAATTCCCACGATCTTTACACAAAAACCAAAACGTTCCCCCGATGTTAGACAAAAACAGTACACGTCTTTTTGTATTTTTTCCCTAATTTAAGGAACTTATCAAAGCATGTTGCAGATTTTACTGGGCGAGTCTAAAAGTTCGAGCCCTAGTAATGTAAGGAATTGTCTGTCTCTTTTAACTGCTTAGAAATGTACTGCATAATTCTGCCAACCACGACCATATAAAATCGCGGACTCGTGAGCGGAGGTCTGGGGTTTGAATCCCGCCAGGACCGTCCTCCCTGACTGAGGTTTTTCTCCAGGTTTTCCTCAGTCCTCATAAATGGCAAATGCCGGGAAGGTATCCTAAGCTTAGGCCTGGAACGTTTCGTTCTTTAAAAATAAATCCTTTCCCCATATATGATTTCATTTCATGTATCATCAGTGTTCATCGCCTGCGGTGCCTCTGTAGCAAAAACGGGCGTTAAACATCATTCATTCATACGACCGCATGTGAACGTGATGAATGTGCGAGAGAAGATGCTGGTGTACGGAAACTGTAGGAAGAATGCCATGCGTTCTTGTATTCTGTACGCAGATCAAAATGCGAACAGATGTATTCTTGCTTTTCGCCAGAGCCTCTAAAGTGCCAGCCCTCTACGTATGACGATATCTTGTAAACTATTTTGCCTTTGAATCGTACAAACAACTCCACTTTCTTGAAGAAGTCAATAAGCATTGCTCCATTTGAAAATTGTGAATTTTTAATGTTTTTAACAATTTTTGGAATCATTTGTGTGCGCTACTTTATTTCAGTAAAGTGCATCAATAACCCTCTCATTCCAGAAATATTCGCGGTGATCGTATGCATATGTAATAATAGAATACTAGCCAAATATTTTAAATTCCCTTGTGTCTACAATGGATAGTTCTAGAAATATCAGTGCAAAACTTACCGGGAAATACGTGAGAATAAGCTGATTAAGAAGAGTGCTAAGAGAATTGACAACGGCCACTAGAAGACTGTAAGTCGCTACCAGAAGAAGGAATCCCTTGTTGCGGAGTAACGTCTTTATTCCCGAGAAGAAATTATCGTCTTCTCGTTGCAACTGAAGCAGCTGTCCTTTGGAGGGCGGCAGTGGAGGAGCATTCTGAAAAACTACGCAACATACAATGTTATACATTGTCACAGAAAAAAAAAAAAAAAAAAGGTCTTTAAATGGAACAATCAGTTAGACAACATTTTAGTAAACGAGTAAGATTTGTGAGTATACACATGAAAAACGAACACTGCTATTCATCCGTAAAGATGCTTCCTGATTTAGAAAGATCACAAATTTAATGAAGGTATGTAAACTTTTTAAAGTATTGTCGTAGTATTTTTCAGTTCAATAAAAACATGGTCATATAAAAGATATGAATTAAGATTTAATTCATATATGTTACGGTTAAGAATGAATTTCTGAAGCGGTGTCTAATGTAAGGTACATAAATTCATTCTCATGTTATAGCAGTTTGAATACGGAGTCCGTATAGCATTAGGTCAGCTGTCTCCGCATTTTAGCGAATTCCGAAGGAATTACGGTTGTGCCCTAGAAAAGATTTTTGAAAAAGTCGTCAAACTTCCATCGATCCTTCTTTCTAGGCACTAAAATTGACACATATATAGTATGCGTCTGTTAACGCTCTATCGGCCGCAATTTTTGTTTTATCGCAACGAAACTCAACACATAACGATCAATTTTTCATCGAGCTCATTAACCAGCAAAATTGGATCATTGGGGGTGGAGGTTAATCTAAACCGAAAATGTAAAAATCGCTCTAGAGGCCGCAATTTTTGTTATTTCTCAACGAAACTCCATATATGCCACTGAAATAAAAGTTGAAAAATACATTCTGAAAAGCAGCTAAATTAGAATTGCGGTTTGCCTGAAGCCCCCAAATTAAAAAAAAAAAATGTTTTTTGCAACTAAACTCGGTATATATCGTTTAAATAAAACAATAAAAACATTTCCTGAAAATCAAAGAACTCGAATTATTAGGAGCGAGAGTTTGCATTAACAATTGGGTATTTGCGCCAAGCGATAAATTCGTTGGTGTCATGTGAAAAAGCACGGGAGAATAGTGCGCATGCGCATGCACTAATAATCGAACTTGTCCTTACAGACAATGGCCGTCCTGCGACTTTAGTATAGAACGACAGCGGAAATGTCAAATTCCAGGGAATGCTGGAGCGATGTACAAATCTTAAGCGGTAGTGTATGTACTATATCAACTTTGGTAGTGTAAAGTGTACAATAAATGTGGCGGAGAAAACACAACGGTTTCGGGAGGAAAAGTCGTACGCCTAAAATTAACTACGTAGCTTAAATGCTAATCAAATTCCATTTTAGTTGTTATGCAGCTAAGTGCAATTGGTAAAATTAAGCTAACAATATAAAAAGTAAATAAAATAACAATAATACGGGGAAACATATACTTCTAAGCCTGAGAGTTGTGTTTTTTATTAAATACGTTCATATACATATATCTTCAGTTAACGTTTTTCACTACAATTTCTGCTCTAGCGCTCTATAATAACCTTGCTGAGGAATTGACTTAGTTTACGCAGTTCCTGCGTGGCGGAGCTAAGCAAGCTACCGTGTTTACCACTACCGCTATATTGATCATTTATTATACGGAATGTGCCCATATGCACTCTGTATGATACACTTCTAAAGTGTCCCTCTCGATAGTAATGTTTTACATGATATTAGAAAGAGAAACCTCAAAGTTTTAATATTTATTTATTCTAGCAGAGTTAAGACCATTAGGCCTTCTTTCGCTCAAACACTCTGTATGTGCCCCACTCCAGACATCCAGTCGATATTCTCACTAACACAAACGAGCTCCAACGTATCTACTGAGATTGACTCAATGATATTGTTAACAAAAGAAAGTTGATTTGCAGTGTTATTAGGTTTCAGCTTATGCACAGATTGCACATGACTACGTAATATCTCGGACACGGTGGGTTTAGGGATGCTTAACTGCAATCTATCTCTAGGCACAGAGTTTTTAGGACGGTGTACAAACGTCTCCCGCACTAAAATCCAATATACTTTATTTAGACTATGCCATATATGTATTGAAGTCTTGCCCAGCGTTAAATTATTATGGATTACGCTCGATTTTAAATTAAGTTGGGATGAAGGTTATGCACAATTGGCTACAGCGATGTGCCTGAAACATCTTGGGCCGAAAGAAATACATCTTGTGCGTTTTTCAATAGCACTTTAGTTTATATTCTTTTTTTGGAAAAATAGTAGTAAATTTGGTAGAGTTCTTATATAGGAAAAACAAGCTATAAGAATATAAACAGGTTCTTCTTATGTTGCTCGCTGTAAGACTTTTTTTTTCGAAAAAAAAAAAAAAAAGAAATTATCGGTAATTTAATTTATTATGGTTGAATCAAAAGTAGGTAAAATTTAAGTGATTATCAAACAATATGTGCTTATAATGATCATAATGTTGATGTGCTTATTTCTAGACTGATGAAAACCGAGGCAAGTTGTCATGCAGTAAATATTTTATTTAAAAAATTGCTATTAATGCATTAGATGTGAATTTGATTAAATTTAAAAGTGTTCTCTATCAATATCTGATGGTTCATCCATTTTATAATGTTACCAACTTTTTAAATTTAGTCATAGATGTCTGCTTTTAAATTGTTTGCATTTTGACAATGTCCGTAGCTCTTTACTTAATGCTTCGTGACAAATAAATTAATTGATTGTTTCGGATCAGTTCGACAGTAATAGAAATACGGGTATTGCTCGCATAGGTTTCCAAGTAAAACCAATTTCTAGGGTATCAAAGAAACAGAATAAAATTGTACCCATGACCTTTATTTTGATGATGATAATTTTAACAATCGTTGTATGAAAATAGCCTACTTGCAAAATTAAGATTGATTTACATTCTATAGGGCTCTTGAACAACATGTGTACTGCAGAAAGTGGATCAAATCAAGATGTACAAAGTTACAGATGATGCCTATACACACAATAAAAGTATTTAAATCGCAATACAAGAAAAAAGAGAGCAGTACATTTCATACATTCTCATATGTTATTCGGTGATATTTTGACATGTTTTATATATGTTGTCTTTGTTGAACATCATACATTATTCATCTGTGAATTCGTCAACTGAATAATAGATCTTATTGCATAGATATTGTGTAAGAGTAGATTGGAATATTTCCCTATATCGGATGATAATTACTCTTTGTCTAGTGTTTATTTGCATATTTTTATGTAAAAGTTCATAAGAGAACAAATATATTCATAGGAAAGTGTTAACATTTTTAGTTTTCGAAATAATTCGGTCATGTTCTTCTATTATTCATGCCACACAATTTGTATTGCTTTCTTTTGTAATACAAAAATACGTTTTCTTTCAACTGAGTTTACTCAAAGCTTTAAGTCACATAACATAAGAATCGATAAGATATGTGCAAAGATAATAAATAATGATGTTTTGACGGTAGCTTCAGAGCTAATAAGACCGCATTCAAACAGTGCAATGTTTTCCGGCTTAAGTTTCTGTGAAGAAAATTACTTCCTTAGAAAGATAATATCAGTACTAATGAAAGAACCTTGGGATTTTGAGATGGGAAGTACAGATATAACTGCATAATTGCATGGCTCGTTATCGTCAATGGAACGCTGTCGCCTCATTGGCTGCGAGCGGGTTAACCGTACACAAGCACAGATAAGCGGCAGTTATACTGCAGATTTTCAAGCGCAAATTCTTATTAACAAAATTGCTTAGATTTGCGGTACATTTTAAACGAAAATTAGTTTTGGTAGCCTATAAGCCACGCTTTTATCCTTTAGAACTAAGGTATACTTCCACTGTTAATTCAAATGGAATAGAGCAAGCAAATGTATGAACTCGCCAGAAAACGCAGAAACTGGTAACGATTTAGTTAAACAATGAGGAGCGAACAAGGACATGAAATTTAAAAAATGTAACATATGTGTCAGGTGAGAGATAACGAAACACAATTATAACAAAAATTTAAAATATACACAGCTTAGCTGCGAGGTACATTGTACAGACGTGAGGTTTATCAGTGTTGTATTTGCATTAAAATATAACTAATAGAGGTTCTCATTTCGGGCGAAAGGCTATATAAAAGAAAATAAAGTAAAAAAAAAAAACCAAGAGAAGAAATGGTTGGTTGTTAAAAACTGAAGACATATCTAAAGAGAGTAAGATTCATAATTATATACATTTAAAGCCATGGTTCTTGGAAGCCATGCTTTTTTAATAATAATTTTATGATATTTTGGGTGTTATTTTACAGTGTACTATACAATTAAAGCAAACAAATCGTACCTTCAGAGGAAATTAAAATTTTTAGCAACTTGCAACTATGACAATGAAGTTTAAACAAAATGACGGTTATAATGGTATGAAGTTAACCTCAAAAACTTTATACATATGTAAACTAAGCCTTTCCATTCCCACAATGAATACATTACAAATAATACTGAACTGTACAATATTTTCACCCCAACTAAACAAAAATATTCAAAATAAATATCGTATTTACCCGTCTAATTTCCCCTTCTACATGCATAACATATGATTTGCAAACACTCTTGAGTTCAGCAAATGTATTCAACCACAATAATGCTCAATCTTGACTAGTGCGTATTTCTCAGTTTGTTCTTTGCATACACATTTCGGTAATCCCTTCCAATCTTGAACCAGAATGGTCCGTTATTTGCAATTTCTTAGTTTATCCTTTGCCATACGTACATTCCCTTCAAATCTTAAAATGTTGTCTTCACTGCCCAGGACAGTACAGATTTTAAAGATATTTTTAAAATACCAGGATATTCGAAAAGTAATGGCAACATAATTATTGTTTCGCACTAAACTTATTTAGGTTACTTTTGGCATTATATACTTTAGCATTACTTCAAATGTAGACCCATATTGTGTCAACAATACGTTGCCAAATGCTTGGAAGACAGCGCATTCCGTCTGGAGCATCATTTCTGGTTGTCTCTCTCACTGATCGTTCTAAAGCTCTTTGATTGAAGGTGTGTGTTTACGAACATAGATGCCTCACCTATTGCGGTAATTTGATAAAAGAAAGATTTCGCCTTCATGTTCATGTCGCTCCAGATGAAGCTTTGCTGTCTCCATTCGCTGGCACTCTCCAAGTTAAAGACTGTGTGGAACTCAACGGGCACAAATTTTCCGAATTTTCTGCTGCTTTGCTAAAATTTCATGAACTGCTGCATTTGTAAGTTCCGTGGAAATTTTCCCACATGTTCAGCAGTTGTCTTCTTTCAATAAAGACCCTTACTCTTTACAGTCTTAATATGAAAATCGTCTATTATGAGGACGTGTCTGGCATTCATTTCATTAACGAAATGCTTCCAACCATCTTGCAGTAGTGCGGTGTGGTAGAACTTCTCTCCCATAAGCTTCTTGTAATATCTTAAAGCACTGAATTTCATATTTTCCTCTTGCAGCTTGAATTTTTTATAAAAAAAAAAGCTCTGTTTACACCTACTAAACATTTAAGGGCGATATTACTTACCATACAAAAGAAACAGTCCCTTGTTATATAAAATAAGGTACGTCGAGACTTTCATATTGCAGACGTATGCTGCTCTATAGCATTATACAACATTCCAATGGTAACCGCTAAGAGCAATGATTTACAGCATTTTTGCCATTATTTTTCGAATGCCTTAGTATATTGCCGGTAATAAAAGTCTGAAAGGCAAAGGTATTTTTGAAATTTAATTGCGTAAGTGAAAAAACGATAATGGTCTGAAGACTAACACGGAATTTTATTTATGCAGGCACCAAGAAGAGTATTGGTAGTCCCTACTGAAGGCATAACTGTAACTACATTTTTTAAAAATATATACATAACAGTTCGTATGTTCATATGCCTACGTCTTTAATTGGCTAAGTTTTTCCTTTATCCTTCTCAGAATGCTATACACTGCTTAGTTTTCCCCTATCGATTTCCAAGCAGTAAAAAGAGTGAAAAAAGGCAACAAAAATATTTTGCTATAGCTGTGTGATATTTATTTATCTGGTTGTACATGCAATTAAATAATGTTACTGGTTAAGAGGAAAGTATGTTGTATGGTGACTATTTAAAGCATATACTTACATATAATGACCATAATGAGTACGAAGGTGCACATCCCGGCGGTGCACTGGTACATGAGCGCCAAGTCTGCACCGACGTCCTTAAGACTCGGATGATTCTTGACAAATGTTGGTGGTAGCATGAACCCGGCAGCCATTCCCAGCTGAAACATAGTCATGGAAAATCTTCCTTAGAAGCTAGCCAGTATTAGTATCCTTCAGGTTTCATACGTTAAAAGTCCGTTTCCAGCTTGGGGAATTGCTGCAGATTACATAGAGTGGCCACAAATTACCATCGCTTATTTTACATGAAACTACATTATTATTCCATGTGAGCTTGCTGCACAGCATTGATATCTCACACAATTGCTCGAAAACTTCTAAAGCGATTAGGTGTGAAAGAGAATCATAACTGCTAATGGTCTCTCTTCGTGATCAACGAATACTTAACTGGAAGAAAGTCAACCAATATTTGTGCAGAATCGTTAGGCCACAAGATTGTGTTTTATATTTGGAATTTCGAGAACATAAGTGTTTTCTTCAAACTTTCTCCGTATGTTCCATAACCCCCTTAACATATCTTGAAAACATTTGGATTGGCCTCCTAAGAAAATTGTTGAGATGGGAAACATTCCAGAAGTACGGTACAAAACTGTGCAATGTGAACAGACCGGGTCTTACAGAATCTGTGGCTTTCAAACCTCTCACCAAATTGATAACACAAAAGTTTTTTATTTCACTACTGCGGGAAGGACAATTCGGCTTTCAACAGAGCAGGTCAAGTGGCAACAGAAAGTCTTCTCAAAGTTATACTAGGGGGGAAAAATTAGATACAAATAGAAAACTACCTTATGCGTTGTTCATACATTATTCTAAAGTCTTCGATACTGTAAACAGGGTTATGCTAATTTAAAAACTCGAAATTGTAATCGGAAAATAAAATACGACAAGATTAATGTCAAATATCTTCAGATATGTGTTACGGCACTTGAAAAATGTTGGATCAGACAACCAATTGGAATTATTCAGAGCAACTCTTTGAGCGCATTTCTTTTCAACATCCTAACCCATGATGTGATTAGTAGAATCAAGGAATGTGTAACAAACGCTGACGAATGGACCATGGTTCAGACAACGCAGAGCAACTACAAAAGGCAATGAATATTGTCATGAGGTGCGGAGGACAAACGACTGAACTTGTACTGATCCGAAAAGGAAGTCAGGTGAATAAAAGGAAACAATTCTTGTGCACTGAACATTTACTAACTCCGAAGTCCTATACATAGGAGTCAAATAGTCAGTCACCGAAACGGGTGACCGAGGTCATTAAAGCATGAACTCATGGGCGGGTGCTCCCACCTGGGCAATCCTCCCCAATTGAAGTTTTTCCCAGTCCTCATAAACGGCAAATGCCGAGAAGATACCCTAAACCTAGGTCTGCAACGCTACCTTCCATAAAAAAGAAATAATTTCCCAATTTATCATTTCATCTTCTTGTGATGTCCCAGTAGTAAAAGCGTAAACTAGTAAACACTAGTTAATACAAAACATAGACAGCTTTCTCTTTCCTTCTAAGGGGAAGGAAGGCTTGCAGCTGCATAAAAGCATAAGTGACCTCAGACATCTTACAATGGGTGTCAGAAAAGACAGCAATGAGGCGGCCTCGGCTAAAAGTGTTACATAGAACTTACGGGCTATAATTAATTTGTATATTTCTTTCATAAGACCAGGAAAGTCGCAAAAGAGTACCAGAAATGGGTCCTTCTGAGCTTGGATCTGTCACTCAGTGCTGGAAAGGGTCATACACCTACTAGTACTTTCTTATTGGTTGATATAATTCAAATCTAAGGCGGTGAAACACCATATTTAGTATAGTTTATGTCACAATGCAGAGAACCCCCTAGTCAATCGTAAAACGATATAAGGGGAACCAGAGCTACGGCTCGGGGTCTTTTTGTCTTTGGTCTTCGTCTTCTGCCTGTCATCTTTGGAGAGCGACCTACTGGCTACACCCTCAGCATTACGGCAACAGGTCCTTAAAAGGCAAGGGCCCGTCAGAGCTATCACTTGAATCATTTCAAATTGGGGACTTTGTCTCTACCATCACCCTCTTAAGTAGCTACCCCCTAAGTCAGAACCTTAGTCGTGACAAGTATAATTAACAAATTTGTTATATTCATTCAGAATAGCCCTGTTCTGAAGTTCAGTTCTCTTTTTGATCTGAAGATAGTGCTCATATACCATCCGTTTCTATTCTTTAAATCTTAAAAAGGCTCTCTGGTGTTCGTGTTACGGAATAATTTAACATTTTTGCGTCGCTACTTAGAAAAACTAATGATTTGCCTGCCTCTGGCACTTTCAAAATACTGTAATGTGATTCACCTGGTTGCCAAAGACGCCAATGCTGGTGGCGGTGGAGACCTGGTTGGGTCCAAACCAGACCGCGGCGAGACGCGGAGGGATACTCAACAGGAACACTTGGGAAGCAGCCACGAAGGTCTGTCCTAGGAAAGTGAGCCAGAAGCGGTCAGGACTGGCTGATAACGCCTTCAGCCAGGACCCCAGAGCCGTACCTGAAGCACCCATGAGGATCGTGCATCGTAGTCCCTGAAACAAAGAGCGAAATGTAATCGGAGAAGACTAGAATTTTTCAGAGGGAGAAAAGAGTTTTGTACAAGTATAATACACCTACAAACGGTCTTGGCTTCACGTGAAGCCCATAACATTCTAAAGTGCTATATTTTGTTCTTCTTCCGTGCTGGAATGTAGCAATAGATGGCCAAATGTTGTTTATTAGTAGGGCTAGAATTTCCACGCTTTAAAAACTGCTAAAATATTGAAAATAAGACACGCACTTATGATCTAAAAGTTCCAGAAATATGCTTTGTAACATAGTTCTAAAAAATGTAGCGTAGAGAGTGACATTTGATTTGTAATAACCGCGGCCTGCTGCCACATGTAGCGTTTATAAAAGCTTGTAACATCTTGAACGACCTTTACCCTCACTCTGCTGCTATTTGCCACTCTTTAGCTTGCCAAAGAAAAATCTTAAAGGCCTAGAGAATCCGTGGAAATGTGTGTATGTGGTGATTTGCTAAAAGGAGATAAGGGCTTTAGCAACATTTAAGATAACATAAATATTATTCCATCCCTTTTATTATAAACAATTCATCATAAAAAGCCTGAATTTAATAACATATATTGGATTAAATTTGACACAAGAATGAAGTGTGCACTGCAACTAAATAAGCTACTAAAGTTTTATATTCACTGTTTGTAATTAAACTTTCAAGACTTTCTGCAAAAGGTCCCATCCATCTACGATATTGTCTAAAATGGGACACAAAGAAACTTGCTGTCTGGCCTACCAAAATTTAAATATACCTCCTAGCAGACAAAATTATGCACCTAATACAACTAAGCTGACAAATGACTATCGTAACATACCAGTGGTTATCTGAAACAAGTTCTTAAAAACATTAAAGCCCAGTAACTGTAAAATCAAAATGCAAGATTTTTCACGAGGAAGCTTTATTAAAATGTTACAATTTACACATTAAAAAAGCATAAGCAATCTGAAAGAGTCCATAACAAACCTGGGCCACAAAAGTAACCATAAGCTCCATTAAATTTCTAGAGAAAGCGGAACAAAGCCCCATTTCCCGGGAACTTCTTGGTTACGTCCTATCAGCACTCGAACAGCTCGAACACCTTGCACTTTCACAGAGCGAGATACTAATCCCCGACATTTGAAGGCAAGACATATGTTGATAAATGAAATTAAACTCGAAAGTCGCGCAAGTACATTCTCGCGACGGTACCAAGGGATGAGAAGAGCTCTGAAATTCAACCTGTTCAAAAACGTCAAAGCATGTAAATATCATAGCAAATGTTAGGGTATTTTCGAAATCCTTATTCATTACAGCGAGGTTATTTGAGTTACAGGCAGTCACAACTTAGCTTCGTAACGGAAGAAGTCAACCGTCAAAGCCTATAATGCATGTGCATAAGTAGCTTATAGATAGTTTGAGGGAGCCTTGAAGAACTTTTTTTAAGTGCTATACGTATGTGAAAATAATTTTGCAGAGAAATGATAAGGTGATTCGCAATAAAATATTCTGACTATCGTGTTCCAGATACAGAAACTGTTTGCGGACATGTTAAAAGTTAATAGTGTGCGTTTGGGGAAGTTTGAAGACATGTGCTCCCTGACCTTGTACACCCACTAGCAGCGATGGTAGGCAAAACGTGCATAAGCACAAATTACCTAATCTTACCAGCATCAATGCCTGGGTTTGTATACACTCCATACCGGTCTGGCATAAGGGAGTGCAGGTGCTGTGAACACTGAGTGGGTTCTAAGTTTTAAATTGGAGTTCGACACAAAGTGGTTGACCATTCAGTTTCAACTTACGCCTTTAGTCATACGCGCTTATTATTTTTGTCTTCCTTTGATACTCAGCTATCCAGATAGGCAATCGTGACAACATTCACTGAATGTTTAAATAAACATTATTATATTCAGCATCTGCACCCGTAACATGAATATACAGGCCATTTGCTAAGCTATAGATAAAATGTTGTGTTCTCCTTGAACTTCAGTCTTGTTTTCCTAGCTTTATGCCGTCCACGAGGCCTCGTTTCTTGAAAGTCTTCCAAATACTTAATACATTTTTATTTGAGAAAAACATGTGCATTTTTTTTTTTTTTTTTTTTTTTTTTTTAGCTCAAATATAATGCGATACGTTTTTGTAAAGGCAAAGTTAGTACAGCAATCCATAGACTGGGAAGTAACTGTCTTTATCGATGTTAGCCATTCTGATGAAAGACAGTAGACTTGCCATACGTCCCGTGTAATATGGAATATATTTTTTTTGTAGTATTATTTAACGCCCTTTTTCACTACTGAGGCACTACAGGCGGTGGACACTGGTGACATATGAAATGAAATGGTAAATTGGGAAAGGAGTATTTTTAAGGTAGGAAGATAATGCCGGGTACCTCTTCGGCATTTGCCATTTATGAGGACTGAGGAAAACCTGGAAAAAACCTAAGTCAGGGAGGACGGTCCTGGTGGGAATCGAACCACAGGCCTCCCGCTCACGAGTCCATGCCTTTACGACCTCAGCTATCTGTGGCGTTGGAATGTACCGTGAGGAAGAAAAATTGTCTCTTGTTTCAAAGTCATACGCAGCGTCAAAAATTCGGCATTTCATCTCTTGATTAATTTTTGCTTTTCGAAACCACAGAGAGTTCGTGGAACCTACGGAAATCTGAATAAAGCGTTAACCCTAGTGGCCTGGGATAGCGTGGGATGATCGGTCGGTAAGCGTACGTGCTCTAGCCATTGTATGCAGTTGTCTCACGTTATTAGCCTGTTTGATGTCTGTTATCTGTTTATGAGGAATTTTGTGTATTCCGTGACAGTTTAAGATCATTGAATGTACAAAATTGTGAATCATTAGAAGAAAAATTGTTAACGTGTTTCACTATTTACCCTCCTATAGGTGTTCGCAGTGTGAGAATATTAATGTTCTATTTTTTTAAGCATTCCAGAATCTAATTCGTTTATGGAGCTAATGCTTTCAATATTATATAACAGATAGAGCAATTAAGGGTGCAAAAGATTAAATATAAATATATTGAACTTTTATACTAGTTGTCAAAATTTTATGATCAATTATTAAGCATTGCTAAATAAGCCAAGGCGAGTTGCAAGTATGATGGCCACCATATTTGTTTTATTATATGCACTGAGTGTATTGACTGTAATATGCAGTATAGAATAAAAGTATTGTATTAATTGACCGGTTGTCATTTTTATGGATAGAGGAAGACCTCTATAGGCCTTTGAGAGAAAAAAATGTTTGTGTCCCTTACTGCAGTTCTGAAAATCTGGCAACTTATAAGAAACAGAGAGCGGATAGGAGTATAACTTTATTTATTTATTCACCAATTAAATTGATGCAGAAGGTTTTCGTTTGATTCTTGGAAATATCAATAAGTAACATTTACTCATGATGCCTGAAAACTAATGACAAAATGTAGTTGCCTTTTTTGTGGTGTTGTTTCCATTATTTTGATTTCTGTGTTGCTTCTGGTGTGTAGTAATGCACCAAAGCCTTGCTCTGAATCAAAATCGTGGAATAAAATTAATCGTATCCCCCTATCAAACAATGATCATTTTTTGCAATCAACATTCCTAAACGCGATATCCAGGTTTTTTTTTTCTTTCTTTCTTTTTCTTCCTAAAGCTTCTAGCGCACATTTAATGCAATTCCCATAGTATTGCCAATTTTAGATACCTTATAGTAGACGAGGGTGCAAATCAAGTCGAGGCACTTTGTGAATTATATTTCTTCTTTCGTTATTTTCAAACTTCCGCTAATGGAGTCATCTTCAGAACTTGAACAACAACGTCTGAATTCTGTAGCCATTTCTTTACTGCCGCACACGAAGATGCAGATTTCCACTATAACTTTAGAAGAACCGTGTGTTGACATCAGTTAGATGATATGTGTTATGTTTAACATTGCAACATATAGCAAAGCAAAGCGGTTTCAGCTCATCATATCTTTTAACTAACTTGTAAGGCAACTTTAACTGCACATTGTATTGCACCCATATTTGTAGCTGTTCTTATTGTATTAACATTAGAGCAATTTTTACTGTCCATTTAAGGTTTTTAACCGCCTCTGTAGTCTAGTGGTATCATTTGCGACTACTAATCCGGAGGTCCTGGGTTCGGTTCCCGATTAGGTCAAGCTATGTAGATAAAGTTTTTATCGGATTTTTTCCTTACCCTGAGAAGAGGGATGCCAAATTATTTTAAGGCCCAAAAAAACTCCGAACTCATTTACACCACCATTAATTTATACAGACTACATTTAGGTACCCATAGATTTCAGGACATATACGTTGTACCATTAGCATTATCAACTTCCTCTCCATTGGAAATAGTCGGTCCTGGTGGTGTAGTGGTTACCATACTTGCCTCCTAAACCCAAGATCGCGGGTTCGAACCCGGCCAGAACCGATGGATTTTTTCGGGGCGTAAATATCCTAAGTATGGCTTCCTTCGGAAGGGAAGTAAAGCCGTGGGTCCCGTGTCGTACATTTACGGCACGAAAAAGAACCTCAAGCCTAAAAGAGAGGCCTCTGAGCAAAATTTGTCGGCCGTTTCACGCCCTGAGTGGAATGGGACGCTGATGACCTGAGCTGTTAAAGAGCGTCCATTAAAAAAAAAATCCACTGGAACAACATAGCGGCGCCCTATGCGCTTCCCGGTTTCAGAAATTCGCTACAATAGCACCATGTCGGAGGGAAAGCACACGAGTTCAGACTCAATGGGCTGCATTGGAGAGAGGGGGAAAAAGTTTTATGAGAGCAGTCTCAAAAGTTTTCGACCTCGACCATAGGTGAACTTGCAATTGGCAAGCTTTGTCTTAAGCATCATTTGAGCTATCAAGCTCAACAATTTGGCTTATTTAGTCTGCTTTTTAAAGTAGACATAAAATGGATAAAATTTACTTTTGTGCAATGACAATCTTTTTTTAAAGGGGTAGTTTAATACCAAAGAGGATTCAAGCCACTTTTATAAACGTTTATGAGGCACGGCCGTACCAGCCCTGAAGATGACCTAAGTATAGAATGTCCAGAAAATTCAACCCCAGTGGAATTCATTGAACAAATACATGATACAATATAATATGAATAGTGAGTTAAAGTGTACTAACTTGCTGAAGCTATAGGCATTTCAAAGGAGCCTGTAGGTTATATTTAACAGGAAGAATTGCATATAAAAATGCTTTGCACAAGGTGAGTGCCGTGCTTGTTAATAAGCAAGTCAAAAATGCGTTCGTATGAAAAAATCGTACCAGAATTTGGAACTGGTTTTGTGCATCGACTTACAGCTACAGATGAACAGCTGACAGTAGCCGGTTGTGATGCTAGAGAATTTTACTAATTGGCTATCTTCAGAAGGTTAAACCATAATATTTTCAATCTTTTAAACTAATTAGATGAACAAATTCGCGAGAAGACTGATTAGCAGAAAAAAATGTGTTTCCGTTAAGGTAATACACCTGCTCACAGAAGTGTTTTAGCATAAGAAATGTTGATAAATTTGAAGTACGAATTGTTGGAGTACTATTACTCCCCAGATTTGCCTTCCTCTGACTTCATGTGTTTCCATAGCTCAAACTCTTCCTTCCTGGAAGTGTTTGTCAATCAAGAGGCTATTGCAGCTGTAGAGGAGTACTTTTGAGACATTCCAAAAATCACTTTAGAAATTGGATTACGTCATTGGAACATCGCAGTAATAAATATATTGACTTTAATATGTTGAAAAATAAAAACAATGTCCCTTCATTGTTAGGTCGAGAACAATTCAGAGCGCCCTCGTACTATTTAATTAACATTTAATTAAGTAAATTAAAATAAATGATATTTCTCACTGATTAAATTTTTCCAGAACCTTATCGGGCTACATGATACGTTAATACTACAAATACTCGTAAATTTGATCATGTGACATCTCTACGCAATCAACTGTCATGGCTACCTCTAAAAAAAATTTCCATTTCCTGTTCAAAATCCTCCGTACCTCCACCCCTCAATATATCGCCTCTCGCTTTGTATACCTGTCCTTACCTCGATCCCGGAATATGACTTTACTGTCTATCTCTCGTCACCGAACACGTTTCTACTCAACCTCATTCAGCGTGTCAGTTTCCAGAATCTGGAACTCCCTTCCTCCTGAAGTCAGAGATTGTGGGGACAGTAAAGCAATTTAAGCATTGATTAAATTATCATCTGAGCTCTAGGAATCACAACACTTAGTCTCTCGTTTCTTTTTCCTCCCTCCTTGTACGCGAGAAAAATTATTGAAGAACAAGGAAAATTTGACACTATCGTTATCAACTTTCTAACTATATTAAAGTATGCAATATTTAACTTGTTTTTTTTTTCTGTATTTTTTCCGCCTGGTAAAGTGGAAGAGAAGGCCCCTTGGCCTAACTCTTGCCAGGGTAAATAAATACTTACATAAAATATGAATATATTTGACGAATTCCCTATGCGTTTGCATTACTTAATCTGAGCTTGTATGGACACTCCTAACGAGAACTACATTGATATTGGTTTAATGTTAGTACATATTTATTAGCCCATTTTCTTGTCAAAATGATACCGGAATTGAACTAGAAAATGATGAAAAGTGCGGAAGCGATTTTGCTGTAGCGTACCTTCTTCTGCAGCAAATACATGGCCGGAAAAATGAGCGGTCCGTAAGTGGTGACGAAAATTATGGCTGTCCAGTCCACGGCAATGCTCGAGACGCCATAATATCGCGCCACGACGTTGTTGATGATTGCGTACTGCGTCCACTGCATGCCATTGACGATCGCAAAGAGCACGTAGATGAGCAAAACCAGCCATCTTCTGGCGTACACTCTGGTTTCAGCCGATACACTCGAGTATGCCACTTGCTCCATAGTGTTCATTGAACTTAAGTAGGTAACGACTCGTGTAATGCCAATTTATAGCTAGCTGTGCTCGCTAATTCCAGGGGGCTTACGTTGTGACAGATCAAGGTTTAAGTTATTTTGAGAGTAGTGCATGATACCAAGCTAATGTAATGAGAAATATTCGTTTCATCATCTTGCTCTAATAGTTGTAAATCAGAACAATAAGTGCGAAGGTCCATTTTTACCTCTCTTAAGAAAGTGATTTAATATCATTTCAGAGGACTGAAATTAATTTAGGAGATTCGATTTTGAGATAAAGAATATCATGAAATTTTGTTAGGACTTTACCAAATTTCGGTAAATTCTTCGATTTTGTTAATATGCGCTCATTACTGTGTTAAAGTATATATCAATATGCAATATATTTAACGTAAATTTATTTGTGTATATTAATTTACATATGCGTTGCTGCTATATTCCTTTTCTCATGTAGAAACACGTAAATGCATACAAAAAGTATATCAACGGCTTTGCTTTTCTCATACAAAGAATATGTAAAGATGTGATGTTTTAAGCACTAAAATAAATCACTATAGTAAAGTAACGACTATAACTTAAAGTAGTAACTGTTAGAACTATTGTATAATAAATATATTGCTTATACTATATATTGTATAAGGTATTCATAACCGAGTAGGGTGGCTCAGGCGGTAACGATTGGTATAGCATTAGTGAGGTCCTGGGTCCAAATCTCTTGTGGCCGGCCATCCTGACTTTGGGCTATTTCGTTGTATGTCCCTTAGGCGAATGCTGGGATGGATCTTTACTTTCCACGAATTTCCCGCTCTCCCATTTCATTCCTTTAGATCTGTTAGAGGGTACGGTGTGACGGCTGCTTGCGCTTTTTAAAGATAACTGCCCCGGCGTCTGATATACAAGCGGGCCTTCTGAGAGGCTCGAAATCCTCGAAGGAGCTCCACTGGCATCGGTGTGTTCTATTTGGAAACGTGTTAGGAACCCTGTCTACTACCGCGCATCCTGGCTACCTGATGTCTCTCTCACCACCCCCATTGGTTGCGCTGGTACAAATTGCCAGCCGTGAGCAAGACCGAAGTACCGAACTATCCTTCGCACCAAACAATCCAATTCAAGGTATTCAGAGCAAAGAATTTATGGTAAAATATTTCAGTGCATCGAGCAAAATTGAACATTTCCAATATTTATAATAAATGTATAACAACAAGTTTGAAAATTAATGACAATAGGTAACCTACTGAAAAGTTAAGGAGACAGGCTCTCGTCAAATGATTAAAAGAATATTTTTAAGATATATTCGTTACTAACTTCACAAATCAGCACAGTCTTTTTAAATAAAATGAAAATGTTAAAAGCGCTAATTTCCCAGAGAGAAAAAAAAAGTTAAAGCAAAGTAAAACATTGTAATGAAAGAAAATAATTGAATGAAAAGAAAACCATAAAGGAGAAAAATGCAGAGAAGAAACGAGAGATATAAGAGGTGAAGGAAATTGGACATTTCAGCCATATCGGGGAGCATTATGAGATGAAGAAAACACTAGGCTATCATTAGCCAGGGACGGTGATACATGGATATCGGATATCGTTTTCAGATTGAGCACCCAAACCAGTGGATTTCTCCCCCCCCCCCTTTCCAAGGAATCTGAACCCTTCTGAAGGCATGCTTTCAGAAGAAACCTTCCCAAAGTGTGAATCTGCCTCCTTGCTGCACATAGCACAGTGTCACCTCGCTTGGCACTTTTGATCCTGCCAAATGGAGAGAGGGGAAAATCGTTGTAAGGGACAGCCAAAAAAAACTGATAATTTGACAAATGACTAGTGTCAGGCAATAGTTTTACAAGTAAATAATTTTCCAAGTTTCTGTTTCATAAAGCATGACAAATTAAAAAGATTGTTGTTGTTACAATCTGACATATTTATAAAATTGTCAAACAAATTCAACAGGAAAAGTTTATCTTCCATTGCATGTGCTACAGCGATAATTAATTGCTATTATGATATGATAGCGTTAGCCATAATGTGATATACAATAAAGTTTAAGCAATAATGAGCAAAGAGCAAGTTTGTAAAAATACTCTCTTCTGAGTCAAACTATTTAGAACATTCTTTATGGTTTCATCACATAAGAGCTAAAGATATGGACAAGAGTCCATAAAATATGTCCTGAGTAAATCTCTAGTAAGTTAAGCTATAAAGAGTGTTCTAAATAATTTGACTCAGAAGAGATTATTAATAAGTGTTTCACTGCGTTAGATTCCAAATTGAATTAATATTGAAATTTGTTGAAGTTTATTTTTTCACAATTTAAAATAGAAACAATGATTATTATCTAGAAATGTTAATAGGAACTGGTACAGTGAAGCTAATCATATAATGATCTTAATTATGTGATTAATATGTTTTCTTCAATGCTGCCATAGCTTATCTGACATTTATTTTATTGGTCATAGCTAATATCATTTGCCATGTTTATCACAGTTATGTATTGCTTATTAATTTATATTTATTATAAAATATGTGGTAAGATGTATATTATCCTTTTAGTATCAATTATTATAGATAATAATAAGATATTGATACAAGTAATTTCGTTCATCGAAAATAGTTATCAAATGTAATGATTGCACTTATCATATTTTGTTCTTATTATTTATTATATACATTATAATACCAATGCACAGAAAGTAAATATTAATGTGCTCAGTAAATAGCAGAATCTTGAGTGAATATAGCTAGTGCTTCTATGATCATGGCCATACAGTAATTTTTTAACAATTTGTTTTTACAGAATTGTCAGCTATATGAAACAGCAATTTGCCTTGTGACAAGTTACATTTTCATATCTATCATATGTGACATATTTGTAGGTTATATGAAACTACTAACTAATTGTCACTATACATTGACAAATGTATCTAATTGTTATAATTGTCACACTTGTTAACCTTTACGATACAGGCTATGGGACACCACAAAAAAAAAACAAACAAACAAAAAATCACCAAGGTCAGGATGGCCGATTTTAAGAAAATTGAATCTCCAACCTCCTAAATGTTGAGTTGTAAGCTTTACTGCCTGAGCCACCCTGCTTGTTTAATGAGAAGCGAAATCATGTTTGTTATTTCGTATCCTTCTTATTTTCTCTCCTTTTCTTATTTCACAATTAAATTGTCACTTTTTCTTTCAAGGCATTATAACTTCAAAATTGAATGTTTTGGCCTTCTTAATGGAACTTTGCCAAACTTTTCTATCTTTAATATCCTTTATCCAATTTCTTATTTTTTATCTTTATTAGATCAATCATCTTGCTGCCTTCTTTTAGATCTGGCCCATGTTTTAGTTCTAAATGGCTTCCACTTTATAATTTCATAACAAATTTTCCTTTGAAATTGCATTTTAATTATTTGTATATATTAATTCAATTAGCTGAGCCTAAGTTCTTGAAGTATCTCAACTATCATATATTTAAAAAATGTAGAACAAAAGTATTTGTTAAATAGTGATATTCATACTTATTACACTAGAACTAAAGCTAATCTTCATATCAATACATATAATTTACAATTATACAAAAATAAACCAACTGTTGCAGAACAAAAATCCTTCAATAAATTGCCCAATTATATGAAAGAAATAACATGCAAGACTACTTTTAATAAAACATTAAAAGAATTTCTCATTAATAAATGTTATCGTTTTATAGAAGAATTCTTGCTTAAATAGATTTGTTCTAATAATCATGTCAGTCATACATTAGCCTTCTCTGAGTGGTCATTAATATTATCTTTATACTATTTATTTTACATTATTGTTAGTTTATTGCTATCATAATTATTATGATCTAAGGATGAAAATAAACTAAATTAAAACAATTTTCCTTCCATTCTATTTATGTGACCACAATCCAGTCTCCAGATTCTAATAAAATTTGTTATATTGTTATTCTCACACATCAATTTACTCAGTCAATTATTTGTTTTCATTCTCCAACAACTACCCTTATCTATATTAGGCCCATAAATTTCCTTTAAGATATTGTTTTCAAACATTAAAAGCTTTTGTTTTATTGCTTCTTTAAGTGTCTAAGTTTGAAATGAATATGTGACATTTGATCTTATTAGTTTGTTATATAGCCTTAAATTAGCTCGTTTTGAGATCAATTTACACAAAAATTTATATATAAGCATTATTGTAAGGATTATCCTTTCATTAATTTACTCTTATGTTGAGTTATCTCCATTTATATGGTTCCTAAATATTTAAATTTAGAAACCTGTTCTTTTTCCACATTATCTGGTTTTACAGGGAATCAAGTTCTTCATATACTTTAAACATTTAATTTTCTTCTCACTGTCTGCAAGATCAAATTCTAATGATTTCTTTTTTAATAATACAAATGCTTCTTTTAAAGCTTGCTTTCTTAATTCTTGAAGTTATCATAAAACCATTAGCACAAGCCAAACATTGGATCAATCACCATGCTTAAGAGTGCAGCAGTAAAAATGATATCCTTGTTTAACACCTGAGTGACTTTTAAACTATTGCTTGCAGTATTTTTTTTAATTAACTTTTAATGTTCCATTCTTTAATGTTGTCCCTATTAATATGGTTAACTTTTAAAGAAATTATTATGTACTTAGTAAACAATCAATTATTGAAATTGTCACACGTCATTAGAAACTGCAAGAAGTACCTTTGTCAAAATTTTTCTACATTGGACAGGTGGGTGATTTTGTCTACCCCTTTGAGGGATATATGAAGGAAGATAAGGAAGTGCCGTACTTTTGCGGACCCTCTTGGTTGACTCACCCTGTTGGGTGTTTTAGATGAAAAGTCTTGCTTTATTGAACTGATAATTTTTCAGGGTTTTGCACTGAAATTAATGCAATAATGAATTTTTTCGTATACGGAAATTATTTTTTTCACACTAGCTGTATGTATATAGGATATATGTTGGTAATTCGGATTACAGCCGGGATTCAAATCACGGGTCTTCAGTCTTCCGGGTTGATGCTCTACCAACTGAGCTACCGTGTCTTCTCCTCCCATGAATGCGAAGCTCTCTCATCTGCTTATACATATATACTCTGGATTACCTAAAGTTTCCTAATAGGGGACTTAGTTTAACCACCAACTATACGGATTAATTTATATATGGAAATTGTTCTTTCACATTAGCCGTGAATAGGACATAATTTGGAAATAATTCAAATTTTAAAATACACGTAAGCTTTAAGAAGCGTGTAGGAGATGAAACTTTGTGCATAAACATTCTGTAAACTCCAAATTTCCATTATGTGAGTGTTAAACAGAACTCTATACTTCGTTTTCAGGTTATGTCAAAATTTGTGTGATAAAGTGGATTCCCATTGCTAATTGCAATTTACCATGCTAAGGTATTTTAAACTGTAATATAGTTTTTGCTTAATAAATATAAGAATGAGGAGAAATAAAAAGAAACAGTTCGAAACTGTTGCTAGAAATCTCTAAAATAATATTTTAAATGTGCGCCTATTTCTAACTTTGCTCACAATTGACGCCACTTCCTACTATTTCGCGTGGAATCCATTTTCCTTCCTCCCCTCTACCCTTTCGCCTTTCGAATCGGCAGCAGTTACAGCTGTAGTAGGCCATATTTACGTTGTCCAAGGAAAGGATAGAAGCTAAAAAGAATTTTATATCGGCTAAAAAATGTTGACTAATAGGGTTGCTGTCAACATTCTGAGGAAAGCGTTGCTGAATAACGGTGAGGGTAATTAAGTGTATATTAATACACGTAACAGGCTCAGATTTATTGCATATAATATCACATTTAATGAATAAAACCATTATTTATAGGACAATCATTTAATAATAAAGTTTTTCTGAAATAAAAAAAATAGGTGTTAGGTTTTCTCGAAAGTCTAAACTTCTAAAAATTAAGGTTAAGTTACAATGTATCTTTCAGTAGGTAAGATCCTTATAAGGCTGCAGAGTAATTTCATTATCTCATCCTCTTACTTAGGTTAACTATAAAATACACGAAATAACGTTACAAGATTGTGCTATTTCAGGCTATGTAATTGTATTTGTTCCATTTAGTATGGATGAAATTTTGTCTGGATATTTTAGCCGATGGCAATAACATTTTCGTTGATTTGCACTATTTGTTTCAGAATTGCATTGGTGTGTTAATCGTGTCACAATCCGCTGAGAAGCATTCACCAATAAGAGTAGTATATTGAATCTCAGGGTTTGCATTTTCCCCTCAAAAAAGAAAGGAAAAAAATCAATAAATATTGGGAGTTAAAACTTGAGATGTAATTGTTTTATAATACAGTGCTATGCCTTTTATTATTTGAAAGCTAACTAAAGGAACATTGCAGGGGCTGCAGCTAGCAGTCAGCTGAGGCAATATCATCCCCCAGCAGATTATAAGGAACCTTCCATGGATGAATTGCCAGTACCCCAAGGCTCCTGGCAGGAAGATTTCAATGCAAAACAGAGGAAATATAATGCGCAGCTTGCAGTAGGTGTAACTTTGCTGGCAGGAACAGTTTCATTTGTACGTATTGTTGGAATGCTGCCAGTTTGCAGAGCTTTTATAATTATGTATTTGCTAGAAATATATACTTTTAGATTAATTATTTAAATATATTTCACTAAATTTTTAATATATAAATATTTTAGTTATTTCTAAGTTTGTATGCATTTAAAGTGAATTGCTAATTACCATTCTTTTAAAATTTTAACTATTAGGAATAAGTTGTGCTGTATTTTAAGTAGTGTTTAAGTCCAGTATAAAGAAGGTGAAATTGTTTATCAGCTCCTAGTTTTGGATTTGCTTTTTGCAATTTCAGATTTTGTTTGGTGGTTTGTATGATTTCAACTTCTCAGTTCCAGAATACAAGAAGGTGGAAGGCGAGGTTTTTTATAAATAATGAACTTACTATAAAGAATGTACAGAATTAGTTCATATACATTTACTGGTTAAATGCTTCAATTGTAATTTTTTCTTATTAGCAAATAAAAAGGAAAGACTATCTGTTCTAGATACTTTCCCAAAAATTTAAATAAGTGTTAATCCTTCATGCATAATCCTCTTTTAATGTCCTGTTTGTCTATATTTTGCAATAATTGTGTAGTGATTTATGTTTATGGGTACTTTCTGTTATGATGATTAATGAAATACATATGTATGTGCTTTTGTAAGGATATCCTGTAAAGGGTGTCATGAACTTTATAGAAGATTACTTGCATAAAGTAGTTAAGTTTCAAATAAAATAAACCTTTTTCATTATTAATTAAATTAAGAATCTAACACAGTAAAACCCACATTAAGAATCTCTTGTAAGTCAAACTGTATTTAAAAAAAATGCTTCCTAACTTCACTTACTTTAGATTAAATATGGACATGTTTCATGGATCTTTGTTCACATCTTTAGCTGTTATACACCTATTGGATTATTTGTTGGAATTGAAAATTTTGTCTCCTGGTGGTCATACGATAAACTTGAATATATAGTAAAGTTATCAGATGTTCCCATTTCCAGGAATAGTCCTCAAATTTCACTTTTTGTCTGTTGTTCAATTCACTTCCTGGAACATTCTGTGAGCTTGCAAAGCAATCATAGGGAGTTAAGAACATAGAATTTGTCATTTACAATTACCACAGTAGCACACATTCTACATTTACAAAAAGTATCACATCTGCATAAATGGCTGTAATAAAAATGAAAAAGCAACACCTGGAACAACTCAGCCAAAACAATAAAAACCATAGTAGCATAAACAGACAAGTCACTCAATCATGCAAATTTTATTATATTTTAGTCACACATATTCACTTATACATCAACATAAAATCATTATAGTGCTTTTAAATCACTATGATACAACCACTTATATATTTCTTTACAGATAAGAGCAGATTTGGATTTACCATTGTTTTTAAGACTTTTAGGCTAAAGGAGAGAGTTTTTGTACTAAAATGCATTCGTAATAAACTCCTTTTTGATGGCAGGAAATTGTTGAAACCGATCTATGTAGATTTGCTTTGTCATGTACATTTTGATTTTGTACAAATTTTTCTTTATTTCTTATATAACATTTCATGAGAGATAATATATGAAAATTCATCCTTGGATTTAGTCACCTGTCTCCATAAATCCCTGTCAGTGGTCATTTTAGTGTGGTTTTACGTTAACATTCCGTGATTTTTTAATTTATTTTTATGAAATATACTGGTAACCACTGCATTTGTGGTAACCCTTTGCTGTGCTCTCTAGAAGAATAGAAGTTCATTCCATCCAGCTAAGTAACTTCTGTAATCTTTAGCAAATGATTCTTATTACACAGCAAGAATTTTTCTACCCATCTTGTGAATTTTAATTTTTCTAAATGGTATGAAATTTTTGAAATTTTCAGTGAACAAAGATCCCATATGCACAAGTTTATAAGCCCATTGAAATGTCTCAGTGTCTTGCTGGAAGTAATGTTTTTGTTTTGTGTGTGTGTGTGTGTGTGTGTGTGTTTTTTTTTTTTTTTTTTTTTTTTTTTTTTTTTTTTAACTATTTTAGCATATGCACACTATCACTTATTTTAATAGTGTGTCTGTTTACATCTGGTGACGTTTCTTTAACTACAAAGCAATATGTTGCATAAAGTAAAATGGAGCAAAGATTATGTTCCAGTAGGTTACTGCTGACAAACCGGGGACTGGGAATTGACTAAAACGAGGCGAATATTTTGTTAAATTATTTCATATTTAAGAGAATGTGATAGAATTAAATGTATTGTGGTATCAATAATTGTAATTCGGAGGGGTCACACCTAAAATGACCTGGGTCAGAAAGGTGGAGGCCCTGGTGTATTTTGCATGTATAATTCTCTTAGCACTTAATAAACATATATCATATTGTATGTTTGCTGAACTTTCACAAAAGACAGCATTCATACATATCTACCTTTTGAGTCTGTGAACAGACATCTGCAAAAATGGGAATCTTTTTTGCCCAACAAAGTCAACTGCAGTAGAGGACATACTCATCATACTCGGATTTTGAAGACAATGTTCTTCATGCACTAGAAGAATATGCTTCAACAAATACACATGCTATAAACCCTAACCATGTTAGTGTATGGCAAGTCCTGCATAAGGATCAACTCTATCCCTTCCATCTGCGAAAGATACAAGCCCAAGGGATCATGCATTTTGAACCCTGCTTGTAGTTTTGGGCTTTGAGGCAGTTAGCAGATGTCTTTTTATCAGTGCTATTCACTGAGAAGGATTTATTTAGCAGAGATGAGTTCTAAATTCAAGAAACAGTTCATTATGGGCATATGTGCATAAAAACCCCATGGCATTATACAGAAGAGCTACCAACAGCAACTTGACATTAACTTATGGACTGACATTTTTTCCAACTACATAATTGGCCCTCAATCCGTGACTGAATGGCACCAATTATAAACAATATTGCCAGGCTTATTTAGTAAATGCCTCAAAATTCAGTTGGAATTGTGTTTCCAGTATGATGGAGCTTCTCTGCATTTCACTCTGAACAGAGTGAACCAATCAGGTACTTACCAGCTGCAGGAACAGAAGAGAGAGTCCTATTGTGGTTTGGCCAGCTTATTCTCCATACCTTAAACCTTTAGATTACTTTTTTTGGAACCACTTGCATACTTTGGTTTATGAAACACCCATTGAATTGGACGAGGAGCCGGTTTCCTGCATCATAACTTGTAATGAATGACATTTACAGCACACTTGGGGCAAGAGAATCTTTTCTGCATCGATGTTGCCTTCTGTTGTGAAGTAAGTTTAACACTTCGGAGCATATCCTCTAAAACCTAAGGCTATTTCTTTATTTTTCTTCCTATGTCCCCTGCAGTGTTTTGTTCTTCTGTAATGCATAATCACATCCATTTCCTTTCTAATAATACCTATGTAGCAAACATTTAAGGAATTTGAAATTAATTTTTTGTATCTTTCTTTCTGTGTCCCCTGCAGCGTAATGCATAGTTATATCCATTTCCTTTTTAATAATACCTAAGTACCAAATATTTAAGGAGTTAGAAGTTTATTGCATTTCTTAACCTTTGGCTAATGCTACAGAAGTTCATTGAATATATATTGCTCCTTTTATTTGCATTATAATGAATTTTATGTGACTTAATTATGTAAGTATGAAGGATATTAAATGAATGAACTTTATTTTAAATTTTCCTTAGTAAATACATTTTTATTATTACTATTTTTACTATTACTAATCTAAAAAAGAAAGGAAAAAAGTTATAATGTGATTTGAACCCTGTTCCTATTTAACCTACACTTGTTACATAACGTAACTTATTATACAAACAGGCATTTCTGAAATTGTTAGTCTTAGCCAGTTAATTTCTTGTAGTGTTATTTAATAACACCTCTATAAATGAGTATTTTTTTCAAAACTGAATCACAAAAATTAAGAGAAGGCCCCAAATTCAATTCAATTTATTATACTATCTCTGGAGGTTACATGTATCTTTGGATATTGTCAGTTTCTATAGTATGGAATTTGCACGTATTTACAATCTCATCTTACAGAGCTTTAGCTATTAACCATTAAAACAATAGAGACATTTTTGCCTCAATAACATTTCATAGTCAATTTTTATGTATTATTTTCCATCTTTTAAATAAGAAGACCTAGGCTTTTAGCTATTCCTCTTGTTCCTTAATGTTTCAGCTTATGGTTCAAAGTTGTGACTTACATAGGCAAATGCTTTAGAAAGGTCGAACAATAATGCACACATTCATTTGTTTTGTAAATTTAATAAGGCTTTATTTATAGATTCTGTTACTGCTGCTGTTGTAGAAAAATCTTTTTGGAAGCCATGTTTATCATTAATAATGTTTATCTGAAGTTTAGGAATCTAACTGCTAATAATTTTTCAAAAAATGATGCTTTATTTGTAATAAAGTTATTGGTCTTAAGTTATTTAGATCTCTTGTTTTATGTATTGGTCAAATTTTACTTTGTTGTAAGCAGGAGAAAATTCACCTTTTCAATAGGTAGAACTGATGAACAATTAGTACACTTGACTGCTGTTCATGATGAAACACCAGATTGCAAATACAGCAGATTTACACATCACAAATATGGGAATCTTCAAATAACATGGCATAAAATTAGCCCCATGAAGTAGATACAACCTAGAAGTTTATTAGGTTCTTCACTAAAAGATGGCATACACTCAATAGAATTCTTAGACTGCACAGGGAAAATGGAAATTTAGAAATTACAAAGAAAGAAATTTTATAAACATCTGGGTAAAACTATTGCAAAACTTGAAAGTAATAGCAAAATTTTGTGAACACAATCACAAAAAAAAGTAAAAGCCATTTTGTTAAATGAAATGCATACTCTGGTAGAAATATCTGCATGGGAAATTTTTTTTAATCTAATCAAGTTCATGAATTGTGTCAAGTGATTAAGTTCCAGCCATGGCATACCAGACAATCCTAAGCTTACCAAGTAGTGAGTGAACAGCTGTAAATTGAAACAAAGGTTCCCAAAGCATGTCAAAATTTAAAAACTTGTACTAAGTATGTTATTATTTGAACACACTCAATTTGGAAGATATCTTAGTCTTGCTAATACATACATATACTCTTGAAGAATGGATTTTTTAAGATTCTGACAGAGAAATTGTAAGGCGATTTGCAAGAAAATACCTGGAAATCGTGATTCAGGTAGAGAAACGGTTCGCCAACATTTTCTTTTGTACACCTTTCTTTCAGTAGTGCCTTGTGTGAATGTTTCCAGTTTCCTTCCTTTGCTAATCTTTTACAAAGATACTGCCTTTCATTACTTCAATTATAATAATTTTGATTTCATATGCTATTAATAAATATATGTATATCATTTTGCTACATTCGGGTCTTTCTTGTATTTATTTGCATTTCAGCATCTTAGCTCCATTCACAAGATTCAGTTTTTTTACATGTTTATGGGAAATGAAAAAAAAATGCCAACATCAAGAACAATAGTTCCCACATTATTACAAGCAACTGGTGACCATAATGGTTTGTCTTAAGTAAATAACTGAGTATAGGTGGTACAAATAATTAAACATAGCACAGAAGTATGTAGAAATGTACTTTATGTGAGTACTCTAAATTTCCATTCAACAAAGAAGCCGTTAATGATGTAGGATTAATGTGCTTATCTCAGATATTCATATACTGATTGCCTCAAAAATGTTGCAAAAATTAATCCTTCCTTAAAATTGTACACATTTGCACACTAATGATAAATGTGGCACATGCACAATGGTAGCCTGAAACTTTCTAAACCTAACATTGAATGAACTCTTAACTTGCTAATTTTTATTTTTCAATTTTTCAATATAATCATTATATATATTAAAGACATTGTACTAACTCTTAAAATATTTTTGGAAAGTGTGCAAAATGCTTTTCCACAGCTGCAGTCAGCTTTTGATGTGATAAAAGCATTGACTAGTGAGGAACAGTTTGAGCTTTGGGAACATACAGAAGTCAGAGGAAGCCAAATCTGGGAAGTAGGGTGAATGCTGCCAACAGTTCAAATATCTCAATTTTCCCATCACTAAAGCATTTTCATGAACCAATCCATTATCTTCATGGTTTCCCCTCCCCCAATTTTTTCATCTAGTTGGTTTCACATATTTGAACAGTAATCTCCAATTACTCTCTTCCTAAGACAATCAATTGTAAAATTCCTTTAATGATTCAAGATTGATGCCATAGCTTTTCCTGCAACTAGCTTTGTCTTTGGTGCTGAACAACTTTCTGCCAACTGTTTTGACTTGTTTCAATTCCAGTGTGTAATAGCAAACCCAAGTCTCAGTAATAAGTTGAAGTACAAAGTCAATTCTGTTGCAATATTTTCATGTGAATAAGCTTTTGATCTGCTGTTAGCAAGTGGGACACCAATATTGTGCAGATTTTATCATATTCAATTCATGTAAAATAAAACCTACCTGTTTCTTTGAAATTCCTATAGTCTCAACAATTTTATGCACTTTAACTTGCCGTCGGTCCTGGTGGTGTAGTGGTTACCATACTTGCCTCCTAAACCCAAAACGCGGGTTCAAACCCTGCCAGGAGCAATGGATTTTTTCGGGCGTAAAAATCCTAAGTATGGCTTTCTTCGGAAGGAAAATAAAGCCGTGGGTCCTGTGTCATACATTTGTGGCACGAAAAAGAACCTCAAGCCTGAAAGAGAGGCCTCTGAGCAAAATTTGTCGGCTGTTTCATGCCCTGAGTTGAATGGAATGCTGATGACCTGAGATATTAAAGAGCATCCATAAATAAATCACTTGCCAATCATCAAATACCATGTGGTGCATTTATTTAGTGAATTCTGCTGCTGTTGCACTTATTGGACATCCCTAACATGGATTATCTTCAAGGCTGGTATAGCCATATTTGAATTGAGAAGCCCATTTTAATCACTGTAAATGGAGAATCTCCATAAACTTTTGTAAATTTGAAATGTATTTTCTTTAGCATTAAATCATTTTTTTTTTACAAATAACTTAATCACTGGACAATACTCAATTTTACTAATTAAATGGAATATCCACAATTATTTGCTTTAGAAAGCTGTATTAATAAACTTTTTGAAACAATGCGGTATATTTCAAATGAATACTTAAGATAAATGTACTAACATAAAAACAATTATCTTGCCAATTACATGAACACCTATGGTCAAGGCCAAGAATGCTTTAAATAACCCTCATATGTCTTCATTGGAAATTATTATAAGTAAATTGCAACTTTATATGGGTACATTTTTTTTTTCTTATTGTCGCATCACCCAGCACAATTTCTCACAATCTGGGAGGCAAGGACTGGCTAGAATTTTGAGATCTGATCATTTTTTAATCTGCTACTTGGTGGAATATCTCTCTAAATCATGACAGGTCAATTTTCAGATGGTTGACAGATATCTCTCAAATCATTTTCACTTAAAAGTAATATTTAATACCATGTGATCAGTTTTATTTTACTCCATAGTGTTTTGCCTTGGGTGAGCCGGTTAGCTAGGGAAAACCCTACACCTTAGGGAAAGAATCACTGATTGCATTGTACATTTTTCTATATTGGAATACAACATGATCAATGACTTTGTTGCCAGGTGTACACAGGTATATCAAATATCTGGAGCAAAAGTAAGACCATTCATCGAGATTTTTTTAAGATTATAAGAATTTCAGCTATAATTGATTAGAGGTGGTAATGTGCTTTCAAACTGAATTATGTTTCTACATTTTGATTTACTCTGAGTATAGAAATAGGCTAGGTGTCATTGGACTCAGAAGCACTTTTTTGCCAAAAATAAGTTTGTCTTCACTGTCTGATATATATTTTAGCAGGAGGTACTATTTAATAAAACTCTGAAGAAAATGCTTCAAATTTTGTTTCATTAATATTTTTATATTAATATTATAATACATATTTTCTACAGTTAAAAAGCTTGCAATTAATATAAGTATAAAAAAGTTTATTGAACAGTGATTAGAAAATGTTCAAATTTGCATACTGCTGTGAGAAGAAAAAAAAAGAATTCTAGTTGTCTATACAATAGCATTTCTATTTTCAAATATATACATGTTGTACAGAAATAGTTTCATTATAATGTTAAACTCTAGTGTGAGCGAGCAATTTCAGAGAAGAACTCCAGAATATTCTGGATTGTGAAATCCAGAGTTATCATTGATCCTGGATAACATCTCTGTATTAATTCTTCAATATACTTGTATTGCTGTATAAATTCTTCTTGCATTGCTCTCCAAACAACCTATAAATTACAGATAAAATATATTATATACTTTAGACTGATTAACTATGGTGCAAAAGATGTGTAACAAATAGGTATATATTTACCTGCAATAAATTTTCTTGCTCACATAAATGTTTTTCTACTTTACGATACAGATTATCCAGGCCTTTCTTTACTTCTCGTGCAGGATATTCTCTTATCACTTTCCTCAGTTCCTGCTTGCTATATGCCATCTGATAACTAATTTCAGATTCCTTTACACCCTGTGCCACTTTGGCTTGAACCCCTTCAAAGAACAACTGCAACAGAAAATGTTACTATGTAGTATAAGAATTTGTGCTACTGATATAGGTGATAGCTTTAATATGTACCCCAAAACAACTGTAACGTTTAGTAGTGTACAATTTTCATTTCAAGTAGTCTTAAAAAGAATTTTAAAATTTTAATCTGTTCAAATGTTGATACATCCATAAAAGACATTTCTATGCTTAAAAATATTTAAGATAGTTGCAAATACAGCATATTTATATATCATTCAGAATATCATCATTAAAAGCATGAACTCATAAGCAGAAAATCTAGGATTAACGGGCACACATTAACACACACATACATACAAAAGGGCATCAAGATCTTCAAAGAATATGCCATAAAACTAATGCCACAAAATATATACAATAAACATTTATTAAGTTCTTCATTAAAAGACGGCACACTACCAGAAATGAAATGGGTCATATATTCAATGGAATGTTCATATTGTAATTTAAAAAAACAATAGAAAAAATTACCTGATAGAAATTTGGAAGCCAGAAAGAAAGAACATTTTAGAAATATTCCACTAAAAAATTGAACACAACCACAAAATTAAACAAGAAGACATTTTGCTAAAAGAAATGTATACTCTGTTAAACTATGTGCAAGTGAGGGAAAAACTTTCATTTTATGAAAATCAAAATAAGTTTCACCTTTGGAGGAATACAGTAAATTCTTATTTCAGTCAACTGCTCTTGACAGAGAAGTGATTCAGATCCAGCCAAAACTACACCATACAGCCCTAAACAGCTGAGAGAAATAATTAAGATTATTATTATTATATTATATGAGTCAAATCACACACTCTTATTGGCTCCATTTAAACAAGTGAAGCCAATAAGAGCATATAGCTCAACTCAAGTTATACAATAATTTTAATTATATGATTAGCTTCACTGTATTAAGTTGCATATAGCATTTCAAGCTGGGAAAAAATTCCTGAAAGATTTCTAAATGTTAAAAGCTTGTAAATAAAGTTGTGTCAACATTCAAACACATTCAGTTCTGAGGGTATCATTGCCCACTCCCATTAACTTCTAAACAAACATTTAAGTTTTAATCTTAAGAATATTTTAACTCTGTGTTGAGTAATTATCACTTTCCTCTTTTTCTTTCTTGCAGCAAAGATTACTTATAAAGTTTATTTATGGACCAGGATTTATAATAATTTAGAATAAAAGTAAATAATAAAAATTATGAAATACAAATATAACGGAAGAATGAAAAAAATGCATGTTTTTCATGCAGTATGCTGATTCCTATGTTAAAAAAAAATTAAAATCCTTGCATTGTTAAAGTTAAAATTAATTTCATACCAAAACTAATACAGCAAAGCAACTAATATATTCTTTAATAGCTAGTGAGTTGTTTTAATACTTCTATGCTCCACTTAACATTGAATTATAATGTACATGTTTCACAGGCCTTTGCCTGGCATCATCAGCTGTGAATCGACTGCCGCATTAATTGATGGTTGGATGGATAAATGGAGCATAAGAGTATTAAAGCAACTCACTAGCTATTTAAGAATATCTTGCAATGTTGTTTAGGTGCAAATTTATTTTACAGTATCAAGAACATGCTTTAAAGAATAGATAGGATCCAAAATTTCTTTTCTTAATCTTATTTTTTTAATTTGCCTCCAAATTTAGCATCTGACTTTTGTAAATGTTTGAGTTTGTCAACAACACTTAATTAATATTCTTAATTATCTAGATATTTTATGCTCCACATACTGTTGAATTATGCAAAACTAGTTTCGCAGGCTTTTTCCTGCATCCAATTTCTTAATTTTCTATCGACTAGATAATTAAGAATATAGCGCTTCACTGTATTGGTTCCAACATGAAATTAAATTTTATATTTAACACTTAAGAATTTGATAACAGATTATTATACTCCTTATGGAAAGAAATATATAACCCTTGTATATTTCATTCAAATAGGGTATAGATAATGGATATGTTTTGATAACTGCTCAACAAACCCGTGTTAATTCAAAAAGATGTTAGTAGTACTAGAATATCTTAATTTTTGTCAGCATTTCTAATTAATATTATTTTTGTAGATCTAACAATCTATTTCACTAAAGTGTGAAAATAAATCTAATAATTTTTAACATATGGATGCAATTCTTGGTGTATAACTAAAAATTAATACAGCTTATATGTCTATCAACATATTTGTCTTATCAAGTAATAATATTTAAAAGTTGTTCTTACATTTAGCTTTTCCAGTGGTCTTCCAAAATACTGAGTTACATAAGCTTTTAAAGCATCACTGTATTTCTGCTTTGCTTCTTTTCTCAGTCCATCCAAAACTCCAATCTTTAGCTGGGACAATAGAGCATAAAGATGATGAAAATTCTCTGAAAATGAAATAGTTGTTATACTATAATGAATATTAAAACTAAGGGCCCTTGGATTCTAAATTTCTCATTAAAATACACCAGAAATTTTACTTTTACAGTATTTTGATTCTACATTTTATAAAATTAATTATTCTTTTGTAGTAGAGAGCAATCCAATGAACTATAAACCAATGTGCAGTTCTTTACCTATAGGCATGAGTGGTACTGACAACCATACACCAGTTTCCCTGACTATTTTTAAAGGTTTTATATACCAACTTTATGAAAGGAGGTGTTGAAATTGGTCACAGTCACCATCCATTTACATCCATTTTTGGCACCTTTAAAAAAAAATTATCCATCAATCATTGTAGTTCTCATTCAATAATGTTGGCTATTTCCTTATAGATATTTTTTTTTTCAGTCCTTCCAGGGTATGTGTTTCTTCTATTAGTATTTTTTAATTTACCTCTGGAGAGATAAAAGTCACAAGGGGGTTAGGTCTGGGAACTGAGGGGGGCCACAAATCCTTAACAATAACTTGTCATTCTGAACTACTCTTTCAATTTCTCTCATTGAAATATTTTCTGCAATAAACTGTGGCAGAACTTGTTGAAAAAAGCTCCCTTTTGGTTAATTCTCTTAAAAAATGGGCAAATTTGTTTTCATGTATGCCACAGTTGCTTTATATGGTCTAACTTCAACAATTTTGCTCAAAGCCATAAGAAATACCTGTTTGTAGCAGTGATTTTTTGGGAGCTGTCAGTTAAATTTTTTAGACTTATTCCCATAGCTGAAATTATTATAAAGATTATGGATTGTTATACTGCTTGGAACTTTTACACTCTGGAAGCTTTCTTCAAATTGTCTTTGAACTTGACGAGCTGAATGAATTAACACATCAATTATAAATAAATATACATTGTGCAGTGGAAAGCATATGCTGAGTCCTAATTCACTTCACAGTTAATTAGAGAACAAAACACAAACCTCACAATTACTCAACCATTATCAGATCCAAGTTGACAGCTACAAGCTAGCATGACCTTGTTTCAGTCAACGGTGAGAAACTGTGAGCATACACTCAGTGGAAAAACATTGCAAGTTGGTTGGATTCATTGGTTCACTTCATAGATAAATTATATTTTTATGTAAGTGGCGAAATTGTGGTTGTTTATAAATATTCTGTTACACATTATTTCCTTCCTCTCCAGAATTGGGTACCAGACTACAGCACAATAACTCCTGAACCTTTAAAATTCCAGGAACCTCTCCACACAAGTCAGTGAAAATCCTTACCCATTTTCACCACTTCCTGGGGTGTTTTATGATGTTCTGCAGCATTACGAGGTATTGCTTCAAACGTGGCTCCTACCAACTTGACATACCACTTATCCAGGTCAGTTCGACGGTCTGTATACTTGAATATTGCTTCAGCTGTCTTAGCAAAGTCCTATAAATGCAATTAGAAATAAGTTTTATTTCTGAGCACATTTCAATTTATAATTATAATTACTCTATTACAAAACTAAACTAAATATGTATATTGCTACTTCATAACATTAATAAGTTAATGTTAAATGAATTAATAAACAGCAGGCACACAATTTTTGCAGTCATTATTAAAGATTTGGTTAATACACATATTTATATACACTATGCACATGAATGACTTGCTGATCTTCAAGACTTTTATAGTGATGGGGAGATAGAAAAACAATTAAATATACCAGTTAAAAGTACAAAACATGCCATTATTTACTTCAAAACTACAAAATTTGAACACAACATTTTTAAAATGGCTGATTGTTGCAGGCACTTAATAAAATTATTAAACTCATTTTGCAGTATGACTCCATTTTGGCCACATCTTGAATTGGCTTCTTACAGCTTTTGCAGAGATCTTAGATATCTCATGTACTCTGCCCTCATTCCACTACATAATCAGTTTGTATACACTAGTTGAAACCTGCTGATCTTCAGCTGATGTGTTTCCAGTAAGATTGAAGTTAAAGATCCAATGATGTAGGGCAATTGAGCTTGCTCAGTTATGTTTATTATGCCATCTATTTCAGTTGTATTTCTACTGCATATTTGCGTATTGTGGAGTATGTTGAGAACAAGATATACACGAGAACAAAATAATATTTATTTATGATTGTTACATACAAAAGAAATTGCACAAGTGCTCTAGAAGAGAATTTCGTGCTAAACTTCCAGGAGTAACATCTCTATTGGGAAGTGCAATTTTTGTATTGGTGAACAAAGTTTAAACTCAAGGCTTTCATTAACAGGAAGCTGAGACCAAAAAACTGGGTTCTGACAGAGGAGCATGATAAAATACGCTATCAATTAGAAACTTCTCTTTGAGAGTCTTTAATATGACTAAACAAGAGCTTTAGGTGTGCAAAGGAAAGATGGGAAAGATGTAAAGGAGGACAGAAAAATGAATATTATCTTATTTGTACAGGTACTGTAGGAGAAAATTTCAAGCTAAATTTCCAGGAGTAACATTTCCATTGGAAGTTGCAATTTTCAGATTTCACCAAGTTTGAAGGATTTTCATTAACAAGAAGCTGAAATCAAAACATGGTTTTAACAGAGGAGAAGCTTGATGAATAGGCTCTTGATTAGATGCTTCTCCTTGATAGTCTTTAATATGATTAGCATAGCAAGTTGGTGTATCTGTTGGTAAGGCATATAAAGCCACTCAGCTGTTGCATCTTCATCCATATAAAATTAGGTATTACTGTGCCTGAAATAAAGTCTGTGACAATGCTGAAACAAAATATTCACAAGGCAGATTGCAATGTTCAGGAGGATGAATTGTAGCGAGCGTCTCAAAATCTTTTCAAAAGGATTCAGGCATGTCTTACAGCAGAGGGCAGGCACCTTGAGCATCTTTTATGTTGGTGAGTACAGTTATAATATTACTACTATTAATGAGGAAAGGAAAAAGTGTCTGCTATGAGGTTGGATTGCATAACATGCTTTCTCTTGGCAGATGGCAAGTCCTTTATGCAGTAATTTCCCAATTGCAGGGAATGAGGATCCTGTATATCCTATTTTTCGAATGTTCCCATAAGAAATTGTGCATTGAAAGATCATGTGATTGGAGAGATCAGGTAATGCTATCAAACTGCAATGAGATGATGGAATTTGTATGTATTTCTGATAAATGCCTTGCTGTTACAAATTGTATGAGCAGCAGCTCCATCTTGTTAAAGTAAGCTTTCTTTGGATTATTGCATGCCTTTTAAGTTCATCAATTGAAAAGATCTGCAACACTATCATAAGACACTGAAGTTACTCTTAGTTTCTCCTATATTGTTTTGAATGGAAAATGGCCCCACAATTCCTACTCTACACCTTACAGTTACCTTAGGAAAATATAATATCTCTTTTTTTTAATGTATTACTTATTGTTGCTTTGATTGTACTGGTCTTCTTGCAACATCATTAGATTGGACATAAATACTGCAGGCGCAAGTCTTCAGTCATGAATGAAATAAAATAAATTAATGGTGGTGAAGTGAGCTTGGAGTTCTCGGCACCTTAAAGCTATCTGGCATTCACCTTCTCAGGGTAAAGAAAAACTCTGAAAAAAGCCTTAACCAGACCTTGACCTAAACAGGAACTAAAACCCAGAACCTCCAGATTAGTAGTTACAAATGCTTCCACTAGACCACAGAGGTGGTCACATTGGTTTTATTGGGACTGTAAAGTGACCAGTATTTTATATTGTGCTTGTATATGGTACTGTCCATACAAAAATAAACTTTATCGCACATGAGCAATAAATATGAACAAGCTCTTCCACTCTCATATTAAACATGATGTTGCAAAAGTTAATTATTGTTTGTAATCTGCACAAATTTAGTTTTTGAATCACTTGGCCATTGTATGAGTGAAGTGTCAGTTCCCTTAATATGTTTCCCAAAGACCTCCAAGAAAATTCCCATACTTTCCTATGTTTAAGAGCTGACTAACATGAGATGTGCTCAACTCATTTGAGCCAAGTTCCCTGGTGTGCCTACTATGATCATATTTAATCTAGAATTCTATCACTGCTTTTGAACTTATTGACCCATTGTATAATGCATTACATGAAGGAATGTAATGCATTATACATTGCTATGTTGGCTCAGGGGTAATCCTTGAAACTTGCATTTGGGAGATGTGGTTGAAATTCCTTGGGGCCAACCATCCTGGCCTTGGGTTTTTTTGTGGTTTCTCCTGGCTACTCAGGCAAATGCTGGCACGGTTATTTCCTTTGTGTGAATTTTCTGCTCCTCCATTTCATATTATCTTCTTTTATAATTCTGGTTGTGGGATAGAAAGTGGGCTGGTACAAGTGATGATGTTGAATTTGCACCTTGGAGAAAGTTCCTGTGGATTATTCCTGAGGGTGCAGGCATACATGGCCTATCTCCAAGCACCAACCTTAATACAAGTCTTGGTAAATATTGAACAGTTTTTCAAGCAGAAGTATTTGCTCCTGAACTGTGCTTATAGAGGACCAAACTATTCTCATCCTCTCTGACAGTCAAAGTGCCTTAAAAGCACTTTCCTCTGACCAGGTGAAATCAAAACTGTATGGGAAAAATGCCCTGTCTTCCCTGGCATCTCGCAATAGATTTGAACTGTGGTGTGTGTCGGAGCATCAGGGCATTTATGGGAATGAGAAAGCAGATCAGTTGGCAAAGAGAGGTGCTGATACACTCTTTTTTGACTATGAGCCTGCAGTTAGAACCAGTACATGTATTGCTAAGACTGCAGTTAAAACATGGATTAGGGATAAACATCAACTAAGATGGCAAACTTATCCTGGACAAATGTAAGCTAGGAAACTTTTCCTCGGTTCTAGCAATACTCTTTCCTTTAAAATTGGACAGAAGAGGAACAAAGAAAGTAATTGCATTAATTACTGAACATGGTCACTTAAGGAAACAGCTATGAAAAGTGGGACTCTAAAAAGATGAACCCACTTGTAGAATGTGTAAAAAGAATGAGGAATCTGCTTCACATATCCTGTTTAAGTGTCCAATTCTGATAAGAAAAAGATTTACTTTTTCTGTAACCAGGGAAGACCTAGGAACAGATGCCATCATTGGAACCAAAATCCTACAACTTGTTCAAGAAACAGATTTTGGGAAACAATGAAGGCATCTCTTCCAATGGGGTAGCACAATAAGTCTTGATAAGTTGGATGTACCGAAGGTTGTTCAAACCCCATTAAATCCCATATCATCTCTATTCCTGGGGTCCCCTTTGCCTGCTATTGGAGAGGAGGTAACTGTCATAGCTCTTGCAGGGCTATCAATGTCTGGAACCTACCACCTGAAAAAAATGTTAGGGTTGTATTACGTCTGTCAATTGCTGCCCTTGGCTCCTGACTGCTCAGTTCTCCACCTTATCTCTTCCTCCCAGGGGTGAAGGCCATCAGTATGGCTTAAGTACCAAACCTCTTCTTCCATTCTTTGCAAATGATATTCTGTTACATGAAACAATTGCACTTTCCCTTGAAACATTGAAGTGAATGCAAAATTTCTGTGCATTATCATTACAGATTTAGTTTCTTGGAATAAATGAATAGCTGCAATATAATGTGCCATTAATCAGTACTGTATCTCTGCAGATTCAAACCTTGTCAGGGATGAATTTGTGGGGGCATAAAACTCTTAAGTAGGTTTCCTTTGGAAGGGAAGTAAAGCCATTGGTCTCGTGTTGTGGATTTACGGCATGTAAAAAAATCTCATGCCTGAAAGAAGAGGTCCCTGAGCAAAATTTATTGGCTGTTTCGTGCTCTGAATAGAATGGCATTCTAATAACCAGAAAAATTAAAGAGCATCCTTAAATAAAATTAACCTAGCTGATCAAATAGCGCAAAACCACATCATTCCCCTCTGCAATGATTTTTTTCCTGTGGCTTAGCTCTGAAAAGGGAGATCAAATTGCATGCCACCCTGTATTAATTTAAGGAATTTAATTTTTCTGAAGATATGCAAGAAAATGAAGTGCATATAATAATGCTTCCTTGGTATGTTTACAGCAATTACTAGATGTAACTCCAGTCAGTGTTAATAACTTATAATAATTTTTGTAATTTTACTTTTTAACATTTCTTTTTAGACATTTGCATCCAGAGTCCTAATATTACTTACCTCAAAGTTAGCCACAAAAGGAAGGATACCACATTTGCTCTTGCGATTAACTTTTGCTTCTTCTATAGACTTCAGCTGAGCTTGCATGAAGCGATCAAAATTTCTCTTTACTTGCACAAGAGCAGAAGCAAAACTCATGCTTAGAAATGACCCTGTATCTTGTGCTGACATTACATGCTGACTCAACCTTACCAAAACATACATGCAGCAACTGAGGGCAAAAATAAACATTACATATTAGAAATAGCTAATGTGTGTTATGCCAAAACAGAATATAGTCTTGGGATGCTTTAGAATATTACAAATCTAGATATGAATTGCTATATTGAAAGCTACCTACAGCATAATGAAATGGAGTAGCACAGTTAGAACTGGGTAGAATCTCCAATAATAGTGGAATTATTAAAAGATCTAAGAAATATTTAAATAGAATTACTATGTTGGAAGAGGATATCATTATTAAAGAACGTTTCCATATATAGGAGAAAAGGACCTTGGTCTCATAAAGTGCAGGAAATTTTACAACAGATAGGTATGGGTGATTTAATAAGGAATATAAAAATAAGAGATTTTTGGAAAGAAGTGAGATTGAGATTGGAAGACATGGATCACTGAAAAAACAAGGAGCAGTTATTTCAAAATATCATACTAAATAGACAACTGCAGGAAAACAACAATTTAGTAGGTTTAAAGTGGAAATGAAAAGCAAGGAACAAAATGGGTTAAATGATGCCAAATATGATTATTGAAACCCCACCCCAACCCAATGCATATTTGCTGGAGTGACTCATTAAATCATACAATCTCTAAAATTATACCTTGAAGCTCTGGAATGTTCTAACAGCTGCACACATTTTACAATATGTATAATTTGAATGCGACATGATTACACTTACAAACTGTCCATCTTCTCATAGTATGTTATAAAATTCACTAGCTCAGGTTCCAAACAGCCAAACAGATCTCCCATCATGCGTCTTACTTCTTCATTAATCTGTTTCTCCATTTTCTTTAGTGGTAGAGCCACTTGCAAGGCTGTGTCTGTCTCGTCCTTGGCATCTGTGCCAAGACCATCTAATGTAGTTTGTGTGTTCTGTATGAAAAACAGAAAGTTTAATAAAAAATTAATATACTGCACTGAAAAAAAAAAATTGGTGGAGAAATAAAAATATAAACAGTTATCAACTTTATATTTTGATTCAGATAGCTAGAAAAAGTATAAAAAATAGCAATTTAACATATTTCTTAAAGTGCAATTATTTTTTTTCTACTTTCTAATTTACCTTCATATATATGAATGTAGTTCTTAAGAATAAGAAACTAGAAAATAAATGCATGTAAGTATTCTTAATTTTCAAAAGCTAAACAACATCTATATATGAGGATCATTTTAAAAGTTATTGGAAAGACCTACAGGTTGCAGATCAGTAGCTCTAAAGTAATTTCCATATCAAAATTTGCCATTTTTGACAGAAACAGAAACAGGGTACTAATCAGATGAAAACTACATATAAAGGGGCAGTCAAAGTTTTGCACTTTAGTGTGAAGGAGTCAGGGAAGTACTTGAAAACTGATGAAAATTGGTCTGTCTCTATGCTATGCATCATATAAGGCAATGCACTTCTCACATTTTCCATCTTCGTGATACCTTGATTATAGAACTCTTCTGTCTGGGTCCCAAACTATATTTCCAGCTCATTAGTTAGATCCTATCATTAAAATTATGGTTCACAAAATGGATTCTTCATCTTTAGGAGCATGAGGAAATCACTTGGTGTTAAGACAAGTGAGTACAGAGGATGGACAAAGCTCACACTGACACCATTTGGCAGGAGTCATGAGCTCCATGAGCCAGCACGTCTAAAGCACACAAACACCTCTGGCCAACAAACTGTATCTTTTGCACTCTTTTTCTTCCTATAATTTTTGAGGAAGCTCTGGTTAGTGCATATAGATAATAGTGCAGCCACAAAGAGTGGTTGATAAAAATTATTCTGTGACAGTCCCAAAAGTCAATGAGCAACCCACACAGGGTACTGTGTACACCTTTTTTGGTGATGGTGAACGAAATATTTCTGTCACTTGCTCCAGTTCTTAGTCTTGAGGCCACAGAAATGCACACTACTTCATTCCAAATTTCTGCCATCCATGAATAAAAACCAATTTCTCATCATTCCAAATGTTCAGCATCAGCATGGCAGCTTGGGCTCAATATTCTTTTAGGAATGGCATGAGAAGGCAGGGCACCAATTTAGCAGACATCTTTTGACTTGTGAAGGTGCTCATGCAGAAACTTCAATGTGGTTTGTTTACGGAATGTCGGAATCCACACAGTGAAACTTTTGTTAATCTTATTTTGATTTAAAGTAAAACACTAAAACTCATGTATCACATTAAAACTCTCTTTAAGTTTCACAAACACACATATAAAAGTAATTTTGGCACATGTTTCGTGAGGTACATTTCTCACATTGTCAACCAAAACGATGATTGAGGAGTCAATTGCAGCAAAGTATGTATGTTACTATGCTTGCTCTGGTGGTCTGTTAATGAACTTAAACAATATGTTGTCTGCTTCCGGTATATCAAAATTCATAAGTTTGTATTCATATTTTTATGTAAATGTTTTCCCATATATTAAGTTCTTTCGGATGTTGAATTGTTTTTAGTAATGTTCTTTCTCTATTTCAAGAAAATTCAGGTATATATAGAATTAATTGCAAGGATTGTGACAAAATATACATAGGAAAAACAAAGAGAAATCTGGGGATAAGATTAAAGGAACACTGGAGAAATATTAGACACAAACAAGTAGAAAAATCAGCAGTGGCTGCACATTTTTGGAATGAAAATCATGAAATAGAGAAGGACATAACATTACTAAAAACAATTTAACATTCGAAAGAACTATGGGAAAAAATTTACATAAAAAATATGAATATAAACTTATGAATTTTGATATACCGGAAGCAGACAACATATTGTTTAAGTTCATTAACAGACCACCAGAGCAAGCATAGTAACATACTTACTTTGCTGAAATTGACTCCTCAATCGTTGTTTTGGTTGACAATGTGAGGAATGTACCTCACAAAACATGTACCAAAATTACTTTTATAAGTGTGTTTGTGAAACTTAAAGAGAGTTTTAATGTGATGACATGATTTTTAGTGTTTTACTTTAAATCAAAATAAGTTCAATTATTATATTATTATATTTTCCAAGTTATGCACCTGTCTGAAAGAACCAGAGCCTGCACTTTAGCACTAATGATTGCATTATCCACAGTTGACAGTCTGCCACTCCTTGATTCATCTTGAATGCTGCTGTGTCCATTTGGAGAGTATTCTTCTAATACTTCACAGTATCATATGAAGGACAAACACCCTACACATATAAAAATCTCATCATAAATTTACTTTGCAGATTTGCCTTGCAGAAATCTGATAATGAAATGGGCTTCCATTTTATCCTTGGCATTGTTTCATACATGACTGTTGTTGCCAATTTCTATTCCACTTAGCACCTTAATTATGCAATGTAATCATAGAATATTTATACCAACAAGGTATGTGTGATACAATTATTCCTGTCTGCTTTAATAATTTGTCAGTAAAGTGCAAAAATTTTTGATTGTCCCTCATAGACGTCATTGTTTACTAATAGTTTAATACAAATGTGCTTCTAAACATTAAACAAGATCCCTGATAGTCCTCCTAAAGCATAAAATAAAACAGACTTTTGTTTACTTCATTCCTAATGAAAGATCAAAGCAAAGTTTGAAGAAAAAACATGTCACAAAACAATTGGCATACAAAAACAAGTACCTTAGTTTTGAATAGTGGGAAGTACCTTAGTTGTTGGACTCAGTACATCAAGTTGAAAGAAGCTGACGCAGAAATTCTGTTCAGCCAAGCAAACGGGCTCCAATTCAGCAAGAGCACGTTCCAGTACCTCATCAAAACGTTGTCTTTCAGCTGCATCTATATCTGTACCCCACTGATCACGCTCAACTCCAAGTAAACCTGAAGGTGGCAGTGACTTGGCTGGCCCAAAATTCTGTGCTTGTTGTTTCAGTTTACCAGCAATGTCTTGGTTGGACCCACTGCCTTTTCCTAAGAGCAGCAATTAACAACAACAACAATAATAATAACAATAGCTTATTTACCATTTGGTAATTACAATAATTACAATAGGCATTGTCAAAAGAAAAAAGGAGAAAGAGGCTTAAAGTCTATGGATGAAGAGTAACAGCTTTTTTGCATTATATACATTATAACTTTTATTATTATTTCATATTACTCTTATTTTCTACTTCAAAGTCTTGTATGTTGTAGAAAGGATGTTTAATTAACCATTTATATACTCTCTCTTTGAATAGCTGAAAAGTTTTATTCCTGTTATTTTGTAATATCCAGAGATCTGCAACCTGTGATATGGCATATCTACTCTGCTCCTGTTACGTGTGTTATATGTGTATATTTCATCCCTTACATTATAAATTTGCAAATTCTCTTTAATATGTACCAAAGCATCATACATATATAAATTAATAACTATAAGAATTTCTAGATCTACAAATAGTGGGTTAGAATATTCAATTTTCTTAGAGTTTGTTAATATTCTAATAACTTTTTTTGAATTTTTAGCACTTCTGTTATCCTTGGATTATTCCCCCATAACACTAAGCCATACCTAAAAATGCTTTGAAAGAATGAAAAGTAGACTATATGAACAAAATCTTTAGAGACTGTCTTTTTTTAGTTTGCTAGTAGGAATACAGTGCAGATAACTTACTACATATAAAATCTATGTGAGGATTCCAGGATAGATGCTTGTCAATTATCATACCAATGATAAACAACCTCTCATTCTAATAGTAAGAATATATTCAAACTATGGCAATGTCCAATATGAGGGTTGAGAATTCTAAGATATCTCTCTCAGACTAGAACATACAGATCACGGTTTGTTTTCTAATGTCAGCAGAGAAATTTTTCTCCACTTATGTCCAGATCAGTACAGGTTAACTTAATTGGCAATAAAAATTATAACTAGAAAGTATTTTGTTTTAAAAAAAATGTCCTTCAGGAATTTGGGAAATGGTTGGAGTATAGTGCAGACTTCCATCTTGTGCTATGATCTTGAAACTGCAATACTTTATCGCTGGCTGTAAATTCATATAATGAAAGTTTTAATTCTACTATATTTTCACTTCCTTTATAATATACAGGCATATTCATGACTGTGTTACAACCTTTTAGGAGTGATAGAAGTGGTCAAAATAAACAATTTTTATCTATGGAACCATAAATGGAAAGATTGCATTTAGTAGATACTAGCCTTAACAGATTTTCGTTCTAAAGTGATAATTGTAATATTCTAGTTGTTAAAGGACATTCCATATCATGTTCACCAGTACATGTAATGGCAGAAAAATGATGTATCATAGCACTTTGCTCAGTATATCCATTATCTTCCTAGGATTGTTATCTGGCAAGATGGTCAGAACAGCAAGTCCAGTAATTTTATGAACTTTCATTAAAACCACAGAGCAACACCTTAATGCCAAGCTGGGAAGCTGACAATGGGACCATGCTGATGATGAATGCAACAGTCTTTGAAACATGTCCAAGTAAGTGGAACAAAACTAGTGAAATTTGAGTGAATTCCTCATAAATAATTTGTTATACTATATTTGACTGTGAAAATCCCCACTATTTAAATCTATAGAAATACACTTGTTCAACTCTTTTAAACTTCTTTATTTTCTTAGTATTTTGAACTACATCCAATTCAACAGTATTTTGTTTTTAGGTTTTCTGCATATTCCATTGCTTGGTACACTTTGCTACTAAAATTGTGGTTTCACCTGTGTAGCTAATTATAAGTCCATAAGGTGTAATTAATTTTATTACATTTTATAAAAACCAGAAATAGAAAAAGACTAAATTTTTACCCCTACAGAAACCCCTTACATTGTCTACCTAACATGCAGTTCATTTTCAACACTTTATTCTTTAAGTCCTACATTTTTGCATATTTAAAAATATAATATAAAGTCAATGTAACTGTTATACCTTTCTAATATCAAAGCTTCCTTATTTCTTGAATAAATATTTACACTGAGAGTTGTAAAACTACAACTTTTCTTTTATCAGTAAAATTTACTTTAGTACACTCTTTCTCCATTTACTTCTTTTCTAAGAGTCTACTAGTCTTTTATTGTACTCTATTAATCATGGGGTTGAATTAATTGAAGATATTCCAGAATTTCAGAAATAATTAACTTAATGTAATGAGGCTATAATTTTCAACTTTAAATGTTGAACTTTTTATTTGAATAAATTTCTCACTAATTTAAATGAACTGAAAAAATTATATTATGTTGTTCATTAACAAAATAATTAACAATTTTTCTTAATTTCACAGTGTAATTTGCCTTTAAAAACCCATCTAATGAAAACTTTAATGTCTTAAATTATTTATATAAATTATTTTATTTATATTATGACATTTACCACATAAATTTGAGATGAGTAGACAATTATTTAGCATAACGGCAGTGAATTTACCTTTCTTTTCTCTCATGCCTGAAATCTGCTGCTTTGCTTCTTCAAAGAACTGCTTAATGTCCCTCTCATATAGTTTGCTTAAAGAGCTGGTGTATACCTTCTGAAGAGCAGTATATGCTTTACGATCCATAGCTTTGCACCAGTGCATTAGTTCTGTGTATGCCTCAAGCTCTCGATGAATTGAATTGTGCTTTGGCAATGTCAAATCTTTAGCATGGAAACTTAGTGTCTCACCAGCATCATTTCCCTTTAAAACAAATGGATATATATGAGTCTCAGAAAAGTTGAATAAAAAAAAAAAACTCTCTGACATTTTCATTATTTTTAACACGTTTACTATTATCAAAATTTAATACTATAAAATTCTAATATATTTAAGTTAGTTGCAATTTCCCATTCATGCTTTGCCAGCTGTGTGCATGCGTATATTTTTTCACAATACCCTCATTTCCATTTCTTTTCATGTGCTATGCATATAACTGCAAGCTTCTCCTAGCATATCATTATGCAATTTCTTTCCATTGTTTTTGAATTTCAAAACAATTCATTAGATTTTAAACATACATTTGTATTGTTTGCTCACCATTTTTTCTCGGGAACAGCCCAGGATAGAGACATTATCTTGATGCAGGATTTTTTCTCATTTTTAATCACATCCACCTCCACAGGTAAGACTGTAAATTTTTTGGCTTATACAGGCATACTATGGTTTTCTGTTGATTGTTTAATATAAAAATGATTCACTGTGCATTCCCCTTGAGAGGAAAATTCTTGAAAACAATTGGGATAAAATATGGCTTTTCAATGCTTGCAGAAATGTATAGAAAACCCAGCAAGTCACAACAATGAATCATCAGCTAATGTATATTGTTCATATTATATTTCACCGATTAAACATTTTGTTGTACACTTTGTGAGGAACTAAAACCTATAAACTTTTGTAAAATAAGTGTTTTGTATAGATAGGGTTATGTACAACTGGTTTCACACACAATGTGGGTGATGATTATGCAGATAGTAAATGTAACTTAATTACGTAAAATTTTGCCTCTATCAAGTCTTTAAAAGGCCCTCAATTGTTGCACAAGTACCATCTTCTCTCCTGTATTTCAGGCTGTTGTGCTTTGGTCTAAAAATGGTCAAATCTCTAACTTGAATTTTCTTCTTGGATCATATTGATATATGATCCAAATATTACCTGCTATCACAATTCTGGAAATTTCCTAAGCAGCACCATTTTGATATTTGCTGAAAACTTCATTTCATATGGGTTTCATTCAAATAAGGGCCACCCAACTAAGGGCTATGTACTGCCATGGGTGGCTGAGGTCATTAAGGCATGGACTCGTGAGCAGGAAGTCTAGGGTTTGAATCCCATCAGGACCATCCTCCCTGGCTGAGGTTTTTTCCAGGTTTTCCTCAGTCCTCATAAATGGCTAATGCCAGGGAGGTACCCTAAACTTAGGCCTGGAAAGTTTCCTTCCTTAAAATAAAAATCCTTTACCAATATATCATTTCATCTCATGTATCATCAGTGTCATTGCCTGTGGTGCCTCAGTAATAAAAATGGGCATTAAACACTAAATAAAAAAGGGGGCTTTGTAAGTTTCTGATGAAAGAAGTCTTGTAAGATCTTTGATGAATTCATTTACCTTTTTAATGCCCTTGAATATAATAACATCCCAACGAGTCTAATTATTTGTGTTATAGGCATAAAACTTTCTTCAATTTTAAAATCTTAATCTCCCCTCATCTTTAAGGTCAATCTGTTCTTTTGAATTAAATGTACCAAAAGCATGACATGTTCATTAGTATTCCTGGTCAAAATGGTTTAATTATTATCATTGTACAAAGACTTTTGTTGCAAAGCAAAATACATAGCAATATGCAAAAGGCACATAAACCCTACAGTTGTATAATCATATATTTAAGACTGTTCTGTTAGTATTAGATGTTCCATGATTATTGCCAATATAAGAGCCACAATGATAATGGAGAAAATTAGCATGAGAGATATGGTGATGGAAAGGGTGTTAAAAGTATTGGTTAGACTGAGTCAGCTTCCAGATGGACATATCTTAAAGCAGTGTTTGAAGTATCTCGAAAAATATATTAATACAGGGCCTGAGTAGTTAGCTAATAGTATAACAGTTCGTAAAGAATGGGATGAGAGAAGTTTAGTTTGGAAAAGAGTATCTTGTGAAAGACTTATGGAGAATAATTAGAGGAAGATATGAAGATACAGAGAGGCAGTTATTTTGGTCATTATTGGAGGACATTTTTTAAATTTTATATAGGGTGTTTATGAACTACACTAAAATAATTTCAAACAGTGCAGGGTTGTCCTAGAAATAATTTGAGATAGGGAATGCTTGGTCTGTCTATTCAAATTTTGAAGCTATGGCTGTAAGTTTCTAAAGAACCAGTATGCCACTGGCTATTGAAGATGCTATTCGATAGACTGGAAATTAGTGTAATATGACTGTCGTTTATTGGGATATCTTTGCCTGTACAGTTCTGCAGCTGCTAGTTCACATTTCTCTATAAATAATATACATTTCTGCAAGTTCAGAGAAGCTGTAAAAATGCTCTATTTTGCCTCACAGACAATCTCCAGCACACTAAACATAGTGACCCTAACAACAAAATAGTAACAGTTGCTATTGTACTTACCAATCAGAACTATGTTTTGGAGTATGCATATTGCACACTTCTTCCATACTTCAAATTAAACAATAATGAAAAAAATTATCTGCCTCAAGAGAATCAAACCTATGGCTTTCAGGACAGCTGCCCTTTACATTATGCATTAGGCTACATGAACAAGTAGGGATCTGCTTCTAGACGAGGTTACTTAGCATAACAAGGCAGCTAATGGATGTTTAGTGGTGAGCTGTCAAATGATTAGTTCAAGATTTGAGAGATTTCTGTGGCACTAAATCTTGAAAACTATAATGAACTATTTAAAATGATATTTCTATGCTTGTGAAGCACTTTTAAAGACATTCAAAATAATTTTTCACCCAGTTTTTCTTTAATGCCAACTTATCAGCATCTGATGCTAATATGTTTATCACCATAAGAACGTGCTATTTTTAGTAGTGGATCATACATTCCCTATCTCAAATTACTTGTATATGGCCATTGTACCATTTCTAAAATTATTTTGGTGTAATTCATTAGCACCCTTAAAAGTTAAAAGTTAATTTTATGAAAGATAAATACACTGAAAAATGTAATAAAAATTATAGGTCAGATTGACTTTGTTTCAAGGGTTTGAAGGATGATGGATTACAGGATAAGGTAGGCCAGAATATATATGTCTAGTTTGTGATGATGAGAAGATGCTATTCATTTCTTATTTTTTGTCAAGGAACTAGGGAATGGAGGAACAGTATAATAAAAGAAATGGTTTAATATTATGAAAAAAAAATATTTAAGGATGAGGTTTAGGAGAATTTTTATTCAATATTAAGAATTAACAGATGTAGTAGTGAAGAAGATATATATAGTAGGAGAGCTTAGTTAAGCTTAGTTAAATCAATCTATTACCTTTATATCAAACTTTCTAATCACTATATTTATCCATTAATTTAACATTCCTCATTATCATCTATATTACTGATACAAAATTAAATTTTCATTCACTAATAAAGTTGCATCAAACCCTAGTCCCCAGTTCATCAGTAGTTTTCTACTGGAATATCCAGAGCACTAGGCTTCAGTGCTAATTCATGCTATACACATTCTTAGTTAAAATAAATAAGAAAGTAAATCAATACATAGAAATACCTAAAGCATATTGCATCTGTCAATGAGGAATACTATCCACTCACAATTCTATTTTCCCCTCCTCCTTCCCTTCCCTGTTTATTTCATTTTATTTTTACCTTGAATAAAAACTACCCCAAACTCTAATCTGCTGCTGAGTGCAATATCCATATTGCTCTTCAGTTCTTTCTGCTTTGCTTTATCAGATATTTTCCTTGACAACTGAATAAAATTGAGTGGCATCTTCTATTTCCTTGCAAATTGGATATACATTTCAAACACAATCATCATCTTTTAATTTCCAAATACCCATTCTAAACCATGTTTATTCCTCCCTCCCATTTCTGTAAACTTACCAACATATTTTTTTTAATCTTGTTGAATTAAAAGTAAAACTTCTAAAATCATGTCAATATATTAAACTCTCTTGACGTTTCACATTAAAACTTTTTTATTAAAAAGTAATTTGGGACTAGTTTCGTAAGTTCCTTGCTCACATTGTCAACCAAATGACCAATTTATTTTTTTTAATCTTGTTGAATTAAAAGTAAAACTTCTAAAATGATGTCAATATATTCAAACTCTCTTTATGTTTCTCAATTGGTTGACAATGTAAGCAAGTGACTTATGAAACTAGTCCTAACTTACTTTTTTATAAAAAAAAGTTTTAATGTGAAACATCATGAGAGTTTAAATATATTGACATGATTTTGGAAGTTTTACTTTTAATTCAACAAGATTATGATAGTTTCACTGTGTGGATTCCTACATTCATTTTTAACTGAATTATTTTTTTTAAGTTATATCTACTTTTAAAAGGTTAAGAATACTAGCAGAGTAGAGTTTAGTGCATTGGAACTTTTTTTATTTAGGATATAGAGTTCATACAGCAATATGTACTATGCACTATAACACTGTATGAATTTGGAATGTGAGTTAAGATTATTCATGATAGTAATAGGTAAGGGAGGCTGGGAGGCAGTTCCTTCCCGATATCTGAAGGCATGATGTCTGCGCTGCTGTGGTGGATTGGGTTAGTGCCTTCTGAATCTTCTGAAGGTGCTGAAACCAGCTAACTATTGTGACGCTTCAGTTTACTTAGTGTGTATATGTGAAGGTCTCTGGTAAGATTTATATGCTCAACAGATATTGAATTTTTTAATACAAATGGCACAAAGCAAGGGCTGAAGCCAAGTCATTATCATTGTAAACTGTTTGACACAAAATAACTAAATAAAATTTGAATATTTTTAGCTATATATTCCTTCTATGCCTGTAGTAACACATGGATGCATTGTAGGAAGTACATAATAAATGCCATCCAGTAAGAAGTGATTTAAGGCAGCACTATTTAGCTGTTTCCTAAAGTCCTCAAAAAATTATATAATTTTCTCTTGGGAATACCAATGATTGCTTCTGTTCACTTTCAAAATTTGGGTATCATTACCAGTTCCTAAAATTGTACAAAATCCATAGAAGAGCACCTCCCTGAATCCTAATTTGCAGTTGGAGATGCCTATATCACTAGTAGACTAAAAGAGTTGTAAGATTGAAGTGTTACCAGCTTCCTCACAATACCTGAACAGCTGGTACAAAATATTGGATCTCACTTTCTATCTCTCAAAACTTTTTGATCACTTATGTATAACAACAGGTTCTTTTATTTTCATGCTGTTGCTTACTACAGTACTACATACCCCTCCATTCATTAAAACCAGTCTGGAAGTGCTCTACCCATCAAGATGGTTAATTCATAAATCCAGCAGTGCCAAAGGACAATCCAAGCATTTTCCCTATGATAGTTTAAAACTAGAAAAAATCACAGATTGGGATTATAGGGAGAAAAAATCATTAATCTTAAACCTGAAACAACTAAAATGTCCTTTGTGTTGTTCTGCAGTAAGGAAGATACATTCTCAAGATGGAGGACTGGATTGAATTCATAGGGATGAAGGACATTTCAGTACTTCAGCCTTGCTCAATAGCTAACTATCTACGCCTACACCCCCAGTGGGGGCACTTCCATGAGGAAGGGATGAGGTCAGGGAGAGACCACGTGCAGTGAGGCAGACAGAGACATGACCTTAACAATCTTTCCAGAGAGAATACTCTGAAGCACACAATAAAGCATGATACATTTGCATTCCAACAGTACCTAATATATAACAAAAACTCTCAATGTAACCCACACATAACATTAAGTTATTCTGCTAAAATTATTTATTTTGAGTTATAGATTTACAGAAAATTATTGTGAGAACATTAGAAGAAAGAAATATATCTGTAGGTAAATGATTGGACCTTAACCTATAATTATATGACAACAAGTATTACAAAATCTGATTTGTAAAACTATATCCAAAGATATGTGTAACTGAAGCTCTTAATGTACAAAAGCTATTTTAGTTTTTTATTGTGAAGCCTGAACAATGCAGAAAACAACTAAAAGTATATTAGCAGCTAAGTGACTCATGGAAGGCACTTGTTATAATTCTATGAAATAATAAGCATATTCATTTAACATTCTTTAGCTTTTATGGCTGGCATTGCTTTTATTAAAATTGATGATTACCGTGCTATTTTGCTGTTGCAATAGAATTAAAAAAAATACTATTATAGTCTTACCAAATGTATGAAAAGGTTATTGAGGTGCCTTGATATTGTCTGAGAGAATTTTGTTTTCCATTTATCAAATCTCTTCCTCTGCTCTTGTACAGCTGCTAGACGAACCAAAGCAGGATGTATTTCAGCATTCATAGCAGCCAATAAAGCCTTACCAGCTGCCACAGCATCCTGAAGACCCTGGGCACTTGTCAGATCAGCATCAATCAATGCCATTTGATGTTTGTGTGGTAGATCTAACTGTGACTGTAAAGGCAAAAAATGAAATAGTTCATCAACAAGTGTCAATTAGAAATAGAAAATACTGAATTAGAGCTTCACAGGATATAAGCCGAGTGAACTTGTCAAATTTCATCTTCACCCTACAGCCTTCCTTAGTGTACTTTTTTTTTTGAACAGTGTATAATTACCCTTTTTTACTACTGGGGCATCACAGGCGGTGGACACTGGTGATACATGAGAATGAAATGATAATTTAAGAAAGGATATTTTTTTGAGAAAGGAAGCCTTCTAGACCTAAGTTTAGGGTACCTAAGTTTAGGGTACTTCCCTGGCATTTGCCATTTGAAAGATATAAAGCTGCATAGATCATGAAAGGAAGTACTTTGAGCAGATGTGATGATTATTTAGAAGTTCTCCACTCCTAGCTTTTCCAAATTTGGAACTTCATATGGTAGGAAATATGTTACGTGTAGGACGATCAATTCTCCAATACTTCCCTGCAACTCTCTCCCTGTTTTTAAATATCCTTGATTTCTTGTTTCTACATATTTTTAAAACTTTTTACACTCAAGTTATTAATTTTTAAACCTTATTTCCACAAAATACTTTTACTGGTCTATGCTGTAATCTAAGTGAAGATAGATTTCCCTATAGTACACAGATGTAAACCAATAAAAATGCATGTTCTATTCTTAGACACATTTCCTTTCTTTGTTTGCTTTTTTTTTAAATATTGTTTAATGCCCATTTTTACTGCTTTGGTATCACAGGCAGGTGATATTGGTGATATGGGATGAAATGATCATTTGGCAAAGAATATTAATTTTTTTCAAGAAAGGAAGCATTTCAGGCCTAAGTTTAGGGTACCTCCCTGAAATTAGCCATTTATGAAAAGTGGAAAAAACCTCAGTCAGATAGGATGGTCCTGGTATGAATCAAGCCCCAGACCTCCCACTCATGAGTCTGTATCTTAATGACCTAGCACTTCCATGTCAGTCTTTATTTGCTTGAAAAATTTTGCACTGCAGATGTGTTTCGCTTCATTTAAAACATAAAACATCAATTGGTTTCCTAGTAGTGATGTAAGTATAGTATATTTGGGATTATCACTGAAAATATTTTAAACTATATAAACCCAGTCTTGCCAATATATGCTATATGTTATTTTCTCAGCTTCTAATGTAAGTATAGTATATTTGGGATTATCACTGAAAATATTTTAAACTATATAAACCCAGTCTTGCCAATATATGCTATATGTTATTTTCTCAGCTTCTAATATCCTTTGCACAAATGGATTTCTAAGAATTTTTATTTATCTGTTGCAAAGCACATCAACTGTCTTTGCCCTTGAATCAGCATGGTGAACTTTCTTTTAGATCCCAATTTAAATAATATTGAAATTTGTTTCAGACTTTTGCAAGATGTTATACAACAGTTTCATCATAAAGTGTTAAATGAGAATGATGTGCAAAAAGAAATTTTATTGTGCAGTATTGTGAACACAAAATGCAAAATATAGGTGAGTGACATGTTTACTGAATAATACAATAAAATAAAAGTGGCAAAACAGTAATATTCTAGCTTTGTTTTAAGTATTCCAGGATAACATACCTGCACTGTTTTGATGAACAACAAATGCATTTATCAGAAAATGATCATAATGATCATAATTATAATAAGTACTTAAAGTTTATGCACAGCATCTATATATAAATAGATTAATCTATCAAAAGTGAAAATTTGTATATTAGTTTGCATTCCATAATAAGGTGACATCGTGGTCAAGTGGTACTGCTAGTCTCCCAGTGAGGTAATCCAGGTTTTATTCCAATGGCCATAAGTGAAATTTGTGGCACAGGAAGTGGTGTATAGGTATTTTCTACTCCAGTTTATCCTGCCATTCATTCTGCTTTTGTTTCATCATCACATTCCCATCTTCGCCTTCATCATTCAGAATAATGTAGTTCATTGATTCTCATTGCACATGCTTACATATGGATTATTCTACTGCCCTCTGTCACCTGTATGTGGAATTCCAAAGTGCCTGGCCAACAAGTGAGTTGGCATTAGAACTCACTCACCTATTCACTCCCTTGCTCACACACTCATATGATCTATATAATATTTATATTATAAAATGAAATTGCTAATTTTATTTTTTAAAAAAATTATACATTCCATGAATGAGCTCTTTCTAACAACTGTGCTAAAATGTTTTATGATTATATTTCCCTTATTTTCATGACCGAAAGTTAGTCACTCTTGTTGTCTATACATAAAGAGAGAGACAGAAAAGAGAGAGAAGTAGAAGCTATTCCTTTCTTATTTTTTGTCTGAAGTTTTCCACTATTCCTTATTAAATGGAAAGAAAGTTGGCATCAACATCAATAGAAGATGATCAACGGAATGAATTAATAAGGGTACAAATAAGTTTAGAGGTTGTTGGTATCTACATTTGTTTTGCATTTGCCATTTTCAGTGTGAGGGAAAATTAGTGAAAAAAATCCTTCCTGTTCATTACTCACGAGCTACTGGATCTATTTAAAACACAATAAATAGAATGAAGTAAACATACAATGACTTGTTCCAATTCCGTCAGCAGCTTCTGATTATTGCGGTTAGCCACTTCAATGAGAAGGTTCTTTTCCTCCATTTTCTCCATGGTGTCCCTGATATGGCACAGCACTTCATCATAAGAATTAAGACGAGCTTCCACTTGTTCTGCTTCTGTAATTGCTGCTTCAATTTGTATCATAAGATGGGCCACCTGTTGTTCTGATGCTAGCACACTATGCACATTCTCCTGTGAATGCCAAAACATGTTCTTATATCATTCAGTTTAAAATATTGCAAAGTACAATCATAAAAGATTATGAAGAGATTTGAAATTACTGACCCTTAGAATATAAAATTAAAATTTCATTTTTGGGTAATTATCACCATCATTTTATATAAAATTTGTTTAATAAATGTAAGTGCTAGCTAAAATACTTCTATTTTAGCTTTAATTTTCTTTTTCCTTTCACTTCTACAACTACACATTTGGTGGCACTGTAGCCAAGTGGTTAATTTACTTGCCTCCTACCAGGGTGATTAGGTTTAATTTCAGCGGCACATTCGGGATTTGTGGTAGACAAAGTAGTGTCTGGTTGGTTTCCCCTCCCATTCTTTTCACCAATGTTCCAACCATCACCATAATCTCAGTATAATGTAGTCTGTTGGCTCTTGGTACATAATTTGCAAATGGCATGCACTTCTGTCCAAGTGCAGAGTTCCAATGTCTGGTCAGCAAGTCAGTTAGCATCATCATCATCATCATCATCACCACCACCACCACCACCACCACCACCACCACCACCACCACAATAATAATAATAATAATAATAATAATAATAATAATAATAATAATAATAATAATAATAATAATAATAATAATAATAATACCACAATTTAACACTTTACTGCTATCAGAAACATTTAATTTAAAATATACATTGAGGGGAAAAAATGTTTGAGTTTCAAGTAGAAATGTCCAAAGACCCTAAAGCTTAGTTCACACTGAAAGTAGGATGTATTTACAAATCAGACAGGTATATTGAGTTAACAGGTGAATGTATTATAGTGTAATAGAATAGTTTTAAGCCTGATTCATCAACAAAAATACATTAACATCTTATATGAAACCAAAGTTTGGAACTGAAAGAGATCTCTCTGAACAGAGGGAAGCAATCAGCTCTAGACAATCATTCTTGTAATAAATATTCTATCTTCTTACAGACCCCAAGATTTTAAAGAACAAAGTTTGCACATTAAGAATCACAGTTGCAGGCATTCATTTGTGTTAAGTTCCCAGATGCAGTTAGCTTATTCATTTCAGTGTCCCATTATGAGGTACATACCCCATCCAACACTGAAAGGTCCTTGGCTAGATTTTCCATAAAAGCTTCAGCATTGCTGATCCCAAATTCACATTGTGACATTAACTTCTCCAGATCTTGTTCTTCTCTTTCTGTAAGGGCAAGATAATCATCTGCTTCCACAGGCTCAATAAAACCTGCAAAAATGATGGAACATTTTGAAAAAATGCATTATAAAGTATGCAAGAAGTATGCTTATGCATCAGTAACAATATTTACCAGGTGTGACAGCCACTTCACTCTCAACTAATATTGTTGTGTCTCCCATCCATTCTTCTGGCAAGTTCATGAACTGTGGCTTCTGCTTTGGTAGATGCTTATGACATTGCTTTCAAAAAAGAAGAAAAAAAAATGTTTAGAATTTTTGTGCAATATAGCACATTTTTATTTTTCTCCATTAATCATTACAAATTTTATGAGCACTCCTGGATATTTGTGAAAGCTAAAGGAAAATGTATTCATATGCTGCTCATTTGTATCAGATTTTCCCCGTGGAGGCATAGATATTAGAACACAGATGATTACCACTACTACTACTACTACTACTACTACTACTACTACTACTACTACTACTACTACTACTACTACTACAACAACAACAACAACAACAACAACAACAACAACAACAACAATGCTAAAAATATTCTGATTACACCATGATTAGAAACACTATACTATTTTAATTAATTATAATGCTTTAATGACTACTATCATCAGAAATTTTGTTTATATTTAAAATATTCAAATATTACAATCTTTTAATTTAGCAATTATAGTAAAACATTACCTCATCAAAACTTGTTCTTATAAATTCTTTTCATTATTAGTATTCTAAACTGCAACTGCAGACATGCAGTCAGAGGAATCTCAATAAAATTACATAAAAATGCTTATATCACTCAACACAGTGCCAGCCAGATGTTTGTTGCTCTCTTTATTTTCATGTGTCATCTTACTGCATTGTTTAGAACAGTCGGTTTATTGTTTGTATTTAGTAGTGTGATTCACAGCTATCTTAAGTTCTGAAGTGACCTATTAGTGTTTTAGTGATAGTTCTTTGGTATTTAGTACTTCTTAAGAATGCCATATAACAAATGCCCAGGGCCATCATCTGTATGCTCAAGTGATAACTTTTCTGAAACAGTATTGTCAAATTAATAAAGGATTAAGATGTCATTGATATTGGAAGTGATATATAATGCGAGTAGATAAACAATTATTATAGCAATAGAGACGAAGTGAAGGTGAAGAATTTCCGAAAATAATTTATAAAAAGGCTTTCAATCTCAGGGAGATGTGTGGAAGGTGCTATAATTGGATGCAAGGAGTCTACAACATAAATTTGAAACCCCCAGCTTTGAAATGAATAGCACTAGAATTACTTTCAAGTCCTGACCCAGTTTAGGTGTGAAATTTATTGTGATCATACAGCACCTGTGGCTAATATATTTTACAAAATTATACATCAATTCCAAGTTCTGTAACGGGATAATTTATGCATAGATGAATTGCTAGTTGGATTCCATGGCTGCAGTCATTTTAGGATGTACATTCCTAACAAGCTCAACAAGTACAGGTTGAAAATAATGTGTATGGCTGTTGCTCAGAACCATTATCTATATAATGCATACTTTTATACAGGCAAGGATGCTGATGGACTTACACTTAAAGAAAAACAAAGTTGGCCAAAGCCTTCTCAACCAGTATTTCAATTACCCATTTTTAAATTGTTCAGGCCACTGTGGAACACTAAGAGAAATATTGCTGCAGACAGTTGGTCTAGATTTATACCTTTAACAGAAAATCTAAAGCAAAAAGGATTGATTTATGTAGACATGTTAAAAACTAGCTCCTGATTTGTTTATAGAAATACTAAAACTTTGACACTGGTCTCCACTATGCTGAAACAGATTGGGCCACAATTTTTATTTCTTCCATATAGCATGAATGAGTCAACAGGAAAACCAGAAATAGTAGAACACTACTTTCACATAAAATGTAATGTTGATGCTTTAGATAAAAAGTGGAAGACTTTAAGCAGTTCTAAGGAAAACATGGATATGGTCAATGACTATTTTCTACAGAGTACTAGTTAATTTATTTATATTGTATGGATTGTACAAAGATTCTGATGACTGCAGATTTGACTTCATGAAAATGGTTGCTCCAGTACTGGTTGTCCCACAGTTAGAAAAGCATCTTAGCCTGTGACAAGTTCACAGTGACGCAAAGCATAAGCTAAGATGGATATTTAACAATTTAAGAGGTAATAGCCGTGTTGACAAGAAGAATTAATAATTGATATTATTATATGATTGGCTTCACTGTGCAAGTTCCAATTTACATTTTAATTAAAATTAATAATACTAATGTACCTAATAATCTGAGTCATTTTACTCTTTTTCACAGCATCTGCTAATCCAAGTGCTTTTTTCCTTAAAACTGGAATCTAGAAAGAGTCATGTCCTCCAGCAAAGAAAACAGCACAAAAATAGCTTATCAGTATTATTTTTGTAGTAAACCAAACCAATTTGTTTTAATTTTTTTTTTCTCCCCTGATTTGTATGGGTCACATAGATCTATTTGAATGAACCAATCAGATATATCTGCTGGCTGGAAGGTCCCAAGTTCAATCCCTGGTACGTGTTTAAAATTAATTAAGTTAGGGAGGTTTGGAATGGGGTCTACCCAGCTTCATGTTGAAAATTAGGTAGCTACTTAATGGAGAGATGCAGCCAGTGGGGTGCAGTGTGCTGATCATATGCCCTCCTCCTTCACTTTGTCCATAAAGTCACAAGACAGAGGCAGAGAATGCAGTGATCATGCAGTAAGCCTTTCCCTCCAATTTCGTTTAACAGGATAATTCACTTAATTAGATCTATACTGAATACCTCCATTTTTTATGAAGAGGAATTTTTTCTTATTGTAACTATATTTTTTGTGTTTATTCTATATTCCAATTTTTTAGGAAACTAAAAGTTTGCATTTGAAAATATATCTCAGTTTGTATTTAAAGAATTACCAAGAATGCATAATTCAAAGCTTTGAAATAGCAGCTATTTTGTATTTTTGCTATTTCACGTATTTGGATGTTTCCTTTCTTCCTGAGTAAAAATATAATAAAATGTCCAGCATAAAGAGCACCTCTCAATACTGTTGAATAATCCCTTTCTCTAAAATGTATTTATTTTTATAATGGATTCTCCTGATTGCATGCCTGTAACATTACCGAAATTCATGCCTGTATTTAGGATTAAAACACTTAAATAATGCAAATATCCTTCATGTTACCTCTTTAAACTTATACCAGTTTTATGGAAACTAATGATATATATCATTGTCATTTTGGCAGAAATCACTAAGCTCAAAACTGTTTTCCCCCGCCATATAAATGATCTTAGTGATTTGGCCTACCAAAAGGATGTAAATATTAAAAAAGCATGTAATTGTTATAGTAGAGATTGAACTAACTTATTTCACTCCCTGAAATGCAAAATTACCAACCCAAATACATATTCAATCAATCAATCTTATTCTTGCACACAATGACACAGCAGAGATTATAATAAATCTCCTTTGTTTTTAATTTTAATAATTTTAGTTCAATGTAATTTTAATCAAATACCACAAACTATGAGATTTCACCATTTATCTCTGAGTAACAGAATGAATCATCCCTAATTCCTTTTTTATTCACTTACCTTCCACAGAACTACAAGAAAGTTCTGCCTTTCTTGTAAGTTTATAGCAAACCATTTGAAGGCTTTATCAAAATGTAGATCAAATTCATGGGTATCCTAAAATATATGAGACAAATATCAGAACTTTCTCAATATATCACTTCAATTGCTTATTACACATTCTAAGATCTTTAAAAATTGCAATTAATACAAAGCTTACTCAAAGTGATGTTAAAGATATTCTAATGTCAACTGCAATAAAATATACATTCACATACAAGGGACAATCAGAAAGTTTCCAAATAAGGTTCAGATATTAATGATAATTTAAAATTTACCAGTACATCTTCTCAAAGTATTCTGCTTCAGAGCCAATACTACATCTTGTCTGCCAAAAGTTGATATGCACTGTCAACAAACACTACATTTTCCCACACTTATGCTGAGGTGGAGTGGAGAGGAAGGGCAAGATAATTGGACATGAACACAGCTGGAGGGAGTAAGGCCTGTACATTGAAATAAACACCTCTTTAATAGTGCCACAATGATAACATTGTTTGATTATCAGTACAACAGTTAACTATATATAATTAAAATGATTATTGCTTGAAAAACCCTTGGCTGTTTATTGAAAGTTTTATTTATTAATAACCTAAATAACAGGCTAAACTGAGCAGATATTTTATGAACTATTTATAATGGAGGAGAAGTATGATGTTTGTGCTATGGTCAACAAATATATGTGCATTTGTTGACATTGCATCTCTGCTTTCATTAAACAGAGAACAGCATTGTCCTTAATGGTGTAAGCTCCTGTTGTATGCTGCTTGCTTTCCCCGTAGTCAATTGTTCTTCACTAAAGGAAACAGGAACAAGTGGCAGGGTGCAGAGCCAGTAATTATAAGGAGGATGTGTACCAAGCTTCACAAGGATACTCTCCAAGTTCAAAGTTGTATTGGCAACATAGGCAGAGGCATTGTCTTGGTGCAGTCCCTAATGCCTATTAAGTCCAGTTCTAGGCCATTTTTCGCATACCTTTTGGAAAATCTGAAGACAAACTTCTGAGTGTCCCTCATAATATTCACATATTATCCAATTAGTAAAATAGGTGGTAAAACTAGAACCCTTGTTTATTAAAGAAGGAGACCTTACATATTTTGTGAACTTATACATACCCCAGTTGCATTTTTTCCATCTATCAATTTTAATTCACTAAGCAGCCATGATCTTTTTTTCTTGAACACATTTTTATCAGTTTTCTTCACCTGAAAGTAAAAAGAACTTTGCTAGTTTAAGTCTCTTTCTGTTTTTCAAGACCCATGCAATGCTGTTTTGTATGCAGTTAAAAGTGTATAATGTTTTATTCTGTTTGTCAGAGATCTTCAAGATGATGAAATATAGACAGTGTAAATTATCCCAGAGTCCATCACCATCTGAAGTACTTTAGCATTTGGCTTTTCTAGGCACATGAAAACTTTGAATGAAACTCACCCAGGCAGGTTGATGGGTAATTGAAAAGGCCCACCAGCTGACAATCAATCATTGCAGTTTTGCCTATTATTTATAAATAGTATAGATTTCTCAATAAAAGTAAAATTAAAAAATACCTCTTTTAAGTATATAAAAGTTGTGAACTAGGTGATAATGTAGATAAATAATGCAAACAGGAATGCACAATAACAAACATGAAATATTTTGAGTTTAAAGAAGAAAGTAAACAAAGCAAATGAAAACTTTTTTTTAAAAGTTTTTACACTTTTTGAAAAAATTTAACTGAAAACTGTATAAGATCTAGCGACTAGTGTCAACCTAACAGAATGTAACAGTGCGATCTATCTAATTAAGATAGATAAATAAACAAACAAATAAATAAAAGAAAAATATATTTCTATTTCTTTTTCTTTTTTATTTATTAAATTTCATATTAGCAAAAAATAAGTTCAAATTATAAACTTGTAGCTTTAGGCTATTTTCAAATAAAAGCTAACTACAAAATTCACATATGTATATATTAACTTAAAATGACTTTTCAGCTTACAAAATAACCATTACCTGATAAATTGTGACACAAATTGGTTTCTCAGTTGTGATAACTATGCAAAGAAAACTTGTTTTCTTCTTTTTCAGTAGTTTGCTAACAAGCACAACAGCAAGTAAACGTTCATCATTTGGTTGGAACACTTCACGCTGCAATGTGTGTCGAATTGCAGCCATGTCTCCCAAGGTATTTGATCAATGTTCTGAAAAACAGAATATAAAGTTGTATTTACCCATTTAACAAAAATTAGCATTAGGAATATCACCAGAAGTTTTCATTTTGTTAATAATTCTAAGAAAATGAACATCTTGATAATATATGAAAGGAATATATTTTTAATAGAACAATAAATAAACACCTATTACAATGAGAACAATAACATATATTATTTGATTCAGTATATAAAATATAAACATATAGATTTATTGAATAAACCATTTTGTATACTGAAACGGCCTACTGTGTTCTTAAAGAAAGAATTAGAATATTTGATATTATTATATGATTTGAACTACATACTCTTAATACTTCACTTACTTGTATAAGTATAAGTACTTGTATAAGTAAGTGAAGCATTAAGAGTGTGCAGTTCAACTAAATGATCAAGTGAAGCATTAAGAGTGTGTAGTTCAACTAAATCATACAATAATATCAATTATATGATTGGCTTTACTGTGCAAGTTCCATTTTACATTTTAATTAAAATATTTATTTACAAATACCATCAGAACTACAAGGAAGAAAGGAAGAGTAACAATTTTATTTTTTTACAAAATACTATTGGATCTGGATATTCAAAGTTGAAGGTAGTAAGTTTGAATCTTGTGCTACAGATAGCAATGGCTTGATCAAGTGCTGCCCTGGTGAAGCAAGCAGTAACTAGTTACCAAACTATGTGTGTTAACATCATCCACAAGTGAGAAGCAACGAGGTGTAGATTACATATGTTGTGGGGGGCGGGGGAGGGTTATTAGAATATCAGGAGATAGAAAAACACGATTTAAAGGATGCAACAAATTCTATAGGAAAAAGAAACGCAATTATCAATGGAGCTTATCAATGACATACCTGGACGAATCAAGTTATTTGCTTTCGTTTTGTTGCAGCAGAATAATTTTAAAATACTTAGGTTATCGAGAATCAAGGGTGCAATGATCCTTACCCATTGGTTAACCTGATACGGTTTAGCACGTAAAAATTCGCCTTTGCCTTAATAAGTGGTGTTGAAAAGCAATATTCATGAGAGTATAATTATTTGTGAATTAATAGCATTTTTCGCCACGGATGGCTCTCAGGATATTCTAAAATAACACTTAAAATGCCCACTCTTAATTATGCAGCAAAAACCTAACCTCTATGTCTGGAGTAGACTGTATGCGATGATTTACAAGCACAGTCGCATTACGTCATACATATCTACCTATGCGTTTAATTCAAGAGAGATTTCGGAAATGAAATAAATTTCCACATGGCTTAGATACCACTGCTGAACTTATTTGCATCCATGTTTTCATTTGCAGTAGCACTAAGTGTCAAATTTGCTGTCATTACCAACATAGCGATATCTATCGAGGGACTTTCGGGACATCAGTAGGTATTTTTTTGAAAATAGTGTTGCCTAGATTGTTGGTTCTGCTTTTATTTAAATCATCGGCTTACCGCTTTAACAAATAACTTTCTGATGAAATAATGTGGGCGGGAATATTAATGAATAAGTAAATAGTTTAACGAAAACTTTTCTTTAAATTATATCTATTGAGTTTCTTCACCTCTTTTAATAAATACAGCAATATTTAACTGAAATAATTTATTTATAAACTCATTGCAGTTTAACCAAGACAATATTTTCAAATATGCAATTATTATTATTTTATTTATTTTCTTTTTTATTTATTTAATTTCTTTTTCTTTTTCCTCATGTAAAGAATTTAATCACATTATTTTGTACTAAAAGGCATTTTGCCATATATTTGATTCAGTACCTGAATACAAAGTTTCCTCTGAAGATAAGATAAGATTATCAGTTAGACTACATTTAGATACCTGTTTACAGTGTTTGCCATTAGGAATGTACATTTTTGTTAAATATAAGAAAGAACATTAGTTTTTATTTATAAGTGAATAAAAAGATTTTTTTTTAATTTAATGTTTGAAAGGAAAACAAATGCCATCTTCAGGTGTAAAAAAAGGGAAACGAAATGGACTAATGCTTGATAATGTTATAGCATCACAACCTGAACTAGGACCTGCCCCTCCAGATGGGGGTTATGGCTGGATTGTATTGTTAGGAGCTATACTGATAAAGGTACTCCTACAGCATATTTTCTTCTAAATTAATTTAAAACAACCAGTTTCAAATTGATATAGGTATCTAATCAAATATTTTAAACCCTACATTTTATATTTGTTACATATATACCTTGAGAGCTTATAAAACTCATTTATGGAACATTTTATCAGCTGTATAAAGGGTTACCAATAGTCTCTTATTTCCTAGAAATACCTCTTTTTTGGCTTGTTTTCTTGGTTTCTCCCAGTTCTTACATTGCTTTTTAATTATGTAGAGTACTCTCCGGCTAACACCAACTATCCTATGCTAATCTCTCTCTCTCAGTGCATCAGCAGTCTTCTATTGGAATTCCAAAAGACAGAGGTTCAGCCACAATTTCAAATAGTACTTTCATGGCACCAAGGGTTTCTGTTTCAATATTTTTGCCCAATTTATTTTCCTTATTATTTCTTTTTTTAAGTTCCTTCCCTATTTCCTAATGTTACTTCTTCTTAATTCATTGATTACATTTACCCCTCGATTGACTCATTATTTTGAATAATTAATTATTCCTCCAAGGCTATTTTTAAAATTTTCCCCATGAAGTTTCTTTGCTCATTTTAAATTATTTTATTTCAGTCAGCTCAATCTTCATTGTTCTGTTCCTGTATGGAATAATATATGCTTCACAGTATCTTCATTTCCATAAATTGGATACTGCCCCTGTTCTAGAGTCCTTCTCGATCCCTTCACCTCTATTACTCCTAATCTGAACCATGTAATCCCTTCTCTTTCTCATATATTACAATTGTTCACATACCATTGCCATCTCAATTTCCATATATACTTTAAGTTAACTTTTTTCTTCCATCAAAGCATACATAATTTGGCTATCCATATCCTCTAACAGTTTTCTTACCTTTATTCTGCCTTATTCAATCAGGGTGGATTTATGCAGGGGAATTTGGGGGATAGAGAAGGGATGGCATAATATGTATTTAATACTAAGAATTTTCTGTAAATTAATTTTGTGAGTTCCCAACAATTGAGCAAATACAGGAACTTTGATAGAGTTGGGAAAAGTAAGTGTAAGTTGGATAAAGTATTACAATACTTATTTAGGGTTTAAAAGCTACTGAACACTGACATTGTGAAAATATACCTGAAATATCAAGAAGAAAATTTGGGTATTATGACTACACGTGGTTGAAGAAAATTAGAGAACAGTTATTTAGAACAGGTTAGTAGACTTTTGGGTTAAAATTCAGTATTTTAGAACAGGTTGCAGGAAAGTAAGATCAAGAATAGAAGACATGGGCAAACAAATTTTATTGCCCAGATTAGGGAAAAAAGCTCACTAGCATACTATAAGGAATTAAAAGATGTCCCAGAGAAGAAGAAGTACATTTTAATTTGCAAGAAAAATTAAAGAGAAGGGATAGCCTATTTTCGGTTAGGTGTGTCGGTTCTGATGGTGTAGTGGTATAACCATACTTGCCACCTAAACCCAAGATTGCAGGTTCAATCCTGGCCAGGATCGATGGATTTTTTTGCGCGTCAAAATCTTAAGTATGACTTCCTTCCAAAAGGAAGTAAAGCTGTGGGTCCTGTGTTGTAGATTTACAGCATAAAAGAAGAGGCCTCTGAGCAACATTTGTCGGCCGTTTCACACCCTGAATTGAATGGGATGCTGATGATCTGAGATGTTGTAGAGTGTCCACAAATAAATCAAAAAATCAATTGATTAGGTGTTTGGAATTTAATGGAAATGAGGGAAGATGTTATTTCGAGAATGTGCTCCATCTGTGGGGAGAAGGAAAATAAAATTCATATTATCCTCCAATTTAAAGCCACAAATAATTGGAGGAAAAGCTTAATTAGTACAAAATGGTTACTGAAAATAAAGGAATTGTATTGAGAAAGATTTTTGAAGATCATGAGCAGATACCCAAATTAGGGAAGTTTTTATGAAAGGTAAAAAGGAAAAATGCAAATGGTCAGTTAAAATATATAAAATATATATAATTTAGATAAATTTTAGACAATAAGGAATATCTGTATGATTATGAAAAATGGCATTGGTCTGGAAATGGCTGGGAGTGGAATTATATTAAATTTATTGAATTATTGAACTTATGATATTGGAAATTGTTCTAAAAGATGCATAAATATAGTATTATAGTTGGTATTTGAGAAATAAAGGAATTAGTAGTTTATGGAGACTGCAGTAGCTGATAAATAATGTTGCATATCCTTTTTGCACAGTTCAATATTTATCATTAACTTTATTATATTATAATAATGAATTAATTAATGCAAATTGATCTTGGGGCTGCCAAGAGCCTCACCAAATGCAGTAACATTACTTGAACTGAGAAGAATAGAGAGTAAAGCTAAAGTGATTGAATAAGGATCAAAATATTTCTATAGAATTAAGTCTATACAGTGCTTCACACTGGCAATAGTGGAATGACTTTTCTCATAAGGTATATTTTGAAGTCAAGTCATTGTTTAGGAGTAATGTTCCTAAACAAGACAGAAAATATTTGCTGCCCCTCCCTCTTGCTCTTTCTCTGTATTTAATTGTGAGTGCTTAACACTGTAATAGTTTTTTAATTGAAATTATGAATATAAAATTTAATACAAAGAATTCCCATCAGATTTAAAAGGGTTTCTTCTTTGACCAGGAGTTATAACACTAATTTTTTAAATAACAAGACGCTTTCTCCTCATCCTGTCATTGGCAAATAGACTTATTATTTCTTTACATTTCAGTTTCAGTTTCACTATCAAGTCAGAATCAATAGTAAAGACACCAAGGTAACTAAGATGATCTTTTCTTTGTGATATCCATAAATAATTCTTTATGCATCTTAAAACAAAAACAGTCTTTCTATCAAACAGAATTCAATGACAACACTATCTAAACTGACCAACGTTTTTTACATGCAGCAAAGGAAATTCTCAAGCAGGTGGGAGATTCAAATTTTATGCATATAGACACTTATTGTTCATTCACCCATGCTTTTTGTACAGGTTTCCAGAAATGTTGCCGCCCGTTAAAATATGCCACCCTCGGTAGATGTCTAGTACCACCACCCCCTTCATCCCATAAATACAGTCCTGTCTGAAGTATCAACTACAATTTATAGCCCAGGGGGTTGAGGTTAGGACTACCAGATGACCAATCAGAAGGGGAAATTAATCTAGTACATTCCAAAAACCCACAACTGAGTTATTCAAGCTGTTGCTAAAATCCTTAATTGGTAGCCTTTGGCTAATGTATTTATCCTTTCCTGACCAATGCTGTTGCTAAAATCCTTAATTGGTAGCCTTTGGCTAATGTGTTTATCCTTTCTCACAGAAATGGATTTTAATTATAGCATCATAACTCTCTCCACAGTATGAATGAAGCAGGAGATGAGTCCTTTTGACTGTCAGACACTTCACTCAGTAGTTGTTTGTGAATTTGTTGCATGTTACCTTTGATTTTGACAGATAAAAGCCTCAACAATAAAACATTTTTGTTGATATGTCTGTTAATAGTGTGTTCTTCAGTATTTTATTTTTACATGTATATTTGTTCTAATCATTATTGCATAATGCATATCAGAGTTTGAGATTTAAATATATGTGAATATAGTTGTATTTGTGTTTGCTTTCAATAGATTACAGTTCCTAGCATCTTGGTAACATCTGGACTGTTCATCTGCCACATTTTGGGGTCAAGTACACCATCTTTGGAAAACATTCAGTGGCTATGGCTACCTACCATTTACTTTGCTATATGGAACTTCACAGGTTTGTTGATAACAACAAAAACAATTAATATTGTTACTAAATGCGCTAAGTGGATGAAAATCACACTGCAGCATGGAAATGTACATCGGTCAGTTAATATTTCAGGTGTGAATCACATCAGCAAGTTGCAAAGGTTTATATTTTGTGAGCCAACATACTTTCCTATAATGCTATGTAATAATAACTGAACAATGGATAAAGCAGCAGGAAAGCGTTATTTACAATGAGATGATGCATCTTTGTTAGTAAACTGAATCAAAATAGTAATATTCAAAAAATAATTGTAGAGTACCTACATAAATTTTTACCTGCTCAAAATACAAGCACTGTTTACTTGGTATGTGTAGAATGAGCATATTATGAGATTCCCATGCAGCCCTATGCATGGGATACACAGACTATACTCATGACCTATAGCAACATGAGTTCACACTTTACCAAGCTATAACTTCAATACGGAAGGCACTGGCTAATAATATTATAAAAATTGAATCACCTAAAAATGACATGTATTCATCTATGTTGAATCTGCTTTCCTCTATTTTTCAAACATTTCTGACATTGACAAATGCAATTATCCATCACTCTTCTTAATTCCCTTGGGAAAATTAAATTTATTTCTTGACAGGTGTTGTTTTGTTTGTTTTCCTGTGTGTGTAAATTTGTCCCCATGCACTTGATCTTTTATCATTCTTTTGTTTCTTATCTCAAACACTATCCGTTTTCCAAAATTTGTTAATTGATTTATGTATTGCAGCACAACTTGGAACTTGATCATCAGGTAATTTTTCATTGAATAATCTGCTGACAGTATGAGCCAATTATATGCATATACAAATCATAAATAAACACTCATTCTAAAATAGAATACTTAGACCTATATTGGCCATAGGCCATAGGCTTATTAGCATGCTACTGTACACAAGCTGTTTAGCTCAGACTAAAGATGCATTCCCACAAAACTTAATAATAATAATATAATAATAAATTTATTGCTGTCAATAGACTCATTTACATAAGTTTCAGACATTGTCAAAATACTAGAGTAACAAAGCATAACTTATTCTTAGAACAAGGTTTTAGTACATGTTTGTGAGAGTTAAAAAATAGTTTACCTATAAATGCTGTTAAGATTACAATTGATTACAGTTCATTCAATGAATATAAACTTCTATTTATAAGGAATTTTTTCAACTGATACTTAAATTTTGATTTTTCTACAGATTTAATCTCTGGTAGCAATTTATTGTACAAAAGGGTACCTCTTACATTTACATCCTTACATACTATTTGTTTATTATAAGCATACCTATGATAATCTTTATTATTTCTAGTGTTATAGCTATGAATCTCATTATTTTTTGTAAAATTCTTTGATTCACTGCATAATATAGACTTATACTTATAGAGAGGGTAGACAGTATGCCATGATTTACAAATGCATCCTTACATGACTGTCTATATTCCAATTTAGAAATTAGCCTAATACACTGTTTCTGTAATATAAATAATCTATCCATATGCACTTTTGCTGCAGCCCCCAAACCTCAATACCATAGTGTAGATGAGGGTATATTATACCATAATAGATCATTTTTAACTCATTTGAGCCTAACACATGTTTAAAAAATCTCAATAGATAGGTTGATTTACTTATTTTGCACATATTACATCTATATGCTTTGCCCATGTTAATTTACTATCAATCCATATACCTAAGAACTTATATGTGTCTACCCTCTCACAGATTTTATCTTCAATCATACATATATCCTCTAGAGCATTACTTTTAAATAGATCAAATTTCATAAATTGTTTTATCCACATTGCATATAAGATTATTGTTTTTGAAGTATTTTATAATTTGATCTGAACCCAGAGAGATGGTGTCCATTAGAGACCTATTACACTCATCCCAAGAATTTATTGTGGTATCATCTGCATAAGAAGTAATAATAGAATTGCGTGGCTGTACAATATCATTCACATACATTAGAAATATTAATGGGCCCAAGACGGAACCTTGTGGGACTCAATATCTTACTATTCCATATTGAGACCTTGCTTTAGACAGGTGATCATCCTTTTTTGTATTAATTCCAGTTGTTTGTTTTCTATGCATAAGGTAGGATTTGCATGTTTCATGGGAAATTCCTCTGATCCCGTAAGATTCCAACTTACATAACAAAAGATCATGTCTGACACTATCAAATGCTTTTGATAAATCAAAATATAAATTGCAATAACTTGTAATTACTGGCCATGGTCTTAGCCAAAATCACAGCTGAACTGACTAAGTGACTCATACACGTGCAGGAAACTCATAATCTGCTCACCCCTAATACTTTAAGGCATGGCAATGAGATTTCAAAAACTCTAATTGTGCTGTTAAGAGTTTAACACAGATTTTCGTTATATTCATTTTCGTGCCACAATGAGTGCTGTATGGGTGAATGATAAAACATTAGTCAATCTTTTAGCATTAAAATGAAAACTCAGACGAGAGTGTTATAATTTGTTTAAAAATACAATTGATTGCGGAAAATAACAAATAGTACTGTAGAAAACTAAAACAGTTTTTACAGCTGGAGATACGAGTCATTAACTTAAAGAGAAAATTTTATATTACTGTTGAAAGCTTAATATAAGGACCACTTAAAAGTATAATAAAATGAATATATTGAATTATGAATATTACATCTTCTTGGAATACTCTCACCAGACTCTATACATTTCATCTACTCCATAGGCACCAACTTCTTTAATATATTGGGGTGAGAGAGGACCCAACCTCCTTTTGCGAGATTTAAACATACACATTAACAACATCAATCAAAACACAAAGTTTGTAAATGTTCACTCAAAGGTAACTAAAAATTAAATCTCTGTTAATAGTATACAATAATAAGCATACAAATTAAAATAAAATAACAAGTTTATATGTAGTAAACTGAAATAATATCTATGTATTTGCTTAGTAACTGTGTTGTTAAATTTAATTTTTAAATATCTATAAATTGAAAATAGCAACTCAATAAAAATATTTAATACTAAAAAAAGAAAAGTTATAAATTGAAGATATGCAACTCAATAAAAATATTTTAAGAAACAAAAAACTTAAGAGTTTTATATTTTAATGAAAGCCTGATGAATGTCTGCTGCAACTCATTTCTTCTGATGAACTGCTCAGCTATACCATTGAGATTCAAAGAGCTGGCTATGTTTCAGTGGTAGTTTAAAATGATGATTGTATAAAGGTGGCTATTTTTTCCTCTGATGATCATAAGTAGTACTTCAGTATTCAGCCCAAGACTTGAAAATAAACTCCCAGCTGTACAATCTGACACTGGAACAGTTAAAACAAGTTGTACAGAAGAATTCTGGGCGCACAGCCATCACTTTTCAGAATCTGTAGAACTGAGGAAAAGTTATCTAGGGAGTTCTCATTCGCTTTTGATTCCAAAATGTCTGTCATAATGTTGTGATGCAATGTGAACCTGTAGAGATGATTGTTGTCTCTAAAAAAATTGACATAATATCATCACTTCTATTTGTAATGAATTGTTCAGTTTTAACTAACAGATGAAAGCAACACTTTCAAATATAGACAGAAGGTGAGCTTAAACTTCAATTATTTAAAAAAAAAAGCTGGTACATCTCTTTAGGGATAGTAAATCTGTGAAGAGTACTTCCAGAATCTAATATTTTTAGAGTGCACCTTTGGTATATTGCTGTGGTTCTTGTAAATGAAAAGATGTAACAATTTTTATGATTTTTCCCATAATGTGTCATAAATGAATCTGATATACGGAGAGGGTATCTGCCAGGCACTGAACCCTAGACTATCAATTCTTCAAGAAACTGAATAAGTCACTCATAATTGGAATGAAATGATGACAAAGATGAGAAGCAAACCATCCATCTAAGTTGGACAGAGTGACTTTATGTTAACCGTGTCATCACCTTGCAACTGCTTGAAGAACAGATATATTTTACACCAATTCCAAACAAACAGTTTTATATCTTATATGGAATTTACATATTCAAACTCATTATTAAATATATGTTGAATATTGGGAGCTCAGTCCCCTTTGCAAAAACTTTGAGGGGGTGCAGGCCCATAGGAGTTGTTGCCTACAACCTTCTCAAGCATTTTTGTAAATGCTGACTACCATAGATTTAAACAGCGGAGATTTCCACAGTGAAATACAGTATAATATAACAATTACTTATGAGGAATTCACTCAATTTCACTAGTTTTGTTCCACTTATTTGAACATGTTTCGAAGTCTGTTGCCTTCGTCAGCATGGTTTCCCTGTCAGTCCTACTTTTGGGCATACACATTTAGAGACCCAATATTTAAATAACATACAAGAAAGATAAATTGAACATATAATTGATATCATTATATGATTAGCTTCACTATGCAAGTTCCAGTTTTCATTTTAATAAGTAAATTAAACATGTTTACAGTTTGAAAAGCTAGATTTATAAAGTTATTATTTACAAGCTAAAATACTAGACACACAAGGAATTCACATGTTATTAATCTTAATATATGAATGTTATTAAATATTTATTTTTTAAATTCCATTGTGTTTAACATTCTTACAGATTTAGAAATAGTACCTAGGAATCATAGCTAACAAACTCTTGCAAATTATAAAAGTGATTAGTTATTATAAACTAACAAATTATAAAAGTTTTATTTTGAAATGTAACACTCTAAGCTGCATTGAATAATATTTTTATTTCCAAATTTACTTTTACCAAAGAAAAAATTTTATCTTTTGGTATAACTGTATATATCTTTATTTAAATGTTTTGCATTTTTCTTAGCATTTAATATAAAATGGTGTAAATAAATGCAAAATAAAGGCATAATTTTGAATGTCTTAAATTAATTTCTAAAGAACTCTGGAATTTTAATCTTGGCAAGAATTCTTATTGCCCATTTTATTAAAAATGTCTGCAAAATTATGTACTGAAGATCCCCAGGTCATTGCCCCATGCTCAGGTTGTAAATGAAACATTGTGAATTATTTTGGACAGTAACAAAAAGGGCTTGCAGTGAGTTTCAGGATTCTGGTATATTTTTTGTTCCTCACAGAAATATATTCCTTTGCTTGTGACATGATGTTGAAACATTTCTTCACAGATCCTTGGTCAGTGACGCTATCCTCATTGGTCTCTGGAAGGTGTATCACAGCTACTGGAGTGCTTCTTTGTGCCTTTGGTTTGGTTATCACAAGCCTTACCCCACCACACCTATGGCTTTCATATGCTATAGCTGGCCTTTTTGCAGGTATGCTCAATTGAACATTATAATAATAGTAATAGGAGTAAAAGCAACCCAAGCCTAAGCCTAACCTGGGTTTAGCTTGTGTATTTAATATTTTCAAGAGAGGTGTGAAGTTAAGTTATTAGCTATATTTACTTAAAAAGGAAAAGTAATGCTTTATAAATAATATGCACAAATTCCATTGCAGAATATATACGAGCAAACCAATGAGCTATAAACCAACTTGCAGTGTTTTTTCACTGATAATATGCTCACTGTTTCTTGCCATTGACTGGAACAAGATCATGCTAGCTTCTGGTTGTATTGTGGATCTGATAATGGTTGAATTCAGATCAGTTACTAGGAGTGGTGTGTTTTGTTCTGTATTTAATCATGAAGTGAAAAATGGCTCAGTATATGTTTTCTATTGCACAATATGTATTTATTTATTTATGATTAATTTGTGTGAACTTAGTGAGCTCATCAAGTTTAAAGATAATTTAAAGAAAGATTCATAGGGGTGAAAGTTATAGACCATACAACAATCCATAATCTTTATAATAAATTTCAGGCCATGTGTATTATTCAGTCTAAGAAGCCTTATAGAGAGCATAGGGTCCTCACCAAAGAAATGTTAGATGATATTGGTTATCATTTAGAGAATTTCTCCCAAAGTATCAATCACTCAGACATCTTTCACAATAGCATTTCTTATGGTTCTTTTCAGAGAGCTGTTAAAGTGTTAAAGTTAAAAACCATATAAAATAACTGTGGCATACATGAATAAAATAATTTTTGCCCTCTTTTTTACAGAATTAACTGACAGGGAGTATGATTTTGCCTTTGTTAACAAGACTCTGCCATACTCTTACAGTGAACATTTTGATGAGAGAAATTGAAAGAATTATTCAGAATGACACAGTTGGTAAGGATTTGTGGTCCCTGCAGTCTACCAATCTAACCCCTTCAGCTTTTATCTCTGGGATAAATTAAAAAATACAGTATACAAGACAAACCCACATACCCTTGAATAATTCAAACAAAATATCCACTAGGTATTAGCTAGCATTATCCAATATGAATGACAGCAAGTGATGGATTGTTTTTAAATAGGTGCTAAAAATATATGGACAATGATGGTGGCCAGTTTCAGCACCTCCTTTTATAAAGTTGGTACATAAAATGTAATAATATAGAAGGAAACTGTTGTATAATGAGGACAGTACCACTCTATGATACCCACAGACAATAACAAGCACTGCTTTTGTCTATAGGCAAAACTTTGCAATTGATTCATAGTTCAATGGGTCACTCTGTATAAGAGAGTTACCAAATTTACTTGCTCATTTAGACCTCCTTGAACATTAGATCCCTTTAACTTTTCACAGCAAAGTATGGGGTCTAAAGTCACTTCAAAATTTAAAGCATTATAAATATAATAATTCAGATAGGGGGGAAAAAAACCACTTCAATGTGCTGGACAAACAATGAAGTTCGGTTTTTCACTTGTTTTGTTTTGCATTCCATCATTACCATTTTGTTGTTTAAAATGCTAATAATTTTATTACTACTGCTACAGGGAGTGCTACAACAGCTTGATACAGAATGTCATATCCAAAGACTGAGGAATGATGATCTGGATAATATACTCTTCATGCAATATGGTACACTGCTCTACAGCTATGGGATTTATAAAATACTGCAAATATGTCAGATATCCTCTTGTTCAGCATATACCATTCTTTCTACTAAGCCACCCAAAGCATTTTTCAGAAAATGCCTGGGAATATTCCATATTTCTTTCAAGATAGCATCTTGCAGTTTGCTCAAAACTGTTTTATTTTTTCCTAACTCAATAATATAATATTTATAATTCTTTAAAGTTTAGAGTGACTTTTGAAATACTCTGTGCATACATTTTTTAACCAATATATTAGACCTATTGCTGCAGGATTGTTGGGTGTGCCAGGAAAACTCATTCTTTAAAATAATTGCATGACCAAAAATCAGCCAGGTTGAGATCTGGTAATGTGGAATCCATATTGTACAGAAATAAATGAGAAAAAATGCAACCTGACTGTAATATAGTAAAATCAGGGGTACCACAGAGATCAGTGCTGTTCTAGATCTATATAAATAGTTTACCTCAAATGGAAAACAGCACGGTGATCTCTTATACAGATGATACTTCTATAATATGTTCGAGTGACAAAAGGGAAAGCTTAGAAAGAAAAACGAAGAATGCAGTTGGCGAAATATCATAATATTTACTAAACAATCAACTAAAACTAAACATAGGTGAAACAAATTCATGGCATTTCAAAATGACAAAAGTAAACATTAGCAATATCACATTAGAACTAGTAACTAACAATACATCTTTGGGTGTACACATAGAAGAAAATTTAACTTACAACACACATGTAGAAATAGTCTGTAACAAAATGAAATCATGACTGTCCCTTTTGGAACAATTAGCAAAATATGGGAACATTAATATTCTAAAAACAGCATATTATGGCCGTATTTATCCACATTTAGCATATGGATTTGAAATCTGGGGGGGTATAAGTAAAACCAATATGGATAGGATATTAAAAAACAAAAAAGTGCATAACAAATATGTACACTTTCAATTTCAACATTCCTGTAGGTAAACATAAAACAAAACATCCTAACCATAGTTTCACTATATATATGTATTCAAAACTATTATGTTAGTCAAGGATTAAAAAGGAATTTATTATACTTAATAAAGACTGCCACACATATGATACAAGAAAGGCAAACAATTGCCATAAAGTGAGCATGAATTAAACTCAAACCAGTAAAGACCCATATTAAATAGGAGCTATATTATATAATAAATTACCATTGTTAATTACAATATTAAAGACTTGAAATTTAAACCTGTTCTAAAATTATTCCTAATACAGAAATGCTTGCATAATATTGCTGAACCTCTAGATATGGTGTTTAATATTGCTAATAATGGATATGAGTGTACATATGATTATAACTTGATTACTGTGTAAATAATTTGATGTATTATTGCATTAAACTGATTGTATAAAATCTTGACAGGACCAGATACTGATGTAAAAGTCTATTGGCCCAATAAAATTACTAATTACTGATAATAATTTTGTATAAAGTAGGTACCTATATTTTGTTCAAGGTAATATGTTAAACTATTGTATATAGTATGTGTAACTCTATTGCTGCTGCTACCAAGTATGGGTGTTTATTTCATGTGCAAATAACTTGCAAAGGAAATAATCCGAAGTTAAAGATGGCTTAAATTTGTATATAGTTCTTTGGTACAAAAAATATATGTATTTAATAATTTGTAAAAGTATAACATGATAACTTGTAAAATCATAATTGATACACAAGCTTACTTCACAGAAGCAACAATAATCATTGCTATACCACACACATTTAGCTTTGGTTCAGGCTATGCTTACAGTATCCAGAGCAATATTAAAGTATGAAATCAGCAAAATACAGTAGTTAGCCAGATAAAGAAGAATGACATATGAACAATGGAATACAGTATTTTTAGGATCACTGTGTGATATTACTATGTTATTAATTTCTTTAAATGTTCATAATGCAAAGCACATTAATAAACATAATAAGGATCATCTTGAATAAATCAAATAATATGTCAACTGTACATCTAGGAAACCATGTCCAAGCATAAATATATTTATAATGTTGATAAAGGTGGTTTGGTGACAGTTATACTTTGCTTACTTGGTTTTTAATTGGATATGTTAGAACATTATCTCCCATCATCAGCATAAGACCAACTATTAGCAACATACTCTGTAGGTGGACAGAGAAATTTATTGAAAAAATCCAAAGATGGTGTCTCACATTGCTGTTTTTATTTTTATGAAATAAATTTTTTCCCTTGTTGTTAGTTCCAATGAGTTGCAAATATGTTTAAATAATTGAATCTGTCATCTTAACACTCTTTATGCTTCACTAACCTTAGGTTAACCTAAGGTTAAGTGTTAAGACAACAGATTCAATTCACATGAACTTCACTGTGTTAGTTCCATATATAAAAAAAAATTTTTTTTAAAGATTTACAATTTTTAAAAAATTTTAATGTTTAAATAATTTTGTTTTTGTATCAATTCATGTTTTTTGACCAAAAGTGGATTGCCACTGCTGTTTTGTCTAACTGTTTGTAATGGATATTTCTGAAATGTTCTTTGGTACAGGTTTCCAAATTTCTTTTTATTTTTCGGATGTACCTGATCACAGTCTTTGCAATTGATTTGGTACATACCTGACTCCCTATCAGAAGGTATAGGATCTTTGCAGGAACACTTTGATAACCAAGTTATTGCCCTAGACTATAGACAATCACAGAAAAAGGAATGGATTAGCCTCCCTACTGACTAGATCTCAGTTCCTGTGATTTTTTACTTTAGTGTTGTAATAAGGATAAAGCATAAGCCAACCCAAAAAGTACTGCTGACCACCTCTGTAATCTTGTGGTCAGTGTATCTGCTTGCAAATCAGGTTTGAATCCCATAAGATCAGTTGCCTTGGTAAGATTTTTCCCAAAAAAGTGAATCCCAGGTAACTTCAAGCACTGTGGGCTCTGGATTATTTATCATTGAGTGAATAATAAAATTAAATAAAAAGCAATCAAAGCTGATTTGCTGATAATTTCCAGTGATAAACTGCTTCTGTACTGGCTATTTTGCATATTGATTTAATCATGTGATTATCTATGAAAGGTCCCACACAGAATACATAATTTTATAAATTCCTTAAAATGGTATTTAATTTCCTTTTTGAATGAACTAAACATCTACTTTTGTTAGAACATTTTGACTATTGCTTTCCATTTTTACACCCTGTGCTATATCCTTTTGTTTGTTATCCTAAAGCTAATTAACATTTAATTATTAATATAAAAGTAGAATGATACTCATAATACCCCTCTTGTAATGAATTCTGTTTATATTTCAAGGTATTGGAGCAAGCTTGGCCATGAATGAGAGTGATTATATGCTCCAGAAATATTTCAGAGTCCATCTTCGCAGAGTATTCACTCTCTGTCATATAGGTCAAGCTATGGGGGAGATTGCAATGCCATTACTTGTTTCTGGTCTACTAACTGTCTACGGGATTCATGGTACTTTACTCATCCTTGCTGCATTGGTTCTACAGGCTCTCATTTCAGCTGCACAGTTTTGTCCTCCAAAATATCAACAAAATTCACAAAATACTGTACAATATACACTACTGCTGGTATGTAATCTTTTTTGATGATGTTAATATTTACTGGCGATTTCAATGCTTCTTTTAAGTTATATCCCTTATTTTGCCCATGCTCTATTTAGCTTCTGTTTATTGTCTGTGATTTTCACCAGTGAGGAACATTTTTCTGAACATTAACTGTACATTATTGTATGTGTTATAATAAGAGGGAATTTATTGCCAACTAATCCTGATTATCTATAGGTGGAAAAACATTACTTTTCTTTTTAATAATCTTTAATGCTTAATTTTTACTATTATAGCATCACAGGCAGTGAATACTAATGATACATGAGATAAAATTATAAATTGATAAGGAAGCATTTCAGGTTTAGGGTACCTCCCTGGCATTTCCATAGAGGTCAGGAAATCTGAAAAAATCTCAGTCAGGGATAACAGATCTGGCACAATTCAAACTCAGACTTTCTATTCTTAAGTCTATGCATTAGCAACTTCAGCCACTGTGTTGCTAGTATTCATTATGAAATTAATGTCAGATATTTGAAAATTTTAAATTAAAATTTTGAGAGAAAATTTCAAGGATATTTGTATGTATTATCCAAAGATAATCCTCAAAATTAGTCCTAGAAGAAATTTTCATGAGCAAAGTTGAATGGAAATTCTTACTAATTGCTGAATCATTCTAAGATATTTTAATTTGGTATAAAGCTCATGTTTATAAAAATGTTTAATATGCTATGATTGAAATCAATACTCTTTGTAATAATAATAATAATAATAATAATAATAATAATAACAATATAGTATAGAAGTATATAGTAAGATTTCACAGCTTTATGACAAAACAATTCACTGTAGATCACACTAGTACAATATTAAATACAATAAAGTCTATAAGTACTTAAATAGATAGTTCTATACAACATGATTACCTGTTATTAACTAATGATGCTTAAATTTTTAAAAATTTTTCAGTTTTATATAAGCAGTACTTTGTAAGAAAGTTTTTATGTATGATACATATGCAAAAACAGATCCTTGCAAAGAAGTGGTGATGATTTTTAAGAAAATATCCTGTAATCATATTCCAAAGTGCATGTCACCATCACAATGCACCAGAACCTTTAACAGAACTAGCAGAATGAAATGATATGAAATGGAAGAGTAGAGCGTTTGTTAAAAATAAAGATCCATTCCAACATATCGGAAGATAAGTAAAGCCATGGGTCCCATGTTGTAGATGTACGGCAAGAAAAACAATCTCAAGTCTGAAAAAAGAGGCCTCTGAGCAAAATCACCTGCCGTTTCACACCCTCAATTGAATGGGATATGGTGACCTAACATGTTAAAGAGTGTTCGTAAATAAAACAACAACAACATCCCAACATTCACCTAAGCAGCCAGGAGAAACCATGAAAAAACCCAAGGATAGAATTGCTAACCCCAAGGGATTCGAACTTAGGACCTTCCAAATGCAAGTTCTAAGTATTACCCCTGAGTCACCTGCTTGGTCGTTAATATATAAGATGAATAATAAAGATCCTAAGACTGAGCTCTGTGGTACCCCACAAATAGTATCTTTAAATATATTACATTTATTTTGCTATCACAATAATCTATTTCTACCACTTGCTTCCTTTAATTTACATAGGAGAAAAACCAGTTAAAGCTATCACTTCTTATGCCATACTCGAATAATTTTCCATGTATAATACATATCATGATCAATAAGGTAATACGTGAGCAGAAGGTCTTGAGATTGATTCCCTGACTGAGGATTCTCTCCAGGTTTTCCTTAGTCCTCATAAATGGTAAATACTGGGGAGGTATCCTAAACTTATGCCTGGAATGCTTTCTTCCTAAAAAACATTTCTCAATTAATCACTTCATTTCATGTATCATCAAGAGTCCATTGCCATGATAAGCAGTATAATGAGCATTTAAACACTATTAAATAAAATAAATAAGGTCACTCAGCTTTGACAGGTCAAGAAATGCACCAACACATTTTTACAAATCATGTAGATGTCATCCAAAAACCTAACTAATGTTGTTATGGCTGATTTTCCTTTTAGAAAACTATGTTGTGAATCTGATAATATATTAAATGTTGATATAAAGGTAGAAAATCAACATACACAATAGTATTATAAACAAGGAATAAACATCAGAAGAAAAAAAAATACCAAAGCAATTCACTCTTTATAAATATTACCACAAATGAAAGAAATTTAAATCAGCTTCCATCTTATGTCTTATCTACTTCATAATTTTTTTATAATTATTTCAATCTTATCTATGTTCTTTTCACACTCAAGATGTGAATGGACCCTTATGGGAAGTTAATTTTTATACTATATGGATGCTTCTTAATATGGACTAGATAGTGTAGAAATCTGAACATAGTAGTTTTCTTATCTTGACTGTCAAAGGAAACACTGAAACTTTCTAGGTGAGAGACTTCATTAACTCCTTTTCACCCAGTGCTCTCTTTGTACATGTATAAATAACTCTTTCCCTAAACATTGAAAGAAAATACAGATAATTGGTTCTTATAATAAATAATATAATTTGTCTTTATATTAAGACATGGAAATTTTTACTATGAACTATGATAACTAAAACTTTAGATTTGTTCTTCTGGCATTCCTTTTTCCCTTTCTTTTCCTGTCGTAAAACACTTGCTGCTTTCTATGGTGATGATGGGCCATATCACCATAGAAGATCAAATAAGTTGCTTTTTCTTTTTTCTGCTTATGATGTCAAAGCTAATTCTTTCTCCAAATTGTGTTTCTTGGCTTTATATTCACCACATGAATTACATGTATCACTTCTTGAACATCCAAAACATATATTGGAAGTCTGAATTGAAGATTGTTTCATATGTTTCACATAAATATTATGTTCAGGAAATATATCTTTGAATATCTTTGATATTTTTTCTAACATTCAAAGACTTTAACAGATGTAGATTATTTCAATTTTCTTGAAATTATAGTGGCTATTTCTCTCTTTAAATAGGTTATTTACTGATAAATCACTTTATATGTTCCATTCATTAATGCATGAGGATGATTTTGATGTTCATTTCAACCATCTCTTTGGTATATTGGTTTCCAACTTTTATTTTTTTCAGTATATGATCTAATTTGCCTCTCTTAATCCCATGTAATATTACAAATTCTGACTTACAATTATGTAAATCCTGAATATTTACATAACTTTTAATGTTGATACTAAAGAAGTAGGACACATAATGAAAATGGGCCTCCTCCTCCTATTTTCTGGGATATCTACATTGTATAGGGATCACTGAGATTCATCCACTAAGATATAGCTTTATTTCATTATGGGTTTTGAACTGATTCATTGAATTAATACTTCTTTTGCATTTTCATTATTTACATTACCAGAACATTTATTTTTGACTTCCATGGCTCTCCTTTTTCAAGACTGCAGCTTTAAATGCTTAATAGCATCACTAATAGAACAAATAATATCTTCTTGCTGTTAGTTTCTTCAAAGATTTTTTTCTTCATGGACAGAGGAGTCACTTTCCTACTTCAATCTCCATATTTCAAATGAAAATAATTAAAACTGCTTTAAAATTCCATTTTCAGAGACATTATTGTCAACAATGACATGTTTTCAGCATTTTGGTTATTCAAGTAAATGAATTACACGTAATTGTATATGTTCATTGCATCTATGATTGTTCACCATGTGACTATTTCTATAATATGGTAAGAGTTAAATTCATCAACAGGAAAAGCCATTGCTGACAGTATTACATCTTATTTCAATCCTATTTTCTTGATCTATATTAATCCTGAACTCTCATCTACAATACACCAAAATATGTCCAAGATAGTTCTTAAAAGACTGTTTTGATCCATATAAAAGACAGTTCTGTACAGTATATTGATAATACTGTTTATTTTTACAGGGAGACAACACAGAAGAAAATGAAGTATGTCATGAAAATTTAACATTTGAAGCAAAGAGTGAAATCAGCTCTCCAGAACCAATTAATTCTGTGAATAAACCACTAGATGAGACACTAAATCCTCAAAATGAAGATAATGAGGTGCACATTTCATTTAATAGTTTCCCCAGACCTCTGTTTAGTGATTCTGATATTGTTGCAAGAAGCAATGACATTATATTTGCTGTGGATGATTCAAATGATGAAGAGGTGGATCTTTATGTGCGTGGGCCTCCTCTCCCTTCTAGAGATTACACATGTTCAAAAGAACTTCGTGCAGTTTTCCATCCATTTTTCTGTTTTGCCCTTGTGCTCAATGCTTCAACTCAGATAACCACAATGGCCCTTTGGATAATGTTCGCACCATATGTTGTGTCTCAGGAGCATTATGCAGGAATATGGGACATAGCAGTGCTTCTTTCATTGATGGGTTGTGCCAGTATGTGCTCCACAGTAGTTTCACATTTCATACCAGATCACTGCTTAAGATGGAGGAAACTACTCCTTGTTTCATCATCTATAATTGCTGGTGGTGGATGGTATTGTAAGTAGTTGCTCAAACATAAGTTTACCACATTAATAATTTCTTGAATAGGTCTAGTGTGCCAAGGGGATGAATAGTCTAGGAATAATTTTTAACTTTTCTTATAGTAAATATATACTATTTGGAATTGGAAGTAAATTAAATAGAAAATATCTGAAAACTTAACCTACTCAGCTTGATTGATTGATCTATTAACTGATTGCTTATAGTTGGTCTAACACTATCTTTAATAAGATTGGGCACCTTGTCAAATGAAAAGATAAAAAGAGATATAAATAAAAAGGGAATACCACATAAATAATAACACAAAAAATATAAAAAGATACAAGAGTTATAAAGTTAAAATACAGATTTTTACAGGAAACATGAAATAGGTTCTGTGTATTGAGAATATACATTATAAAACAAAGACATAGTAATAAGAACCTGATTATTTAAGAAATTTTATGAAACAAAAGTTTTGATTTTGTGCACATAATTTTTAAATTCATTAACTATTTATAGATGTTTAATTTTATTAGGTGATTTATTAAGTTTATATGCAACAAAGACAAGGTGCTCTTAAAAAAAGGATTATTTTTTACCAATTTCTGATGGTGCCACCAGGCAACTTGTGAAGCAATAGGTGGCAGGGTATCACACAACAAAATTGACTTCCCTTTTATCACTCATTACTGATAAGGTCAACTTATCAGTTGAAGCTTGACTACAGTGCATAAAGATGTCTGCTAAAATCAGCTCTCCTGCCAAGTGCAAGATGCATTGTGTTATTTGATTTCTACAGGCAGAGGGGCATAATGCAGCAGAACTTTACTGCAGAATGAGCCATATTTTGTCAAAACTTTATGAGGGACAATGCACCTCGAGCATGGTGCAGGAAATATAGAGATGGGCAAATGGACATTCATGATGAAGGTGGTCAGTGACATGGGAGATGAACCCAAGCATTCAGTGGATCAAGTAGTTTGTGAGAGGTGTCAGTTCATGATTTCAGAATTGTTCAAATAATTTCTAAAAAATTCATGGCCAATTTTGTGCAGGTGATGAATTCATTTTGACAATGAAGAAACCAAACAGCAGTCACCTCAGTGGATGCATATCAATTCTCTTAACCAAAAATTTAAATACACATCAAGAAGCAGATGGCTATAGTGTTTTGGGGCAGCATTTCTGGCTGACTTTATGGAGCTGGGAGACCACAATCAATTGCAGATGCATACTTAGGACTTTGCAGAGACTACAAAAAGGCAAAAAAATGAAGAGGGAGGATGTCTTCAGGTATTATCTTGTTTCATGATAATGCCCAACTGCATTGTGCTGCATCAACCAAGAATTTCTCAGAAGATTCAAATCGGAAGTATTTGATTACCCTCCCTTTTCACTACAACCCAGACCTGGTGCCAAGTGACTTTGACCTTTTTTCCGCAATGAAGAATGAAGTAGTAGTTCCACTCCAATAAGGATTTGGGACACCATGCCGACCCAGGTGGAAATGTTTTTAGCAGGAGATATTGGTGCTTCGGTATGACAAGTGTCTTAATCTTCATAGTGATGATTCTGAAAAGTAGCTTAAAGATGTATGTAATTTTTGTCAATAATACCATTTTCCTATTTCCTTTGGTTTTGATTTCATGTTACATTGGAGATTGAAAAAAAATACTCCTTATAGTTTGATGCTGGATCAATTATTCTGATGGAATTGAATCACAAATCTTTTTATGGAAATATAACCTATAAACACGCATTGCATTAGGGTAGACCTTATTTTTAAGTTCTTGGAAGCTGTTTCATTCATCATCACCTTTTAATTTTTAACATCCCATGTTTATGACCATAAAGTACAAGAACTACAACTGAAATAAAAGGACAAATGACTATGGAGTCTGTTAGCATCTTAAATTACCTGAACTTTCAAAAGTGAGCTCTTGAGGAAAAAAAAAAAAAAAAAAAAAACTCAGGCTGCTTACCTCAAAAAGGTGTCAAATCTAGTTGGTAAGCAGGAAGATAGTGCCTGAAGTTTCTGGGATAGGGTTGGAGAAGGGAAAGTGCAAGCAGATGAAGTGGTCTAGCACAGAATTTGAGCATCACCCTCAATGGTTTTGGGATAATGTGTACACCTCAAGACCCAAGGTTTGTGAACTTGACCTCAACTTAGATTAATGAATTTTTCAGTATGTAAAAAATCCACAGCTCATTTCCTCTGAGAGGGATTGTATGCCATAGGATCCATGTCATAGATTTAAGGCATATTAAAAAACTCCATACTTGAAAAAACGGAACAAAATTTTGGCCATTACATCTCCAAATAATACCTTCATTTTTACTAGATGACAATGGAAGCAATAGTATTACCACCTGTAGCTCACCCTCTTTAGGAAAAGAATTAAACTAAATTCTCCTTGGTATAATTACTTCACTCATAGGAGACCACATATTCCAACAGATGGAATGATGGGATTGAGTAAGTTATAAGAATCATGCCAAAAGATTTTAGCCAATTTGTAATAATTAACAAATAAAATTAATTTATGGATAATTGTAATATGTATTTCAATGTTTATGTAATATAAACATAATAACCATGGCTATAAGGGTTATTGGGTTAATTTAATGGCTGTAGTCAGGCAGGTTACGTTGCTCTAATGGTAATGTGTCAGCATGGAAAGCTGAATATCCAATGCTCAAGTCTCAGCCTTACCTCAAATTTTTCCTATCTGATTCTCATTCTAAACCCTAGCCTAACACATGCTTATGTGATAAAATCATATTTTGTAGGAAGTACTTTGAAAAACTTTGAAAATGTATTCTTAAGTTAGATATTATTTTTGGGAGTAGTTAAAAACTTTTAGCATGCTCCCATAGTATCTCCTGCTTATTTTCACTTAATGCTGACTCTAGCCTAATGTAAAATAGTATTACAGAGTCTTAAGTATGGAATTTGCTTTTGTTTTTTATTGACACAAATGCCTTTCACTTAAGCTGTGAGATTCAGAAGTTGACATGAGCACAAGAATATGAGGATTAATGATAGATGTGATAGCTGTTTCTATTTATGTACTGTAAGTATTTTTTATTACTTAGTTTACTAATTAGTTTTATTACAATTTACAGTGCTGAGTTTTAGTTCAAGTATACTCTGCCCTGCAATGCTGATAAGATTTGGCACTGTTGGAGTAATGCATTCTCTTCATTTGGTGATGAAGGACACAGTTGGAACTTCTCTAGCAGCAAGGATGCACACTCCCCTGCATACTTTCACTGGGCTTCTTATAGCCTTAGCAGCTCTAGGCTTTGGTAAGTAAATTCCATTTTAAATTTCTACCTTCTCAGAGAAAAAGTAAATATTTTAAATTCAGTGTCCAACTTAATATCCAGAGTCAGGTTTGTAATGCAAGTAATTTTAGCCCAAAAACTGTTATCTGTCTAATTTTATAAATTCTCTATTATGATGATAAGTCATAAGAATTTTAGAACCTGTTATTACAAAACTTGATCAATTCAATTCAATTGAGTTATTTCATACTTATGATATCAAATACATCTAGAAGAAAAATTATTATAAATGTACAATGTTAAAATAAATGAAAACAAATATTTATGATTATTTATAGTTTCATCATTATTACCATGCTCTTGTTATACCCTGCTGGTACCAAACAAGCTTTTAATGTTATAATTGTTTGAGTATGTGATGGGGTGTGGTATGTACACTTTTCAGAACAGTATTGTCACTTTTTAACCCTCTATCACTGATACATTTTGGGCATGAGTTCACTTCAGGATGTTGTTTCTTAGATTAGTAGTTTTAAGATACATATATTATAATTTAATTTTATTTTGCCAAGTTAACAATTTGGAGGCCATGGAAAATAATCAAACTGCAAATTATGGAAAAAAAGTTGAAAGAAAATTGTGTAATAAATCATGAGTGTGATTTGCTGCCAAGTGAAAATTAAATGGAAAGAAAGGGGGGGGGGAGTGCATGAAAACTTTGAATTCACATTGCCTACAGTTGGTGTGCAATGTATATCAGTATGTTAGGGATAATAAACTTGTGGGCATAGTATAACTTGGATTTGCTTTAGTGTACACACCTCTGCTCTAGAGAACTGCTTTTTTTAGTGCAAACTTATTTTAATTATAAATCAGCTGATTGTGTGCACACAAGTTTATGCAGAACTCTCCTGATCAATTATTCACTTCCAGGATTGCAGTTCAAGATATTGTGCACAAATTTGAATCTACTAGTACAGTGCAATATAAAAAACATGAGCAAAAATTCATTTTTAACAGAGGAAAATTTTGTTTAAATTGTTGCAAATCTCAAATATCACCAAAAAATTGCTCCTAATATCAGCACAATAATTGGAGGTTTCAAAATGTAAAGTACAATGAAATCAGACATAAAGATGTCAATGAGAATGTGTTTTTCTAATACAATGCCTGTTTAGCCAAGAAAGAATGACAATTCAAGCTTCTGTAATTAGATAAGCAGTACCTGTATATGTATTTTAGTAAATGAAGTATGGGCACTGCTGGCTGCCATAGGCTTAAAAGCTGAGATATAAAACACTTTGTGAGCAAACTGATACAGATGGCTGAGATTGCTAAATACTGTCAGAATGTGCTCCCTGAATGAGGTTGCTTACAGATTTTTCTCAATCCTCATCAATGGCAAATGCCAGGAAAGTATGCTAAACTTAGGCCTGAAAAGCTTCCTTTACACTCTTCCAAAACAATGTTTTTCTCAATTAATAATTTCATCTCATTTATTATTATGTCCACCACCTGTGATGCTACAGGTGAAAATGGGTGTTAAACATTATGAAAAAAATCTGAATGGACAAACATGGTTTATAGGTAAAGGTCATCATTATGATTGAAAGAAAATGAAGATAACTTTTCCGTTTTTCAATCCAAAGCAATGGTTTGAAGTTAAAAATATTAGTCTGAAATGTAATTGTTTCTAACTCTCCAGGTAGGTATGCCACTAGAATTTTGGAACAAGGGGTGCTCAGTTTGTTCTTAAGGGTAAAGAAGAATAATAAAGAAAAAATAAAATTCTTCTTTTATTTTACAGTTGCATTACATTTCAAGAACATTCATAGGAATCAACTTTTAGAGAAAATAGGAAAGAACTTTGAGTGAATGGATTTATTTTCACTATATTATATCCCTAATTTTAGGAAATAATATAAATATAATTAGCAAATAATTTTAGAGAAAAATTAATTGTTTGCAATATGATATAAATATATCTTGATATAAAACAATTATATTTTCATACTTTAAATTTATTTAATCCTTAGAACATTAGGAATGTAGCAACAGATGCAGAAATCATTGAAGGGATGCTCATGCAGTTTTAGCATCTCCCTAGTAATTTTCATGTCTCCATAAATTATGTATTTTATTGTACTGTAATGATGTGCTTCATTGCAATATACAAAATTATTTTAGGCAAATAGACTCAAGCTGATTTGGTATAAGCAACTTATCTGGCTTTATTTTGTGTTGAACTGAAATACAGTAAGGTTATACACAAGAAGAAATCAGTATTAGGTGGCATTATACTTTACTAATTAATTTAGCAGAACATACTCCAAGTAAGTGAAGTATAAGAGTGTGTTAGATGACAGATTAGATATAATTTACATGCTCCAGGAGCTTTCACTCTCATCTTCATCTGGGGACCAAGAGATAGGATCTCTTGTGAAGAAAAGTTAGATAAAATACAATCCTCCATCCATCAAAGGGATCACTCCATGGGATCCCTCCCATCTTCAGCCTGTAGACCAACTGCTATATAAAATTAATTAAATGTACTTATGAAGCTGTTGACAATGGAGTGGTGTATATATATATACTCCATTGTCAACAGCTTTGCAAGTACATTTAATTAAGTTAATATATTTTGCTGTCTGCTAAATTTTTTAATATATTATGATCTGCAATCAACCATTAAACCACAGTGATTGAATTGATATTTATATAAATTTTCTAATTTTTAATGTAGCAGATGCCGATTTCACGACCTGTTTCAAATTTCTTGCCTGGCTGCAGTGGGGATCAACAATATTTTGGATATTACAACCGCTTATGGGTATTATACATCAATAAAGTGCTTCAATAAACAGTGTAAGTCTCCAGGTTTTGCTTGCTATATTTTTAACATATTTTAAGATTTTATTAGTATTAAAACAGAGACTTCTTGCTAAATTCAATTCAATGATTTTTTATTGAAATGCCAAGGAAAAAATAAATACAAGAGGTCTTCTCCTTTTTGGTCCTGGCCATTCTTAGGTGTGACTCCCCACAATTATTTTTTGTGTTATAATAAGTTTCTGAACTACCACCATTACTACAGTATTAAATTCTATATAATTTAAATGCAAATCATCAGCAGCTACCTGCTGGAATATCCAGGAGACCAAACTGATTCAACCATAGCTACAATAATAAAAGACACGCAATGCACAATACCAAATTCAATTTTTTCATCTTGACATTAACCTTCCTAGTTTTGCTAAATGTTATTCCAAATCATAATATCTTTGCCTTTAGATATGTTGACAGCATAGAAAAAAAGATTTCAGCAAATATAATAATGAATGAAGTTTTATTATTATTTATTTTTCTTATACATCTGCCGGATCCAACTGGAGTGCCTAAATATATGATACATTTGATTTTTTTTTTTATCAAAATTAAAAATGACATAACTCTGACATTTTATTATATTTTAGAAATTGCATTAATAAATCTTTCAGTTTTCAAAAATTCTTAAATAACATAAAATTGCTTTCACATGTGATTAATAGAACATACCAATTTTTTCTCACTTCTTCTGAAAGTAGTAATTGGCATGTTTTTAAGAAAGGTTTGTGTATGCAGCAGTATGATAAAAAAAAATAAACAAAAAAGTTAAATGTGCTCACGTCAACTTCCTAAAAAAAAAAAATCCATCCATCCATCCATCCACCCACCCACTCACCCACCCACCCACTCACCAACCCACCCATCCATCCATCCATCCATCCATATTTCTCTTGCTTTATGAATTTTTTTTTCTTCTCATTTTCATCTTTGTTTTTGCTTATACTTTAAGTTTTATACATTTACCATATAGTCCTTTCATTTTTAAGGAAAAAAAAATAATTATCTTCATCTTTACTTTCTGAATTTAGCATTTTTAATCTGGAAATACTTGCAACATATTTGTATTAAATTAGAAAGTATAAAGCTTTTAATAACCTTGGTTTCTATAGTAATAATATTGTTAAATAATTTATAAACATTTTAATATATCGATTACTATTTACAGCAATTTTTGTACTATATTGCACAAAAATTTAAAGTTATGATTTCTGAAGGTTAAAGAATATTTTGATGTGACACTAATGCAGATTGTTGCATTTTCATGAACTAAAATCTTGTGGAACAATATATATATATATATATTAGCAACAAAACTTAGTCAAAATTTAGATTTAAATAATGGGGATTTTCACAGTGAAAATATAGTATAATATATCAAATTATTGATGAGGAATTCACTCAAATTTCACTAGTTTTGTTCCACTTACTTGGACATGTTTCATCATCAGCTTGGTTCCACTGTCAGAATCCCAGCATGGCATTGGTGTTGCTCTGCAGCATTATGAACTTTGTGATGAGGTTACTGTCATTTGGAAAATCATTTTTAACTAAATTTTCCTTTTTTAAGATCATTGTGTGATTTTGCTCCACTTAGTTGTTTAAATATGTAGAACTGGTTTCACAAATTCTTCGTTCACATCTTCAGTCCCATTGTCGACTGTAGTGTAATGTTCCTTTTACTGTTACGTTGATGATGTCTTTGCAATTGTAAATGACAAATGGAAAAAGGATGCAATTAAACCGCTCAACCTGCAAGACAGCACCATTAAATCCACAATAGAAATGGAAAGCAACAAGGTTCTTCCCTTCCTAGATATAAAATTTATAAAAAATGACAATATACTGGAATTTGGTATATTCAGAAAAGATACCCATACAAATAATTATATAAAAAAAAAAAACAGCCACAATCCAAAACATATATTCACCTAATCAACAGCCTCACATTCAGATTAACAAATCTACCAATAAGGAAGACAGAATACAAATTGCAGTACCATAAAATCATAGATATAGCATATAAAAATGGCTACACAATAGTTCTGGTAAACAAGAAAACTGAAAAATTCAAAAAGAAAAAACAAATAAAAGACATAACCACACTAAAAGGCTACAAAGAAGATGATTTTATATATATGAGAAATTCACATTCCATCCATGGGCACACCAAAAATTCCGGAAGATTTTTAAAGAGGCAAACATCATTTGGGCTCCAGTAAACAAATACAGTTTAAAATACCTCCTAAAAACCAACATGAAAGACAAAATTCTGCCAGGAAAACAATCAGGCATTTACAAAATTAGTTGCAAAACTGCAATATGAAATATATAGGGAACATTACACTATGATTTAAGGAACACATGAGAAATGTAAAATATAAACACACAGAAAAATCAGCAGTAGCATACCATTTCTGGCAAAAAAGTCATAAATTCCAAATTGAACCTAAACTCTTAAAAACTCTTCAAAAACCTATAGAAATATCAGTGTGGGAAAATATATTCATAAACGAAAATAAAGAAAATTTATAAATATTGTACTTATGAAGCTATTGACAATGGAGCGATAATATATCCTAAATTTAGGTATTCATTTTTTACACTAAACTCCATTTACTTACATAAAAGTAAGACGCATTTCACGAGAATCTCTCCCATCTTCAGTAGCTCACTGAACTGCCATTACTCGAAATGATGGCTAGACAACCGGATGTTCCTGTGGTGGCTTGTGGTGGCCACCAAAGAAAAGTTAGTTAATTTTGGCCTTCCAAACAATAATAACCTCATCACAAAGTTCATAAAATCAATAGAGAGACACCTTAATGCCATGCTCAGAAGCTGACAGAGGAACCGTGCTGATGACAAAGGCAACAGCCTTTGAAACATGCACAAATAAGTGGAACAATGGAACAAAACTAGGGAAAGTTAAATGAATTCCTCATAAATAATTTGTTACATTAGTAAAAATTTATTCGTCTTGAGATACTTGGGCAAGCTTGTTCCTCTACAAATATCCAGGACCATTTACTTTGCTCTTATCCATTCTCTCATTGCATATAGAATTGAAATATGGGGTAATATTTCTAAACTTACTCAAAATACAATATTCATCTTGCAAAAAGGAGCTGTACAATATTTGGGCAATTTGAAACAACTTAATCTTGTAGAAATATGTTTAGGAAACTAAAAATATTTACTCTACCCTGTTTGTGTATGTGTAAATGAAAAATAATGTAATACTATGAACAATGTAACTAAATTAACAATAGCTAGAAAAGCAGAAAAGGAAAAAACACTAAGAAAAAGTCATAGGGTTTTATCCTTTCCTGCTTTTCTAGTTATACATACACACATACAAATGGGGTAGAGTAAGTATATACAGAGTTGTTTTGCATTTAGTCAAGTATAAGTTTCCCATGAATACAAACTCTAGTGTCCACAACTACAATATTAGAAGTAAAGACAACCTCACACTCCCCAGACATAAATTACAGCTGTATGAGAAGATGCCTAGCTATGCTAGAATAAAATTATATAATAATTTACTGATAACATTAAAAATTGCAATGGATACAATAAATTCAAGAAATGCTTATTTCATTTCCTCATGTGCAAGGTTTACTATGATACTGAAGAATATATAAATTATAATTAACTATTGTTACACACTATTAATATATTATTTTATTTTGTATACTGAATGTGTGTGTGTGTATGGGGAAATTGGATAGTTTATAAGTTATCACTTCCATTATAAATTTTGCTCTTTATACATTGATATGGCTTAATTGTATATAATACCATATTAAGTTGAAACAAATGAAATGAAATATTGGCTTAGGTATAACATATTGCCTGGCATTTAGAGTAGTTTTATTTTTTAATCAAATAATTTAATTATCTCTGTAAACTGTTCTTTCCCACATTAAATGCAAGTGATAAATAACTTACCATGATAGTATCTAAATATGCATATTAAAATCTAAAAGGCTCAGAAAAGCAAAAATTAAAATACACAGGAATTATTATTATGATGGTAATAAAATGAAAATACAAGCCCTAAAGTATTTTTCAACTGGAAAGCCTGTACTCCATACAACAAAAATTCTTTATTGTTGATATACCATCCTGCAACTATTATTGGCAATTTTCACATAATAACCAAAAAGCAATTATATAAACTATACAGAAAGTAAACTTACTGGAATTTAAATCCTATTAAGTTCTTGAATTCCAATCTTCAACTCTGATAGCCAAAGGGCTTTAGGGTGCAGCTGGAGTCAGTAATGGAGAAATTGAACTTATTTCATTTATTGAAATACGAATAAATGTTTTGCTTTTAAATGTTTCCATATTGGTGAAGTAGCATGCTTTTCTGTGTATATTTTTGCAGAATATAGATTACAATTCACATGAATTTCATTATGTGAAATTTTAACATAGTTCAAGATATTAGATGCTCAAAATTATGCTATCTCATGCATTAACAATTGCTGCATGTAACAGAATATTTGCTAGTTGTGTATCATAAGACAAATTGTATAAATGCTGTAGTCAGTAGTAGAAACTACTTACAAATAAAAAAAACAAAAAATACTGTTTGGATAATGCCAATGTAGACTGATAGAATGTGTAAGCAGAATGCTGAGCTGAGTAATTTAATTTGTAGAATACTTGAGTTAGACGCATGATGTAATGTAAATTATATCTAATCTGTCGTCTAACACACTCCACACTCTTATGCTTCACTTACTTTTAAATACGGTGCGACCGGTTTCAAACAGACATCCTCTCCATCTCCAATCAACTTGAATCGTCAAGTTGGTTAAAGATGGAGAGGATGTCTCTTTGAAACCGGTCCCACCGTATTTAAAAGTAAGTGAAGCACAAGTATGTTAGACAACACAATAGATATAATCTACATTTAACAAGCTTCACTGTGTGAGTTCCAACAGAATTTTTTAAAAATGTCTTATTTTTCGAAAGTTCTTACATGGATGCATGATGCAATGTTTATATACCATGGCATAAGTTGCTAGAAATCTCCAAAATTATTGAAAGTTTAGAGAATATTCAAGTAAGCATAGCACAAGGCAAACTCATTATTACTAGAAAGTTCTGGAAGTTTCCATTAGATGACATCCTGAAAACAATGTTGCATTCAAGGCCATTTAGACTTGCCAGATCTCTTTTATAATATAGGTGTACTGCATTTGAGGAGGAAAAATCATGTCCTATTTGCAAGTCATATAGAACATCCAAAATCCTGTTTTTAGTCTCATCATTGTTTTTTCCATTTCAAAATCATGCAGAACTTGTGAAACATTCTTCTAAATTTCTCATACTTATGGAAATTTGAATCAAGCCTGGCAGTAGACTGTAGGCAAGGATGTGAATTTTGGTGGTGCATGCAATAGTCATGTGTTATAGTGTTATTTGCCTGATACTGCCTGAAGTTCATCTATCAGGAATTTTATATATTTTGTGAGTTTAAGGTCATCAAAATTTTCATTCAGAAGAAAAATGGTTTAAAATGTTCAGTATTCACTTTCCTATAGATCTTCCCAATGTAGGCATATTAATTTCCTGCTTTTGAAACATTTAAGGCTTTAATGCAGTTGTAGAGAGGATGTTTTCATTATAAATAAGAAACAGGGTAATGAACAGTGCAAAAGCTACTTAAATTTAATTAAGAGTGAAATTCAAATAAACTTGAATTTTAATGGTAGTTAGCAGGATTTTTATCTAGTTTTCAATGATAAAGCATTGATAAATAATGCCAAGAAGAGTTGGAGTACTGGCCCAACTTGATTTATTATTGTATGTAATAAGTGCACATGCAGTACAAAAAATATATTTATTAACTTGATTTGTTGTCATTTGTAGATTAGAGAACAACCCCTACTGACTTTTGAGCGAACAAATACCGTTAAATCTGAAGGCCACCACTATGACTACCTGCTTCTTCTAGTGGTTAGTTGCTGAGTTTGTGTCCTGGTACCTGTTAAGGAATTTTCTAAGTTAGGGAGGTCTAGAATGGGATACACTCAGCCTGTGAGGAAAATTGTAGAGCTTCTGATAAGAGAGATGGCATCCTTTGATCTTGAAAGCCACAAGCTTGGCAAATGGTGGAGTGCCAGCTAGCTGATCACATGGTCCCCCCTGTCCTCTATCAATGATGTCCCAAGGTGGAGGTAGTGAATGCTGCAGCAATCTAAGGCCCAATCAGGCTGTCACATCATCCAGGAGGTAGAGCCACTGATATTGCTGATTTGGGTAACACCAAAATTGCTGCAATCACCATATTTTTTTAACACTTCTATTTTGATTGTCAATGGGGTTAAAACTTTCCAAAGTTTTAGTATGTGTTTTTTTTTTAATTTTATTTTTATATTCAGATTTTACAGATTCAAATGGGAAAAAACACAGAGATTCTAACTTTTGATTCTTCTTCAGAATTTGCAGATTTCAAAGATTTAAATGTTGCATCCCTAGTAAAAATGTAAAGTTCTTAGTTAGGCATCTTCACAATGTAAGACTAGTAATTTATTTCTAATTTTAAATAGTGAAAGTGAAGCAACCAAGTGGCTGTTGTATAAGTTAATGCCTATACTTCTGCCTAAACATTCATATGCATGGAAAAGAAATCCACCGAAGTAGCTCAATGATACCAGTAAGATGAATAGCATATTCACTTGTTTTAAATCTCAAATGTAAACATTATTTCTCTCTCTTACTTCCTCAGATAATTGTAGTCGCTATTATCTGGATACATAATAAATAGAGTTTATTTATATATAATGTACAAATATTATTTACAACTAAACTTTTTCTTGAACATGAATTAATATATAACATATTGCTGTGAAAATCAATATCTTCAAAATATCACAATCTGCTACACAGAAAATGCTGGCACCAATAAACTTTCAGCTAATATGGAAAATTCTTTAAATGCTACAATTTTGTATTATATTTAAGTGTGCAAAATGGATTAGCACAAATTAAATATAATGGAGCATCATTTTTTACTTTTATATGAAAATATACAGATATTTATTCAGAAAAATAAAACAGACGAAAACAATGTACACCTAGGCGTATAAAATTATACATTTTTATTTTAAAACAATCATTATGAAATAAATATTTGTCTGCCTTGTATTAAAAAATACTACTTAATCACAGTATGATAATCTTATACCATGCTTTTTTCTGAACTAAACATAATATTCAGAATATAAAACAACATTGTATTCCCAGAAAAGCAGAAAAAACTAATGAATTCATACTGATATGTAAAAATTTCAAGCTTGCTAAACATTTAAAAAAATAATTAAAATAATCAAAATGCTATATGGATTTAAAACATGTTTTTAAAAAAATGTAATATATAAATTGTGACCTGATTCTACATCTATCTGTAAGGAATGTTTTTCATTGCTATATAATTATGAAAATTAGTGAAATAATTTTGGGAGCACAGATTACATCAATTTTTTTTATATTATGCCAGACCATTGTTCTTATGAATTTGTGGGCATTCACTTTAGCATGGCAATATTGTAGTAGATTTTTGAAGAGCTGAGATGCCCTTAGGGCATGGCTACGTTAAGGGGGTTCTTAATCTTACATGCATGTAAATGTAGTCTGTAGGGACGAATATGAATTAATGACACAAATGATCTTGAAGTTCTTGGCACCTTAAAGCTATCTGGCTTTCTCAGAATAAGGAAAAACTACAAAAAAAAACTACCCAGACAGCTTGACCTGACCAAGAATCGAACCCAGTACCTCCAGATTAGTCGCAAATGCTACCACTAAGCCACAAAGGCAGTATGACATCAAATATACCAAAGCTACTGATACCATAGTATTAAAGCAAAATGTGCTTAATATATTTTAAAATACAATATATTTCACATTGATTTTGACCAGACAGTAAGACATTAATTTAAAGTAGAGAAGGTTATTTCATAATGTATAGATTCATGATTCCAAAATTATTTGAAGCTAATTTTCTTAGCTTATCTTCCACAAAATGTCTCTTTTGAAAGTCACAGTTAAACATAACAATAAACTAACTCAGTAAATCATTTATTTCGGATGATGACAAGGCTTTGGTTGCTGGCTGGGAGTTTTGGAATGGTGCTGCTGACATTAGAGGTTGTTGTAGAGGCATTTTATTCATTGGGATCTTGGGAGCAGCTGGTAGCAGAGTATCTAAGGAACTTGTCTGTTTTGATGACACAAAACTGTGTGCTGGTTGCTGTTGTATGCTGGAAGTATTCCCTGCAAGGAATTGCTGCTGAACTGGCATGAATCCTGTGGTTTGGTTGCTAAAGGTAGACTGCTGCCATTGCCACTGGGGAGTCTGTCCTATGGGAGTTGCTGTCTGGAATGCACCAAAACCTTGAGGTGAAGTTACTGGTTTGGTTCCTTGCCAACTCCCTTGCTCTCCTATTGGATGGCTGTACTTCATTTGGTTTAGATTGTTCTCCACCAATGTTGCTGTAAGATCCTTCACCTGTGATGGTGCAGTTGTTTTTGATGGGGCCATGGGATTTAAAATGGGCTGTGACTGTAGTCTTTGTTGGGCCTCCTGTTGTCTTGCAAACCTGAGAAGATCAATGACAGTTCTAGTTACTGATTTCAGTGCACTATGTTTGAAATTATTCTATGGGAAGCTGAAAGTTATGTTGAAGAAAGACATTACTTTGTTTTAGTTGTTTTAAAACCAATAAATGAAATATAATTGTGTTTACTCACTAATGAATTCCATTATATATTAAGCTCAGAATTTTTGGCTATAAATAAAAAAAAAAAATTGCCTAAAATATTGGAGCCTTCATTATTTTTGTAAAATAACGATCTCTTGTTTTTCAAGAGTAACTTTTTCTTGTTAAATTCTTATAAAATTATCACTGTGTAAAGCATTCTAACATCTATAATCAAAATTGACATGGGTGGCTCAGAACATTAAAGCATGGAGTTTTGAACAGGCCAACTGCAATTTGATTCCCACCAGAATTTTCCTCCCTGACTTCAGATTAATTTTTTTTACATATATATAAAAACAATTTTCCCATTTTATAATTTCACCTCATGTATCATCAGTGTCCACCATTTATGATGCCTCAGTAGTAACAATATTTTAAAAAATTTACCATCAAATTGATACAGATGGCCGAGGTTGCTAGATAAGGATTCATGAATGATATGTCTAGGGTTTTGATTCCTGCCAGGACCACCCTTCCTGACTTAAGGTTTTTCCCAGGTTTCTCTCAGTCCTCATCAATATAAAATGCTGGGGAGGCACCCTTAACTTAGGCAAACTTTCCCAATGTATAATTTCATTTCATACATCATCAGTGTCCACTGCCTGTGATGCCCCAATAGCAAAAATGGGTGTTAACACTGTTAAAAAAAAATCAACATACATCTGTGACAAATCAATAATATCACCAGGTTTGAGTGAAATATTTTAACATTTTTTTGAAGAGTACTGAAAACAAAAATGAACATAGGAAAACAAAGACTGCACGACAACATTAAAAGGTGTGTGTATATATATATGAACCATTTATAGATTAATAAAATCACTATTACAACAGCTGTGGAGAGAGAGTTCACTATGCAAATCTTGGCACAGGTACAGGGTTTTTGACCTTCTCTTTCTGCATTGGTAGTGACAACATAGATCTAAATGAGTTCCTTTCACCACATTAACAAACTATCATCTTGTGGTCTGCCACAAAGACTCATGCTTCTCCTTCATTCATGCCAATAAAGTTGAAAACAATCATAATTTTATTAAAATCAGAATGAAATGAGAGATGAGAACCATTAGAACTAAGGCAATGCTGTTTTACACACAAAAGCAGCAAATGAACACCATTCAATTAATACCAGTACAAAAATTAAAAACAGAGATGCAACCTACCCTTGTCAGCTGCATTAAGAATGCACAGTACATGCACATGTTTGTTTCCTAAGATATACCAAAACTCACTGTCTTAATTCTCCAAAAATGATGTAACATACAATAATTAGAATTCTGTCTTACAATGATCACGACAGAACCATAGTGCAAATTTAGGAGAAAATTCCAGCAGTGAAACATACATACAAAATTAGTTTCATTGTATATGCCAGATGTCCCATAAAATATGGGATGTATCATACTTAAGGGGGGAAAAATTCTGTCTCTTTTTCAAAGTAATTTGAGATGACAAAAATCTATATTTTCACTCTTGATTGCTTTCTGCATTTAGAAATCATGCAGAAATCATGAAATGCTCTTCAGAATTTCTTATACTTGCAGAAATTGGAATGAAGTGCCAATGCCAGTATAGCCCATACTGGGGTGTATGGTTCAACATGGAGATAGCATAGCATGGGTGAGCTGGTAAGCATATGTACTCTGGTCAGCCATTGTGTGCAATTACATTTTATCTGCCTGTCTGATATTATTTGTTGCAATATGAATGATTCTCCACCAAAGAAAATGAATAGTCTTAGCAGATGTTTAATAAAATGGGAGAAGGAACAATATTAATGGGTTTGAGAAACGACATACATAGTAGTGAAACCGATTTAAAACAACATTCTGTTCAGTACTGCATAAAAGCATAGAGCAGTCTTAAATCAAATCACTTGTTTAAGGTCTTTACCAGCTTTTGACAGAAAAAATGTATACATCCCTTATTGAAATTCTGAAAATCTGGCAAGTCTAATGGCAGTGAAAGCTGGTCTTAGCCAGGGGGGGGAATATATATATTATATTCATTAATGGAATGCAAGAAGAGATAAAATAATAAATGAAGTACAAGAATACATGAAGTGGAAAAATTTAAGTAGAATACCATTCATAAAGGGAATGCATAGAAAGCAAGGCTAAGTAAGTATACCTAAAATAAAAAATAATCTTAGTGTAAAAAATGAATACCTAAGTTTAGGTTAAAAAATAATCTATTTAATATGGTAGTCTTGTAAAACCATGGTGAGTACATAACAGAAATGCTAGATAAAAAAAAGCAAAGGCTGCCCCATTAATCTTAGATTACAAGCTTCCAATTCTTCTGATGTCTGACAATAAGACATGGTGCACGCTGAGATTACGCTTGTGTTTTATCACAAAGTCTGCATGTACACTTATTTATGTTAAAATGGAACTAGTTATAGTACTGAACAGAATGTGCTTTATATGTAATAGTTGTGAGTTAACATGTAAGACCCAACAAGTATGAAGATTTCAGGAAGGACCTCTGGAAGTTAATATTTATATCATTCAATGACACATAATCTTGAGTACAAATTCCAGGAGATTAAAATTGTTGTAAATAAAAAGCATAAATAGCATGCATACTATCCTCAAGGAAAATTTAGATGATACATATTGCTTGTAAAATTGCCCTACAAATTTGTTTAATACTTTATTGCAGCCAAACGATATTTTTTAAAAATTTACATTGGTAAGAACTACAGCTGGGAATCTCCAGGCTCTATCCACTGTAACTTTTTTTTCTCTAGGAAATTTTAATTTATACACTTGAGAAAAACTAGGATGGCCTGTGTAAAAAAAATGACCTCAAGTCTGCAGAAATAAACATTGCCTTTACATCTTAAATATTTATGTTTATAATGGTACCAGATAGAAATATGCTACTGTGCAACATTTCTGGTTCATAAACTAGTGCATTATCATTGTTTTTATGATTCATGCCATTGAAAGCTGAAAGTTGCTCGTGTTTATGGGCAAAATGTGTAATTCTTTTGTTTATTACCCTCTTTATATTATCTTGGGCTGCTTCTGCTTGTCTATTGTTAATCCTTGCAAGCTGATCTGCTGTCTTGGGTTTTGAGAGTATGTTGTTTCTACTGTCATCCGACCAATACGAAAAAGAGCACCAGCTAGTCATCTTCAACTTTACTCAGAACAAGGTACAGTTTCTAAGGAAACGAAACCCTTAAGTTTTTTCCTTCTGCATTTAGCTGATCACTACAATTTATGCAGTACTGAAGTAGTAAGAGCTATCCATTACAACATTTTGTACACATTTCAAGTACAGTGATCTATTTGATTTAATCAGTGGAGGGGAAGTTTTTTTAGTAACATTTAGTGCACTTTTGAATTATTTTCATTTTTCATTGGCTGCCTTAATATCTAAAGAAATCACTGTACAAAAATCCACTGTTATAATAGAATGTTCACTGCTGATCAGGCTTGTTAAATTATGTATTATGTTACACAATATTTAATAGATATTAAAAAATTATGGTCTGTCATAATTACTGCAGCTAGTATTACTACTTGTGTGTCAAAAAGTTTGGTAACAAAAGTAATGAAAAACTAATAGACATTTAGATTTTTCTACACCTAAAGGAAAATTGAGCAAAAAGAAAGAAATAGACGACTTTAAGAGGGTCAAACATGATGTAATTTATGAATATTATACTGTTAGGAAGATCGTACCTATCATCAGCTAGCTTAACAATGTGCTTAAAGAGAAAAATTAAAATGTGGAATAAAATGCCCCAGAATTCAAATGAGGGAATTAGGATTTATACGGAAAAAATGTTACTCAAGTGATTAGTTACTCAAATCCTCCCAAACCTATCACAGTTTTATTATTAGTTAAGGATAACACTAGTTATCACAGTGTGCAGCAACCTGTCCCTCACTGAACATCATAAACCAACTATACAGCATATTTCCACCTTTCTGGAATGCAATTAATCAAATCACTAACATAGCACTGTCTGTAATTGGCATATGGCAGCATATGTACCAATGCCATGTCTATTGTGGTGCTGTTTAAACATAATTGGTTTATATACAGGTTTTACTTTGTTGTGCCTTAAAAATAATCTTGCTAGCACAGCACTAGATTACTGCATTCTTGCCTTTGTTTGTCCTGTATAGAAAGGGAGTTAGCAGTGCCATTCATCTGAGAGGTCTTCTGGCTGTTGACAATGTTTTTATTATTGCTGCTGGTATCAGCATTTCCCATGAAGCTGCCTAAGCCTAAACCAGAGAACATCTGCTCCAATTCTGTTTGTGGTGCTGGAGTTGGAAGCAACTGGCTTGAGTTAATAGTGGACACAGCCATCGGTACAGATCTGCAACACAAAACATTGTCCTAATGCTGAGATATGCTAGCTCTGAAACATAAATGTTGAGCTATTAATAGTATACTATCTGGGTGTTTTACTGCTTAAGTAAATAATGAATTTTAAAAAATATCATAGGCAGAAACAACCTATTTTTATAAGGTTTATAAAGAGTGATAACCCAGAAAATTAGAAACAGCGAAGTTGATTGACTATACACATAAAGAGGTTGGTATTAGGTGACATTCACTAACTGATTAATAATTGATAAGAACAAGTTTAGCAACTCATTAACTTATGTTAGTACATTTCTGCTTTCATCTAATAAATATTAAAAAAAAAACATTTCTTTAGCTACATATGGAAATATGATTTTCACAATTAACTGCTAAGCTTTGTTTCCACTGAGTACATGCCAACTTACTTAAAATACTTCACTACATACTTGGATTCTTGCTGTATAGAATTAAGTTGTTCCAACTTTGTGCGGTGTTCTCCTTCCACTCTGCTAACCATTTCCTTAATCACAGTCATTAAAGCATTAAACTGATTCAGCGTTAACCCATTTTCTATGCTTAGTGGCATTAGGAATGGAAGTATTTTTGTTGCCATCAGCTCCTTTGTGATTCCAAGCTTCTTGTGAGTTAATGCCAGTTTGTAAATACCTTTCAGAAAAAGAATGATTTACTGAGTTACATTTCAACAGCAATTTTATGTATAAAAGAATACAATACACGAAGATAAATTTAGTGTAAATTGATACTGTTTTCCCCCATTCAGTCTTTGAAGTCAAGAAAAGTTATCTTAGATTGATAAATCTGAATATGAGTAATAAGCAAATAATATAGGAACAAAACGTTGGTACAGCCACAGGTGCCCAAGGTCCTTAAGAAGGTCTGGGTTCGATTTCACCAGAACCATTCTCCCCCTGATTGAAGTATTTTCCAGATTTTCTTCAGTCCTCAAATGCCAAATGCCATGGAGATAATCTGAAATTAGGCGTGAAATGCTTCCTTTAAAAAAAAGAAAAAATTCATCTCATGTATCATCAGTGTTCATTGCTTATGATGCCTCGGTAGTGAAAACAGGCATTAAACATTATTAAAAAAAAGAAGAAGATAATGAATCATAATGCAGTAATTTTTGTAAGGTAATGTTCAACCTTATGCTTCTAGAATTACACATAAGATCAAGAAAACAATTAGAAATGCTTACTTGTCTGCAAAGTTGGAAGCTATGATATTTTAAGGCTGTACAGAGAAGCAGAAACATTCTCATGGATGCATGAAACACACCTAATAATGTTGTGATGCTACAATTGCAGTGATGAGTTAAATAAATATTGTGTTTACTTGCATAATTTTTGCCTTCTAGTAATTTACACGCTCCAATTTTTAAACTGTTCCCCCATTTTTAATTTTTTCAAATTGGCCATTGACAGTTAAAAGTAAAGTGCAATGACATTACAGCTGCATGCTCAGTGAATATCTTTAATTGCTCTGACAGAGGGTACTTTTCTAGCCAATGTAAAAAATACCCACCCTCCACACTGGATGATCGTGTTTCAAGCATAGTGATAAATCTGATGCTAAGCATTAACAGCTGTCCACTTGATGAAAGTTACATTACAAGAATGAATAGCCAGCATAAATTCAACAAAAGTACAATGTTTACAATAAATGCCAAATAATATTTTAGATTGGATTGGGAAAGTGTGGAAATGGATGACTTGGGGCATTAGTTCCAAGAAGTCTCCTTGGAAGATGGACTGATTTCCTTCAGGGCTCACTTCAATATTGCAGCCTCTTGACATATCAGTAAACAAACTCTTCAAAGATGTTAATGTATTCTTATTCACTTCATTTTGCCAAACTTTTAAGATTTTAAATAGTTTTACACACTTAAAATTTAGTATAGTATGTATCAATATAATGCATAAAATTAATTACTTTAATTTTATTTTTTAATTTCTCAAACAACTTACATAATCTTATTTCAAGATGTTTTTGTCCAAAAAATATGAGAGTGAATTCGGTATATTGTTTTCTAATGCCTGCATATGGGATCATTTAACAATTTTTCAATCAAAGTTTTTATGCTGTTGCATCACTTTGTTGAATTAATTAATGGCATTTTTCTCTATAATGTTCCTGGTGAATTGAACAGTTTTCATGTTGCAAACTTAGGCTGCAAGGTAATCATATCCTTATTCAATCATAAAGGGCCACAGCTTCCTTTTTAGATTTTTTAATTTCTTTCTGCTGTTCAATTTGACTTTAATTTTTATGGCTAATAGATGAACACCCAGTTTTTTATCAGTGCTAGCTATTTTGTGCCCTTTTTCTGTTGATTCACTTGCTGTACAACTTTCTCTGATGCCAACATTTCACAGTATTCACTGGATGTCTATTTGTTTCTCTGTTTTGAAATAATTTTATTAATTTACTTATTTCATTTGGTTGAGGGCTGCTTTTGAATCACTTGCAAGACAGATTTATCATATAGCTGAGTCTGCAATAAATTTTTCAGATACAATGAAAGATTTGACAAATTACTGTTACAAAATCGCTCAAATTTCACCAATTTTGTTCCACTTACTTGGACATGTTTCAAAGGCGATTGCCTCCATCTTTAGCATGGTCTCACTGGCTGCTACCCATTATTGTGGTATTAATATGTCGCTTATTAATTTATTAATATTAAAAGCTCTTCAAAAACCCATAGAATTAACAGTATGGGAAAATATATTTATAAACAAAAACAAAGAATTTTAGGTCAACTTTGATCTCCCAAACAACAGCTACCTCATCAATAAGTCCGTTAAAGTCACAGAGTGACATCTTAATACCACACTAGGAAGTGCCCAGTGGGACCAAGCTGAAGATGGAGGCAATCGCCTTTGAAACATATCCAAGTAAGTGGAACAAAATTAGTGAAATTTGAGTGATTTTGTAACAATAATTTGTCATATTATAATATATTTCACTGTGAAAATCCCGGATACAAAAAACTAATGAAAGAATAATTTCATCTAAGCTAGTAGTGAGAAAAATTAGGTAGTTTAATGGATTTTATTTTGGTATAAGAGTTACAATTTCTGATAATATTCTTAAATTGCTCAGACATTTTTTATTATATTTTGTTGCATCTATATGTATTTCTAATTTCTGATCAAATTAGTTTGTCTCACCCATGTTATCTCTGGTATGAACTTGATTTTAAGAAAGTTGTTGCTATCAGTTGCTTAATTTCCTCTAATTTAGACATTTAATTAGCACTGCAGTAAATGTTATTTTAGTGCTTTTGTTATCAATTTTATTTTATGCTTGAAACATTGCATTCATCTTTGTTTTGCTGATTGTTATAGATGCTTCTCTGTCACACTTTTATGTTTGTATACTTGCAAACAAAATGTTTGCTTTTTTATTTATTTAGTCTGGAGTGATATGAATATTACAAGGGTTATACTATTATACAGCTGAGTTTTAACAGTATACTATCTTTTTTTAAAATATTTTCTTAACATCTCCTCTATATGTATATATGTATGTATATATAATATCCCACATATACTACACAGATACTCAGAATTACACAATATATTATGTATATATTTTATGAAAAAGATATATTTTCAACTGTTGTAATTTTCCAATTATTAATGATATGAGTAAATGATAACAAGTGTGGAGGCTGCTGTTGCTTGAAGTTGTCAGGCATTTACCTTTTCAAGGTAAAGGAAAATTCTATGAAGAAAAAATATGCCTCAAGGCAACCTGTCTTATCCTTGAACTGCCAATTGATAAGCTAATAGTGGTGATCTTATTTTGATTTAAAGTAAAACACTAAAAATCATGTCGTCACATTAAAACTCTCTTTAAGTTTCACAAACACACTTATAAAAGTAATTTTGGTACATGTTTCGTGAGGTACCCTCACATTGTCAACCAAAACGACGACTGAGGAGCCAATTTCAGCAAAGTATGTATGTTACTGTGCTTATGTTTCGTGAGGTACCCTCACATTGTCAACCAAAACGACGACTGAGGAGCCAATTTCAGCAAAGTATGTATGTTACTATGCTTGCAAGCATAGCACGAAACATGTACCAAAATTACTTTTATAAGTGTGTTTGTGAAACTTAAAGAGAGTTTTAATGTGACGACATGATTTTTAGTGTTTTACTTTCAATCAAAATAAGATTAACAAAAGTTTCACTGTGTGGATTCCGAAATTCCGTAAACATATTACAACGGCATTCGAGTCATTGGGAACAAGACGACTAAAAACAAATTTAATTAAAAAAAGGGGGGAAAAAAAATCTACTTTTAAACATTTAAAACACGAAACATTACAAGAGTTGTACATAACAGTGCACGTTTTAAGCAATTTTATTTTCACATGTATTACAGTGGTACTAAGTGAGCTCTGGTAAGGTTAACTTTTTTAATTATGTAACATCGACCTTTAAGACTTCAAGAACTAGCTACAATATGGAACACAGAGTAGAACTCAACCAATCACTCCCAAAACATGTACTCTTTAATATACAATTATGCAATCACAAAGCTGAAATAAAACGTTACCAAAAACTCAAAGAAAAAAGGAGATGCAAAACAGCAGATATCAGATTCATAAACAGATGTTTGAAAGAAAAAGTTTGCCCAAAATTTATCAGAAAAATAGTAAAATACAACAATAATAGTCAGATACAAAAGGCAGCTGAAAATAAAGTATTGGAATTAGAAAGACACAAACATTACGCCGAAATCGCACATAGACGTGAGGCTATACGAATTACATATGAAATTAATTTTTTAATTTTTTTTAAAAAGAGCAAGCATAGTAACATACATACTTTGCTGAAATTGGCTCCTCAGTCGTCGTTTTGGTTGACAATGTGAGGGTACCTCACGAAACATGTACCAAAATTACTTTTATAAGTGTGTTTGTGAAACTTAAAGAGAGTTTTAATGTGACGACATGATTTTTAGTGTTTTACTTTAAATCAAAATAAGATTAACAAAAGTTTCACTGTGTGGATTCCGAAATTCCGTAAACATAATAGTGGTGAGTTTATGAATATCACTATAATGGCTTCAAGTCCTTTTGGAGTTTGACCTTCTAACAAGATATTTGCTATAATGCACAAAGTTGCTCTACTATAATTTTCTAACTTGGAGAAAAATTAGTTAGTTAGTTCTCGGTGCACTCAGTGAGTTCGTGGAGCAGCCACAGAGACCTACGTACATTGAACTTGTCATATACAATTATCACAGTAGCTTTCAATCTTTATTTACAAAAATTTGTCTGCATCTACATAAATAATTACAATAAAATTAAAAAATAACACTTAGAACAACTCAACCAAACAACAAAAACAGACAAGTCACTTAATCATACAAATTTTATTATATACATTGATATGTTGTGCAGTATAATATTGTCACTCATATATTCCTTTACAGAATAATAGGCCTTTTTACATAGGTATTTTCTAAGAGCAGATTTAAAGGAATTGGCATTGTTTATTAAGGCTTTTAGGTTAGAGGGAAGAACACTGTATACTAAAATGCACTCATAATAAACGCCTTTTTGATGGCATGAAAGTGCTGAAATTGGATGATGTAGATGTGCTTTTTGTCTAGTATTCTTGTCATGTATATTTTGATTTTGAACAAATTTTTGTTTATTTCTTATATAAAAGTTCATGAAGGATAAAATATATTCACAAGGAAGAGTTAAAATTTCAAATTTCCTAAAGAGGTTTTTGCATGAATGTTTGCTATGTGTACCAGCGATTATTCGTATGACTTTTTTCTGTAACAGGAAGACACGTTCACTTTTAACTGAATTTCCCCAAAATATTAGACCGTACTTCATTATTGAATTGAAATAAGCATAATAAACTAGTTTTAAAATGTTAATTGATTCCAACATTACTAATGCACATATTGCATAGCCATGCACTGTTTGGTTTAGGTGTAATAAGATCAATGTGATCTTTCCAATTCAGATGGTTATCAATTATTAAACCAAGGAATTTAATATATTTGGTTTGTGAAATTACACTGTTATAATATCCTATCTGTAATTGTGGATCTGGAGATCTGTGAGTAATGAATTTCATAACATTTGTTTTATCTATATTTAGAGACAATTTGTTTGCTTTGAACCATACACACAATGAACTGAAAACCAAATTTAATTTAATGGCACAATCATTAAGGCTCTTTCCATTTATCAATATGCTTGTGGCATCTGCAAATAGAACAGTGATAAATGATAAAGCGTTTATCTATACTGTTAATATAATGAGTTATATTTCTTGTCATTTTTTTGTATGAGAAATCTATCCAAAGCTAATGATCTAGCGAATAGAAAGGCTTGAACCTGCACTGCAGAGGAGATTCTTTCCTTCTAGCCCTTCTTCATATTTGTTTTTGCCAATTTATTGAGAATTGTATGAAACAAACTGTTTTCAATCTTCTGTTATTAGCAGAGCCTGGAAGTTAACCAACATGCCTTTTCTATTTGGGTGGATATATTTAAGATCAGATAGAAAGGAACATGTTTCTGTACATTTGGGTCAGAAAGGCCCATTTTTATTTTGTCTTTTTCGCCTATTTTGGCTTCTATTGCCTACTTTAAGGTTTAAAACTTTTTTTTTCACTGTTTTGGATGATTATGAATTTTTTCTGCAATTAATTACGCATTTTAAAAGGTACATAAAGAATTTCAACATATCAAAGTGAAAAATGTTATAAAAACTTTCTCCTCAACCAATTCACTCAAGTTCTTTGAATAACAGAAGCTTAAATAGTGAAAGGAACACACAGTTACTTCAGGCATACAAATACAAGGAAATAAAGAGGAGGAGGGAAGTGCTGTAGTTTTGAATAGTCCTGGCAAATGACCTAGTGTGAATCTGCTTGAGACAATTCTAGGAAATTTGTGTGGGGGTAATTTCTCATCTTCATAAATACAACAAACAATTGCAAGTGAAGAAAATGAGAGCAGTACATTTGTGCAATTAACCATCCCTACAATGTGTTCAGTATGGAAGTAAGAGATACTAACCTGATTCCCCTATAAATGCATAAACAGAAAATGGAACTCGACCAGAAACCACTGTGCATGTTTTGCTCATTTGCCAGGATTATTCAAAACTACTTTACTTTGTCTTGATCAACATTTCCATGATGTCCTAAAAGGTGAATGTTCTGTTGTAACTAGTAGGAGTCCTTTTGAAATAGCTTGTTTTATATGCTCCAATCACTTCAGTAGAAGTAAAATATTTCTTTTTCCATGATGAAAAATCTGATAAGCAGCTGACTATGACAGATGATACCTTGAAAAAACATTTTGCTGTTGTTTGTAACCAAGAAAAGTAAGCTTAAGTATATTTTTAATTAGCTGGCGAGTTAATTTATTACTCTTATACTTTGCTTATCATTGAATTATACAGAACATAATTCACAGGCCATTGTCCATATCATCAGTTCGGAGTCAATGAGTGATATTACTCTTTGTTTTCACTTTTAATAAATGCTTATTTTAATTATATTACTGCCTATTTTCAGAATTTTAAGCACCATTTTACCTGCCTATTTTAACCAAAATAAATGCTTGAACTTCCAGGCTCCGTTTATTAGTCTGGAGTTACAGGTGTTTTAGCATTCCAGTATAAAACTGAAAGTGATTTATGTGTGTGCAAAAAGTGATTTAAACATATATATGCTTGAATATATGCGGTATTTGAGCAGACTTCAATGCCCTCATACCGCCATGGGTGGCCAAGGTCATTAAGGTGCAGATACATGGGCCAGAGGTCTGGGGTTTGATTCGGAACAGGACTGTCCTCCCTGACTAGAGTGTTTTCCAGGTTTTCCTCAGCCCTCATAAGAGGCAAATGCGGGGAAGGTATTCCATATTTAGGCCTGGAATGCTTCCTTTCTTTCATTTCATGTATCACCAATGTCCAAGGCCTGTGTTAAAACAGATGTTAAATACTATTCTCCCCCCCCCCTGCCAAAACCCCTCAAGATTTTAAGTGGTAAAGATAAAATCTGATATAATGCTACAGTTTTTGAAAGGCAATACAGTTTGAAATAAATGCAAAAACTTATATCAGAAAACTGAAAACTGATCTCTGTAACTTCAGTATCTGTATTATAGTAATGGCAAATTTATAGTGTAGTCATTTGAGTTATGGACCTCTGCTGCAGCTGCCAAAACCAGAAAAAAGGGAGACAGAGTCATAATGCTAAAATTAGTATTTTAATTTTTACTGAGAGCATAAAATGATGCCACTCAGTGGCAATACATTGCCATCATGTGAGTAGGAAATTCCTGCTGCACATGCATTATGGCCTTGAGGACTGGCTTTTCCCAGTATGCAGCTGTGCTTAAATGTTCCATTTAGTACAATATTGATGTTATATATCAAGGGTAGATAATATGTAGATTTAACTGGTGAGTCAATGTTGTATAATCTAGAATATATAATTTGCTTCAATGTGGTGGTTCGGATATGAAATTGGTTTTTACATTTAGTAGATAAAATGTTTCTCTTTTCCATTAACTTCATTTGAATGTTATTTTTATCATTTTTAAATATCTTGTTGTTAAGAGGCTCTACTGATATTCAGATTACTAAGATGCAGAAATACTTACCCAATATACCCATAAGGACAGCAGGCTCTCTTGATGGAATTTGGGGAAGGAATGGTAAGACTTCATCTAAAACCAACCACTTGTCCAAATGTTCTAAGAGCTTTCCTACACATACTAAGCAGTTCACACGAACCTTAAACAGAACAGTTCAACCACACATCAATTTTTAATAAAAATGAATACAGATACTACATTTTCATGGGTGAGTATTCCATTCTAATAAAATAATAGAGTGACATATCATCTCTTTAGACCTTTGTTGTTATGAAGGATGTTAAACTGGAGGGGAAAAAAATGTATACAAAAATCAATGAATAGTCATACCCAGCAACTAAGCTTCACATGCTCTGCCTATAATTGCATGATGTTCTACTTACAGATATGTATGAAGTGGAGATACAGAGTCTCTTAATGCGAGGCAGTAGTGCATTTTTCATGGCAGGGTAGTCTATGAGACCTGCAAAGGTTGGAAGGACTGACAGGCATAGCTCCTGAATTTGCTGTGCATCTGATTCTAGAGCTCGGTAAAGCATAGGTAGTACATCAGTCTTAATTTCTTCTGGCGGTGTTAATTTTAGTAATAATTCCATTTTTTGCATAAAAATCAACAGGATCTGAAAATTAAAATACAGCTGTAAAATGGAGACTAAAATGGGGAACAAAAACAATAGAACCTGATTTCATTGAATAATTTGAGTTTATGTTTAGCTGTTTCCTCAAATGTCCTTAAAGAATTCACTTAAATGATCAATTGCAAATTTTCAAGCAAAACACAATAAATTTCAAATATAATAATCTCTTCTGAATCAGATATTTCAAACCCTCTTTGTGGTTTCACTTATGTGAGATTTACTCAGAAAACATGTTTCCTGGAATTTTTGTCCACATCATCAACTGTTAAACAACTGATGGATCATTTGTAGAATCTGGGTAGACAGGTATCCATGTTGACTCTGGTGGTCTAGTGATAAACTTAAATAAAATGCTGTCTGCTTCCAGGATGTCAAAATTCTGAAAGCTATGCTCATGTTTTTTGAATATAAATCCTTTCCCATATGTTTAGTTCTTTTGGTTGTAGAACAGTTTTTAATAACTTGATGCCTTTTTCTATTTCATGGTTTTCATTCCAAAAATGTGCTGCCACAGCCGATTTATCTATTCTATTTGTTTGCAATGGATGTTTCTCCCAAGTTCCTTCAACCTACTGCCTGTATTTCTCTTTGTCTTCCCTATGTAGATTTTTTTAACAAACCTTACAATTAATTTGGTAAATACCAGATTTTTTCTCTTTCTCTTTTTCTTTTTCTCTTGGGCCCGGAATCTGTTTAGCTTAATTTCAATAATTTTTTCACATTGTATCGGTTTTGAGGTGCTAAGATGATATTGTACGCTTGAATTTTTTTTTTTTTAAATTTCCTAAAGGCTGATGGGTGGTAATTGAATTTTTTTGATAAATGAACTAGAGATTTAACTACAGATTTTCATTGTGATTCCTGAATATATTGAAAATTGAAAATACATTCATCTAATAGTTCAAATTAAAAACATACTAAAACTGCCAACCTATAACACTGTTAATTGGTGATACCATATGTTCAGATCGAGGTAGACAACAACACAACCAATTTCAACTATGAAGACAAAGTTGTAGCATGCTCTGATTCTTCCATTAAAATATGTCCTATTAACATCCTTTTCCATTGCTACGGGTGGCTGAGGTCGTTAAGGCACTCATAAACGGGAGGTCTGGGGTTCAAATCCCACCCGGAAGTCCTTCTTGACTGAGGTTTTTCCTCAGTCCCCACAAATGACAAATGCCGGAGAGGTAACCTAAACTTAGGCCTGGAACGTTTCCTTCCTTAAAAAAAAACAAAACGAAACAAAATTCTTTCCCAATTTATCATTTCATCCCATATATCATCAGTGTCCATCGCCTGTGGTGCCTTAGTAAAAATGGGCGTTAAACACTATTAAAAAAAACCTAAAAACTTTTCCATTTTATCCAACATCTCCACTGAATATAAGAACATTTCACTTCACTAAAATTGTTAATTGGAACTTGTACAGTGAAGCTAATCATGTAATTAAGATTGTACAATGAATTACATTTCATTAGCTTAATAGAATCCATCATTCAGCAGCAGGTTAATTCACTTTAGCTATTATTCACAGGTGCAGTGGTGAGTAACTGCATTAGTGATACTTGCTACTGTGATATGTACTTTGAAGTGTGAAGTCGCTCTGCATCTATGAGACTATTAGAAGACAATCAAAATTTCACCAAAATGACATATCTAAAACTATGACATTGCTTCCTTTTTTTTCTTTTCTTATTGCAAAGTGCCATTGTTTTGGTATTGCTAGTTATATGGGTGCCAGATAAGAGGTGTTTTACTGTATTAGCAAATTAATAATGCAGCTACAGCCTGTAACCATAATTTATCAACAGTTTATTTCACAGGAAGAAATGGAACAAAATTGTTATTATACCTGAATGGGGTCCTGCATCTTCATCACAGATTTCAACTGTGGCAGGATGTGATGTGCAAATTCATCTTTAGTACAGTTCTCAGCTATCAAGAGCACATTGGGTAGCACAAATGGCACCATTGTTGGGTTCACAAACTCTTTCATTAAACATGGCAATATTCTGCAACACAGTGACAGCAAAATATTTTCATAGTAAGGAAACTTTATACAAAATCTTAAGTTCAAAAAATGAGTCAAATGAGTGCTTACAGAAAAATATACTGAAAAGGCAAAAGTTAATGTCAGCTGAGAAGAATAATGTTAAAATATGGAATGTTATGCTACAAGTTACAAAAAACAAAGGGGAGAGATAGAGCACTAGAGGATATAAAATGAAGCACATTTGTTATTGTCTTAAAAATATAACTAAGTAGATTAAAAACAGAGAATAAAAGTTAATAACTTTCATTACTTCTCACCTATATATACACACTCTATGTGGCAAGTTTTGTATAACTTGAGGGAGACCCTTATAAAATTGTGACTTTTGAAGGTTATCCCATTGGAACAGAGAATCCAAATAATTTAGAGTCTTTACTCCGACATCCTCAAAGAACTCAATCTGCAAAAATGGAAAATAGCAGACACAATGTTAACTTATTAGTTTGGCTATTACTGAAGCCACTTGCCTTCTCCAATAATAAAAAGGAGTGTTTATTACCTTAATGAACTGATGTGCATCTGGTCTCAATTCAGGAGTAGCATTTAGCATCATTTTAACAAATTCTCTCAAACCTTCAGTAATGCACTGTAGACGGCTTGCAGGCAGTTGTTTCAGCTGTAACATAACAGTGCATACTGTTGATAATCATTCCAAGTACGAATGTCTGCATTCTTTGAGGACCATAGTTGCTGTCAAAGCATTGGCAGTCTATGTTCAACTCAATGCACTTTGGAAATAGACATGATGACCTCTGAAATAAACATATACAGAAGATCCAAGTCCAAAGTGCTTAGAAAAAACCTTGGACTGAGGGCTTTTCATTGCAGTACTGGGCATTTTTAACTGCATAACTGTAGTATAAGATGTAAATGACTGCTAGAGCATTATGCTAATAATGGTCACCAGAAAATTATTTCTTTTACTGATGAGAAATTCTTAAATAATGAAGAAAGCTACAATAACGAAAATGATAAGAGTGAATGCTTTGATTTCATATGAGGGTTCCAAAGATTCAGAAAAGCCAATATCCACCTCAGTAATGGTTTGGTGGGGAATGAGCTATGAGAGTGTAACTAAGTTCCATTTCTGTCAAAATGAATTTAAGATAACTGCCAAAGATTATATATTTAGATCAATTGATTCCCTAAATTATTAAAATGATATTAAAAATTGCACTAGTGTTTGAAATTACTCATATTTCTACTCTTGTAGGGAATATGTGCAAATTACAAGAGATTAACTAATATTAACATCTCTGTGGAACAAAATTAAAAAAAAAAATCAATTGTAAAGTACTAGTGTAGAAGAAACCATTGTGGACACAATTCTATTAATAACTACTACAATTTGGAATATGTTTGTAATGTACTAGACCACATTTTTATGGAACAGGGCCCAGCAGATCGATAATGCAAGATTTATTCAGTCAGCATCCTGGCAGTTGTTACCGGTGTGCCTAGTTATTGTTGACTGCTGGAATGCACGGTACATCTTAAAGCTAATTTTTAACACTGCTTTGTTTATCTTCTAGACATGAGAGTATATTCATTGTAAACTTACAATCTCTTTACAAATATAAATTCTTGGGCATAAGTTTGAGTTGAATTGAGCTGTTGCTGAAGGTTTTGTTGGTTTCTTTCCAATTGAGATGTATATATTGTGGCTACAACATCACCTTTCTGTGTGGCAACAACGACTACTTATTCGCTCATCTTCATTATCACTTAATTTTTATAAGAATAGATAATATGCTTGTCAACTCAAAATTTTTATTTGTTGTATATTTTCCGTAGAAATTTGGGTGGAAATAAGACAGCATTATTATCCCAAGAAAACATGGGCAAGTAAAAAAAATAACACAATGTTTACATTAGAAATATCATTGTTTTATTATTGTTCTAAACAGTACCATTATGTTTATAATCATATTTATATCAAATAGCTGTAATTATAAATGCTTTATTTAGCATAGAAATTCTTCTAAGAGTGGTAAATACTCTTACCTAATGTGTCAGAATTGCTATAGCTGTCACTTTTCTCTTCTAAATGTAAATCTTTCAGAGCTGCTACTAAATTCCATAAAATGAAAAGTTAACTTCACTGTTATTTAGAAATTTCTACACTTTTATCATAGCAACATATTACAGGGGACATAATTTCGATAAGAATGACTATTTTAGTGTTACAGTATCAGAAACTATAACAGCTACCATCTAACAGCAAAACATACGAGAAAACGCTGCATACATAATAAAAAAATGTGTTACGTATAGTATATACAGGATAGTATCTCAGTAAATGGAAAAATACTGAAAGCGGAGTTGAAAAATTATTGTGCCTGAATTATCTTGGGATAATATGTTAGGGAATTAATATATTTTTGGAAGAAAATGTGTTCAAGATGCAACTTACCTCACAGGCATTTCTTTTGTAGGTACCCCAATCACCATTATTGCAGAATAAAGGCTGACTGGAGTTATGAAGAGCATATATCAGCATCCCTAGTGAAAACATGTCACTTGCAGTCGAGTGGCTTAGGGTAAGTGCATATTCTGGAGCCAAATAATCCAAACTCGGCTGTGCCAGTGGATGTAGTGTAGGACAGTACTCAACAAATGGCCAAAAAGGCTATGGACATAAAAGTATGGATCAATATCTTTTCATTGTTAAAGCATTTGCTTTCTCCCTGTGGATTGTAGGATTTTACACTTTTTTAAAATTAAATACAATGCAGTGGAGTCATTATTCCGAATTTGGCTATCATCTAAACTTTTTACAGAATTTTGTTACTGCCATGCATTTGGGTTATAAGAAAAAAAGTTCACATATTTTTAAATTTATGTGCAAGTGAATGTTTTTAAGCCAAATTTTAATGCCCTGTTATAATAAAAATCAAATGCACATATACACAGTCTAGCAATAAGTTTTGTTACAAACTTTGGATAGGCACTGTACCACAGGTTCGGGTGATCAGATAATGCCTTTGCTGCTAAACTATACCTTATACATTGTTGGTTTCATCTGCAGATAAGTGAACATGCTAGTTCAGTCATGGATTGGGGAGGCTACGATAATCGTGTTGCTGTGATAGCCCCCCATAGGACTGGAAAATTGCTGAGATTTTTCAAACTCTTTAAGAAGCTGAAAATCAGCAGGACATTTGTATGCAGCATCATTGAGCACTTAAAGAAACTGGTACAATTGTTGACCAACCAAGATCAAGATGTCTGTGCTCTGTCAGGACCAGGAAAGTGGTAAAAGCAGCAGCGGCTCTTATTAGGAGAAATCCAATGCAGAAGCAAAATTTGAGGGCTTGTGAGATGAACATTTCCAAGACAGCAATGTCCAGATTGCTCAGCCCAAGACCCTGCACATTTCTTAACTTCAACACTTAAGCAGCAGCGACAGCTGAAATGCAGAGGCCTATTTGAGCATTACACTAACAGTAAGAGAAAAATCCTTTTTGCAGATGAAAAAATTTTCACATTTGAAGAGAGCTACAACTGCCAAAATGACAGAGTGTATGCCAGGACTTCTGAAGAAGCTTGTGAGAGAGTCCTAAAGCTCCTCAGTGATGGTTTGGTGGGGAGTGAGCTACGATGGTGTCACAAAGGTGTATTCTGCCAAAAGGGGTTAAACATAACAGCCAGAATATATGAAACAACCCTCCTTGAGTCTATGGTAAGACTTGAACATCATTTTGTTCAAGAATGGATAATATACCTTCCAGTAAGATTCTGCACCAATTCATAAGACAGGGTCCACTCAATCTTGGACTGAGAAAAATGTTCTGGATTTTTTGCTACCCAAGGCTGGCCCTCTACCAGTCCTGATCTCAACTTTGGCAAAACTTGAAGAAAAAGCACCCCAATATTGATTGAGTCTCTCAAGCAATTCCTGGAGTCAGCAGTGGCAGATTTCTCCATGGAGTCAGTGCGGGCTGCTATTGATGGATGGCCCAATATACTTAGGCCCTTTATCAGGGCAAAAGGGAATCGTTTTGAAAAAGATATGTGTATTAGCACAGAATACATATGGATACCATTTGCCATAGTCAAATTAAAAAAATAGTACGCTATTATAAAAAAAACTTTGTAACAGAACTTGTCGCTAGATTAGGTAGATAACTGTGTGTATACATTTTGTAATGTTTGTGTAGAAACAATTGCATGCATGTGTTAAGTTGCATACATATATATATGCATATTAGTCAGTAAAGATCAGCATAGGAGCTGCTGTAGTGTACACAACACTCAAAAACAATAAGAGTAATGTGCCCGATGAAAGCCTGTCATTTGGGCAGCTAAATATAATACATAAAGTTAATAAATCTAACCACATATCCTACATATTATTATCTTCATTCTCATTCCTCTTCATGAATCAAAAATCATGTTTTTCCAGGATATCAAGATCGCTTTATTAGAATACAGTCTTTGTTTTTATATTTCTTAAATGCAAATCCTAAAGATTTAATTATTTTTCTATATTTCCTTTAAACATGTAAAGTTGATCTAATTCTTGCAGAAGGAATGTACTTTTCACAATGTTGGAATTTTTGTTTATTCTGTGATAATTATGAAACTGCCTTCAAATAACAGACCTGTGATATCATTTATTCTGCCTGTAAATAACAGACCTGCCATACCATTTAATTCTATTTTATTTGTAACTGAGCTCAATTTAATTTTGGTGCTGTAATTTTATGTCTACTACTTACCTTTCTTGCAAATTTTGCTGATTATAATCTCGAATTGTGTCATTGCTGTAACATGTTCTACAACTTTTGTTAAAGCTACAGTTATACCATTTCTTTTCTCGTCTTCACAATTAACTCCTAAATTATTTGCCTAGCTTGGATATGCAACACCTGTCTTTTATCCTGCAACATGGTGACTAAACTAAGGGCTGCAAACACTAGCTGACTAGATTATAAGAATTGTGGTGTAAGAGGGAAGACACATGCCTTAGTTCCTAATAATGACAGTCCTATTCCTAGCTTTGCTGACTAATCCGTTTTAGTATTAATGCAAGATACATAATAGTAGTATTTTACCAATGTTTATTAAGACATTTAGACTAGAGAGAAAAGCATTTTGTATTATTATTATTATTATTATTATTATTATTATTATTATTATTATAAATACTTTATTTCTACATAATTCCATTACAATAAACTTTTCAATATGTACTGTTCTTGGAATGCTTATTATTTTGGGATTCTATATAACTAACACCCAGGTTATTGTGTATAATAGATCCTACTTCCCTCTATCTATACCTTCTTATTTCCTTTATTATCTCCATCATTATATTCTTCCTTTGCTCCACCACTTCTCCCTTACTTTCCCTATATATAGTTAACAAATTTCTCCAAGAGCTCTTTGCTACCAATTCCAAAAATTTGTAATATGAAAATTTCTCTCAGTAATTATCGCATTTCTTTATCCATACTTCTTCTCTCTATACTTTAGTTTCTGAACATTCTACTATATAATGTATATGTAGCCCTTATCTATTTTCCCCCATAGTGGACATTCTTCCTTTTTCCAATTTTAATCCGGTTAACCCCATTATCCCTGTTCTACCCCAAGCATATCCTTACCCTCTTACCCTTTTATTGCAAACATCTATATATTTTTCCTGCCCCCATTCCTTCTTAAATCTCTTATAATATTTCAAGAAACTTGTCTTTAAGATCACTCCATTTTTCCTGCTTTTCAATATCTTCCATCCTTAATTTCACTTTATTCCATATTCCTTGTCTATTAATTATCTGTTGGCTATCCCTATTCAAATTTTCTCTATTTTCTTTATTTGAAATAACCAATTTCTTTACCATTTAACTTTCTCTTTTGAGTCCATAAATAGTCGTAAACTATTCTTCTTCTTCTTCCCTTTATTCTGTCATATACCAATATTTCAATATACATTTAACTACCATACCTTTACTGTCAACTCTTCCGAATTCAGCTAAGGCAACCCTATTTGGAGCTGCCTTTGTAGTCCCGAAACCATTTTACAAAATGCTCTATAGATATAATCCATATACTCCCACCCTTTCTCAGTCCCCCAGACTTCAACCCCATACATCATTTTTAGTTTAATCATAGCTGAATAACTCTCTCCAACCACGCTACACTCATACTTGGTATCCCCTTCAAACAAATTCTTATACTATTAATTGCTTCCCTTGCCTAGTACATTCTTCCTTGTTCTGTACATCTTCCATTATTATTTAACCTTACCCCAAAGAAGTCCAATTTCTGTACTACCTCAATTTTCACCCTCCATCCACCATTTCTCATCTCTTCTAAGTTTAAAGTTTTTTTTACAAACCATGATTTTGGACTTATTCTTATTTATTTTTAACCCCCTTTCTTTACAATATCTCACTTGCTTCAACTGCTTTCATTAACCTTCTACCTGTTATTGCTATTGCTGTTAAGTCATCTGCAAAAGCAACCCTGGAACATTTCTATTATTGTTGGACAATGTGTACTCTCTTTTCTCATTTCTTTTACTTTATCATCTATAAAAAGATTGAATAAAATTGGGTTTAACTTGCATCCTTGTCTTATCCCCAAGTTGTTTAGTATCCACTCTGTAACTTTTTTCTCTATATATCTAACAAGCAATATTTTCAGAATATAACTTCTGTATTAACCCTATAAGCTTCCTACTTATCTCCTTTCCCCTGGACTTGATCCAAAGTGCCTCTTGGTTAATAGTATCAAACAACTTTTCGAAATCTACAAAAAATATATATACCCCACCTCTTTTGTTGGCTAAATATTTGCCTATAATTTTTATTATAAAAATATTATCTAGAGCAGATCTCCCCCTCCTGAATCCTGTTTTGAATTCTGATAATTTTCCTTCTTTCTCTACTCATTCCTTCAAATGCTCTGCTAGGACCTTAGTATATACTTTCCCTATCACAGACAACTGACTGATGCCTCTATAATTCTCTGGATTGTTTACTTTCTCCTTTTCCATTGTACATTAACACAATAACCCCCCATTTGCAATTCACCTTCCAAAATTCCCCTGGTATGCCATCTATTTCACTATCTTTATTAATTTTAATTGTGTGACCTCTGCACTCATTTTGCATTATTTCATGATCTAATTACTCTATATAATTTTTAAACTCCTCTGGTATTTTTACTTGTATTACCACTTTATTTCCTCCCAATATTTCCTTGAAATATCTCCATCTACTGGGTCTAATTTTATTATCCTTTAGCTTCCCTTTACTACATATCCCTTTCATTAATTTCCACATGCTATTTCTATGCTCTCTCCTTTGTGGTTTATAAATCTGTTATACCATATCAGTACTCCTTTCTTTTTTGTCTCAAACACTTGTACCCCCATCTAGTTGTTAATTCTCTTTTATAAGTCTCCTCTGCTTGTTTCCACCTCTTTAACTCTCTTTCTACTTTTTCTTTACCAAAAAAATACTCATCGCAACAGCCCCTTTCTCTGCCTGTCATCCTCTCCTCGCTCCCAATTTACATCCTGCTATTTTCATTCCCCCTTCTTATTCTTAATGTACCATAGCTTCATCAGACTTTTCTTTTTTAATTTTCAGTTTAACTCTAAATTCTAAATTTCTGCCTTTCCCTTCCTTTATATTCTTTTGTAGAATAACTTCTTTTTCTCTTCTTGCCACCTGAAGTTTTTCAAAATTCTATCTTGAACACAACAAGTAATTAATCACACTTTGATCATTTTGGTTAATGAGAGTAAATTCTCCACATTTATCCAAACTCTTAACCCATTACACATTATCAAATAGTTAACCTGACAAAATTCTATCAGCTTTCTGCCTTTCCTGTTGGTTATCTTGTGTTTACTATATCTTTGCATAAATTGTTTACTATTTCTGAATTCACATTTAATTTGTATTACCTGTAATGTTTCTTCCCCAACCCTTGCATTAAAATCCCCCATTTTCACATAATTCCCCAAATCATGCTTTTGATTTAAACACTCCATGTCATTTTCTAACTCTTTGCATAAAATGGAATCAAAAAAGTCTGGCACCCCTGACAAACTTTATCCTTTTTTACAAACAGCCCAATTCTTTCCGAAACTTGCCCTTTTTTTCTTTCCATTTCTACCAAAATAATCAAAACCATTTAAATTATATCATTACACATAATAGTAAATGTTCTTGTTCATCAGATTCTGTGGCAAGTAAAGCTATAAGATATTGAACATGTTACACAACTTATAAAGCATTCAAACACATAACATAAGAATATAACAATCCTTCATTTATTATTCTGTATAATAAGAAAATGCCATGTAGCTTTATAAACAATTATTTATTAATAGTTTTGAATAGTGGGAATTTTCACAGTGAAATATAGTATAATATAACTAAATTAGTGAAATTTGAGTGATTTCCTCAATAATAATTTGTTAAATTATTTATTACTTTATATTTGCCATTTGAGGGTTGGTACTAACTAAAAATGTTCTTAAGTTGGAAGTTCAGAATGAGGATAGTGGCTGAAATTATGATTATTGTTTGCATTTATGATGTTTTTTTGACAATTTTAAGAATTTATTTTAATACAATTTAATAGTATCTATGTAAGTAAAAACCATAGCTAAACTATATATAATTCAGTTATTTCTATCTGAAAACTCTCTAGTCTCCTATCATAAGAATGCTCAAAATGCTGCACCAAGGAAAATAGCTGCATGTAAAAAACCAGTAACAAGCTCTGAAACAAAATGATTAACTATGATGTAAATAGGTTAGAAATAATTCCCATAAGGATCTGAGCATAATAAACTCCATATTAATTGTACAACTAAGTATTACCTGGGCATCATGTGTGTTCTGATTCTGGATACAAAAATCAAAACCAAATATTTTCCATGCACCCTGTTGGTTCACAACAATAACTTCTGGACAGATGTTGTGATGAAGTAATTTCACATCATTATGTAGGAATGCCAAACCTTCTCCCACCTAAAAAGAATTATCATTAACATTCTACACATATCGTGTTTAAAATGTGCAACAAATAATACAGAGCTATGTATACTGAAATACAATTTTGACAAGAAAATATTCAAATTTTATTTTAATGTTACATTTCACTATCAAATTTTCCACAATTTATAACTAGGCTGAGTAAATTATTTCATTTATACTATTTGAAGTTAGCACATAGAATTTTACAAGTTCAGTTCTCAGAATAGTTAGGCTGACAGATATTTTTGTGTACATAAAGGTAAATAATACCAGGTTACCTTCATCTTGTCAAAAAAATACCCAAAGGATCATAGAACAATATCAGTCCTAGTGGTCTAGTAGTTTTTTTTTTTTGAGTAGTGTTTAACGCCCGTTTTTACTACTGAGGCACCACAGGCGGTGGACACTGATGATACATGAGATGAAATGATATATTGGGAAAGGATTTTTTTTTTAAGGAAGGAAGCGTTCCAGGCCTAAGTTTAGGTATCTCCCCGGCATTTGCCAGTTATGAAGACTGAGGAAAACCTGGAAAAAACCCCAGTCAGGGAGGACGGTCCTGGCGGGATTCGAACCGCAGACCTCCCGCTCACGAGTCCGTGCCTTAACAACCTCGGCCACCCGTGGCGGTGGTCTAGTAGTAATCGTATTTGCCTCATAAACCCTAGGTTGCAGGTTAAACCAGGCCATTATCAATGAATTTTTAGGGCATAAAAGGTAAGGAAAATGAAGCTGTTTGTTCCGTGTCATTGATTTATTGCACATAAAAGAATCTGAAGTCTGAAAGAAGAGGTCTCTGAGCAAATTTATTGGCCGTCCCTGATTTAAATTGGATGCTAATGGCCAAAGTTGCTAAAGAGTGTCCTTAAATAAAATAAACCCAAAAACCTATATCATGGAATTACTCTATTAAAATATGGCACTGAGTTTTTTCCATTCTGTATATACTGAATATTATGGTGAATTTTCTTATTAAGGTGATTAACACTTTTATTTCAGCTGAAATACTAAAAATAGATGCTCAGCATAGTCTGATTGCAATATTTTTATTACCTGCAATAAACCATATTTTATTTCTACTTCATAGAGTTTATAGTCTTTAAGATGTGCTGGAGCAGGAGTGGGCATATTTTCTGCAGATCCTAAAATGTTGGCTAGACTAGCAAATACTGGTTCAGTTGCAAAGGCCAGACTTTCCCTGTGAACAAACAGAAATGTATATAAATGGCTTTTGTTTATGTAAAAGTCCAGTTTCAACAATAGAAAACAGAATGTTAGAACTATTTGATATTACAGTGGAATCTCGATCTATCGTTCCCAGAACCATCGTTTTCCCAGATGTATCATTCAATTTGTGTGGTCCCAAACGTTTTACCTTATATCTTATTTAAATAAAACCTGCATTCATTATTCCTCAAATTTCCCACATTTTTAGTTCAAAAAGCTCAGTCCAAAGAAATTCTATCCTTGAACAATTGTTTTCAAACTGGAATAGTGAAGCAGTGATCATCGCATGTACAGAGTGTTTGCATCACGCTTGATCCACGAAACTGTGATTGGAACTCTCTGTTGTTGCCATTACTTTTGGAGCCACACGATGATGATAGCTGATGCAAAGAATGGGTCAGAGTTGCTGTTGCCATCCTGACAGCTACAAGGCAGTGGACAAGTAAGTTGAAAGTGTTGATCAGTAATAAAATGTGCGATAAAGTGGGAGGAGTTGCAAGTGTTTATGGTGTTAATGATATGGGTGATGGCAGTGAGGAAGAGGGGGAATTTATACAACAGCTGAAGTTGTGCCGATGTTTGCCAAAGCTCTGAGAGCTTGTGAAACAATGAGAGTATTCTATGCACTGGTATGGATGGTAGTGAGTGGTAGCAAGCAACAGAATACATATGTTAAATGTGAGAAATTAGTTTCACATGAAAAGAAGCAAATGTCAGCTGATAATCTTTTTCAAAGAAAGTGAAATACGTGTTGATTTTTGTTCATTTGTTGTATTTATGGATGCTCTTCTTCTTCTTTGAGAGATGAACTTCTCAGGTCATCAGCATCCCATTCAATTCATGGCATGATAAGACCAATAAATTTGCTTAGAGGTCTTTTCTTTCAGGCTTGAGGTTCTTTTACATGCCGTAAATCTATGATACAAGATTCTCGGCCTTACTTCTTTCCTGAAGGACCCATACTTAGGATTATACACCCGAAAAAATTGACGCAAAATATAATGGTTGCTTATACACTGGCTTTATTTATTTTTGAACATGATTTATGCACTTCCCATACATATATCATTTTCCCAAATTCATTGTTTTTTTTAACCTGGTTCCTCCAGAAATGATGAATCGAGGTTCTACTGTGTAAAAATACTATGCGTTACAAAGAATGTGAAGTAACAGAGAATTAAATATATTTTATGTCTGGGCAGTGCAAAACAAGTCAGTGTAACAACATAGAGCATACAGACCTGGACTCTTCCAAAGGATGCTGTACAATTAATATTTGTGGATGTCTAAGTCTCGTGAGCTGGGAAACGCCCCTTTTAAGAGTGTCCAGCATTGCTTCTCTGTCACCCTTTGGCCATCTTTCCAGTTGCTTCTTCTCAAAAACAAAGATAGCAGCTTCTTGTTTTGTTGATTTCTTGTATCCCTGGTAAATCTTCCACAGCAAGCCTATGAAAAATTACAAATTAAATGACAAATTTATGTAGTAATCAGTACATTTTAGTTATGATATGAGGTAAATTAATTGTCATAAATGCTGCAAGGTAAAGTTATATACAAATTTATGACAGTCAATAAAAATGGAATGTTTAACCTCTCTCTCTCTCATTTTTTTTTCTTTCCCCTTCTTCTTTCACCTTGTGACCATATTCGATTATACTCTAGTTTGCTAACCTTAAATTGGAAAAACTCAATTTGGCTACATTATCTAAATTTATTTACTAACATATTCAACTTGCTTGTACAAGTATTGTAATATATTTATGTTCCCAGCTCAAAAGCCTTGTAGGGTAACGAACTGAATGAGATGAGGTAGTGCAACTAAACATAAGCTGGAAGTTGGAAAGCTTACAATAGTAATATGCTACAGCCTAAACAAAACTGTTTGATTCCAGGTTTATTAAAAAGACTGAAATCTACTTATATTGATACTACCCATCTCATGTGTTGAATGTGCACGGTGCAGTATGTCTCAAATAAAAAATGCAAAGTTGTTGTATTTAGAAGAATGTCAAATTATTTGTATTATATAAGGTTTGGTACTAAATTACTGCCCTGACACTGTTAGGTTACATGCTAGAATAAAAAGTGAGGTATCATTTCTCAACATACCACTCTTTACTTCAATGCATTTTTCACATATGTGGATTAGCATTTCAATCTCTTTAAAACCACCTCTGTTTGCAATTATATATATTATTCCTCATGAACTTTTATATAAAAAATAAAGAAAAATATGTACATAACCAAAATATTCATGACAAGAATACTAGACAGAAAGCAAATCTATATAGACCATTTTCACCCATACACAATTTAGCCCATTGCCATTTAAAAAAAAAAAAAATTAATACTTTACTACCAAAATACAAGCCAAAGCATAAAGCTAATCAGAATTAATTAATAGATAGAATCAGACATGTGAAACTGGAAAAAAGGATTTGCTAGTTTCTTATGATGTAGTTTCTCTGTTTCCTAACATCCCCAAAGAAAATATAATATCATAAAGAAATGGCTAATCTCAATAAACAACCTACCTGGAAAAGTAATTGAACAATATCTGAACCTCACCAAAATTTGCATTAACCAAACCTACTTCACATTCAAAGGCAATTTTATATTTATATAAAAAATAAGGTCTAGCAATGGAAAACCCACACTCACCATAGATATGTACATGAGTTTCTTAGAAATAAAATTAGTTCAGGTTTTCCAACATATATACAAATGTTGGTACTGTTATGTTGATGATGTCTTTGCAATGGTAAATGAAAAATGGAAAGAGGATGCAATACAACTACTCAACCTACAAGACAACACTGTTAAATTCACAATGGAAATATAAAACAAAAATATTCCTACCTTTCTGAATATAAAAATTATAAAAAATAGCAATATACTGGAATTTGGCATATTCCTGCAAATGATAATATAAAAAACAGCCACAATCCAAAACAACATAAATTTGCCTAATCAACAGCCTCATATTCAGATTAACAAACCTAACAATAAACAAGACAGAATACAAATCGTAATACCATAAAATCATAAGACATAGTACAGAAAAATTGCTACACAATAAATCTGATCAACAAGAAAATATAAAAATTCAAAAACAAATAAAAACCATCACCACAACCAAAAGGCTACAAAGGAGATCATATATATATGAGAAATTTACATTCCATCCATGGGCATACCAAAAATTCCAGAAGATTTTTAAAGGGACAAACATCATTTGGGCTCCAATAAATAAACACAGTTAAAAAAACTGCCTAAAACCAACACAAAAGACAAAATTCTGCCACAAATACATCAGACATTTACGAAATCGGTTGCAAAGATTGCAATATGAAATACATAGGAAAACAAAAAGAAACATTACTACATGGTTTAAGGAACACATGAGAAATATAAAATATAAACATAGGGAAAAAATGAGCAATAGCAGACCATTTCTGGCAAAAGAGTCACAAATTCCAAAAGGAACCAAAACTTTTAAAAGTTCTTCGAAAAATAAGACATTTTTAAAAAATTCTGTTGGAACTCAGTGAAGCTTGTTAAATGTAAACTATATCCAATCTGTTGTCTATGCTTAAGAGTGTGTTAGACAAAAGATTGGATATAATTGACAAATTCTATGTTCATAAGTCTTAATGACTGTTTTGCAAGCTCACGGAATGGTTTAGAAACTAAACAACGACACTGTACTTAAACATATTTTAAATATCAATTTTAAAAGCACAAAAATTTGTCATTGGTTAAAAAAAAAAATGATTACCTGGTCCAGCACTGGCTATATGGCATGTTGCTTCAAATTCTCTGGTAACTGGATTACCAGGCAAAACACCTGACAGTTGAGAAACTGTACTGCTCACAGTAGAGCACAGCTTATTCAGCACATCCATAAGAGGTGCGGAGGTTCAGTATTTGCTCTAAAAATGTAAATAATATTCATTTATTTTTCTTTTGTTTCACAAATGCATTTACATGTAGAACACTACATATATTCTCCTTTTAAATGAAGATAAGAGTGGTAATTGTGAATGACATAGCATAATTTCTCATACTAAGATGGAATTCACTAAATTCTAAACTGAAGACTACTTGTAAATACTATTAAAAATATAGCAGTTTCTCTTAAATGCCAATTGCAAAGCAATTACATTCTGCCCAGTTAAGTTTCAAATTACAAATAAAAATTTGCTTCCCTCAGGGATGGGTGTTTAAAAATGTTAAGACAATATTATCCTGATTTTTCTAAACCATATAAAGCATTGCAATTGGATTCATTTGATTAGACATTATGTGAAAAATAATAAAAAAAAACAAATGAAGGAGCAGAGAAACACATCATTTTGTTGGCAATTGGGCTCCTTTGATTACACATTATGGGAAAGAGAATAAAAAACAAATGATGGAGCAAAGAGAAACAAAGCTTTTGTTGGCAATTGGGCTCCTTTGATTAGACATTATGGGAAAGAGAATAAAAAAAAAAAAAAACAAATGAAGGAGAAACAATATTTTGTTGACTCCATCATGTGCTATGATGATTTACTACATTGATTTTAGTTAATTTGCAACAATTGCAACATTATGCAATTGCAACATTATTCATGAATATCAACTTGAGAGGTAAATATTTGCTAATAATTTAGTGACTTTATACTAAATGAAAATTTGCAGAAATATACTTGAAATATAAATAAAGTGTGGTGATACCGTATTTTATGACTGTTAAACACCATGCAACGCTTTATAAGTTTATGGGTATACCAGTGCGTTCTTCATATCAGTTATATAGTACAAAATATTATTGCTTTACAACTCTAGTACATAACCTTGATCCCATTACATTGGTACAACGCCCATTTTCAGCTTAAGAGTAAAAGTTCCATGTACGTTTATTTACATTCGTTTATGTTTTACTGTAGCCGAGTAATACATGATATACATATCAAGGCTGACAAAGTTAATCGGTTACAAAATATCCAAGTAACGACATTCGAAGGCCGTTTAACCACTTTTTATATTCACTTCACACTGCTAAAAATGTGAAATTACACCGTTACTTACAATTACATTGTTGTAAATACATGCAGCATTCATTGTTCTTATTATTTTACTCATTTTCTAATATGCTGTCAGTTTCAAATTACCTTATCTTGTCAATGTTTTCCAATACAACTTTTGTTGGTGAATAGTGTGGGTGGGATAGGTTTCTAGGTTTATCGTTGTTCCATCTGCGAAAGCCAATGTTGCCAATAGCAAACAATTCCATAAATTTTTATTCCGGCACACTTATTAAGTAATTATCCAAAAATTACGAAAATATATAAACATAAAACGACTAATTAACTCTCATAAAATGCATTTCTCAATTTGTGCTATAGCTTAATTTACACTAAAATAGTACGTGTAATGTAATTGTTAATTGAGGTGACAAATGCTTTTGCCATATTTTATAATGTTTAAATTGTTAATAACCTGTGTGTACACAGGACCTATGAAGCTATGACTTTAAATGGACCTATAAAATTAAATGTTGATTTTTTTCTAAATTGATTGCAGAAGGTGCCTTCATAATAGCGCCGTGGACAAAACTTAAGTGAAGCCCCTTGTGGAACTCGGGGGGATGGGGACTTCAGAATTTTAAATGGAAATATGGTATAACTTTTAGTTATTTAGATAGTCCTCAACAAATTAAGCAACTAATGTTTAAAACATATTTTTTTCTATAATTAAATCTTGAGAAGTTATATGGGTCTCCATGCATATAAGGAGTTGTTAGAGAAAATTTTCACACACAAAAAAGTTCTAAATGTATAGATATTGATTGGGTTTATGTTGAGAATTAAAAAAAAAAAAGGTCTCAAACTAATAGCTTGATTTATTAGTATTTATATTCATTTATAGTGGAATTGTGTCATTTAATAATTCACATGTGTGTATCTTGCAAAGTGGGAGGGCACTTCGCCTTGATGGTACCATATTTTTTCCCCCATACACGTAGAGGAACATTTTCCAAGAGTGTAGGTAATTCATTGCTGATAAGATGACAGTAAGCTTCACTTGTGACTGTGCCTTCAAAAAGTAAGACCCCATGTTAAATTCACAAAGGATGTTGAAGACCAGCAATGCTGAAAAGGTACAGTTCTCATTCACATGGCATTTTCAGTGCTCAATAAAATATGTTATACCTAGTGTTGGAAAAGGTTGCCTAATCAGAAAATAATACATTGCTCAATAGTTAACCATTCTTTGCAATAGCATCATGTAGCCATTGACAGAATATGAAGCAGAATTGGTAATATTGTGCAAATTCCTGATGCACGCAAATATGATTAGCATGGTATTTCTGCTGCTTTAGTATTCGCCATATTGAAGTGTGGCTGATCCCACTGTCTCTGTTGACTTATCTGTGAATTTACCATTTGCAAAGACATAACAACACTCTTATCATTCACTTTTGTCTTTATCTTATGCAATTCCTATTCATCACATTTCCATACTTAGGTGCCTGCACTTTCAGCTGTTTGAATTCTGTGTGCGATATTTGAATTCCACATCACTCAATGAATATTCCAGTAGCAAGCCGATAATTTCTCTTGTACTCACCCAATATTAATAACAAACCTGCTATGAGAGCTAAACAATCAATACTGCCAAATTGTTTACCAATTTTAGGTGGCTTTAAAACTGATATTTACCCAGCATTTTAGTATTATTCTTTCTTTCCAATGATTTCTTTTTGGGTTCGCCGTTTTAAGCGTTGTTTCAAGCACACTATGAATTCTCAAGGTTTAATTAAAAAACAGTTTAAACAAAAGTTGCTTAATTTGTCTAGGACTACATATATATTTAACAATTATACTATTATACCATTCAAAACTCTAAAAGCATTCCCTGAGACGGCTTGGTCGTGATTGTTGTTGTTGGTCCCACGTTGGTGAACCAAATTATGAAGTGGTTTGGCGTGTCAGCCAAGTTGGACGCCAAACTTTGAGATGATTTGGTATGGCTACGGCTATGTACCGTTGGGCACCAATCTTGAAGCGATGTTTTATTGACATCGGGAGACTTCACATTATGATGTCAATTTTTGAAGCGGGCATAGTAGACTGATTATTGATCTCTTTGATGTTGTCTACGCTTCAATGAGACAATTTCTCAGGGTAAAATCTGCTATTTTGTTGATTGGAACTTAACTGGGCTGGAAGATTTCAATAGTGTAAATAAACAGGCGATGCAATATAATATATATTGATATTTTATTATGTCCAAAATCTTTCGCATCCTCTGGTGTTTTGCGTATTATAGATTTGGCTACATTGAATAGAAACTTAGTTGCCGCGAATGAAACTTACAGATGAGTGCCGGGGCGCATGAAACTGAAGTCGTACTTATAATGAGAGATACTGCGAACTGCTTGTGTCTTGCCGCGTGTCGAAACGGCGAATGCGAACTGACGAATGAGCTGAAGTAACTGAACTGACTCGAGAGGAACGAAGAATGAGTTAGAACTGCCTCTGCGTCAAACTGAATGTCTTATAATTGCATGCCTCGCCCCGTGTAAAACTTAAAATAAGTCGAACTGAAAATTGACTTGAGTGAACTGAATGTATCTTGCCGCGTGTATATTCAAACTGAGTGCCTCAGCCAGAGCCAGAGCCAGAGCAGAATCGAGTCGTCCTTTCGGACGGGTGTTGAAGGCCACAGTACCTAGCCGCATCTGCGGCTTTACCTGTGTGGTCTATAGGTCTTCGTGAGGTTTAATGTGCTTACTGTAGTGTATTGTGTCGTCTAAAAAATTTCTTTAGGCGAGGATTCTTTGAGAAGTTGCGTGTTAAGTCTTTGGCCGCCTGTCCATGCACTGGCCAGGGCCAATGCGACTTAACATTTGTAATTTGAGTGGTCAACCATCCAAGCGGCGGTCAGGCCATTGCAACTTGCGTCGCGTGGCTCGCTCGCCGCGATGGGTGGTGAGGTCCGAGTTATTTACCTGCCCAGTATGTCTTTTGGGAGTTTGTATGATGGTCGGCGTCTACTAGCCTTGTGATCGTATTGGCCCAGGAGATGCGCCAGCTGGTTTGGGTGGTAGAGGAGCTTGTCATACAGAGTCTGCGCCCTCTCGCGAATGACGTCGACTATGTATGGAACCCCGGAGTGTTCATGTAGAAGTTTTGACGGAAAACGAGCAAACTCTTCCTTATATGTTAAATTCAAATCATATAACCATTGGCTAGGAGACGCCAAAAGGCACGTGCAAGCTTCGCGCCTTTCTTTAAAAGTTCAAACATACATTTTCCACTGGCCGGTTCAAATTCACCTACTACACCTGCCATTCGCTATTTTTTAATGTTTTAAAACATGTATCAGCATTGGCTGGTATTTGCTATTCTTAAAGGGCCAACAGCATGACAACTGGTAGGGTCGAAGACCCAAACGATTTAAAAATCCTTCGGTTTATTAACTCGCAGTAGCTGTCCCTTTAAAAAAGAAGAAGGGGCTTCACACATCGATTTTCTTCCATTGTATGGTTTTATTACCCTGTTGATTTTCCAAGCTACAGCAATGGAAAACACCAGACTTTTTATTTTTTACAATTCAAGTTAAAGCTTATGACATGTGTATGCACTTAATATTTATATTGTTAATTACAATGCCAAAATAAGATAACTGAACTAACATAAATATACATTATAGCAATGGGTATGAGCCGTAAGGGCAGTTTCACCCCCCCCCCCTCCCAGCCAGATAAGAGGGTCCACTTAAGCTTTGTCCATGATGCTCTATTAAAGGTGGATCTCTTAAAAATTGAGAAGGCTTTGGAATATCAGGTGAAAAATTCTCTCAATATACACCTTTGAGATGTATGCTAACAATTTTAATGGCAAAATAAGGGCCATTAGAACAACTATAGAAAATCTGCTCTAAAGACCTAACATGAATAAAAGAATTGTTATCTTATGGGACTCTAAAGCAGGACTGCAAATGTTACCCACCAACGTATACTATAAATAAAATAAAACTATATCATATAATCCAGATCAGAAATACAGAAATAGTTTTACAATGGATCCTAAGCCAGTGGGATTAAAGGAGAACATTAGCAAAAAAAGAAGCCACCATAAAATCAAAACTGAACTAGAACTTCCTTCTAAATTGAAACCTATAAAAATTTAATAACTAAATAAGAATAATAAAATATTCAACAAAAACTTAAAAGAAGACCATATGAAGATCTAAAGACTTTCAAAACATTTTTTATTGAAACCAAGAAAAATTGGAGTTGCTCTATACTGCTGATTGCCTGTCAGAACATTTCTTCAGGATGAAATTAATCAAGGACAGCTACTACCCATTGAGTAAGGATGTGAATAATATCCTAAACAAAAAATATCTACTGAAATTCAGCCAATTTGTTAGTAACAAACAAATGAAAAATAATTTGGAAGCTCTTTATTGGGAAGTTAAGGAAAAAATGATAAATTCACCATCCCCAATGGCCAATAGCAATCAACCATATTGCAATATTTTTAGTAAGTTATATTCTCTCCAAAAGCTTTGTACCATCGCTCAGAATCTCTTAATTCCTTACCAATCTTAACTCCAAATTTTCAATTAAATTCACTTCTCCTGTCTCTTCCAATGCTTCAGGTTCCTAGATATTGATATTTCTTTATACAATGGCTCTTTTCTTATGTTCATGCATATTAAGCCCACCAATTTACAATAGTATCTTCATTTTGATAGTTGCCATTCCCTGCATACTAAAAGGTCTAATCCCTTTTCTCTTTCAATTAGCAGAAATTGTCTGTGTAACAACTGTTCACTCCTTGTTACCTGTATTAAAAACCTAGTTCAAAAGTTCAAAGACCAAAAATATCCTTCCAATACCACATCAACCCAGGGCACATAAAATTCCAATAATAAATTCATTAACCTCGTTACAGTTACCAACACGGGTGGCCGAGGTCATTAAGGTGCAGACTCGTGAGCGGGAGATCTGGGGTTCCAGCCCCATCAGGACTGTCCTTCCTGACTGAGGGTTTTTCATGGTCTTCCTCATAAATGGCAAATGGAGGTAAACTAAGCTTAGGCCTGGAATGCTTCCTTCCTTTAAAAAAATAAATAAAAACATTCTTTCCCAATTTACCATTTCATTTCATGTATCTTCAGTGTCCACCGCCTGTGTTGCCTCAGTGGTAAAAACGAGCATTAAACACTAATCAACAAAATGTTACACTTACATCTCTGGAATTGAGAGCATCAAATCTATTTCAAAAGAATGCCATGATGATTTATTAATGCTATAATTTTTAAGTGATTTTCTAAATTTGTACTCTGACTTACTTTAAAAGAATCCCCAAACTTAAGAATATATTTTGTCACAACCTATTTTCCTCCAAATTACCTTATCTGGTTGCAAGCTTATATCCTTTCCAATGCCTTAAATGCAAAACCTCTGCACTAATTATCCCATGTCATTCATTCTACAGCCCCAGTATATATAATATAAAAGAAAAATAATGTAACACTATTAACTATGTAATTATTTTAACAATAATTAGAAAAGCAGAAAAGGATAAAACACTAAGAAAAAGTCACAGAGTTGTAATTGCTATATTTCAAACTACTTGAGTTCTTCTATGGCCAAAATATATATATAAATTAACACTAATAATAAAAGTAGATAAAGATAAAACACAGAGAAAGAGTCAGACTTGAATTGCAATTTCAAGTGTGACTCTTTCTCTGTGTTTTATCTTTATCTACTTTTATTATTAGTGTTAATTTGTTACATTGTTAATAGTGTTTCTTTATTTTTATTTTTCATATATATATATTATATTATATTTTAAGTTTTGGAAAGCATTTTTTATTATTAAGATTACTGTGTGATTGAGTCAAACTACATACTCTTATTGATTCCACTTTTTATATTTAGAACATGTTTTGCAGACTGTCCACATCCTCAGGTAGCTGTCCTAGAAACAGGAAATATATGGCAGAGATCACTTACTAATATAATGAAACAAACACATTTATTAATTATTTATTAAATGAAAGGTACATTCAGTATGGGATCTGTGCTTGGAGGTATTCCTGATTTTATCAATGACCTAAAATTGCATATTAGTTATGGAAAATCAACTTGTTTTGTAGATGATACCAGTATAATAACTGATCAAAATGTGAAATATTCAACTATATATAAAAAACACAATAACTCAGTTGCTTGACTGATTTTTAAGTAGCCATTACTTTTCATTACATGAAGAAGAAGAAAAGGAGAAGAAGAAGAATCCGACATTAAAAATTGAAGACAAAATTATTAATAATTCTGGAACAACGTTTTTAGGGATATGGTTGGATGAACACTTAAAATGGTCTACACATATATAGATAGCCATTATTACTGAAGTTAAACAAGCTCTGTTTTGGTATGAGAATCACTATAAAAGTTTTGCAATAAAATATTAAAATTTTAGATTGAATCATTATATCTTTTCAAAGTATTCTCCATTGCATTCTATGCAACATTTCATCTCTTCAAAATATTTTGTAAATGCTGAGTGCCATGGTTTTTTGGATAGCTTGCAAATACATTATGTGTATGCAGCTACTGCAGATTCAGGTGATTCAATTCATTGGCTATTAACTTTTCCTTTTATTTTGAGGAATAGAAAAAAAGTCATATGGGGCCAAATCTGAACTGTAAGGAGGATGGGACAAATATTTGACTCTTTGCTCCTGCAGAAATTGGGTTGTTTCTAGTGCAGTATGGGCAGAGGCAATGTGATGCAACAAGATTCCACTCAGACCATTCTTAGGACACTTTGTTCTCCATTCATTGAAGACTTGAGGCAGATATTTTGTGGTGTACCATCTGGCAGTGACAGTCTTTTGTCCCTCAAGTGGAATTGTTACAATATGGCCACTAGCTAAAAAGAAAGAACATATCCTCTCCTTGCTTGCCTCTCCTGGGAAGATCCAGACCAATGACTGTTGCTCAGTTTCTGGATTATATTGGTATATCCAGCTTTCGTCACCTGTTATGATGTTAAATATGTTTTTGCATCCTTCCCCCATAAAATTGTTCTATTATTTTCTGATACCAATGCACACATGCTTTATTCTGCTCATTTGTGTGGCAGTGGGGGATCCAATAACTGCAGAACTTCATGATGTGAAGTATTTCTTTGAGGATTGTTTTTACGGCTGCCAACCCAATATTTAGGGCTTCTTGAATCTGATATGTGCAACCTACTTGTTTATACTTATGTGCAAAAATGATCTTTTTGCAACATGCACTCTGCTTTCACATTTTCATCAGTTGTTACTGTAGCTTCCTGTGCAGTCGTCATCTTCCAGGGAACTTCATCTAATGGTTTATGAAATAATTAAAGCTGCCTGAAGGAGCCCTGTAAACAGATAATATTATAAATGTACCACTAGCAGTTTCTATTCTAGAACAACAGCTGTCTAAGTGTTGCTCTCTAAAGAATAAAATTACATCAGTATTACTAACATTGATGTTAGTCTTAATGTAAATACTCACACCTCCTAAGTTGATGGAACGTCTACAGACTTAGAACATATTGAATAATTATAAATCTTTACTTACTCGGTTCTAGTTCTGCACCGTGATGTTCTGTTAGACAAATAACTTTAATTTCTTGTTTATCAAAGTGACCAGCATTTTGGATTGCTATTCTTCAATTTTATTCTTAAGCCTTCTAATGTTTTGATGAAATAAAAAGTAGACATTATTAATTAAATCATTAAACTCATAATAAACTTGAATATACATGGGCTATTTTATTTTCAACCTCCGATTGCTCTGCTACATGACCAGACAAGCCTAAGGAGGCAGATCTGCACACTGAGCTACTACCCCACCATAATGTCTGCCAAGGTCAAGTTCAATACATCAGTTGGAGTTAGATACAGGCATTTCAACAAGGCTGACATCATTAATTTTCCAGCTAAGTGCAAGTTGTGAAGCGTCATTAATTTTCTACAGGCAGAATAGAATAGTGCAGCAGAAATTCATCACGAAATGAGTCATATTCATAGTACAAACTGTATAGGTGAGGGTGTTGCACATGAATGGTGTAGGAAATTTAAAGAAGGCCAAACTGATGTTCATGATGGGGATGAACAAGGATGCAGGTCTGTCACTAGTGAAGACCTTATTCAGCAATTTGATCAAATGGTGAGATATAGAGGTTTACCATCAATGAGTTGCCTGTGGAATTTCCAGGCATTTCAAGGCCAGCTCTGTACAAGATTGTTACAGAACACATAGGCTATCAAAAACTTTGCGCTGGATTTCCAAAAAAGACTTATCTCCATACTCTGGCGGCAACCTTCTATGAAGAGGGTATTGGAAAGCTTGTCTATCAATATGACAAATGCCTTAATCTTCATGACTAGGTGGAAAAGTAACTGTGACTGTATGTAACTCCTGGTAATAAAACCATTTTGTGATTCACATGTCTTTTTGTTATGCCCCATTGGAGGTTGAAAAAAAAATATCCCTCGTAAGCTGTTTGCTTCTGGGATATTAATTTTCATTAAGTGTTGCTTGTGTTTTTTTATGTAAATCCTTTTCCAGACGATTGATTCCTTTGGTTTTTGTGTGGTCTTTAATAACTTGATGTTAAGATGTTGTTTTCTTCTATCATAATTTTTATTCGAAAAATGTGTTGCCACAGTCAATTTTTCTATTCACTTGTATTGCATGTTTCTTCAATGTTCCTTGAACTTATTCCTAGGATATATGCCTTTATTTTTCCTAAGTTTTTACTTTGACAATTAGCGCAATTAATTCTGGATTTTTTCTCCTTCAACCTGGAATCCTTTTGCTCAATTTTAATAAATGTTTAACACAGTAAGGATTTAGGGATATCAAGATGATATTGTAATATTTAAAACATTTTTGAAATTTATGATTGGCTCCCAGGTAGCACATGAACTTTTTTTAAGTTTTTGTCTCTGGTGTAGCAGACAGAGCTATATGTTTAAATTATTTTTTGTTTTTGAAATTAAAAAATCATAAGATAGAAATAAACTAAAATTATTAAATACACTTCAAAAATGAAAGGAATTAAACATCTGGAAAAAGATTTGCATAAAAGAAAGAGTAACACAATGAATTTTGAAGGGAAGTAGACGGCTTCAAGTTTATTGTAAGGCCACCAGAGTCAATTCAGACACTAACCAACTCAACTCCAATGAATGATCCAAGAATGGTGTAACAGCAGAGGATGTGGACAAAGGTTCATGAAAGATGTTCGATTCAATCTCAAATGAGTGTAGTCAGGAAATGTTTTCTAAATAGTTTGACTCACAAGAGATTTATAATGTGTGCTTAACTGTGTTAGATTACAAATTTAAATAATACTGAAATAATACCTGTACTCAGTTTTGTTACTTTCTAAGGTCAGCACAGTGTATTCTATAAAAATAAGCTTTATTTATTGTTTAAAAAGATAGCCTTTATTTCCCATATACATATCACTGATACATCTAAATATAATTTGTTTTATTATTTATAAAAGTTCCATTATACAGAATTATGCCCTGTACCTTTTGAATATGTCTATTTAATGCAATATAATTATGCAATTATTTTTATTCCAGGTGCAGTTAAAGAAACCGTCACCAGGAATCTGCTTTCATAAAGTTTCACAAAAGTTTTACAACCAAGCATTTGTATTTACTTACTGGGTAAGCACTCTGCCACATGATTTGATCCTTGATCATTCACTTTTGCAAAATTCTTCTGTTACCTATTTTGTGCACAAGTACAATTTATGTGAAACAGTATAATTGTGTTACCTTTTTTCTGTAAGAAATTAAGACTGTGTCAAAGTTTTAATTATAGTATATAAATAAAAATAAATACACCTCAATGTTTTAGTGCCATTGGATTCTACTTGCTATTTTATGATTGAATGGTACTAATGTTAATTCACTTGCCAGCATTGTTGAATTTCACACTCAAGCAGTAGAAGGTAAACATGTAGTTCATTTATAATTCACACACCAAGAGTTTGCAGATTATCTTATGTGATATGATTAAAGTGTAGATGGGGATGATGGTGGTGATGGAATAATGGTGAAATGAATGAATAAAACCTGTATATTAAGTAGGATTGAACAAAACCATTATAAATCACCCAAAGCTTATGAACTTGGATAAAGGTAAACCAAAAATTATGTACTAAGGTATATATCTATATATGCACAGATAAGGTAGAAGGAAAATTATATGGAGAACAGAATGCTCATAGCAAATGTATATGGCAGTTGGAACGCATGAAGCACTTAAGTGGACCTGATTGGAGCAGATGCAAAGCTTCAGAAGTGATTGCAAGTATAAAGGAAGCTACTAAATTTTCAAACAAATGTGCTCATCTTTCAGAATACTCATGGCCACCTACATGCCTGTCCTTGAACTTCCAAGCATCACCAATTTACATTCATTCATTAAGACTTTAGAGAAGTATTTTATTTTAAATGCTATTATAAATATGGATCAGCTCATTGCATTTGTGAAGAATTGATTCTGAAGTTCCCTGAACAATTGCTTCCTTTCAGAACTACAATTTATGAACCTTGTGAGTAAATTTGATACTATTGGTTCAGTGCAAAACAAGAAACACACATAAAAATGTCCAGTTTTAACATAATCTCTATCAAAATTAGCACAATGTGACTTTCATGCTGTAAAGCAGAATAGTTCTACCAGGTACCAAAGCTTACCAATAATTAGAGGAAGGACACCTATTTGAAACATAGCTGGATTAAAGCAAATCGCAAAATCTGCTATTGGTACATGGAGCTTCTTATTTTCAAATGAGTGGTAGTCCAGACATTTAGATAGACAAGACATGGCCAAAGTATTCCACTGCCACAGGTACTGATGCATCATAAGTAAAAGCACTTTTGGAATTATGTATATTTGCAGTGTTATGGAACTACTTGAAGATAAGAGCAACAATCAACAGTCAGCCAAAAGCTTCACAGATGAAAATAAAACATCTGACAGGATATGCAGAAACACCTGGAGATGTGACTATCAGAAAATGAGGTAGATGCTGCTTTTGCCCAAGGACCTTAAGACAGCAAAGTGCGGCATTAACTGTGCAAAGTTGATTTGTATGTATCACGTGATGGAAACATATTCAGGTTTTTTTTAATGGTGTTTAATGCCCGTTTTACTACTGAGGCACCACAGGCGGTGAACACTGTTGATAAATGAAATGATATATTGGGAAAGGATTGTTTTTTTTGGGGGGGGGAAGGAAACATTCCAGGCCTAAGTTTAGGGTACCTCCCTGGCATTTGCCAGTTATGAGGACTGGAAAACCTGGAAAAAATTCCAGTCAGGGAGGACGGTCCTGGCAGGATTTGAACCCCAGACCTTCTGCTCACAAGTCCACGCCTTAACAACCTCGGCCACCTGTGGTAGTATATTCAGATGTGTCACAGTTTAAAGGTAAAGGTAATTTAATGTTCCTAAAAATAAACATTTGAATAAGTAAAAAAGTGATTGTTACTCTTAAATAAACTACCTTGAGCAAGTAAAGGTTAAGAGCTAAAGTATAATGAATGCACCCGACTACAATCTCTTTTTTCATCAATAAAAGGATCCCGAATTTCTTACATGAATATGTTTAATGATCCTAAGCATTTTACTGTTTATTCTGCATATGTTTCAGTTTTTAATTAATGTCAATCCTGGAACTAGCCATAAAATAATTTCAACAGATTTATACAAAATGGGCAAAATATATAACTCTTTATCACATTAATGCCTTCTTAATTTTTACCTGCAGCTTATCCTGGAATTAAACAACTTATTTTTCTTTATTTCCTAATATTTACTTAAGGGTTGTACTAAATATTTCTATTAATTAAAACATTCCCCACTACCAGTTATTCCAACAATACTGGATCCTTTAAAATATACTTATGACTAGAAAATGGATTTTAAGGTGTAGCAACTTTCCAAAAATTTAGCTATTTTCATGCAGATAGTTCGAGATATGTAATTTAGGGTATGAAACAAAGCAAATTAAACCCACTTTAGTGCACTTTTTCATGAGACTATCACCTTTCCCTTTAGATGCTTCAGCACTTTTTTTTTTTATCTTTTTCTCTTACTTGAACTTTATTAAAAAGATTTGTCTCACCTTTTCCCTTTAGATGTTTCAGCACCTTTTTCTCTCACTTGAGCTTTGTTAAAATTTTTTTTCCACCAGCAATAAACTAAAACTTTTTATAAAACCAGAGATAAAATACATTATTTTCGCTCTTCTTGAGCAGCTACATAAAATCTCATATACTCATTTTATAGAGAAAATGAGAGCTTTAGCAAGCAAGAGAAAACATAAATTTTGTCAAACCTATAACTCTCTACTCACCAGAACTAGGGCACTCTATTCAGTCTCTGCACACTGTATAAAGGAACTTCAGAAGGTGGAGAATGTTTCATTTTCACCTTGGAATGAATAGTTGCTCTAGTTGATTGTGTTACTTACTGTTTTATCTGAACCAAAACTCATTGTTCATAAACCATGACAAAGGTTAAGAAAACAAAGTTGTATGCCCTCTAACAAGAATTCAATTCATTGAAACTGATTCTTCTTCAAAATTCTTTGATATGACACTTGCAATATAAATATTGTGATCAATGAGAAGTATCAAAGAAACAGAATAAACTTCACAAGTCACAACCTAAGCAAAATATCTTAATACATGCTTCATTTAAGAATCTGAAATGCAGTAGTTATTGTCCGAGTTCAGTGCAGATCTTACAGTGGTATTAACCCAGTCAGGATTTCCAATCTGCAAGTGAACACATCTACATTCAAATAAATCCTCAAGCAGTATATGCAAAAGTCAGGACTGGATGAGAGCCTTCTGAGAAAAAATTACATAGGTTATAACAATATTTACAAGGAAACAGAAGAAGGAGCCAGAAAGCATGAAGTGGGATTCGTGTTGGATGACATTGCAGATGAACTACAAATAATATATATGTACAGAATGTCAATAAGTTACATTGAAATAATTTCAGAGAGTGTAGAGATGTCACATATAACCAATTTGAGATAGGCAATGTATGGTCCACAACTAACATAATACATTTTTATGGTGTTAAACAATTTAGCATCATATGCTAATAAGTCTGTATTAAAGTCAAGCTGGATGAAAAAATTGATTTAGGATGTCTTTAAAACTGCCTTGCAAGCGTAGAAATATAAATTTTTCAGTAGCTTGTTATCAGCATTTTCAAGATTTAGCGCCAAAACATCTCTCAAATCTCGTTAACTACTTGTTTGACAGTGCAATACTGAACAGCTATTAACCGCCCCTCTTACATTATGTAGCCAAGACAGACTAAATGTAGTGTTGATGTAGCCTACTCTAGAGGGAGCTCTTTAACTGCTTTTGCAGCATAATACTAAAGCTAATGTTCCGCAGGACATGGGTTCAATGCCTGTCATGCTGTTAAATAATTTTTTATATTTTATGAAGTGCTGTGATATGCATACTAAAGAATTATAAATGAACTTTACTTCATTCTTTCATTTTATTCTCTTTCTGAACAATTAATGTATTACCAACATACAATGACTAATAAGCTTACTACTAACATGATGCCTAAAATTTACCTACCTAACACTTACTTGGGATATGATTCTGATATAATTACAAAGATTGTAATTACATGAATTGATATGTTAATATTAAAGTGTATAAATTAAAACATCAACTTAAAATGTACGCTAAAAGCTGTATTATTAAGCCCTAGTCAGAAAAAAAAATTGTTATGAATTAACTGGAAAGCTAATGTCATTACCATTGCACCAACGTTCTGAAACCTACATTTGTTACTGTGTTTTATGCTTTCAAGGGGCATCTTCATTAGCCAGTAATGTACTGGCACTTTAGAAACTTTAGATAGCTTTGAAATTGAACAGAGAATTATCTATCTCAATTTATTTGCCTAAGACACCTCCAGATTATCTGAAATTATTTTGGTGTAGTTCATTAACATCATGTATAAATGTGTCGGTGAAGGAATGATACCTGTTCTCAAAAATGTGCCAAATTGACAACAAAATGTCTACAAAATAATGCAGTTATTCAATGATTCGTGCTTGAAACTGTGGTGAATGATCAAGCATGCTAAATGCTTTCTGCATTCTAACAGGTGAAGGGTACCCACACCTCAACCATGTGCAATGTGTTGCACATGCACTACACTGGGATTGTTAGCTTATCAGGAAGGTATATAATAAGTAAATGGCTTCATTGCTACCTTGAAGAAGATTCTTGTAAAGGTCCTCAATCATATTATGTAGCAAGAGGTCACCAGGCTCCATTTACAATTTGCTGTTATACGTGGGGTGAATGGATAATAATAAATTTTCTTGTGGAAAAACTTTGACAAAATCAAATTTTTCAAGTGTGTCCTAGATTCAACAGAAGCAGTAGCTATCAAGCAAGTTCAACAAATGCTCAACAATAAACACTTAAGTTGGAACTTTTTGCAAGTACTTATATGATGTGATTCAGAATTTGTAAGAAAATTTGGAGAGGAGGAGCAGTGGAAGAGGTTGAAAACTATTAAAAACAATCTTAATGGATTTGCCAAACTTGAATTCTCTTTGAGGAAGTCTTTGTAATTCTGACTCAACTCTCTTTCCATATACTTACAAGATATGCTCCATTAATTTCTGTTGATGTTCAATGTTTTTCCAACACAAGGATGTCTCAAGCTCAAAGTGCCAGCAACTAATATTCAAAATATAGAAATGCTGTGCGTAATCCAGTTTAATGGGCTGTTTAAAACCTAGTTTTTGTATAAAATATAGTGAACCTTTGTAACAGTGGTGTCAAATATTAACATTTTAAAAAATTGAGCTAAAACAACGAAGCCGGCAGTCGACCAGGAACTGACGATAGGAGTGATGGCTCCCAAAACTAGTCTTCCATTTTATTGAATTTCAGTGGTGGGTATGTTACAATCTCGACTCAATTTTTTAAAATGTGTTTAAAACCTGTTTGTTTAATATTGTTGTATATATATATATATTTACTACAGTATGTAATTTTTACGTATTATTTATTTAATGATTAATTAACAAGTATAAATAAAGAATGTTAATATAACTTCTTTAGAACTGAATAAAAGCATTTAATCAACAGCTTTTTAGAACTTTTTGTACACCTTTCCAGAGCAGTTTTCTCTCTTTTTTCACTATAACTTTGCACCTTAAAATCCATTGCTTTACTTATCACAGCATAATGGAACACACTACAGAATGCACATAAATAATTTTGCCAAATATGCTGTGTTCTAAAAATGCTAAGCATATATATACAATTTATTATATATATGCTTACCAGGACACGATAGCACCTGGAAGATATCTTAACATATACACAGGCTGCAGAGGCCTATGACTTCACAGGATGAACATAGGTTTGGAAGATATTAAAAAGATGCAGAATTTGTTAAAAGGGTGGAAAAGTGAAAAAGGTCATGGGTAGTAATTTGCAGTGAGTAAGCACTGTAATGTCATGGTTACATGTAACTAATTATATGACCAGTAGCACTGGGTCTTGACTGTGTCACACAACATGAGCTCTGCATATTCAGCAGAGATTCATGCCTTATGCATTTTATTTGCTTTTATTCTAGTTATACTTCTAAGAGACATTAAGCAGGACAGACTTTATGTAATCAACATTCAAGTTAGCTAATGATTTTAAAACTTACATAAAAATAAACATATCTGATTGTAGTGCTTCTTGTTTTAACTGTTCTGGTCTCTCCATTGTAATGCAGTTTAGTTCATTTTTATTAAACATGAGATTTATATACAGAATGTTTCAGAAATATTTTACAAACTTTGGTGGCAAGTTCCTCACACCAAAACATTAAAAAACCAAAGTACATATAAACATACATTCCAAAATCCTTAGTTTTTGAGTTATTGATGAAAGTTTATGCCAGAGTTAAAATGACTATTTCTATCACATCTTTAATAGGGTTATTACCAAATGACATAAATGGCTAACCTTCAACAATGCTATTGCTGCATTTTGAGAATAATATTTTGTCATATAAGTATGCAACAGTAGATTTGTGTCAATAACATCATTCGATTACTTAACAAAATGATTTTAATTTTTGATTATGAACTTAAGTTGTTAGATTGCACCTTGAAATGCGTTGAAATAAACTTTCATTAATAACTCAATAACTAAGGATTTCTGGACATATGTTTATATGGACTATTATTTTCTTTTTTTTTTTTTTTGGTAAACTTTCTATCATAACTCAAAACTTAGGATTTCAGATCATATGTTTATATGTTTTTTTTTTTCCCCTGTTTTGGTAAAATTTCATCAATAACTCAAAACTAAGGATTTCCAGACAAATGTTTATGTGCACTTTTTTTCTTGTTTTGGTATGAGAAACCTGCCACCAAAGTTTGTAAAAGTATTTCAGAAACATATTGCATATAAATATATACACATTCATAAATGTTTATGTTTACAGCAGTTTTAAAACCCAAATTTGTCAAACAATAAAAAACAAGAAGTTTTAGTTACAACAGTCCCTTTCCAATTTTTCAGGTCTTTGCAGAAAATGCCAAATTGCAACAATAACACATAAATATATATATGATACAGTATTCCACGGACTTGTTTGCTTGGGACAGCGTATATTTTGTGGAATATACAAGATCCTGATATTGACTATAATGTTTAACCGGAGTGGCAGGTGATTAATGTACAGATTTCTAGCTTTAAGAGTGTGAGATTTGATATGTCTAGTTTTACATGTTTTCATTCAATCTTTTGAAAGTACTTTTGAAGCATCACTCTGATATAGTATAAATGTACAAGGTACAAGAGAGAGACTTGAAAATTATTATTTCAATATTTTTATCCCGTGACTTTGCTCCCAATAAGTCACAAACATATTTTCTTAAAACAAACTGAAATAGTGCAAAAGTACAGTTTAGTGTTTTGTGTTAATAATTACCATATTTACTCACATATTAGACCCTCTATTTTTCCCATTTTTATAGCCTGAAAAGTCAATATTGAAGAGCCTTTGCATTTCATGAAGCAAGATGGAAAAATGCTATTCACTTTTTTGGCTCAATCATATCACTGTTAGACATATTGAGTATTTAGACGGTGTGCATCAATATAAAAACTGCTAAATACTAAAACTACTATATCAATCATTGCCCTGAACTAAGATTCATAGCAGTTATGTTATTGATATTATAAATTAAATAAAGAAAATTAATTTGTATTAGTTAATTGCAATAACTCTTGATTCAAGTATATTTTATTGCGACTTTTCTGCAATAAGCTCATGCATGTCATTGAATCAGCTCTATGTGAGTCAATGCACCATCTTGAATTGTGAAGTATGACACAATAAATTTTAAAATGAAAATACTTTGATGCAGTAGTCATATTTCATTAGAATGCAAGAACTAATATAATCATTTGTAATTTTATTAATTTACATAATTGCTAGCATCATCACGGTCACCATCTTTCCTGATACTTTCTGATCCCATATGATGTCATCTTTACTAATAATGTAACGTTAAGTAGTAATGGAGGGCAGAATGCACAAAAGAAAAAAGTATTAAAAGAGGGGAATATTTGCATTGAAATCTGCAAAAGTATGTCTGGAGGAAGTTCCAGGAATGCAAATTAAATGCTTGGAGAAAGTTTATTCAGGAATAGTTGAAGCAAATATACTATATGAAGTAGAGAATTGGGAGATATTTGAGGGTTCAGTAAATATTGATGATTTACAAACATTTCTGTTAACCAATTTTGGGGTCTACCAAGCAAAAGCAGAATCATGACAAATAGGTAATACGGGGAGAGTAGTGGAAGAGATATTAAAAGTATTGGTTCAGGATAAACAGGGTGAGCCATGGTGATCTCTGCTTCCTCTATTTCCATCTTATGACTTCACTGATAGAGGGCAGTATTGCAGGGAGGCATGTGCTCAGCAAGCCAATACTCCACCAGTTGTCTATCGTGATCGAAGAATGCCACTTCTCCATCAGGCAGTTACGCAATTGTCCTCAAGAGACTGGATGGAACCTGTTCCAGGTTTCCCTTACTTAGAAAAATTCCTAAGTAGGTACTGGGAATTGAACCCATGCCTCCTGAACAGCAGACAGCAATGCTAACCACTAGACCAATGAAATTGGTTAGATAAACAGACTAGAGGGACAAAAATTTACATACAACAATAATGTTGAATAGAGTTGATTTAGTGACACTTAGTTGGTTTTTTAATTTATGTTTCCAAAACATCCACTTCCATCATCAGAAGATCAAAAAACCAAGTGAAGTATATAAGTTCAAGAGCTTGAAACTGAAACAATGTTTAATTTTACAAGAAACGGAAAAACAATGAGAGGCCTCAATTAAAACATATCTTTTTAAAAAAGAAATTATTTTAAAAAAAATATATATGGAACTAACACAGTGAAGCCAAGTCATATGAATAAATTCATGTTATATACCTAAATACTCTTTAACACATATATCACATGAACTTATTCAAATGAGAGACCTGGTCGGTATTTTGGAAAGGGTTAATAAGGAAAAAATAAGGAAGGTTAGGGAATTAAAAAAGAAAGGTTTTTGGAAAGAAATTAAGCTTTGACAATATGGAAGTGCAAGAAAAACATTTTGGCTTTAATAATAAAATATCCTTAAGTTTATACAGAAAAATGAAAAATATATTTAATCAGGCAAAATATGTTGAATGCCGAAGATGCTGGACAAGGATTTACAGGAGTTTACAAGTTAAAAGAAGCAGGATGGATTAATATAGAGATGGTCAAATGTGTGGAGAGAAGGATAATATCTGGCATAACGTATTAGAATATAAACTATGTTATTGAGAGAGAAATTGCTTTACAGTTGGGAATAAAATATTGGAAGGCATGGTAGTTCTACCATATTATAATTACAAAATGTAATGTTTTGTTATGGTTATTATAATTAATTTCATATATGTTTTTTTACTTTTGTATTAATTGATTTGTTGGGATGTGCTATGGCAATAATGGCAAGGGTAACAATCTGTACACATCCATAACTTTGTAATTTACTTAGCACTCAATAAGATACTGAATCTTAGTTTAAAAGAAAAAAGTAAAGAAATAGACAGTTATTTACGGAAAGTAAAGAAAAATGATTAAGAAGGATCAATAAAATAATGAATAAGTGAAATATGTGAAAAATTAGAGACGATGGTTTTGATTATGTAGGTGATTTCAATATTTGGATAACCACAGGGATGGGAATACTGGATCAATAAGAAACTCAGCAATTAAGCTGAGACAAAATATTTGAACAAGGATTTGTAATTAACAAATACAAAATTGTATGGGATACTGGGAAATATCCCTTCTCTTCTCTTCCCTCCCACAATATCAGTAGTTAGGAGTGGAGTCACTGTCACAGATCATTTAATTTCACTTATTCCATCTTAATATGATGTTATACACAATTAAGCCATGACAATATATAAAATAACAAAATTTACAATAAAAGTGAAGATCCTAGCCCCACTTACAGTGGGAAAGAAAGATGATGTTCTATTTAAACTGATTAATTTAATTTGAAAAGTTTATATTCTGTATTTTGCACTTTATGTCCATTATACTGAGTAATGAATAAATTTCATTTATGCTTTGTTGTTAATGTTTCCTAAAGAACTTGTGGCTTTAATCACTGCACCAACACCAGTCACTTATGTAATAGTCCTGGTATCAAACATTAACCATTACAGATGCAAACATTATATTGCACTACTGTAATATGGAATTTTGTGAAATATTATTTTATGGATCTGATATATAAATTTTAAAAATATTATTTTTGCTCTTAAAAAGTCCGGAAGGGACCCATATGCAAGTAGATATGGTAACTGTACAACTCTCAGAAGTTTCTTTTTTCAACTGGGTAAAATATTTGTTTTTCATTTACATTACTGTTGTAATGAAAATCTTAAAAATATTTAATTATGACAATTTAAATGTGACATCCTTTTTTCCATTGTCATTAATTGCTATTCTTTTCATATGCTCAGAATAAATAACTTCTCTCTCAACACAGTACATATAACACATTCATTTACTTTATTCATTTTTATGACTGGGGTTTTCACTTAAGTTACATATATGTTTTCTCTATATGCAAACTTTCAGGATATCTATTGGACCTCAAGTCATCACTATCTACCATGCATCTCAATCAGCAATCTGCCAGTCACACATGTGGGCGACAACAGCTGACCAAACTCCTGACATTGCTGATATATACTCTGCGCACTCAAGATATTTCAGGCATCTAGTCAACCAAGTCACAAGGTCAGTTGGTATTTTGTTGCAATCCATTAATAACTGCTCTTAATGTACAAGTCACTTTTTTACTATGTGTGCAAAATAAATGTATAGTATGTGGAAATACCACCCCACAAGTTAACACCAGAACAGAGAATATTTGTACGTCAAACTTATGTAAAAACACTTATAGAGAAGCGTGTAGGTAATTTGTATAGAAATTTTTCAGTGTTCCATTTCTACATATAGATACCGTAAGAAACTTATTTTTAGATTTAAGTAAACAGGGTTAATAAACGATGGAACTCCTATTCAAAAATGTATTCTCACAAAGAAAAACAATGACAATCTTGAAAAAACATTACAGCATTCTCCAAAGAAATATATGTGGTATATCACAGAAAATAAGAATTTCAAAAAGTTCATCTCTAAAGCAGTGATGACAAATGCACACTACTCTCGTGTGTTCAGGTGATGACTGGTTGCATTAAGTTCAATGGCAGGTATCAACGCTTACCAAGCAGGGATGAACAAATGAGCTCTATTATTGTACCACTGTTAGGTCATTATAGTATTATACTGTTTTTGTTAAGTAATAAACAATGTTTTAAAACAATTGAGATCATTATATGATTTAGTCGAACTACACTCTCTCTTTGCTTTACTTATTAGTTTGTAATGTGTAGGCACAGTTTCACGAACCCTTTGTCTGCATCATCAGCTAACCATCGACTGCTGGATAATTCGTTATGCTGATGATCTCAATTATATGATTAACTTCATTGTACAAGTTCCAATTAACATTTTTAATTAATGTTTTAAAATTTTACATGATAAAAAAATCTAATTGTATTAAATTATGAAATAGCAACACAAATAATAAACAGAGACCCTCTTTAAGCTATAAAGCTTTATTTAATTATTATATGAATAATTGTTATATAGTTATCTAATAATGTAATCATTACACAATTATTGCCTTCATACAAATGAAAAAAGAGCATTCTGCATCTGGGAAAAAATATAACACAATAACAACCCTATATTCCCCATTACAATGCTGAATTAGAGCATGCTTGCTCTATCATACAAATATTAAATGAACATCGCTTTTTTGTTTACTCATACTAAAGGAAATCTGCATCTGGAAAGTAAAATAATTTAGCAAATAATAACCATTTATTATTTTTAACTTGCACCTGTTAGATAATTATTATCTCATTTACACAATAATGTAATTATTTTGAAGTAAGCAACTTCAGTCAACCAAAACTCACATTAACCAAAATTATTTTCTCTCTTTTTATTCCATATAATATTAGGTTTTAAGCAGAATGTAACTTTCTGCAACGGTTTGACACTCATCTTCCTTCATCTTTGGTGCAAATATGTGCTAATGGATATGCCATACCAATGACCAAGAGATAACCCTTCTGCAGTAGAGTAAAACAAGGGTGTCCTTATCAGATGCCTCACCTGGCTTTCAAATGTTACTTTACCAAATAAAAGTATAAAAGCACACCTAATGTGGAATTCCCGTAAGAATGGCTATTTACCTGCAGTTTCAAACCTTACTCTGAATTGTGCAAATTGTTATTACCATCTGTATTACAGCTGTGTATGAAATGGCAAGCACACAAAAATGTGCAAAGATAAAAATTTAGGAAAAACTTGAGGCAGTCAGAAAAATAAAAAATGGTGCAATCTTTTAAAATGTGCAGCAGATTATTATGATGGATATCAATTGTTCCAAACTAGGTGAAAATGAAATTCAAATTTGAAGAGCACTAGTCTAAGGCACCTAAATTACTTCGAAGTGTAGAGTACTAATAATGGCAATAAAGTGCATCTTTAATACATATAATTTTTTAAAATATGGTTAGGATTTCTAAAATTCATGGTTTATCCAAAATGACCTCTGCCTCAATTTTCAGATAAACGAGGTTCTACTGTATGAACATTATAGTTCTAGAAATAAATTTACATTCATGAATTCTCGCCTAATTCAAATGTATACTTCTACTTTTTGCTGACACCAACCTTCTTATGTATCGACAGATTTTCCTGCAGCATACACGTATATTATCATTTGGTAATCTTGAACTTAGTCTTGTTTGTTAACTTCATAAATGAGAAAAAATTGCGAAGGACTACCAAACATAGAAATAATTTGCGGTGCAAATTTTTGTATCTCTGCGCATAGTTCAGCATTTAGAGCTTTACAAAACCCAAGATCTTTATGATCAGTGTCTTAGATAATGCATTATTAATCAAATAAATAATTTTTAATTGTAGCTCTGGCAGTACATTTTCTGTATTTGACAAGTAAAGATCATAAAACAACCCCAGCCTGGGCTGCAGCTAGTCAATAAAAGCAACAAAATTTGAATAATTACATCATTCTGTAGATCAATAATAATTCCAGGGATTATAATCCTTTAATCCCTTTGCATGAAAAGTATTGTAGTGCCATTTGACATTGCTCTCTTTGTAACTAAATTCTCCCCACATATCAAAGAGCATAACCTCCTCTTATCATTAAACAAAAGAACTCGAACACCTGAAACTTACTGTATGACTTTCTCTGCTTCATTGTAATGTACAACCCTTGTGTTTGCCAGTGACTTGTACCTACATGCAATAAGGATGTGCACGCTCATAGACATCATTGCCATAGAATTACTAAATTGAAAATTGAAACATTACATATTGGTTGTGATCCAAGAATTGCAACTGCTTGATGACTTAAGACATGTGAATTTCATAATTGGGTTTTGCAAAATATTTCTGCTCTGCAGTAAATAATTTCCTTCATTAAGGTTTGATTTCAATTACATGTTACGTTTGTTTGCCACTATAGGTACTGAAACATAAGTAATCGTGGCAGATGGCTGACTGTGATGATGATAATATCTTCATAATGATTTCCACTTCAGAACATGCATACTTAATTACATATATGTTTATATTATACTTACAATAATTTATAATTATTATAATGCAACAAAAATAGAACAGAAGTAGTAAAACATAAAGCAAAATTAAAAGCTAAAAAATAACAATTTGTGACAATAAAGCTTTCCTACTTGTAAGCAAATATATTAGCTATAGAAAATCAGTATTTTATACTATATTTTTAGTAATATATTTGAGTAACAAGAAATGCACTGCACACATTTGACAAGTTATCTTCAACTGTCAAGTTATACATTCCTAAAAATGTGCATGCCTGTACATTAGAGACAGATTTTCCATGCTTTTGCTGGTTGAAACTACATTCAAAACATGGAGACGTGTGTCTAAGCAATTTACCTAATGGGCTGAAATTCTTTATAAGTGTAACATACAGCAAGAAAACAATGCTATTAAATATTGGAATATCCTAATTTATAGATCGCAAATTTGTTTCAATTTTCAGTTAATACTCTCCCTCAGAAAATTTCTTCATATGTCACCCAATACTATTGCACACTTTTAATATATTAAAGCACAAAATATGAGAAAAAATTTAATAATCAAGTTAATTAAATATTTGGAAAAAAAAAAAAAGGAAAGAAAAGAAAAGAAAACATAGCGGTATCATTAGCAAGGAAAAGAGAGAAGGGATGTGAGAGAACACAGGTAGAGTTAATAAAAGATTAAATTATGTACATGTTCTATAAAATAACTATTCTATTGATAACCATTCCATTGTTCTACTATCCTTAGCATAGCTAAGGTATAAAGTTCCTAACCACAGATTGGATGGTCAGGGGATTTATTTTCCACCTATCATATCCAACATGCACAGGTACACCCAGCCTGCTAACAAATCCTAGAGGTTTTGTGGTGTATAAACATAAACATAACCTAGGGGTTTAGAAATGGAATGATGCCTTCATCTAGAGCTGAACAATCAGTTACACAATGCCTTACTATCACTTGTCAAGTCTATGCTGGGGTCCTATCTAACCATTTATACAGGAAACAGGATGAAGGGGAGGGGAGGCAGCATCTGAGCACCACAAGCTTCAGGAGATATAAGGTGCCAAACTCAATTTGGATAAGATCAGATGAGATGCAGGAACTCTTTAATGTCATGCTATCCTGATGGACCAATCACAAAGACCCCTACTCCTACTTATCTTTTCTGCCAAACATCTAAGTGGTAATGGTACTAACCTCAAGCCTGAAAAAAGAGGACCTGAGCAAATTTATTGACCGTTTCATGCCCTGAATTGAAGGGAATGGTAATGACCATAGATGTTAAAGAGCTTCCTTAAATAAACCAAAATATGTAAGGCACTGGTACAGCCTGTCCTCAATCTGGTGAACGCAGCATATCTCACCCGAGGTTTCAAATGGAGACAAGTCTGCAGTAACAGCTCAATACCAGGTTAAGAAGGCAAACAAAAACTGCATCCTATGACCACCAAACAAAAGTTTCTAATTGATAATATGAATGAGACATGAGGAGGGAGGAGAAAGGAAAGTGTTGGTGGAATAAAACTGTGGAATGCAACAACTCCTAAAAAGCCCAAAATACCCAGTTTTTATCTTCAGTTTGATATGTAAGCTAGGTAACACACTTATGAAGTTCTTATACTTGTCCTGAAAAGGGAAATCTTTCCTCTCTAAGTTATTCCATTTTGGTTGCCATTTCCATTCTCTCCATAACTTTGTTTGCTTACAATATAATAAACAATGAAAATCCTTGTTAATTTCTCCATACATTGAACATTTTCTAAACCTTTGTTATATTTTAAAACTTTTAAATTGATAGCTCAAGTTTAAACCCATGCAAACCCTCCCAGCTCTGCTTTATCATATAGTTCTATATTTTTTCCCTACCCAATATTGTTTTTATTTCCCAATAAAGTTTCAAAGAATTCTTTTCTCTTATACTATCAAATATTTGTCTATTAAAATCCTTCAGTCTTAGTTTATTTCTTTCCAGAACCCTCTCTTTTGATCTCTATTTGTCCACAAGTTTCCCATATCTATATGTTACAAAACTTCCTGTACTTTGAAATATCATGATCCTTTCCACTCACATTTCTTTCAATATAGAAATAATCTTTAATATCATTCCCTTCCAATGTGGTAATTCTATAAATGTATTTCATTATTCTTGTAATGATTTTTATTTTGGTGAAGATCTACCTAGCTCCAACTAGGCTACAGCATTTGGCGATGCTACTGGTTGACTCAAAACCTGTTTCCAAAAAGCTCTATTTATTTTATCAACATCTCTTCATCCATCCTCCATACCCCATATAACATTTTGGCTTCTATTGTGGTTGTGTAAATTCTTTCAAGCCAATTACTCTTATATCTGGAATTTTTCTTAAACATGCTATTATAACACTCATAGCTGCTTTTAAAATTTGCTATTGCCATTTTTTTCTGTTCATTCCAATTTCCATAACAACTTATCTTTTACCTAGATAATTAATTTTCCTTAACACCTCTATTTCTCTCCCATGTACCTACTGTTTCTCAATTTATAACCTTTTTTAAAACCCATAATCTTTATTTCTTTTCATTTATAGTTTAATAACTACTTCAACTGCTCTTCTCAATCCTCCACTAGATATCAATCCAATTATTAAATCATCTACAAAAGCAACCCTGGTATTTCTTTATTGTTAATTACAGGCAGATCTATCTCTTCTCCTTGAATCTTGTACAGAATGTCTTCAATATAAAAATTGAATAATACTGGATTTAATTTACAATTCTGTTTTACTCCGCATATAATCTGTTACCTTATTATCTGAAAATGTAATACTAAACAGGTTCTCTCTACATCTTTTATATTAGTTCTATGAATGTATACTTCTCTATTTCATTTTAATTTTAACCATAATGCTTCTCTATTTGTGGTATCAATACCTTCTCAAAGTCTATAAATATCATGTAAACTATTCCCCTTTTATTACACAAATATTTATCCATAAATGTCTTTTTACAAAAATATTATCTTGTTCTTCTCCCTACACTGAAACCTTTTGAAATCCTGATAATTTCTCCTCCTTTTTAACCCATTGTTGTAATCTATTTACTAGGATTCCAATAAAAAGCCTTTCCTAATAGACAGAAGACTTATCCTCCTATAATTTGCTGGATTATTTATGTCACTCTTCCATTTATATGTGGGTACTATCATGCTTGTTCTCCACATCCTAGATATCTACCTTAATTCCATTATTTTATTGAAGAAATGACTGTTTTTCTTATATCTTCTAATGCCCAAATCTTCAAAAATTCTCCCAGAATACCACCAATAGACTTGCTTTTTTACCTTTAGCCTCTTAATTTTACCATAAAATTCTGCATCTGTAATTTCTATAAATCAACAATAACTTACCGATTTCCCAGGAAATCCATTTCTGCCCTAATAGTGTTTTGAAATGAGCACACCAACTTTCAGAAATTATATTTTTATTGCTTATCTCATTTCTGCAAAAACTTTCAACTAATGATCATGTTTCCTTTGTATCATGAATTTTTGCTGCCTCATTGAACATTTGACTTATATTTTACTCCATTCCCTCTTTTTATCCTCAATGAGGCACCTAAATCCCCCCTAAGGTCTAAGAAAATTTTCCTTTCTTCTTTTTCCCCTGATTATCTCCAATTTCCTAACTCTTGAATTACTGTTTTCTTTGTCATTTGACAATATTTATCAAACTATTTCCTTTCATTATCATCATAAATCCCATCTTTCATCTAATCTTCAGCACCTAAGTAACTTTCTTGGAGTAGCCTCTAAACAAGCACCAATTTCATCTAATTACTTCCTGTTAAAAATTACACTTGTTCTTTATAAAGGAAGAGGAGAATCTGATAATTTTCTGTGAATAGTCTGTTAGTACCTTCTCTACTTAAGACTTCTTAATAGATGTACCAAATAAAAACTCTTTCTTTGACTGTGCTTCTCACTGTTAAACTATACTTTAGCAGTATGAAAATTACATATTCTGACAATATACAACAAATAAATGTATACTACACTGCACTTAATTAGATCAGTGCATAAAACATTTATTCTTTCATTTAGCCTTCACATTAAGACAACCATTCAGTCTTGAACTAACATATTTAGATTGAGGCAGTATTACAGATGCATTTTCACACAGCCCATGCTGCATTATAATAACCTTTTGTTGTCTTTAAATACAATTTTCTTTCTTTCTTTTTCCCCATACTTTAGGTACAGAAATTTTCAGATGGGACAAAAACAGTATATGACACAGTACTATTCTCAATCTATATTATTCCTTAACTTTGCACTTAAGCACACTACACAAAAATGAGAAACTTTATAAATCCAAATCTTGAGCACATATCTCCATATTTTCAATGCAGTTTTGTCCTGTGAAAAGTGTGAAACAATTATTGATAAGGATACCTGCTGTTCTTTTTGGTATATTCTAAGTTTACATCATTTGTAAACAATGGATTATATTGCCCTTAATTTGCAACTTTCTACAAACTAAATAAGAAAGAAAGAAAAATCCATAGTAAATGGCATCTTCCCCTGTATTCAGCATTGCAAATTTATTGGACATTTCTGGCACTTTTACCACTTGTTTACCACAGGACAGTAAGAAATAAAATTTGATTACAATATGTATCCAGAACAAATACATATCAAGCAGAACAGCTGACAGTTTTGTTTTAATCTGCTGTCTCTCTCTCTGCTTCTATATATGTGTGTGTGTGTGTGTCTTACGTACCTTCTTGTCTTAAACTAATGTTAATATTAACAAGTTCTATTAAATGCGACTAATATAGTGTAATACAATCATTTACATTTAAATGGATGATATAATAAAATTATTTCACCTAATATATAATCTCATTATCCATTTAAAGAACAATATTAATTCTGTTTATGGAGGCTGTCAATCATAGGTAATAATTATTCTGGTTTAAGAGTAAACTATTTTTTAATAGCAGCCTTATCTGGAAATTTAATTAGTATATTTTTGCCTCCAACTATTTTACCTTGAAGAGCCTTCATTGCTTTCCCAGGTGCTATGTGGTCAGTGTAATTAATAAATGCACAGAATGATGAATGGTAAATATAAACACTTATTATTTTACCATACCTGAAACAAAAGATAGAATTCAAGAAATTAGTACTTTCACCACAATGTTCATTTTTACTTGCGAGTCATCAATTTAGTATGCTAGCACTGTTATATTTGCTTGTCAACCTTAATTTTTCAAATACTTTGGCAATGTGTTGATGAATTTAGGCAGTTTTTATTCAAGAAATAGCACTTTGAAGATAGCTGTTCGCTTTCAATTCTTTAGAGCAGTAGTTCTCAAACACCTGTACAACGGGTAGCAACTATGTGCTATATAACAGAACACAATTCTTAAGTATGTGCATTTGCACATTAAGGTTATTTGAGTTATGGGCAAGCAAAACATGGCTGCATACCGGGAGAAGCCAGCTGTCAAGGCCATATAATGCACGTGCAGTTAGCTTCTTGTAGTTAAGGTGCATTGCAATGATAAGACTGACTGATGAAATTCATCATGTATAGAGAAAAACTGAAATCAAATATATGTGAACTTAAGTGCATCAAATTATATGACCTTTATCATAGAGTTAGTTACAAACATGCATTCATTGCACCCAGGTCAGAAGATGGAAAATAGTCCTGTTACAGAGTACTTTATGATCTTTGTATGCAAATGCTGTTCTGCAGCTGTGGAATGAGAAGCCTTGTGTCTGTTGTATTTGTAAAGAGTGCAATATTAAGTAAATACAGGACAGAAGGCAGGGTTGTCTAGCTCAAACAAGGTCATAGTAAAGTCTACAAAGAAGAAGGATTTTTGTCTTGAAAACAGCAAGAGGGCTTGGCAAGCCACCATATGTGTCAATTCCTGAAGCTAGGAAATAATTATGAAATGAAAAAATCGGCTGGAAGACCTCAAAAACTAATGTTTCGACAAAAGAGGAAAGTGATTAGAAAGCTCAATGTTGGTAGGTCATTGCTCATGATCCCACTGTCAATGTTGACAAATCAATGTCGTCCAGGCTAGTCAGTCAAACACACACATTGAAATACAACAAAAGGTAAAAGTATCCCTATCCGACAGTCCACCATAAATAGAGATGAGTTGACTGGGCTAAGGAACATATTACCTGGAAGGAAGAATGGAATATTCAGCGATGAAAAGAAATTCAACTTGGATGGTCCTGATGGCTGGGCACACTACTGGCATGATCTCAGAAAAAAAGAGAAAATGTTTTCAAAGAGGCAGCAAGAAGGAAAGTCTTTGATGGCCTAGATGAATTTGGGTATGAATGGAAAGCACATCTAGCATTTCCTGCAGGTCATATGAAAGAAACCATACACTATTACACACTGAAGAGCACCTTTTATCTGTTGCATAGAAGATTGGAACATATAATGGATATTTCACCATTCACATTGCCAGATCCATAAGGGGGTGGAAAGTGCAGGTGTCAACCATTGATCTGCCAATTTCCCAGATCTAAACCCTATGGGGAATCTTATGCAAGCCAATTTATCGCAATGGGAAACAATATGCCAGTGTGCCAGAATTAAAGTTCTCTATTATATCTGCATGAAACGAAATTGAATTGTCTTGTGTTACAGAATTTGGAGAGATGAATCATGTGTTTCAGGTTGTTCTGAAATAGGGTTCATTTATAGGATATTAATGACAAGTGATCTTATCATTTTGCATTGGTCGTTTTTTGTATTCAGCAGTCTCTGAAAGGAATGCATATGTTTGTAACTAACCATATCATTAAGCTCATACAATTTAATGTACTTAAGTTAAAATGATTCTAGTTTTTCTCTTTTCATGGCAAGTTTAATCAATTTATCTCACACTCTTAATGCTTCACTTACTTGTCATAACATATAGAACTGGTTTTGAGAACATTCCGTTCTCATAATCAATTAGGCTAAAATTCAACTATTGGATAATTCGTTAAGCTGTGGGAATGTGTATTCTGCCCTGGTGGTGGTGTGATAAACTTGTAGTTTATGTTTTCATCCCTGGCAGTGTCGAAGTTCATTAGACTGTCTTTGTATTTGTAAATGTAGATTTTCTCCCACGTTGCTAGCTCTGATTTTAATAATTTTGCTTTATTCACTATGTCGTGATTTTCTGTCCAAAAATGATAATGCTACTGCTGATTCTCTATATGCTTGTACTTTATGTTCCTGAAATGTTCCTTGGACCATGTGCCTATATTTCTCTTTGTTTATCCAATGTAGATTTTTTCATATTCTGCACAGTTTATTTTCTAAACACCTGCTTTTTTCTCTTGTGGAATATTGTCATTAACATTGTCTCTCAGTAGGTTTTTAACATTAAATCTGTTAACCGGTGCCAACCTGATATTAAAATCTTTAATAATATTCTGAAATTTTTTGTAGCCCATGGATGACATGTGAATTTTTTAAACATAAGCTTATCTTTCCTTTCTGAAAGTGTTGTGGTTTCTTTGATATGTTTTTGTCTCTTGAATTTCTGTACTTTTTGTGTACTAGTTCTTTTTTAAAACCATTTTTAACTGCTGTTTCTTCTATCTGTTTGTATTCATTAAAATATTCTTCTTTACTAATTTGTAGGTTAACTAGTCAGTGTGTTCAACTGTTGATAAGTGCATGTTTGTGCACGTGGGGTTAAAACTGTCAGCTTTGATGTGATTATCTGCAAGTGTATTTCTGTATATTTCAATTCCAGATTTCCTTGATGTTTCATTATTTTAATATCCAAGAATGCCAACATGTTATCTGTTTCTGTTTCGTATGTAAATGATAAGTTTCTATCTTGTATATTCAAAAGTTGTAAGGCATCATCAATGAATTTTTTATTAACTATGGCAAATATATCTTCGACATATCTGTACCATACCTTAAATATGTATAGGAAAGCTGAGTTGATATGTGTTTCAAATCTGCTCATGAAGAGGTTGGCTAGAAATAGTTAGTTTTGCCAATTGTTAAAAAGTTTTGGGAGACAAGATATTTGATAGCAAAAAATGTGTTCCAAAGTGCCATGTTTTTATGAAAGAAAAATAGGGTGAAATATAGGAATTTTCTATAAAGATGCCCATGATGTATTGCCATTGGGATGCATCATTTTCAAAATTTATTATAAAATTGAGTAGCAGTAGCAGTAGTAATTTTAAATTCAGTATCATATCATGCTTTCAGTAAAAATATAACTATTGACTTAATGCACAATGGCTCTCCCTCTTTCTAAGAGTAGCATTCTGCACTTCTCCTGTAAATGACCCATAACAGCCCATAACACAACTAACCTCACTGTGTGTGTATGTATATATATATATTGTTATACAATAGAACCTGAATTCATTGTTTTTGGAGGGACCAGGTAAAAAATGATTGATGGGGGAAAACAATAGATATGGGAAGTGCATAAATAATATTAAAAAATAAATAAAGTCAGTATATAAGCAAACCTATATTTTGTATTAATTTTACATGTTGCTGTGTACATATTTTACACTATTTTGTCGGTCCTGGTGGTAAAATGGTAAGCATACTTGCCTTGCAGACCCAAGATTGCAGGTTCAATGCCGGCCAGGGTTGACAGATTTTTTTTCGGGCATAAAAATCATAAGTATGGTTCCTTCAGAAGGGAAGTAAAGCTGAGGGTCCTGTGTCATAGATTTACAGCACATAAAAGAACCTCAAGGCTGAAAGCAAACGTCTCTAAGGAAAATATATCAGTCATTTCACACCCTAAATTGAATGGGACAATGATGACCTGAGAAGTTAGAGAGCGTCTGTAAATAAAACAAATATCAAAATGCTTGTCACTTTCTTTGAAAAAGATAGGTAACTGACATTTGCTTCTTTTCCTTTCATGTGAAATGAATTTCCCACATTTCAACACATTCTGTTGCTCACTACTGTCCATACTGTCATTGTCTTGTGCATAGAATAAGCTCGTAGAGTTTCACATGCTCTCAGAGCTTCAGCAAACATTGGCATTGCTTCAAGTGTTGCATCATCTTCCACCTTTTCCTTCCCCCCACATTTCAAAAGCACTTTCGACTCCTCCTACTTCGTTGCACACTTCATCAACACTTTGAATGCCACATGGGGCAACATCCTTGTCCACTACCTCTTAGGTGTCAAAACTGACAGCAATGGCAACTCTGGCTCATTCTTTGCATCGGCTATCATCCTGCAGTTCCAAAAGTATCGGCAACTACAGAGAGTTTGAGTCATGCTTTCTTGGATCAAGCATGACACAAGCTCTGTACATGCGACAATCGCTGCTTCATTATTCTAGTTTGAAAATGATCATTCAAGGATAAAATTTCTTTGGGACTGAACTTTCTGAACAAATAATGTGGGAAAACAATACTTCAAGGAACGATGAATCCTGGTTTTAGTTACATAAGATTTTAGGTAAAATGTTTTGGACCACATAAATTCAGTGATACATCCAAGAAAATAATGGTTCCAGGTACAATAGATTGAGGTTTCACTGTATTATAATCACCAAGATTGATATGCAGAATAACAGTTAGATAATCTTCTCAAAGGCTAGGGAAAAGAATTGTCTATCATTCCTGAAAGCTAGAACAGCATATGATTTGGTAATTTTGAAGTCCTATATTGTCACATGCTAGAGCCAAAGATTGGAAAAACCAGAATATTTGTGCATTAAGTAAAATATTTCTTTTTTCTGGGCATGATTTCATGATAGCTCTGAAATTACTCAAGTAGACTGAATAACCTCAATGCATGACAGAAAAGCTTAACTAATGTTTAAAGGCAATTACTCTTTCCTGGCCGGCACATAAAAGAATGTAACATAAGATCTTGTTTTAGGCAATTAGTTCTATTAATGAACAATATTCCTAAGACATACCTTTAAAAACTAGGATGAGTCTAGGTTATTTGATGACATCAGTAACACTTTGGAAAGACAACAGTGTTGACATAGTAATACAGGTAAAATTAACCTTTCTCTGTTGAAGAAAATACCTGTTTAAATATGGTCAGTAAGGCAGACAAGGCAGCATTATATTAATTAGACAGCAGCGATAGACAGCAGCACAACTCATGCTGTCACTTTGCACTGTAAGGGGCTGTGGACTTTGGTGCTCGCAACATCTCTAAAAGGGGCACAATCTTTATTCAAGAATACAGTAATAACTTAAAGTGCTTATAACCTATACTCTATAATCCTTATTAGTTAATAAACCTAATCAATTTGTAATTTTTTGGGTATTGTTTAGTTACAATATTCTGCCCTTTGCTCTACTCTAAATATGATCCTGAATGTCAGACTTAAAATAGATCATGATACTAAGTCCATTGCCCATTTTTTGTGAGGCATAGAAAACTGAATTACATAAATATAATTTAACCAAATGAAATAATAATTTCTACACATTTTAACTAAAGCAATCCAACTTCTGAAAACAAACCAATTTTCTTTAATTTTAGTTACTGACATATGGCATTTTCAAAATGAATAACTTTATACATTCTTTCTTTCTTGTATTAGAAATATACTCATTTCAAAACAAATCTTAGAATTACACACACACTTGAACAATGACCTAAAATCTTGTACTGAAGTAACTAAGAAATGCCATGAAATAGTGCAATTTTCCAATAAAACTCCTTAGGTCTCCCCATAAGTGTTTTTTTTCTCTTTTTTTAGATTTTAACTTTTACATTCTCCATTTCCTAGAAATTATTCACCATATGTATTAAGAATGTTCAAAGATAAGAGTAATAGACACAGTGCATGTAATAATTCACACATCTATATGGAGTTGAAAATAAACATCTGTCACAAGACATCTTCATTTGGAGTAAATTGCAGTGAATTATGATCAGCAGATACCAAAAATGTTTAAAAATATTTAGTATTTACTTAGTTGGAGTAAGTACATATATTATTACAATCAATAATTGTTATGTGGTTGGGTTAAAATCTAAAAAAATCCACTTGCAATTTTTGGCATGCTTCCCAAGAATGCAAATGTAATGCAGTGTTACCATTCCAAAAGATCACTCTGCATGATTTAAATGTTTTTCAACACTCACACATTTAAATGTAAATTTCTGAATCTATATATATAAAAGAAAAAGAAAAATAAAGAACACTATTAACAATGTAACAAATTAACAGTAATTATAAGAGCAGAAAAGGATAAAACACTAAGAGAAAGTCACACTTGTAATCGCTATATTTCGAACTACTAGAGTTCTTCTAAGGCAAGAAGACAATGCCATAGGAGAACTCTAGTAGTTCGAAATATAGAGATTACAAGTGTGACTTTCTCTTAGTGTTTTATCCTTTTCTGCTTTTATAATTACTGTTAATTTTTATATATATGTATAATAATTAATTAGTGTCATACTGAAGAAACTGAAAAATTAGCCTATGTTTAGCTAGAATATGAAAAGATGGGTCTTCAAATAAGTAAATATGATTTTTTTCTATAAAATAATCAGTTAACCTATGTATAATTTGGTCACAATACTGTTTGTAATGAAAAAACAGTTCAACTTATATATATATATATATTCATTCTCCATTTTTGGCCACTGCCAAATATAAATTATTTATATATGAAAGATCTGTTAAGCATCAGATTCCTTTGACACAGATAATGTGCAATGAGTTTGTTATTGGCATAAAAGTTTTAAAAAAACTTTGATACAGAGCTTACTTCTGCCAGTGTCATTTTCCCAAATTATCGCTCGTACTTACTCCATCTTCTGAGATTATTGTTTTTGCCTTTGCTAGTATCTTCATTTTCTTTATCCACCTTCTCCCCTTGTATAGCAGAATCAAAGTTTTTGCCTTTGCTAGTATCTTTGTTTTCTTTATTCACCTTCTCCTCTTTGTATAGCAGAATCAAATTCCATCATTTCAAATGTTGCTGACTTCCATTGTGAAGTTATTTAGGAAGTAATTTCACTGGGCTCAGAATGTGTAGTTTTCATGTCACAACAATTTTTGGAAGATTATACTTAAAAGGTGACAGTGCCAGTACCAACAAGATATTAACTTCACTTTATAGCTCTCACTGTTATTGCATCACTGGTCACTGTCATGTATTTGCGAGAGGGATTATTGATTCAGCCCTTCGTCCTTCATCAGCACTTGATCTCAGTCTCGACACATCCACTCCAGCTGAGATACAGGCAGAAGACTACAGCCTCTCTTTGGGAATGGTTGACCCAATTTCATGCTCAATGGAAGCTCTTTTCTAGATTTGTTTGGTACAGATGCGAGATAACCATTTTGAGTTTGTTTTGGCATTTGAATGCCCTCACTTCTGTTAAATATTATTAAGCACTCAATTTAGAGGAATTTGGTTATTAATGTTCACTTGGCAAATTATGTATGAATTCTTATTTTGGTGCTGGGAGGAGAGACAAATTTACTGCTTCTAGTTATTTGAGTGAAAAAATATTCTATCATGCTGTATTCTTGTTGTGTAACAGCTGTCCTTTATGGGGGAAGTATGTATTTTCTTGTTTATTTGCAGTTTCGTCTTGTTATAGATTGTCAAATGTTATCACCAGCTGATTAAAATAACTATTGTTACAGTGATATATCTTGATTATGTAATGATGTTAATAAATTTCACTACATACATTAATTTTGTCTTGCCTAATTACTTAACGGAACTCTTATCGCTCTTGAATGTATTAATGAAGGCCTCTTGGGTTTTGGGGCAACAGCTGGGAACAGGTGGGGGAACATGTTGCAGTTTAATCTCTCCATCTTTTTCTTCATCCTCTTACCATTTTATGTCTTGCATTACACTTTATTCTCTAATTTATCTGTTTGTCACAGGAATAAAGTCTGTAACACTTTTCTAATTTTTGTTGGTGTCGTCATTGATTTATTTTTTTCTGAAATTATGAATTCATTAATTTGCTCACCGATCACAGTGCCTACCACCAGCTTGTTCCATTATGTATGACCACATTTTTTCCATTTTCCTACAGCTATTATAAGAAGATATTGTGGCTCAATGCAAGTCCAGAGATACAGGAACAGCAATAAAAATAAATAATAGAGCAAAACTAAGTAAAATGAATAAACAGAAAATACTTTTTTAACTAATGAGGCAC